>CM059556.1:11794408-12430483 GCA_030386875.1 Morinoia aosen
TCTCCTTCGGCCATAAAACATTTCTCATTAAAAGTGCATTATGGGATAGTTTTCTAAGCTCGGGGTTTTCTATTCACGATCCTTGCTGACGACAGATTGAGTACTTGCGACGCTTTAGTCTGACCCCGAAGCTTTTTTTAACTCCCTCTGTTACCACTCAACAAATAGAACGTAATATTTAGTGCACATTTTTCAATTTTTCTGCGATTTTCTTGTCTATTTCCTGAAAATTCTTGCACGTGCTATTTAGGACATGAAGGCGCACGTTTTTTTCAGCGAGTAAATGTAACTTAAGTTTTTTATTGAGATTTTATCAGATTGCATGATTCCATGTGGTATTTATTTACTTTTGCTGCAGTTGATCATTTGGTTTTGATGGTCCGCTTTATCCTGTTTTTTTTTTTGTCTAGTTGAAACGGGCGAATCTCTTAACAAATTCAAAGAAGCTGTGTGAACTTATTCCCATAATAATAATAACGCACACTGAGATACGTCTGTTTTTTATTGGTCGGAAGCCAGTAATTTGAGGTAAACAATTGAAATGCACTGTTTTTGAAAATTAGAATTTGATTGTGCCGAAAAAATTTTTGTTAGTTGATTTCGGGAAACTTTTTACAGCTGCAACTTGCACTGTTTGGAGTAACAGATGGGGAAAATACCATTCTTTGCCATATATTTCAAGTAAAGCAGTTGATCAGAAACACATGAGTAAAATCCTTCGTCCTCGGTAAAAGCACGGGATTGAAAGTTCAAGGAACGTGTAGTGAAGCAACGTAAAAAATGAAGCAGTGGGGAAAATCTCGGAAAGAAAACTGAGTCAAAATTCAGCAAGTTGCGCTCCTGCTTTAGAATAAATCATGATTTGAAAAAACTGACCTCACTTCCCGCGCTGACGCATTCTAGTTTTCTGCTTGCCCGTGTAAAGCCTGTTTTCATTCCCAACAGTTTGAAATTAGAACATTTCTTAATGACCGTTAGGGATGAGCTACAAATTTTTTCTTTCGATAACATCTGCGAACCTGTTTAACTGTAAACTATGAAATAGTAATTTCCTGCTCACTCATGATAGAATAAGCCATTTCTACTTAGATGATAGCGTTTAATGGATGCTTGTGGTGAGCGCAGCTTGGCTGTGATGGCTGACTGTGACGTGCACACTTCATTTAGGATGAAAATGTTCATGCGTGCAACTCGTAAGGCAAAGGAAAAGTTAATGTCCAAGTTACTGGTGTTCATAAAAAAATGCAAATAAATAGATATCCACGCGGGGATATTTGCTTTTACGAGTATTACATATTGTTCACACTTCCAATAGACACTTAATTAGAAGGACAGTAGAACTTTTAGACAATCGAGTTCAAATTCACGTGCCCTCCTTGCGTTCTATGCAGTGGGAAAAAATCTGTCTGCTTCATTGCATCTCTTGCTATAAAAGACGAGTTTTTCAATGTCACTCTTTTAATCATGAAGAAGTGTAAGCAACATGAGTAACATGATGATTTTTTAGCGCTTCAATATTGTAAAGTTGAAACGTAAAAATATATATATATACAGAAAATTGAATATCTGCTCTGAGGTTCCGTTCTGAGTCACAAAAAGAAAGAAATAAAAGTAGAAAACTCAAAAATGAAAGTTTATTCTGCTGAAAGCCTGCTTTTTGCATGAGGATAAAAGCCTCTCATTTATTTAGTGATCTGTGTTCATTCAGTGATTCGGAGCACAGTGATCGTTTGTAAGAGTAGAGTGATTTATTTCTTTGAGAGCAAAGTGACATTCCACCTTCGATTTTGACATCGGTTACAAGTACAGAGCTCTTTGTATAGTAAGGGGACCAGTACAGGAGACCTACGGAGCTGTGCATCACGCGTGCCAGGGAGCGACACACGTCAATGATGTAGGCGTAGCTACGCTGCACTTGCATAAAGTATGTCACCTCTGCCTGCGTAGACAAACGATTCATCATTACTGAGCTCCATACCCTAAAAAGTTTCGTTTCACCACGAACACTTACATGCCATAACGATATTTAAGAGCGCAAAATTGAATATTTCGCAGAGCGAAGCAAAAGAAACATGGTTGCCTTTGCAAAAACGAGATCGCTTAAATGTTTGCAGGAGTTTAAACGCTCCACGACAGCGCAGTTCGGTGTTCGAAAGCAGCGCTTGCACTTCTTTTGTCTACCGTCGGGGGCTGAATCTCGTATCGAACGAGGCGCTAGCTGGCGCGTCACGAGCAGCCAGGTGTCTTCTGTCTGCTCGAATTTTGTGAAAGAAGAGGGATATTCAGTGTGATAGTGAGGGATATTCAGTGTGAAGGTGAGGGATATTCAGTGTGAAGGTGAGGGATATTCAGTGTGAAGGTGAGGGATATTCAGTGTGATAGTGAGGGATATTCAGTGTGATAGTGAGGGATATTCAGTGTGATAGTGAGGGATATTCAGTGTGATAGTGAGGGATATTCAGTGTGATAGTGAGAGATATTCAGTGTGAAGGTGAGGGATATTCCGTGTGAATGTGAGGGATATTCAGTGTGAAGGTGAGGGATATTCAGTGTGAAGGTGAGGGATATTCAGTGCGGAGGTGAGGGATATTCAGTGTTAAGGTGAGGGATATTCAGTGTGAAGGTGAGGGATATTCAGTTTGAAGGTGAGGGATATTCAGTGTGAAGGTGAGGGATATTCAGTGTGAAGGTGAGTGATATTCAGTGTGAAGGTGAGGGATATTCCGTGTGAAGATGAGGGATATTCAGTGTGAAGGTGAGGGATATTCAGTGTGAAGGTGAGGAATATTCAGTGTGCAAGGTGAGGGATATTCCGTGTGCAAGGTGAGGGATATTCAATGTGAAGGTGAGGGATATTCAGTGTGATAGTGAGGGATATCCAGTGTGCAAGGTGAGGGATATTCAGTTTGAAAGGTGAATGACTTCCAACGTAGATGATCAGGGGTATTCAGTGCAAAAGGTGAGGGGTATCCAGTGTATATTCATTGCTTGATGAGAGATGCATACAAGCGCAGTGTGAAGCCAGCCAATGAGTTTCGCAGCGTTCATTTAGAGGATATAATTACATTGTGTAAGTTATTAAAGGGTGTCATCAGGCATTGTTGGCGCGTGAGGGAGCTTGGAGGAAGTAGTTGCAGCACTCGGTAGCTTACTGCAAGTTGTGAGAATAGGGATAGTAGGAGTTGTAGGAGTAAAGAGGGTAAAAGTTGTAAGAGTAAGGAGAATAAGAGGTGATAAAGTAAGGAGAGTAATAGCTGTGAGAGTAAGCAGAGTAAGAGTTGTGAGAGTGTGACCATTTCCTTTCACGTTGCATATTCTCAGTTCATATCTGAACGGGGCTGTAACGTTTCAGAATGTGGTATATCTTGTGACTGTGCCAAGAGAAGCGAGTGTTCCGGTGTTTTGAATAGGAAACCAAATAGCATCGCCATTTCGCGAATTATTCTGGTAATGGCTCAACATTTAATTTCTCATTGCTTTCTTATCACTTCAATCGATGTAGAGTTTTCTACCTTCAAAGTTACGTCATGAGAAGCAAACTAGATGTTCATTTGAACGTCAGCAGATATTTATGAAGCTCATTCTTCCATTGGAGCGCATTTAACAGCCACATACACGATTGATGCTTGGTACTTCCACTCACGATCAATGGCCGATGTTTAATAGAGTGCAGCCATTCGTTTTATTCGCAGCAGAATGCATTTTCATGCCTCTGAGTGCGAGATGCATATACTTTCCGCTTTTAGCCTTCATGTCGATCTCTGTCTGAGTGATCGAACCTCACATCAATTATTATACTCGGCAATGAAGGGAGAAAAGTCCAAATTTATGCTCTCGAAGCTGGACTCTTGTTCTTGTTTAAGGGGTAATGCTCTCCATTTGATTCAGTAATTTCTGTTCTTTGAATTAATGTAATGAGTTTCCATGTGATTTCACAGATAAAATAACTTATTTATCACAACTATACAGTGTAAGTTATTCAGTACATCCAGGTATCTTGATTGAGAGGCTCGTGATCACACAGTATTCAACACCGTTCAAATAATCGAGAAAAAACATAACAAAGCTCATTCGGTTTGAAATCTCTGCATTGATTAGTTTACCTAAGATCTACAAAGGAACAAAATAAGCCGAAACGTTCAAATTAGGCGTGTGTTTAGGAATTAAAATGGTTCTATTAAATTTACTTATAGAATAGATGGTAATTCTGCGCTACCATTTGTTCATATTCTGGCCTGTAAAAACGAAATTATTTTTCTGCAGATGTTTCACAAGTGTAAACTTTTGGAAGCCCGGGAATAGAATTCACATCTCTTATATGTACCTGGGTACACAATTAGTCCAATTCAATATTCGGTAGGTCGAGCTTTCAAACTGCCCTAGAACGGGGTAAAAGTTAACATTGAATTAAATTTCTTACAGAAATACTTTTCTATCAAAAGTTTTCCATTACTTTAAACTGAGTGAAAAAATGTCAACCTGAAATTTACAAACCTTGTTTCTAACTCTACCTTCTAGAATAAAATTTTGCCCTGCTCAATTTCATTGATTTTTAATGACTCTGAGACATGTTTAACCAAGAATGTAACTCTACCCTTCTATCCCCGAAGCAAAATTAGGCTAATTTTCACCTAGAAATTCGCTAAGGACAGTTATTTTCGAGTACAGGACATTATTTCTGAACGTGGGCCAAGCCCCGTTTCGTCGTGGGGCCAGCGTGACACGGAGATTACAGAAGTGATATTTTTTCCGTATACATAAATATAAATGATGAACTAGGGAATATCGGACACACCGATAAAACGTCTTTGTAGCGTCTTCGGTGGTGAGACGTCCTATGTAATAATTTTAATAACGCGTATCTAATAGTAATAATGCGTGTGTCCAGTGTGCGCGGAGGCATCTGCTGAGTGAGACGCGTCACCGCCTGCACGCGAGCTGTAATTAAGCAGAAGGGACTCTCTCATCGCCGTGCTCGTCCTCTATAGCGTCTCTCCCAAACAGCAATGTTCGTGGCTATGTATGATTTTAAGCTAGAAACTCAAACTGTCGTCTGGTTAAACCATTGTCCGATCTGAACTCAAAAAATGTAAAAATTTTCGTCCGACTAAACCCCCGTCCGATCTTAGCCCAAAAACTCAAATCATCGTCCGGTAAAACCACCGTCCGATTTTAACCTAAATATCAAATAACCGTCCCATTAAACTACCGTCCAATTTTAAATAAAAAACTCGAACCACCATCAGATTAAACCACCGTCCGATTTCAAACCAAAAACTGAAACTTTTTGCATTTACTGCTTCCAACAAACTTAGAAGCTGGGCAATAATTTTAATACATGAGCATTAATCTCTTTTGTTCAGCGTTGAATGCCTGACTTTCTGAAGTTCATCTGTGTTGTTATCTACCATACTTTGATAGTTAACTGAGGTACTTCGCTTGTTTAAAGCTTGGTTACTGTTTTGAGTTAGGGAAATAATGGTCATCATTGAAAAATCGAAAATGAATTGAATAATTCATTTCTGCTATCTTTCCCTGCCTAGACTGGTATACCTGCTTTCAGCAATGTTTATTTCCTTTTTACATTTACATTGACTTTTTTTATAAGCATATTCGAACTTCATGCCAAAGTAATTTATTATTTTTCATATCCTGGGCAAATTTGCCGCAGACGATGAGGAATTTTCTATTTCGTTTCAGTTTTAACAGTGGGTCTAAAACGACTAGTGATTTGTGTATTGAAAATCCAGTCATCTGTAAAATCCATTTTGACTGAGCTCAAATCTTATCACAAAGGAGCCATCGTATCCGCAGTCGACTTCTCTCCTCTGTGTACGACGTTAAACTAACGCCCGAACTACGGCTTTCTATTCACATTATCAGGAGCTTATGATTATGTCATGATAGCCTAATAAATTATGCAGCCCGGGGATATTTCGGAACCCAGCCTCTGTGTCGCGCTAATTGCTACTTAACAAGTCGCAAACTTGTCTCGTCCTGCTCGCGACTCCGCATCAGGATTGCCAAGTAACCTTTTTTCTGGCCTTAATTTTCGAGTTTAGGTTTATTGATTGGCCCAAAATAAACTGGCAGGGTTGTCTTATGGTTAGTGGTCTTCTTTATGGCCAAATTTTATTTGGAAAAAGCCAAAACTTGAAGATTTTGGCCATAGTAAATGGATGATTTGGCATTCCTGATTTGCATGGCGCCTTTTCCTGGAATACTCGGGCCTAATTAATTAAAGCTGCGTTGTTTTCACACTACAGTGTAAACATCTCGTTGTCTTTCATAATGCGCTATTTTATTGAATTTCTCTTGTTAAAAATGAATTAACAATTTTCTCATACTGCGCGCTTCTCAGTGAATTTCCCTCGTTAAAAATAGATTAACTATTTTGTCATAATGCGCGCTTCTCAATGTATTTCACTAGTTAAATATGGATTAATGTGAGTAATTGTGTAGGTATCAATCTCACTAGATAGAGGGTGCATGTATGCGTGGGCAACAGACGCTTACAATGGTGAGTACGAATGTCAATATTGTCGAAATGAAGATGACTTTTAAGAGGCTGAACACTTGCTTCATCCCAAGTATTACACGCCTCACAGATGCTATTGACGATACCAATGCGTTAAAAACCGTGACTGAGTTAGCATTATATATACTAACGTGTAAAATTTCAAAAATAATTCTTTCAGGTACGAGTTTTTTTTAAAGATTTGACATTTCAATCATTGCGCGTGTTTTCATTTTTCAACAAACTGTGGTGATTAATAGAACCTATCGTAGTTATTTATCGCTACTTTTATAACTTTTAGTTCTCAGAAGATGCATCTTTTTTGAAATCGCTTAAATATTAAAGTCGTTTCAAATAGGAGAAGTATGGTCATAATTCAAAACTTTTAAAACATCATAGCGTTTAATTCCAGCTTCGCAGATCTTGCAAATTTTCAGCGACGAATCTTGTAGCTTGAATCGTTCATCCCATCACAAGAAGTCTTCATAGTTACATTATTTGTTTTCTGTATACGAGCATCAAGCTCGAGGGTAGATTTTAGATTTTGGTTTGGCATCAATTCGACATGAATTTGAACTACCCCAGTACTGAGTGAGAGCAAAGATGCGTAGTCTGAACTTATATTTAACTTAATGAGAGCAGACAAGACGACAGCAGTTCAACACCGACTGGCGAGGCTTCATTGTGATGCAGAGTGGAACGAATTTTGTAGCACCACTGTTAGCTCGCCCAAAGTAACTGGTTCCTAAATACAAACTGTGTGAGCAGTTCGACGATGCACTTAATGGTTTCACGTATTTATTCAATTTGACGCCTAACTGTGCAGTCTGACGCCTAACTGTGCAGTCTGACGCATAACTGTGCAGTCTGACGCCTAACTGTGCAGTGTGACGCCTAACTGTGCAGTGTGACGCCTAATTGTGCAGTCTGACGCCTAACTGTGCAGTCTGACACCTAACTGTGCAGTCTGACACCTAACTGCGCAGTGTGACGCCTAACTGTGCAGTCTGACGCCTAACTGTGCAGTCTGACGTCTAACTGTGCAGTCTGACGCCTAACTGTGCAGTGTGACGCCTAACAGTGCAGTGTGACGCCTAACTGTGCAGTGTGACGCCTAACTGTGCAGTCTGACGCCTAACTGTGCAGTCTGACACCTAACTGTGCAGTGTGACGCCTAACTGTGCAGTGTGACGCCTAACTGTGCAGTCTGACGCCTAACTGTGCAGTGTGACGCCTAACTGTGCAGTCTGACGCCTAACTGTGCAGTCTGACGTCTAACTGTGCAGTCTGACACCTAACTGTGCAGTCTGACGCCTAACTGTGCAGTCTGACGCCTAACTGTGCAGTGTGACGCCTAACTGTGCAGTCTGACGCCTAACTGTACAGTCTGACCCAGAACGGCTGCGAGGCTGAGTGGCTGCGAGCGGCATGATGGGGATATCTCAATAGCTTCATCAGTGTCTTGTGCAGGAAAGACACTATTGCATTCGAGAGGTTATCTTCCAACATGGAATCAAAAAGCCAGGAATTTAAAATTTTCATTCATTTAATTCTCATTCTACGAGGAAGAAAAAAAATTTCTTTGTATTATTTCTTTGAATTTTATTTCGAGGTTTGAATTTCTCGGAACACATTTTGTACCTCGACAGCCAAGGGCAGTTTAAATGTATACTGATCGTTTTTTCAGAATGAAGCCAACAAAATATCAGTGAACCATTGAGAGATCATGAGTGTCCTCGTCATTCCTGAAGTCTTTCAGCAAATTGAATGTTCAGGCAGCGTTATTTTGAGTAGCGTGCGCAAAAAACCTTCAATTTCTTCGAACACGCACTCTAGCTCTGTATTTGTGAAGCATGACCAAAGCAGAACTCCGTTCGCCAATTCTACGAGCTCTCAACAGCATGCAGCTTCTGAAAGTTTCTTTCGTAACGGATCCAATTTAGATTACATCATTCACTTTTATAGCTCATGCTCTCGTAAAAAACCATACTAACGCTGAAAAGAACTCTTATTTTCTCCGAGTTAAAATTAGGTTGGATGTCTTTGAAGGCCTCAAAGAGAACGAATTTACTGTCAAGTGCCTTCAATCTTTGCACTCATTGGAGCTACATCTACAAAGGCTAAAGAAACTCGAGACCCTCGCGCTGACTATCTTTTAAAGTGGGCGTCTGAAGCTAGGCTTCAGTACGAGGGCACGTGTACGATGATGCGTTGTTAGCTGTAGATCAGGAGTTATGGTATCTTCATATTTACTGCAGAACCAGAATGCGGTGCTCTCATGTTGACAACATAATGCGGTGCTCTCATGTTGACAGCAGAATGCGGTGCTCTCATGTTGACAGCAGAATGCGGTGCTCTCATGTTGACAGCAGAATGCGGTGCTCTCACGTTGACAACAGAATGCGGTGCTCTCATGTTGACAACAGAATGTGGTGTACGGCAGGACCTTTGCAACGGCAATGAAACCTTATAGTTGAAATCAGTATTGAGTCCCTTAACCACGAGTCAACCAACAGTCCTACATCATTTCCTATAGCTTCTAAGGCAGGGGTTCTCAAAGTGGGGTCCGCAAAATGTAACGAATTTAACAGTGGATGCAGTTAAAGTTTTTATTTATGGCTTCCATGACTGTTTTACATATCCCTGAGGAAGCAGGACATTCCTTAGGGGAACACATGCGAGGGGGTCCTCAGCTTATTTTTGTGTAATAAAAGTGGTCTCTGGGCGAAAAAACTTTTTTGAACCGCTGTTCTAAGGCACAAGAGATGCGGTGGCGCTGAAAGAAACAGCTGAAACCGATCATGACATCTTGCACAACACGTTTTCTATACGCTGTCCAGGATGGTATATGACTAGAAGAACGTGGCGAGTGGCCTGTTCGATAGTTTTTACCCGAGTCCCGTATTCAGCTGTCGTCATTTACTTTATGTGAGTTATATTGTTTTTATTAAGACTTTCCAGTTTGAGAACAGTAATTTTTCAAAGGTCTCGATGTTCTCGCATACGCCCATGCATCCGTGTTATTTCCACATCTGACATGTGGTAGGAGTTGTAAAGGTCTGTAGTTGCTTATCTGGGATATATTGGCCGTTCATTTACAGTTTTACGTGTTCCGCACGTTAAATATTCTAATTTATGGATCAAAACCAGATGGATATAATCGACAACGTATTTAATACCTACATTGAGATTTACTAAATGTTGAAATAACATGTTATTAAATACCTGATTTATCATTCATTCAACGAATTCAAACCGTTTTTTATTTCAATAATTCAAGTTGCCGAATAAATTCTTCAGATTTTGCTTAATACTGAACAAAAATCAGTATTGTTGACGTTCTTCTTACAATAAACAATTAAAAATGGAATGGTGAGTGGGTTCTGGCTCTTCTTGCAATTAATCTTTTCAAAATCACCAAAAATCGACACCCACTGAGAAGGAGAAGTGAGCATCTGTTTTTACAAAACCACGTATGTACCACATTTCCCTATTTCGGATGTGAATGAATTAAAATAGAACGTCGACATTCCATGATGAATGTTTGACAACTCTGATTCATTTGTGCTCGTCTCAATATTCAAAAAGCGAAACCGCATCCACAAATTTCGAGGAAGAGTCACCGCCGACGCAGGAGCTTAGAAACAGCGCACAGACGAGCGCGGCAATGAAATTAAAAGTAAAACAAGTCAGAAGTAAAACACGTCTGGCGAGCTTTAAAGTCGCCAAATGCATTTACTGAATGTATTCAGTGACGGTTCTCAGGTGGTGCAAGAGTGCTCGAGCTGTGCTGGAGTGCGCTTCTTAATTGCATTGTTTGCTGGCGAGACGGAGGTGCTGCTGCTGCTGCTGCGACCGCGGGGAGGGGTAGGGGGGGAGGGGGGAGGGGAGGGAGGGTGGGAGAGAGGAAGTGTGTATTGTTGAATATGTTTGAGTAATTAGGGGAGAGTGTTGATCATTATGTATGAGTACTTATGGGAGAGAGAGTACTGATGAGTGTGCATGAGCATTAATGAGAAAGAGAGGGGGAGAATATTGATGAGTATGCTTGGGTATTTATGAGAGAGAGTATTGATAAGTATGTATGAGCATTTATGAGAAAGAAAGGGGGAGAATATTGATGAGTATGCTTGGGTATTTATGAGAGAGAGTATTGATAAGTATGTATGAGAATTATTGAAAAAGAGAGGGGGAGAATATTGATGAGTATGCTTGGGTATTCATGAGAGAGAGTATTGATAAGTATGTATGAGCATTTATGAGAAAGAAAGGGGGAGAATATTGATGAGTATGCTTGGGTATTTATGAGAGAGAGTATTGATAAGTATGTATGAGAATTATTGAAAAAGAAAGGGGGAGAATATTGATGAGTATGCTTGAATATTTATGAGAGAGAGCATTGATAAGTTTGTATGAGCATTTATGAGAAAGAAAGGGGGAGAATATTGATGAGTATGCTTGGGTATTTATGAGAGAGAGCATTGATAAGTATGTATGAGCATTTATGAAAAAGAGAGGGGGAGAATATTGATGAGTATGCTTGGGTATTTATGAGAGAGAAGCTTCCCTAGCCCTGATGCTGCTTGCACTCCTGAAGTGCTGTAATTTTATTAAGTGAACTCCACTGCGCAGCCCCGAAGCCTACTGAACTGAAACGTACTGGCTGGGAACCTCAAAATGAATAAAATTCCCTTTAGAATGGATAAAATTGAACGCAAGTTCTAATGAAACCAGGAACTGTCCCCGATTATCCAACATGGCTCCAGGAACACTGTAAGTGAAGTACACCAGGCATGTAATTCTCGCTGCAGCGAACCGCTGTGGCCACGATTGATGCACTGCAGTCAGAACCATTGGCGCATTGCACGACTAGGAACTGAACTTAACACGTTGACTGCGATACGACCAACCGATAGGTCGTGCTTAAGTTAATATATTTTAAAACCAGTGTTCTAAACATTTCATGTTTCAAATTTATTGGGAATAAACTGTTTTTTCTTTTATTATTTTTCGTCCAATCAATAGGCAACACAGCTTAATGCCTGCACAGTAGTGCCCACTACGCGCATCTAGCGGTTCCTCGTATATGGTAGTGAGGGCGATAGTGGCATGATAATGAGAGTGAAAGTGATATGATAGTGAGGGCGATAGTGATATGATGGTGAGGGCGAGAGTAAAATGATAGTGAGGGCGAGAGTAAAATGATAGTGAGGGCGATAGTGATATGATGGTGAGGGCGAGAGTAAAATGATAGTGAGGGCGATAGTGATATGATAGTGGGAGCGATAACGATATGATAGTGAGGGCGATTGTGATATGATAGTGAGGGTGATAGTGATATGATAGTGAGGGCGATAACGATATGATAGTTAGGGCGATAGTGATATGATAGTGAGGGCGATAGTGATATGATAGTGAGAGCGATAACGATATGATAGTGAGGGCGATTGTGATATGATAGTAAAGGCGATAGTGATATGATAGTGAGAGCGATAGTGATATGATAGTGAGGGCGATTGTGATATGATAGTGAGGGCGATAGTGATATGATAGTGAGGGCGAAAGTGGTATGATAGTGAGGGCGATAGTGATATGATAGTGAGGGCGATAGTGATATGACAGTGAGGGCGATAGTGATATGATAGTGAGGGCGATAGTGATATGATAGTGAGGGCGAAAGTGATATGATAGTGAGTGCGATAGTGATATGATAGTGTGGCGATAGTGATATGATAGTGGGGCGATAGTGATAAGATAGTGTAGCGATAGTGATATGATAGTGAGGGCGATAGTGATATGATAGTGTGGCGATAGTGATATGATAGTGGGGCGATAGTGATAAGATAGTGTGGCGATAGAGATATGATAGTGAGGGCGATAGTGATATGACAGTGAGAGCGATAGTGATATGATAGTGTGGTGATAGTGATATGATAGTGTAGCGATAGTAATATGATAGTGTGGGCGATTGTGATATGATAGTGTGATGATAGTAATTTGATAGCGTGGCGATGGTGATATGATAGTGTGGCGATGGTGATATGATAGTGTGGCAATGGTGATATGATAGTGTGGCGATGGTGATATGATAGTGTGGCGATAGTGAAATGATAGTGTGGCGATGGTGATATGATAGTGTGGCGATAGTGATATGATAGTGTGGCGATGGTGATATGATAGTGTGGCGATAGTGATATGATAGTGTGGCGATAGTGATATGATAGTGTGGCGATAGTGATATGATAGTGTGGTGGTAGTGATATTATAGTGTGGCGATAGTGATATGATAGTATGGCGATAGTGATATGATAGTGTGGCGATAGTGATATGATAGTGTGGTGATAGTGATATGATAATAAAAAGGTCGTGATTTGGTTGTGAGGGCGATATTTATCTCAATCTTCCCGCGCTTCAGTTAACTTTCATGATCTAGATCACTTTTTGAAAAATATGTCAGTATTTTGGCATAAAGTAGATACAAAGAGGTAACCTACAGTTCAGTTAATAAATGAAATATACACACGCTGCACTTGACATTTCAACGGGGTCTATATCATTGAGACGCCCTTATTTCACTTGTGCTCTCTTCAGAAGCCTTTATTTTTTGTGTGCTATTTTCAGAATCCTTTATTTCATGTGTATTCTATTCAGAATTCCTTATTTCATGCGGCCTCTATTTTTTGTGTACTCTATTCAGAATCCTTTATTTTTTTTGTTAAATTCATAATCGTTTTTTTTTTAATTCAGAATCCTCTATTTCATGTGCACTCTATTCAGAATCCTTTATTCCATGTGCACTCTATACAGAATCCTTTATTTTTTGTGTATTATTTTAAAGAATCCTTCATTTCATGTGTACTCTATTCAGAAGCCTCTATTTGATGTTTTCTATTTTCAGAGGTCTAATTTTATGTGCTTCATAAATATAGCGATAGGTGGATTGAGGAATGTTCAACCTGGGGTAACATGTCTTCATCGTGCAATTTAATTTTTTGAATGAGTCTTAATTATGTCTAAGTTTAAGGATAGCAATTTGTTTGTTACTTAATCTAACTCTTTACTTGTGTTCGATGTTAATTAAAGTGTTTATAAAACCAAAATCTAGAACGAACAAAATTGAAATAATGCAAATCTATATTGTTGATTGGTAACAAGCCTCAAAATAAATATAATCTTATTAAAAATTGATAAAACTGGAAACATTTTCTTATTAGTCCAGGAAATAATTAGACTCACTGGGATACAACCAGCCGATAACTAATTTATTCCGTCTATGTATTCACTATAGTTAATAATATTGTAATACTGGTCACATCCACTGATGCGTTCATCACGGATGCATGGAACGTGCGAGTACGGGGCTTCATTTAAATTAGCGCATTCATTTTCTGCAAATAGAATCAAAATGCGTTGATATCATCAGCAGCTCAAATTACCAGGAAGCCTGCAGATGATGAAAAATACGCGGTAACTCAATTTGCGCGTAAAGATACCATCAAAATCAACTACGCCGCACCGATCTCCAGCCCGAGGTCTAATATTCTGGTTAAAATTAAGGGGGAAATTTAAAGATGCCCGCGCCAGCATCAAGTGTTCAAAGAGAAATTTAAAGAACTAGATTGGATTTGGGTGTTTTACTTTGGATTGTGTTAGCATCTAATGCATATCTGAGCGACGACGTGAGCGCACGCTCTGGTCACGCCGAAAAGTCCTTCCACGGGGAAATTCAATGCGCTGCTACAAAGTTTCAAACGTCAAAGAACAAGATGATTTTACTGAAGCTTCATGCGCGATGAGTAATGCACGCATTCGCCCCTTTGGACGAGGGCGAGAGTAGCTGTTTTGAAAGAGGTGTGTCATGCAATGCAGGGACACGCATTTCTGTAGTCGCGTCTCAAATATTCATGTAGCTTTGTAGTCTCTCGTCTATTACCTTTGAATATTCCCTTACATAGCGTCTAGGGTGCACACTGTACATGTCGTAAGAAAACGGTGGGGTTAGCAGGCCGCCGCTGCCTGGGGCCGAGTGTGTGGAGGTATGATATATACCAATAGCGCGACTGAGAGGTAGAAATTATAGAATTTTTGGCCTTGACTATCACCGTACAGTAAATGTTGGTTATTCTTGTTTTGAACTAAGTTTTTACCATCGTTAATACAAGTAAAAATCCGGGTGAAATTTGGAGTTACAGCTTTCTCATTTGCTGTTTTAGGAATGATTTTCTGTTTCAAATCTGTTTTAAATTTGTACGTTAACAGCTAATACCCAGCACCAATTAATAGAACCCACACGTAAAAATCTGCATTACACAACACCGACTTCGCACGGAGGATCGAGTTCTAAGCTTTATCCAAAGCGACATTGGTTGTTGGTGCTAGTGTAGGCAGTGTGATGACGCTTTTGTGGTGAGACGTTGTTACCTTGTGGGACTTGAAGAGACATCCTCTCATACGAGCAGATCTTTGGCCAATCTTTCTCTGAATTAATCATATTATCGACAGAGACCATTTCCTACCACACGATCTCATTATAAAGAGACATTCTGTTGCACACATAAATGTAAAAATCATTTCACCCACCTCACCGAACACTCAACAAACGTTAGAAAGTATTTTGATCCACAAAGATAGACCGTCACGGAATGATCACTGTCGCTCTTGTTCACTGAAGTGTTGAGCTATTACTTGACATTTTCCCTTATGAACTGCATGCTTTCTCGCATATTCACACTACCTCATTTGAATGCAATATTGTAAAGTGTTGAATTTTTTCTTTTATTATGTATATATTTATATGCAGGAGATGAGTGCTGTTGTTAGTAGTGAACTGCTTGGCTTTTGATGAAATTTGAATACAAAATTCTTTCTGCCAGGATTTGCGTTTTGTTCATTTTGAAAACGCGTCTAAGGTTTCATTAATGCAATAATAGTAATTAATGACATCAGTGATAGCGCAGCTATGGCCGTAATGGCTCTATGAATCAACTAAGTCTCACAGCTCGTACAGACCCTCTTCAAATTCCTAAAATGTTGAATGTTTTGCTTCTACTCACACACAGCCTGAAAAAACACTAAAGGAAAAAATATCCCAATTGTTAACTTTTTAACCTAAGATATTGTGCTTTGGCTCTAGAAATTGTTATTAGTCTGAAGGCAAAACAAAAAACTTCTATCCAATCTTTCATATAGGAAAATGAATTTTAACTTAAGCATACGTACCTGCTGCTCAATAGTAACAGACATCAAGAAAGTCACCGTACCGCTTCTTTGTGAACAGAAGTATCCGATAGAGAATAGAGGAGATCGAGTTGAATGTCTGACAGATCTTGCTATCTTCTTTTTGAGGTCACACAATTTGTTTTCTAATTTTTGCGCACAATTTTCATTCACCTCTAGTGTTTCGTACTGAAACATGGCTACTGCTAAATTATTGGGGTACGTACAGTACCATGCTGTACATCACATAGGATAGGACCAATAACCAAATCTACACGAAGATGCTTGTGACAAAAGCGAAAGTCCCCACACTTCGTGTGATCTCAACCTTGAAGCTGTACTCCGAATTGCAAATTTTTCTACACTTTGAAGCTGGAGATCCCGTCGTCACATCTGAAAACTTCCACAATTCCAATATAATTCGAGCCACAATTTTATGGCATTCACGTACAAGAATATTTCCCGCGATTATTCGCCGTCAGCAAGGTCCATATTTCCTGACAAAGTTGAGTGCTTTCTTGAGTTCTTTTATTTTGGCCTCACGCGAGACAATTTGCGAAAAGATAACTTTCTTTGATGAGGAGCCTTGAGCCGTTTTTACTGCTGAGAGAAAGCAATTTCACTGAGATGAAATTCGAAAACCTTGAAGCAGCTTGCGAGCTCAAACAGCAATTTACTGTCTCTGCAAGCACGACCATATTTTTAAATTTAGATCAACAGCAAACCTTGATATGCTTACAATGCATATTCCCACATGCATTCATACTCAAGTAGGAGCCGGTGCCTCGATACTGATTTTAAAATTATATGCAACGCTTCATAAGAACTTTTCTATCAACTGGAGACTTATGTCTCCCTTCTAGCATTAATTTACATACAATATTTTTACCAATTTATGTGGAATTCATCTTATTTGCTATATATTTAAATCAACGAGGTGCATTGGACGACATGAAACACCGGATGTTGCAAGCGTATTTTATATTGTAATTGATATGAATCAGATAACATTTAAGTGAACCCATGACGTACATCGGAGTGGTTGAGGGTTTGATGCAGATGAAAAAACTCATGTTTGACATAAAATTTAGATCAACATTTATTATTTTATAATGCGGTATCGTTCACTTCAGTACAAGCTCTCGCCGACGCACACACTGCCATTCTTTTTGCCCGTGCACTCGTCGGATTATCTTTCGCTCATACACACACCCACACATACTGACACGCCCTCACATGACGTGCATTTTCGACACATACGCGAGCTGCCTAATTGCCTCACACTCTCTGAAATGAGTGTGAGTTCAGTCTCTCACTCACACTCAGCGGGCACTCTTATATCTCACATACGCATGCATACTCAAATTTCATACTCATACACTCACCTGCCAACAACTCCACAAAAGACGCCAGACACCCCACACACACACCAGCCAACAACTCCACAAAAGACGCCAGACACCCCACACACACACCAGCCAACAACTCCACAAAAGACGCCAGACACCCCACACACACCAGCCAACAACTTCACAAAAGACGCCAGACACCCCACACACACACCAGCCAACAACTCCACAAAAGACGCCTGACACCCCACACACACCAGCCAACAACTTCACAAAAGACGCCAGACACCCCACACACACACCAGCCAACAACTCCACAAAAGACGCCAGACACCCCACACACACCAGCCAACAACTTCACAAAAGACGCCAGACACCACACACGCACACCAGCCAACAACTCCACAAAAGACGCCAGACACCACACACACACACACAAGCCAAGAACTCCACAAAAGACGCCAGACACCACACACACACCAGCCAACAACTCCACAAAAGACGCCAGACACCCCACACACACACCAGCCAACAACTCCACAAAAGACGCCAGACACCCCACACACACACACACACAAGCCAAGAACTCCACAAAAGACGCCAGACACCACACACACACACACAAGCCAAGAACTCCACGAAAGACGCCAGACACCACACACACACCCCGGCCAACAACTCCACAAAAGACGCCAGACACCACACACACACACACACACAAGCCAACAACTTCACAAAAGACGCCAGACACCACACACAC
This sequence comes from Morinoia aosen, assembly GCA_030386875.1. NCBI lineage: Eukaryota > Metazoa > Arthropoda > Malacostraca > Amphipoda > Talitridae > Morinoia > Morinoia aosen. The sequence continues at coordinate 11,812,251 of CM059556.1, forward strand.
ACCCCGGCCAACAACTCCACAAAAGACGCCAGACACAACACACACACCAGCCAACAACTCCACAAAAGACGCCAGACACCACACATGTACACACACCAGCCAAAAACTCCACAAAAGACGCCAGACACAACACACACACACACACACCAGCCAACAACTCCACAAAAGACGCCAGACACAACACACACACACACACACCAGCCAACAACTCCACAAAAGACGCCAGACTCCACACACACACCCCGGCCAACAACTCCACAAAAGACGCCAGACACAACACACACACCAGCCAACAACTCCACAAAGACGCCAGACACCACACACGCACACACACCAGCCAACAACTCCACAAAAGACGCCAGACACCACACACATACACACACACCAGCCAACAACACAAAAGACACCAGTCACCACACATGTACGCACACCAGCCAACAACTCCACAAAAGACGCCAGACACCACACACACACACCAGCCAACAACTCCACAAAGACGCCAGACACCACACACAAACCCCAGCCAACAACTCCACAAAAGACGCCAGACACCACACACACACCAGCCAACAACTCCACAAAAGACGCCAGACACCACACACACCCACACACCAGCCAACAATTCCACAAAAGACGCCAGACACCACACACACACACACACACCAGCCAACAATTCCACAAAAGACGCCAGACACCACACACACCCACACACCAGCCAACAATTCCACAAAAGACGCCAGACACCACACACACCCACACACCAGCCAACAACTCCACAAAAGACGCCAGACACCACACACACCCACACACCAGCCAACAATTCCACAAAAGACGCCAGACACCACACACACACCAGCCAAAAACTCCACAAAAGACGCCAGACACCACACACACCCACACACCAGCCAACAACTCCACAAAAGACGCCAGACACCACACATGTACACATACCAGCCAACAACTCCACAAAAGACGCCAGACACCACACACACACACCAGCCAACAACTCCACAAAAGACGCCAGACACTGTTACGATATATGATCTATGTTCATATTACATGATATTTTTTTTGGCTAAATCACGTAAAGCTGCAACAACATTCTGCTAAACATTCTGCTGGGCTACGACCATGGAATGTCAGACGGTTGAGCCGGTGCCTCTAGAGGCGAAGCGTGGGAACAATGGTTGAGCATCGGACGAGGGTTCTCGAAAAGGGGAAGGCCACAACACACGTACCAATCAAGAGCTCGCGTAGGGATCACGTGAGTGAACGTGTCGAGCGCGAACCAATCATAGGCAAAACTTCAGGACCGGCAAACGCCCAACGAATCAAAATTGAGTGACTTTCTCTGTAGCTTGGAAGAGTCGAGAACCTTCCGGAAAGAAAGAGGCGACACACATAAAAGGAGGGACATGAAAATTCGTGAGGTTATTTTTTCTCGGACACGTAACGCAGGGGGACTTGAAACCCCCGATAGTAAGAGGGGAAAATAACGGTACGAAATACACAGTGAGAGAGTTTAACAGGAAAGGTAGGAAATTAACAGTGTTTACTTGGTGTGTACCACACGCATACCGAATAGACAAGCATGGGGAGAATAATTAACATTGAAAGATTAAAACACATTTATTTTAAGATGAACACGTGGATAAGGGCTCAGGGAAATATATATATCGCCACAATAATTGCGCACCAGTGCCCTCAGGCAAGATGCTTAAGATCTGTGACCCAACACCTCCTTCCGCTGCATAGAATTTCTTGGCAACTATCAAACAATTAATTTTGCACAATAAAAGAAAATTAGAAACATGAAATGAATATCCTGGTTAGCTCACACATAAAATGCATGGTTATGCCTAAAATAGATTAGAACCTTGACTTACAGCAAGGTGTCAGAATACAGAATGCTTCGCATTATATACGACACAAGGTCAGAACGTGAGCTGAATACCCGCGTCACACAAATCACATTTGATTGAGCGCCACTCGTAAAGCACTATTCCCTGTGCTGGCTGTACTTGAACTTTTACACTTAAAATCACTTTTTCTGAGTTCTCGACCAGTAACTTGTCATTACCACTTTCTTGTAATAGTAGATCCCGATGACTTAATACACTTCTACTGCTGCCTGAAGAATTCGCTTAGTGCAGATTAGACCACCCCCCTCGGTACCGAGGTTCCCTCTCGCTCGCCGGCCGGTCGTGGTACCGAAGCGCTGCACTCAGTCCCAATTTTGAGCTCTGAGTTCTGCTTGACCACTGCAGGACTTGCAGTTCGCAGCATCGTTGCAGACTTCGGCGGCTGTGCAGCTTCAATATTTAATGCTGAAGTTACTTTTGAGCCCGGAATTGATTACAAATATTTCGAAATCTCTCCGTGGCATGGTTGCTACGTTGATACTGGACGATTCCATCATTAAGCTAAGGCGCTTCGAGCAGTCGGTGTTGCAAAATTGGTACTTCTACGATTTCTGAGGGACGACGTTGCCTTTCTTCACACCCGTTGAATTCTTGCTCTTTCGTTGAAATTATTAGCATCCACTTGCACAGACGGGTTTTGCAATCTCGCCATTCTTGCAGGAGTCAAACGTCAGCGGCGTTTTCCTAATGGAGTTTTTAATTTTTTTTTAATTGTTACAAAGACCGGGAAGCCCCGGCCTCTAGTCGGGTTACCGATGTGGCACTCACTTTTGTGCGTCTCTCTTGTCACGTGTCCGAGAGAAAATAACCTTACGAATTTTCATGTCCCTCCTTTTATGTGTCGCCTCTTTCTTTCCGGAAGGTTCTCGACTCTTCCAAGCTACAGAGAAAGTCACTCAATTTTGATTCGTTGGGCGTTTGCCGGTCCTGAAGTTTTGCCTATGATTGGTTCGCGCTCGACACGTTCACTCACGTGATCCCTACGCGAGCTCTTGATCGGTCCGTGTGTTGCGACCTTCCCCTTTTCGAGAACCCTCGTCCGATGCTCAACCATTGTTCCCACGCTTCGCCTCTAGGGGCACCGGCTCAACCGTCTGACATTCCATGGTCGTAGCCCAGCAGAATGTTTAGCAGAATGTTGTTGCAGCTTTACGTGATTTAGCCAAAAAAAAATATCATGTAATATGAACATAGATCATATATCGTAACAGATACCCCTGTCGCCCCAGAAAAATTTGGGCCAACTGCAAGGATGGTCCAAATTTTTAACCTTTACTTGTATACCTTGGAGTGAATTCCTTACATTACCAAAATTAGGAAATGTTCCCCTATGATTCAATACCTTCAATTTTATTTTATCAAAATTGCGTTACATATATATCTCGTTATGATCTACCTACTGCGATACGCTCAGTGTGATGCATTTATTCCTACAAAAATTTTCATTTATTAATACCTGACACACTAACCATTGGTTTAAACCACACATTTCTCACACACATTATTATACGACGCAAGAGAAAAGAATACAGCATCGATACACGCTTTTCGAACAAACATAGACCCCTAATGAAATATTGAACACACATAAGACATTTTGTTGTTTTTTGGCTTGCCCTGGGCAAACCAACGAAATGGATAATCATTCAAATAAGAGGTCGTTTAGTAGGCGGATGTGTTACACAGGGACATCATTTCCGTATCCTCGTTTGTAATCCACCTAACAAAATCTCAAAGATGGTGGTGATTTTCCATCCTCAATATTTTCTTTCAATCATCAGTTCATTTTCCTTTTTTAGTCTACGTGCACAAAATCGTCAAAGTGGGCCCTGCTGAGAATAGGTTTTTCTTTTCAGAATACATAAGCTGTTTTCAACTGAATCCATCCTGCGTCGCGTACATTTCGCGGAAAATACGTTGTCTATCCATCCTGTTGCGTCGCGTACATTTCGCGGAAAATTCAGTAGGTATCCATCGTCGGGGCTCGTCAGCCCTTTTATCATGATTGCAAAAATGAGGCATATTTATCTACGAAGACCATCAGCTTTCTACACCCATTCCCTCGTCGACTAGAGAACGTGTGCCACTTCGGTTCGCGTGAAATCGCTCGTTATCGCCTTCATTAATGCGCAATAGTGTCTAACATTGTCATTTTCATGATGGAGAGACAGCGCATTATTTTTATTGACCCAAGTAGAACTCTTCTCTTGTATTTTTCTCTCAAGTCTGCCATAACTGAGGTGGAAGTGGGGTCATACAAAATTCCTCCTACATAAAGAAATAAGACATTGTGTTTCCAAACGTTCGACTCGCCCCGTTTTTATTCGTAGGCGTCGATCACATTGGCGCAAGACTATCTAAACATTCACACAAATATTGTACGCGAAATCAGGAGATTTACCAATTAGGCTAAAATCCCTTACGCACTAACATCATAAAGTTTATACATACTGTGGTTTCAATTCGTCAGACTTTACATCATACTTTCGCTGAGAACAGCCGATCTGATGATCTGACATTCTGAAAACACTCACAAGAAAATGCAAAAAAAAATGACATGATTATCCACCTAATTCTCAGCCTTTGAGACAGTGCAATTATCCTTTAAATGGTTTCATTTCACGCGAAGAGACGTCGTTCTACTTTCACGACATTTAATAATGTATTTACACAGCTCGGGAACCTGCCGTGTGCGTGCCGTTAAATACGGATTCTGTGTTGTGTCACTTAAAAAACAACTATTTCTATTACATAAATTAATTTGTATATCCGTCGATGTTGGAGTACAAACAGTGTTACTGCCCTCAACATCCCTATGGGAAGACACTGATCAAAACTTCCACACAGAAACGCTGAGACAATTCACACCAGCTTGCCTCCTATAATTAGTATCCAAGTCCAGGAGTCAAATTCGTTAAAATTCATAATTACGCACATCAGAAAATAGGATATGCTTTATCTCTTCAGTTGCGCCACTGCAAATGTATGTCACATCCCAAGTTCCTATTCTCATCCCTCACACAGCGTTCACCAGGCGGAAGAGAGCAAAAGTTCCTAGCAACGCGGATAAGAGATTCAGAGTTATGGAACAGTTCTTATTCTAAAACACTTAAAACAAATGAAACATCCCCCAGTACATCAAGATTCACGGGATTCCGCTTCAGTTAGAAAAACGCTAAAACACACCGAGCGAACTTGCCTTCATGAAATCTCGGCACATATGAACAAGTCTACATTTTCTTTTATTTAACCTAACATGCTACAGTGTCGTGTTATCTGTGTAATTTATTTACAATATCTGCAGTGAACCCTTGACTTACACATTCATTATCATACGTGTTCCTTGTCAAGCCCACCGGGCACGTTTCGTAACAACACCACTCACACACACCAGCCAACAACTCCACACAAGACGCCAGACACCACACACACACACACCAGCCAACAACTCCACAAAAGACGCCAGACACCACACACACACCAGCCAACAACTCCACAAAAGACGCCAGACACCACAAACACACACACACCAGCCAACAACTCCACAAAAAACGCCAGACACCACACACACACACCAGCCAACAACTCCACAAAAGACGCCAGACACCCCACACACACACCAGCCAACAACTCCACAAAAGACGCCAGACACCACACACACACACACAAGCCAACAACTCCACAAAAGACGCCAGACACCACACACACACACCAGCCAACAACTCCACCAAAGACGCCACACGCAACACACACACACACCAGCCAACAACTCCACAAAAGACGCCAGACACCACACAAACACACCAGCCAACAACTCCACCAAAGACGCCAGACACAACACACACACACCAGCCAACAACTCCACAAAAGACGCCAGACACCACACACACACACCAGCCAACAACTCCACCAAAGACGCCAGACACCACACACGCACACCAGCCAATAACTCCACAAAAGACGCCAGTCACCACACACACACACCAGCCAACAACTCCACAAAAAACGCCAGACACCACACACACACCAGCCAACAACTCCACAAAAGACGCCAGACACAACACACACACCAGCCAACAACTCCACAAAAGACGCCAGACACCAAACACACACCAGCCAACAACTCCACAAAAGACGCCAGACACAACACACACACCAGCCAACAACTCCACAAAAGACGCCAGACACAACACACACACCAGCCAACAACTCCACAAAAGACGCCAGACACAACACACACACCAGCCAACAACTCCACAAAAGACGCCAGACACCACACACACACAACAGCCAACAACTCCACAAAAGACGCCAGTCACCACACACACACACACACCAGCCAACAACTCCACAAAAGACGCCAGACACCACACACACACACACACCAGCCAACAACTCCACAAAAGACGCCAGACACCACACACACACACACCAGCCAACAACTCCACAAAAGACGCCAGACACCACACACACACACCAGCCAACAACTCCACAAAAGACGCCAGACACCACACATGCACACACACCAGCCAACAACTCCACAAAAGACGCCAGACACAACACACACACACCAGCCAATAACTCCACAAAAGACGCCAGACACCACACATGCACACACACCAGCCAACAACTCCACAAAAGACGCCAGACACAACACACACACCAGCCAACAACTCCACAAAAAACACCAGACACCACACACACACACACACACACACCAGCCAACAACTCCACAAAAGACGCCAGACACCACACACACACACCAGCCAACAACTCCACAAAAGACGCCAGACACCACACACACACACATCAGCCAACAACTCCACAAAAGACGCCAGATACCACACAGCACACACACCAGCCAACAACTCCACAAAAGACGCCAGACACCACACATGCACACACACCAGTCAACAACTCCACAAAAGACGCCAGACACCACACACACACCAGCCAACAACTCCACAAAAGACGCCAGACACCACACACACACACCAGCCAACAACTCCACAAAAGACGCCAGACACCACACATGCACACACACCAGCCAACAACTCCACAAAAGACGCCAGACACCACACACACACACTAGCCAACAACTCCACAAAAGACGCCAGACACCACACATGCACACACACCAGCCAACAACTCCACAAAAGACGCCAGACACCACACACGCACACCAGCCAACAACTCCACAAAAGACGCCAGACACCACACACACACACCAGCCAACAACTCCACAAAAGACGCCAGACACCACACACACACCAGCCAACAACTCCACAAAAGACGCCAGACACCACACACACACACCAGCCAACAACTCCACAAAAGACGCCAGACACCACACACACAGCAGCCAACAACTCCACAAAAGACGCCAGACACCACACACACACACCAGCCAACAACTCCACAAAAGACGCGAGACACCACACATGCACACACACCAGCCAACAACTCCACAAAAGACGCCAGACACCACACACACACACCAGCCAACAACTCCACAAAAGACACCAGGCACCACACAAGCGACGCACTCCACTCTAAGACCCCAACATTCTGCGCTCCAAATTACAATCGCAGGGAATTTTAGTGGCTAAAGAATGCAATTAATTCGAGGCCGCGATTGGCAACCTCGTGTGTCCTATTGTGGCACAGCGGTGACGCAATCTTTGGGTCAATCGTGCCACCTGTTGGTTAAATTCAACACCCACTGCTGCATGGCACCTGTTGAATTGGTGCAGCACCCACTGCAACATAGCATCTGTTGAATTGCTGCATCCCCCACTGCTGCAAGGCACCTGTTGAATTGGTGCGTCACCTACTGCTGCATGGCGCCTGTTGAATTGGTGCATCACCCTAATTGCATGGCGCCTGTTGAATTGGTGCATCACCCACTGCTACATGACATCTGTTGAATTGGGGCATCACCTACTGCTCCATGGCGCCTGTTGAATTGGTGCATCACTCACTGCTGCATGGCACCTGTTGAATTGCTGCATCACCCACTGCTGCATGGCGCCTCTTTAATTGGTGCATCACCCAGTGCTGCATGCTACCTATTGAATTCGTGCATCACCCACTGCTGCATGACATCTGTTGAATTGGTGCATCACCCACTGCTGCATGGCACCTGTTGAATTGCTGCATCACCTCTAATCCCTCTATTAACCGAGTAAATTATTACGAATAACTATCACATTATAACTCCAACTGCCTAATTGCATTTCGAAGCTGTTTAATTAAACAGCTTCGAATTATCTTCAAAGTCCAACTTTTAATATCCGTCGCTCCTCCATAATTTGGACATGAAGCCGTCGCCGGTAACCAAGCTGGATGTAATCAGGCCCACTTGCATCACTTGACTCGCGACCCGAGCGAGAATGTGCCGGTCTGCTTGTCAACGGGCATTTAGGCGCAGTGAATCATTTCATTCTAATTCGTTATCTCTTCAAATAACCATATCTTTATTCCTCGTTTTGTGCCGTGACACATTATACCTTTAGAGAATGTCAATATTAAAGGATACAACTTCAATATTTCGAATAGTATGGTTGAACGGTGAGTTGAAGTAGCCGCTACAAGTAGGAAATAAGTTCGGAGTTGCTATACTCGGATATTAAGTTTGTTCTTGCGTCCAACTTAATTGCTACAAGCTACATGACTGCCGCAAATAAAGCTTCGAAACCATTGAAATTACGTCTTTTCAGTCATTTCTGAATTTTGGCTAAGAAAATCATTCAAATTTTTGAAGGCTGTGTATTTTCAGCATGATTCCTCGACTGACAAATGTCTCCTTAGTGACAATCATCGTCCCTTTTTTTTCGTCATACACGAGAGGAAATTATTTGTTGCGTCCGTCCTAGCTTCCATTGACGGCGTGTCTGTGAAGCACGCTAGAGGAAACCAGTAGGGTCATTTCTAAGGGAGAAAATACACCTCCCCTTGTTCTACTAGCCAATAGAAAGGCTTGATTTCAAATAAACTTTATGACGTCACCAAAACACAAAGCCTTTTGGCCAATAGTGGAGCCAGATTTGGGGGTAGCAGTGCTACCAGATGCAATATGAGCTCAGCTATTGGTTCGTTGCTGTGACGTCAGCAAAACCATGCCGTCAACGAAAAAAATACTAGTTTGAACCACCTGGTCTCCCTTACCGTGCTGTAAAGTCCTTTGTCCCTTCCTATTAAGTGGATGGATACCTGAACACTATTTAATGACTCAAAATATCTGTTTTCCGATCTGCTATTTTAACCTATATTTTGAAATTTATATGAAATTTAATCTAACACGAATATAGAAAATAATCCTATTATATTCATCTTAGCCTAAATTGGGAGTTATGGGAAGGAAAACCGCACTTATGCAGCTCATTTAAAACAGATTTCACGGATGAATCAGAGCTCCTGCTTGGCAAAGGCATCCATTCAGTACAATTAAATAATAATGCAATCATTTTAAACACAGTGAAGTACCTCAAAACTGGTGTTTAGTCACGCAGAGTGACGTCGATGAAATTCCAGCGCGTGTCTGTGCCACACGTGCTCCAAATACTGGCTCATCTCCTGAATGTTGGAGGTCACACTACTACAGACGCTGCGACGGCCTTTTGCAGACACGGTTGCTAATCTCGAAGAGTGGCAAGGGACTTCGTCGATATAATGCACTGAAAGTTAGTGTTTATTTCTCATTTTTCATCTTTAGCCGCACCATAACACCCCCATGACGGCCTGTGCTGCGCTGTCAATGGGTTTGCTGTAGGGGTCCACGATCTGCTGCAGGGCTCAGGTTTGCAGTATACAGTTTGTGATGCTATTCGCTCCGCCGTCATTGTTAAAGGTCTGATGTGTCTCTAGCGATACCAGCATGATTTAAATGGGAAGAACCATATGTTTTACTAAACAGGGCGATGCAAAATAACTGGTGTTATTCTATTCAGGTAATGAAAAACTGGTGTCTATGCTGGATAATAAGGACTGGTTTGATATCTCATTATTTCTCCCTTATCTTTTAACCTCAATTAGCCATGAGTTAAAACGCCTAACTTTGAGACCTTTCATTTCGATTCTGTCACCGCGTGCAAATTGGTTGTGAGAACCAATGACAGAATTAGCCCTGCTTTTTCGCCCTCGCATCATCAGAGTATCCGATTTCACATGAGTGACGTCACATGAGCTGGTGACGTAACAACAGCAGATGACGTTAGACAGCAGGTGACGTCACCTGAGCTGGTGACGTAATTGGAGGAGATGACGTCAGCTGCTGCACAGGATGACGCTCAAAAGCCAGTGGACGTAAAATATGCCTTGACGCTGCCGTCACTGCACGTATGAATGTGATAGTTCAAGGTGCTGACGTAATGATTGCAGTAGTTAGAACAATCGCCGAAGGTGACAGTTGTTGACATAAAATTCGCCAGTTGCTGTAGAAGTATTATTGTTCACTTAGTTTTAATTAACTTTAAAAAATTGTCATACGTTTGTCGCGGGAATTAATTATTAGCTACTTTCATTTTTGAATCACATAATATTGGAAACTTCAGTTTTAGCCTCTAAATTTATTGAATGTTTTTTTGAAGAACTTGTTAACGTTTGTCAGCCAGGCCTTACGTCACGTGATGTCAAACAACCATTGATCAGAGCAAGGCCTGCTCCGCCCATCACTGTGAAGCTCTTCACGGAATCTTTAACTCAGCGTAAAACTCACTTTCGCCTGATGCTTTTGAGTTTGTGTGAAGAAAATAAACTTTTGGCTAAAATGAAGTTAGCGGGAAATATCTTATCAACGCCCTGAAGAAGTGGATGCTTCTACAGTACTGGCTAGAAGTAGTGTCGTGTTTCGTGATGTACGCATTTGTTTCCTTAGGGCATTGATGTTGCGTCAAAGCCTTGAAGGGAAAAAGTAGAGAATTGCAACATTGTTCAAAGTCTTGAGTTGATCGTCAGAAGCAAGCGAGGTTTTCCGACTGCACCTGTACGATCATCGTACAAGACATCTTTTCCTTGGAGATAACGCAAGTTTATCAACAATTTAGAATCGACAAACAAAATTCAAAACATTTTTTTAACGTTTCGGGATAAGTCTCATCATCAGCTGAAAAAAATAAACGCACAACATAAAATAAATATGACTAGTTACAGCCACTCACGGTTCATTAGATTATAATAATTAGATGGAAATGCACAACTGGAGGAACTAGATGTATCATTCAATGCTGGTCTACCTTTTAAAACATGCAACGATTCTAAAATGCGTACGTCAGTGAAACCTGACCCTTGCCCAATGATTGGAAAATTATTGCTGACGATTATTGAATTGCAGTTTACGTGAACAAGAAATATTATGAAACAAATGCGAGGGAAAATTTGGTATAAACTGGCTAGTACCGCCCGTTCAACTCCAATTTTACAGCCGATCGCGATTGTGGAGGAGCCGCGAGTCATGACTCTCTCAGGGAATATGTTCGTTTTAAATTAAAATCCCTCTACGTTTGAGACATTAAAGTTGAACTAGACGATGCAGCCAAGGAACACTTTACCTTACTAGCCTCAACACCAGGTCTTTCAGCCTTGAAAATAGCAGCACTGCGCATTACAACGGTGCCTTCGTTACCAATACAAACCGGAGCACCAACGCCAAGCATGTAGGTCACTCACTGCCTAGAAATATTCAAGAGACGTCAAGGTTCACTGTGAGCTGGGCATGTTGTAAGTTATTGTTATATGGTTCAACCATGATATGCCCCTTAGAGATGGTGCATGTTGTAAGTTATTGTTATATGGTTCAACCATGATAACCACCTCAGATATGGTGAATGTTGTGAGTTGTTATTATTATGATATATACATCAAAGCGATCTCGGAGATGATACATGATGCAGTTCAATTCAAGAGATACTTGGCAGGGTTGCAAGATTGGCGTTTGGCTGATTGACTGAAATTTTGAAAATTCTTGTTGTTATTTAGATTTTGACAATTTTTCATTATCAGACCTGCACGGTTGCTCAACATGGGAGGGCAATACGGTCACATTTTAACAGAAAGTGACAAAATTGACAATGTTGGCCTGAGAATTGCCCGCTGTCGGTACTGAGGCTTGGAGATATCAAGATAACTTGAGAAAAATTTAGGTGCTGAACTGAGGCAAACTGTTTAAATTTAGGGGATACGTTGGCTTTTTATCTACTCATGTTGCTTATGTTTGACAGGTGGAAGCTCGAAGTTATCCTGAGAATGCATCTATTTGGCATATCAATAAACTTCCCTCAAGCGATCTCAGACACAAGCTGCTATATTGTTCATTAATTAGTATATGTCATGTCAGTAGGCCTTCCCGTTGCTGTTCTTGGCAAAGACTTATACGAAGTAAATTTTTATTTTACGGGGGCATGAGTGAGGTCGCGTTACAAAATGTCATTTTGTAGTGTACAAGAAGTTGTTTTAGAAACTCACCTTGAAATAGAGCGTGAAGTAGAGACATTGTACACTTACCGAGCTAATGTAGACATATTAGTGTGTCTTGATAATTCATTTTAGTTCTCACCTACTTGTGTTAGTTGAAAACCAAGCTCCGCTTTTCGCAAAATTTGCTTCGACAATACACGTGTTTGGCGTCGAGAAACACTGATCCCGAAGCTCTTTTCCAAAGAATGGCTTGCAAATTCCTAGTACTTCGGAGAATTTTAAAGCCGAAATAAAGCTTGTGACAATGACGGAAGCATTAATGATGCAGTGTGTGACGCACTCTACTCTGAGGATGATGACGTGGGCACTTTCGCTTCCGCTTGCGTCACCGACCCCAACGTCAAAGGCTCGTTTTCAGTTGATGCAGCAATGAAAACAAACAGGCAAAAGCTTTCACGCGCCAATTTTTTCCGGCCAGTTTTCCGCTACCTCGCAAAAAGGTGACACGAATGATTCCAACGCGATTCCCCTTGGAGTGCAACTGAACTTTGTTTTGAGGTGCAAATGATGGTCAGGCGACCTTCTTGCGTTGGCGGCGTGTGTTGGACGCTCGCGTGGTTGTTGCAGGCAGCTGGAGATGATAACTCGCAGGGTTGCTGCAGGCAGCTGGAGATGATAACTCGCGTGGTTGTTGCAGGAAGCTGGAGATGATAACTCGCATTGTTGCTGCAGGCAGCTGGAGATGATAACTCGCAGGGTTGCTGCAGGCAGCTGCAGACAATAACTCGCGTGGTTGCTGCAGGCAGCTGGAGATGATAACTCGGATTGTTGCTGCAGGCAGCTGTAGACAATAACTCGCGTGGTTGTTGCAGTAAGCTGGAGATGATAACTCGCATTGTTGCTGCAGGCAGCTGGAGATGATAACTCGCATTGTTGCTGCAGGCAGCTGGAGATGATAACTCGCGTGGTTGTTGCAGGAAGCTGGAGATGATAACTCGCATGGTTGCTGCAGGCAGCTGTAGACAATAACTCGCGTGGTTGCTGCAGGCAGCTGGAGATGATAACTCGGATTGTTGCCGCAGGCAGCTGGAGATGATTACTCGCAGGGTTGCTGCAGGCAGCTGGAGACGATAACTCGCGTGGTTGCTGCAGGCAGCTGGAGATGATAACTCGGATTGTTGCCGCAGGCAGCTGGAGAGGATAACTCGCAGGGTTGCTGCCGGCAGCTGGAAACGATAACTCGCGTGGTTGCTGCAGGCAGCTGGAGATGATAACTCGGATTGTTGCCGCAGGCAGCTGGAGATGATAACTCGCGTGTTTGCTGCAGGCAGCTGGAGATGATAACTCGCGTGTTTGCTGCAGGCAGCTGGAGATGACAACTCGCAGGGTTGCTGCAGGCAGCTGGAGACGAAAACTCGCGTGGTTGCTGCAGGCAGCTGGAGATGATAACTCGCGTGTTTGCTGCAGGCAGCTGGAGATGACAACTCGCAGGGTTGCTGCAGGCAGCTGGAGACGAAAACTCGCGTGGTTGCTGCAGGCGGCTGGAGACGATAACTCCCATAGTTGCTGCAGGCAGCTGGAGATGATAACTCGCGTGGTTGCAGCAGGCAGCTGGAGATGATAACTCGCGTGGTTGCAGCAGGCAGCTGGAGATGATAACCCGCGTGGTTGCTGCAGGCAGCTGGAGTAATAACTCGTGTAGCTGCTGCAGGCAGCTGGAGATGATAACTCGCGTGTTTGCTGCAGGCAGCTGGAGAGATAACTCGCGTGGTTGCAGTAGGCAGCTGGAGATGATAACGCGCGTGGTTGCAGCAGGCAGATGGAGATGATAACTCGCATGTTTGCTGCAGGCAGCTGGAGATGGTAACTCGCATGTTTGCTGCAGGCAGCTGGAGAGATAACTCGCGTGGTTGCAGTAGGCAGCTGGAGATGATAACGCGCGTGGTTGCAGCAGGCAGATGGAGATGATAACTCGCATGTTTGCTGCAGGCAGCTGGAGATGATAACTCGCGTGGTTGCAGTAGGCAGCTGGAGATGATAACGCGCGTGGTTGCAGCAGGCAGATGGAGATGATAACTCGCGTGGTTGCAGTAGGCAGCTGGAGATGATAACGCGCGTGGTTGCAGCAGGCAGCTGGAGATGATAACTCGCGTGGTTGCAGTAGGCAGCTGGAGATGATAACGCGCGTGGTTGCAGCAGGCAGCTGGAGAGATAACTCGCGTGGTTGCAGTAGTCAGCTGGAGATGATAACTCGCGTGGTTGCAGTAGGCAGCTGGAGATGATAACTCGCATGTTTGCTGCAGGCAGCTGGAGAGATAACTCGCGTGGTTGCAGTAGGCAGCTGGAGATGATAACGCGCGTGGTTGCAGCAGGCAGCTGGAGATGATAACGCGCGTGGTTGCAGCAGGCAGCTGGAGAGATAACTCGCGTGGTTGCAGTAGGCAGCTGGAGATGATAACTCGCATGTTTGCTGCAGGCAGCTGGAGAGATAACTCGCGTGGTTGCAGTAGGCAGCTGGAGATGATAAATCGCGTGGTGGCTGCAGGCGGCTGGAGAGGATAACTCGCGTGGTTGCAGTAGGCAGCTGGAGATGATAACGCGCGTGGTTGCAGCAGGCAGATGGAGATGATAACTCGTGTAGTTGCTGCAGGCAGCTGAAGATGATAACTCGCGGGGTTGCAGCAGGCGGCTGGAGATGATAACTCGCGTGTTTGCTGCAGGTAGCTGGAGATGATAACTCACGTGGTTGCTGCAGGCAGATGGAGATGATAACTCGCGTGTTTGCTGCAGGCAGCTGGAGATGATAACTCGCGTGTTTGCTGCAGGCGGCTGGAGATGATAACTCGCGTGTTTGCTGCAGGCAGCTGGAGATGATAACTCACGTGGTTGCTGCAGGCAGATGGAGATGATAACTCACGTTTTTGCTGCAGGCAGGCGGAGATGATAACTCGCGTGGTTGCTGCAGGCGGCTGGAGACGATAACTCACGTGGTTGCTGCAGGCAGCTGGAGATGATAACTCACGTGGTTGCTGCAGGCAGCTGGAGACGATAACTGCCTGGTTGCTGCCGGCGGCTAGAGATGATAACTCGCGTGGTTGCTGCAGGCAGCTGGAGATGATAACTCGCGTGGTTGCTGCAGGCAGCTGGAGATGATAACTCCATGTAGCTACAGCGAGGCGATGTTGCTTCTCACAACCTCACAAAGGTTTCGCTGGAATGCCGTTACACCGATATCTTAATATACGCAGCGTGCTTTGATGTGTGTTTTGGAATCGATTCATGTATTATTATTTGATTGAAGTCAAGTATTATAATTTCAATATGTTCAAGTACTATAGTTTAAAATTGATTCTAGTATTATTATTTGAATCGATTTGAATATTGTCACTTAACCGATTCAAGCATCATTATTCGAATAGATTCAAATATTGTTTAAATTGAGTCAAGCATTATTGTGTCAATCGATTCAAGCTTTATTATTGAATCCTAATAAATCGCTTCAAGTGATAATATGCTCCATGACGAGGAATATACGTACCGCACTGACCTATGTATCTGTCAAAGTCTCCATATTTTATGCCCGTTCTCAGCGGTGATATTATGTATTAACTTTGTCGTCCTGCTCAGATGGTCATTGCTATGAGGGAAGTGTTGCAGCGCAAAAATCGCAAAAAAATTGAAACAACATGAAATTGTAATTTTATCGGGTTTGGCATCAGTTTGGAAAATGTAGGGTAGTGTGTGTGTCGTGTGTATCTTGTATGACGTGTGTTGTGGAGTTGTTGGCTGGTGTGTCGTGTTTGTGGTGTTTTGCTTGTTTTATTTAATTTTTGGCGTGTGTCTGTGTGTGTCGTGTGTGTGTGTCGTGTTTGTGGTGCTTCGCATGTTTTTTTAATATTTAGTGTGTGTGCGTGTGTGTGTCGTGTTTGTGGTGTTTGGTATGTTTTATGGAATTATTAGCTTGTGTGTGTGTGCGTGTGTTTCGTGTTAGTGGTGTTTGGCATATTTTATGGAATTGTTGGCGTGTGTGTGCTGATGCTCGCTGCAGAGAGTGTTAATGATGTTGAATCAAAATGCACCTATGCAACACGCGTGCTGTTGGAGAACGGCAGCAAATGTATCGTGAAATTATCCATTGTACATAGCTCTGTTCCAAAGGTTAAATCATTTGCGTGAATAACATGAAACGATGGACGTGCAGGAATTAGGTTTTCGCTGAACGCCTTTCGCAATGGAATAAAAGAGCCTGTTTGTATTAGAATATTATTTCTCGTGTTAGTTGATCACTCTAAGTATTAGTTAACTCTTTTTCACATTTTTTACGTTATTTCTCAGATTTGTTTACTACTTTTTCCATGTTTATAAATTATCGTATTTGCTTATTAGTCCTGGCATTATTTCACCATTTCTGACATTAGTTCATAATTTCTCGTGTACATTTATACCTCTCATATGAGCATATTACGGTTCGTTTAGGAGTTTATCACATCTCGTTCAAATTTATTTTGCCTTGTAAAAGTTTATTAGATTTTCTATTACTTTATACTCGTATAATCTCCTATCGAGTACTGATTTTTAGGTAAGTAATTACCAAGTTCTTTATAAATTGCGTTCGTATTTGAGTAAGTTTAAGCAGATGGAGAAGGAAACGTGTTAATAATTGCTACAGTTTGAGTTGACGACATCGGCTATCGTTCGCTGAAAAATTGAAAGTAATTTTGTCCTAAATTCTCCTAATAAGAAAATTCGAAATTTTCCTCATTGCAACACTCTCGGCTGTGGGCTGTTGTGAGCATAAGCGAATTATTCACGAGTAGAGTAGGAGTGAGTAGAGAAGGAGTGAGTAGAGTAGAGTGGGAGGAGTGAGAGTAGAGTACGAAGAGTGTTTAGATCTTATTGGCGCACTGTTAGGCCAGCTTATCTTAACTCATTTCCCTGTTAAGTCTTCTAAGTTGTTGACTGATCACGAAGTTATATTGCTCTATCATTCACAATCACAGGCATCATTTTTCGAGAATTGATCCTCTAATTCGATTGCGCGTAGCTATTAGATGCATAACAAAAAAAGAGTCTATCTGAATCTGTGTGAGGAACGTTCACACAGTTTCATTCTTCACCTCTTTGTAAAATTTTTGTTTTTTATCTTACGCGTTCCTGTCGCACGATTCTGCGGCAACTGCAGGTGGAGTCTTCATAGCTCGTCCTAGCGGGTTTTCTTCTATATTACAAACCGTTCTAGCGAGTTTCCTCGTATCCTTTGTAGCTCTGTTGCTCAGAAAACAAAGTTCGTTTGTTGCTCTCCCTCTCATTCTCGCGTTGCAATATTCCAGCGTCGCTTCGTACCAGCTCACCTCGTTCGCTGCCTCGTATTTCTTGGCTGGAAACTTGCATCTACGCTGCCGTGCAAGTGCCGCCTTGCTGTGTTCCTCCGCCGCTCCCGTTGTCCTGATTCACATGACGTAGGACTCCGAACATTTCATTTTTATCGCTACATTATTGGTAAAAGTTTTCCCTGCGGTTTTTTGGCTTTGAAAGCAGTTTGAAGTGATTTTTTTATCGACCATGATTCTTTTGTGAAGGTCCGATGGGTTTTCTTTGTTACCTGTCGAATTGATTGAAGTTTTGCACATCAGAGAGAGTAAAAAATTAACTCCGGTTGTCATGGCATTGAAAATGTATTGTAGTTCATGCTTAAATGATCAATTGAGCAATGAAAATTGTGGCTTAAATATTCGGTGAACTCATTCGCAAAAGATGAAATATTTTTTACATTAAAATTAAATTAAGCTGAGACTGATTAATTGACTAAAAGGTGCGCATCAATGGAAAAAGTCTTATTTATATTACGTGCAGGACTTTGCTATTGTATACACTGAATTGGCATTTCATCAGAGCACTCTTAGTATGCTGGGAATAGATATTTTATCAGTTGGCTCAGAGTTTGTGCAATCGCTTTTCCGCGCATAATTTACTCAGCGTTTTAGTTTTCCATTAAATAAAAATGAGGTCTGCATTGAGTGAGCCAAAGGGGGTGGCAATGTACAACCGATGTAATTAAACTTGAATAATAATTGATAATTCCATTGTTATCAGATTATTCAACCTTCTCAAGCGTTGGAACTTGGATAGATTTATTCAGTTGCACAATGGTAAAACAGTCTTTTCCATGGGCTGCGATTTTTTTAAAATGGGCTCTTTTTTTCTATGGGTTCTAAAATGTACCACTCATACAAACCAATTGAGGTTCTCGAGATCATTATACGAAAGTCAATGTAAATTATACGAATGTAAATCACTGGGCAATTACTATTCGTTTCTTGTCTAAATTTTCGTACCCTAACTTAATCATTCGTAACATATGTCGCAGGGAATAATTGATCCGTTAAAACAGTTCTGAGTTCTGTGATTCTTCATATTTTCCTATCATCAAAGATTAATTTCGTATCATTGGTTCAGGACCATGGACAGCTTCCCCAAAATTTGGAATCGCACTGAAGGCTTGAGAGCACGGATTTTTGATAAGGTATGTGAGCATTTGAATTCTACGCACCCTAACCTGCTGCACTAGATCAGAAAATTGAGTCTGGACAAAATTTGAGGTGCTTGGAGGCTTGAAAATCTAACAGAAATTCAAGTGAAGCCTAACCACCAACGAATTTTTCAGTAATTAGTTACCACGGCATCAAGAATTAAATGTGCTATGCCAAGGAGACGAGCGTGTGTTGGAGTTGCCAGCGTGACAGCGGTAGCGGTTGAGTTGATCCATTCAATGACGGAAAATTTTGAAGGTACGATCGAGCGTCGCAGAATTGAATCAATGAGTCGTAAGCGGCAAGTTTTTGTAGTTTCAGGATTGGGGTGTGTGTAGAAGTTGTTTGGGTCACGGAGACATTATAGGGTGGAGCGTTTTTTCATCTTTTTAGAATTCAGTTTCACAATAATGTGGAAAAGTTGTGGAAGTGCATAAAAACGATATGTGAAAAATTTTGAGCCCCTAGGTTGATTTCTTCATGATTCGAGGTTCGTTTGAAAATTTCAAAAATCTGAAAAATAGCATATGTTAGAAAAATTCTCAAATATTTCATTTAGCATTCTCAGAGGTCACAATAGGTAAAAATCATCATGAAAACGTCTCTAGAACATATGTTCCAGGTTTCAAAGCTCTATCTTGTCATCTTCATTATACGAGTTTCATAAGTAAACTTCCAAAATATGAGGATAAAGCATATAATTGAAAATTTTCCCAAAATTAAATTTTGGGTACTCTAAAATTTGAATCATATATTCTAGAGATGTTTTAATGATGGTTTTTACCTGTTGCGGCCCCTAAGTACCTAAAATTTTACATTGGGCAAATTTCCAAATATATGCTGTTCCTCACATCTATGAAATTTTCTTGACCCTCGAATAATGAAGATGATAAGATAGAGCTTTGAAACCTGGAACCTGGATTCTAAAAACAATTTTATGGTGATTTTTACTTATTTTGACCTCAAAGAATGTTAAATGGATTTTTGGGGAATTTTTCGAATAGATGCTATTTTTTCCAATTTTTGAAATTTTCAAACGACCCTCGAATCATGAAGGAATAAACCAAGGAGTCTAAAATTTTGCACACATCGTTTTTTATGCACTTCCACAACTTTTCCACACTATCGTACAACCAAACTCCAAAAAGTTGAAAAAACGCTCCACCCTATGGAGACAAGCGTTTCTGATGCAGAATTATCACACTCGGAATGGACCTTTACTTAGGACTTAACACTGAGGGCTCTATGACAAGCAGCCGGCGTAATTTTTAGCGTTGCATGTCATCGAAATAAATTGAAAACCTCGCTAGAATTTATAGCTTTTTGCTTAATGTGTTACATGTTAGTCACTTATAAATCGTAACAATTTTTTTTCCTATACTGCCCTAGTCTCAACATTTTGTCACGGTCTCTGGAGTAACATTGTATGCTGGAAGATTGTGACCAATATAAATTTATAACTTCGGGCTAAAGCATCAATTTCTTAACTGATCTTTGGCTGAACCTTGGGAGAAACTCTCATTATTTTTAGATCATTTATTTCAGGTGGGTTCTTGGAGCAAGGAGAACACTTTAGAGATCAGATTAGGCTGAATTCAAAAGGTTCAACAACAACAGAAAGAAAAACTCGGTGGCATGCCCTGGTTTTGCCAACTGCCTGAAAACACTCAAGGATTCAAGAGCCCCGTCATGCACGGAAAAACAATTCAGGCGCGATATAATTCGATAACTATACCTTGTCAACATACTTGCAGTTTGGATTTCCAATTGCCGTCTACAAGGCCTTCACTAAATGCATGGGAATGAATTAGGAGACAAATTTAGCTTAGAGCGGTATCATAGTTACGTTCCGTTAGGTAAATGAAACCGCCGTAGGTAAAAAAAATAATTGTTTGGCTATAGGATACTTTGGGATATGTTAGGTTAGGACGCAGGTTATGGTAACTTACTGTAGTTTATGGTTAGGTAGGGAAATTGTTAATGTAGGTAATAATAGTTGTGATGGGATAATTTACAATGATTAGAACATAGGTAACAAAAATAATGGTTAGGCTAGGATACTTTGAGATAGGTTAGGATAGGTTGCAGGCTATGGTAACTTACTGTATTTTATGGTTAGATAGGGAAGTTATGTTAATTTAGGCAATAATAGATTTGATAGGATAATTTATCAAGATTAAAAACAAAGATCTTGAATCTATTTTAAAATACACTGATCTCATTTGGCCCATATTAACTATTGTTGTGAAATTAAGCAACGAAGCATGAGAGAACCCATTTATTGATCAGTCCAGTATGCAACTACATAGTTTAAGTGAATTAGGTTAAAAATAGTTGTACGCCTTAGGATAGCGTTAATGAAAGGATGACTTAGAAGTCACTGAACTTACCCAGACTCACAAGTCCCTATACCCAAATGTGTCCGTTGTTCTAGACTTATGAAAATATCTAGTGATATATCGACTGTGGTAAATAAATGGTTTCAATAATTGTTTAATCCTTTTCAAAATTGTTAATGCGTTAGAATAGGATGGGTTGTGTTGGGCTAGTTTGAGTTAGCATTGAACAAGTTAAGTTAGGGTCAATTTCGATAATTAGGCTCATTTAAATCGCGAAAATTAAATTAGGAGTTCTACACGAGATCAGCTAGTGTTATTGAATGCTAATGTAAGTGAAGGCTAGTGTTAGTGAAGGTTAGTGTTAGTGAAAGCTAGTGTTAGTGAAAGCTAGTGTTAGTGAAGGCTAGTGTTACTAAAGGCTAGTGTTTGGGAAAGCTAGTGTTAATCAATGCTAGAGTTAAATTCTAGTGTCAATGAATGCTAGCGTAAAAGAATGCTGGTCTCGTTGAATGTTCTCATCTAGCACACACACATCACAGTCATAAATACCTTGGAGCTAGTCTACCACAACTGGTCGATTATTTGCTTGCTGGTTGCCATAACTGCATAAAATGTAGTAAAGTCTTCGGAGCGCAAAACTTAGCAATAAAAGTTCTTTATTCGGCAGGTGGCAGAAAATCCTCATGCTAGAGTTCATCTCTACACAGGGGACAATGAAATCCTTATCATTTTCGTTCGAAGTTGTGCTTTAATCCGAAAACTGTTGCTCTCTCCTTTGCAACGTTTGAACAAGCCTCGTATAGTTCTTGCTAGATTTATTTTTCATATCGCCTACGTCATTTTCACAGTTTTTCGGTTACTTCTCATAGCGTTTAGCCCAGCGTCCTTCTCATAGCGTCCCTCCAAAAATTTAATTCTGTTTACACAGTATTCAGCACTATCTTCTACGTACAGTATTTTACACGTCACGTGTTTATTATAATACTTTAAAAATATCAGTCGTGGAGAATATTATGCTTACTAGCATCGAAGTTTCCTCCGTATCTTCCAGAAATGCCTTGTTCTATTCCCATTGCTATTGCACACAGCCAGTCAAATATGACGGGTTTCGATATTAATGTTGCCTTTAAATAAATCTTCCAGATATAGACGACAAACAAACATATCCATCCTTACAGTACCCGCGATTAAAATATTCTTGTACTTGTGCACTGGTGAAACACGTTTCACAGATACAGTCCCTTTCTCCCATTCCTCCTATCACCGATTTTCCTAAGCTTTTTTATTTTTTTCTCAATTAACCTCATGCTTGACGTCCTACTTGTCTGCCGGCATACCGTGCAGTGCCCCGGGATGCGCACCGGTCCTCAGTCCCACGCTGAGTGCGAGTGAACTCATTCTTTTCTGTCAGGTTTCGCGAGTGGCGGTCCGTTACCATGGCGACGAGAGAGAGAGCTACGCAGAGGTTTCGCGGATAGGAGATAGATGTCCGCAGCTCCGCAATAAATACATAAAAGCGAATAATGACTCGGGGCGAATATTCATAGAATATCCGAGTCCATTTTTGTGTTCGTTGCATGAAAATAAGCTGAGGGAGGAGAGATCGAGGACGCGCGTGGGGAGTCTTTTTGAATTTCCGGTTACGAAAATGAATTTCGAGGAAATGAAAACTAGAACGCACTCTGCAAGTTATCGCTCACACTAATCAATTGTTCAATTGTATTTCCTTTTTTTCAAGGTTTGCGCTTCATTTGTAAAGTCAGACAACACATAAAGCACACGACAGCAGTCGTTACATTGAGCTCAAGGAGTACAACCAGAGCTGATCAATAAAGAAACATTTAACGTGCGAGGAAATTGGGGACTATTCTTAGGTGATTTTAATGACAATTCAAGGCTTATATTGACAGAACATGACAGCACATTCTCGCGATGCATCATTGCCTCGTTTAGTTCTGAGTGAATGGGAATGAAAAATTAACTTTGGAATACCAGAGTTGCTCACAAGATGGTGGTTGAAAGCTGTTAAATAAATAATTAAATTCATGTTCTTTTGATGATGTTCGCAATCAAATCACATACCACCGTGCTGATGATATGTTTTTTGTTGGTTCGAAGAGAGATTCTTGTGCATGAACTATAGTGTCTTTATTTTTTGTCTTAAACTCTGAACCATGAAGGAAATTTCAAGTTGAATATTTTATAATTTAAAAATAAAATTTTTTTGTCTCATCCGAAGACAAAATTTTTCTTGCAAAATAGTTTTTAGTTAAAAATTTATGGTGGAATAGTATTTCCGCGATAATAAATACCCCAAAATTGCGTTGGCAACAGCACCCCAGCTAGGCTAGAAAGATGAGCCTCAACTCTACGTCAGCTAGAAATTAACATATATTTTCTGTACAATAATCTGATGCACAGGGTTTCCATAAAGTCTTCCATTCTTGTATAAATGTAACAACTTGAGAAGAATTGTGGATACACCTACACAACTTTTTCATTCTGTTGAGCAGTTGCTGAAGTTTCTTTTGTCTTCCAACAGACACGGCTGTGACCCCTCTATTCGCCAGCTGAGTCGAGAATATACAAGCTGTACTTGACAGCTGTGCAATGGCGCCACGACACACACACTCCCCTGCTACAGTGTAACGCAAGTTGAGGACCGGTAGGATCCACGAAATTTTCAGAACACCAAAGACTGGCATCAGAAGTAGCCAGAGGCTTGCAGTGTTGAAGCCCTCGCAAAAAGCGGCTGACGCAGCGTGCGCGGACTGCGGACACCTCGGAGTAAAGTGCGTAGTGTTGAAAGGATGCTTTATTCCAATCAATCAAGCCTGATGCATATCATCTTGTACATTAGTTTTCAATTGCCTTATAACTAACACCAGGACGCAATGACGGTAACCCCCGGTCCAGCCGGTACCCATTTCCGACACCTGGGTAGAGTGGGGAATGGAGTCTTTACCCAACGGGGAGAAATTACAGCGCAGCGCCGGGATTCGAACTGCCGACACTTCTCGGAAGTATGCGTTCTTAACCACTCGGCCACATTTGAACAAACTCCTTGTTGAACATTAGGTACCTAATGGCGCCTACACCTTGTTGCCCATTGGGCACATGATGGTACCTACGCCTTGTTGCACAATGGGCACGTGATGGTACCTACGCCTTATTGCAAATTTGGTTCCTATTGGCGCCTACGCCTTGTTCCGCATTAGGTACCTTATAGTACGTATACCTATGATGCACATTAGGTACCGAATGGTACGTACGCCTATGATGCACATTAGGTACCGAGTGGTACGTACACCTATGATGCACATTAGGTACCTAATAGTACGTACGCCTATGATGCACATTAGGTACCGAATGGTACGTACGCCTATGATGCACATTAGGTACCGAATGGTACGTACGCCTATGATGCACATTAGGTACCGAATAGTACGTACGCCTATGATGCACATTAGGTACCGAATTGTACATACGCCTATGATCCACATTAGGTACCGAATGGTACGTACGGCTCAGAGCCATATGGTACGTCGCTACCTAGTGTTGAGACTTTAAAGACAGACAACAGTAACTTAAGCGACGGTAACTACGTAGGTATTGGAGAAAACCTGACGTGAAATCTAATTTCGTAAAGACTTACTTCGGTCAACAATAGGAGTTTACGCTGCAGTTTCTGAACAATGTAAAAAAGTTTCGCCTTTATTGTTGAAATTGAAAAAAACATGGCTTCTTTATGAAAAGTTGGAAATCTAGAAACGACTTCACTGACACTCAGTTTACTTCAAAATAAATGTCATGTACGTTTTCTTAAGAAAAATTGGCCATTAAAATTAACGTATTATAAAACTTGCAAAATCTCACTCAAGTTGTACAGAAAATGCGTAATTTTACATTCAAAGGCGTGTAAACTACTCTAATTTATTTTATTATTTGTGCAAAATGTAGATGCTTGAAAGAACAATTTCAACTACAGCCATTATTAGTATGTTATTTCTAGTCAAACTATGTCAAACAAAGCAATTTCAAGTGATGCAACTTGATGTCCATATATTTCAAGCCTAACTTTTTCAAGTACAGTTATGTCATGTACAGCTATTTCACGTACAGATATTTCACGTACAGCTATTTCACGTACAGCTATTTCACGTAAAGCTATTTCACGTACAGCTATTTCACGTACAGCTATTTCACGTACAGCTATTTCACGTACAGCTATTTCACATACAGCTATTTCACGTACAGCTATTTCACGTACAGCTATTTCACGTACAGCTATTTCACGTACAGCTATTTCACGTACAGCTATTTCACGTACAGCTATTTCACGTAAAGCTATTTCACGTACAGCTATTTCACGTACAGCTATTTAACGTACAGCTATTTCACGTACAGCTATTTCACATACAGCTATTTCACGTACAGCTATTTCACGTACAGCTATTTCACGTACAGCTATTTCACGTACAGCTATTTCACGTTCAGCTATTTCACGTTCAGCTATTTCACGTTCAGCTATTTCACGTACAGCTATTTCACGTACAGCAATTTCAAATACAGCTAATTGAATACAGTTCTATTAAATACAGTTATATTAAATACAGTTATATTAAATACAGTTATACCAGGAGCAGCTGTCCCAAGCACGGCTAACCCAAGAACAGCTTTTCCATGTTCTGTTGAAAATCTTCCGCATTACTGATCGTGGCCTGGCCCTGTGGAAGAAGAAGCTCTCTTCCGATCGCCTGGCTCAGTGGCCGGAGAGATTTGAAGCCGTTGAATTTAGTTCTTTCTGTTCTTCGTTTTTTGTTTTGCAGCTGCAACTTTTCTTTTCGTTTTATTGTGTTGAAATTTGTATCTCTAGAATTAAGCATGTTTGAACCTCTTCTGGACCCACTGTAACATTAAATGCATTAATTAATTAAACCTAAAACGGGACGCGTTTGCGTGTACCCATTAAACTAACTTAAACTTAACTTACTGCTTGGGCAGCATGTCGCCCTTTTAAAAGTGGGTCTGGTTCCTTAAACTATTTTCTCTATATTAAATAAGCGGGTTTTTCGCCCATTAACTTCCTCGACCCGGCTCTTGCAGCCTCTTGAATAGGGATTTAATATTCAAGGTAAATAATGTTTTTTTTAAATCTACCTGAGAAATATGTACTTGAAAAATTTTGAAACTATAAAGCAGCGAAATATTATTCTGCTACTATAATTAGTGTTATATAGCCAGACTTCATAAAGTCCTGTCTCCTTGTTCAGAACGACTCTGTGCTTCCCTTGGAGTACCGTATTGCTGGCCAGTGGTGGTCTTATTGGACGAGCTGCCGTCTTTCTATTTGTCGTCTTGAACTCTGGAGAGTCACGTTTCGTAAAACTCGCGTTTGGGAGCTTCGCGTTTCTGGCCGTTTTTAAGGAGCCTTAAATCAAACTGTTACAGAGGAAATTAAGAATTTCGGTATCCGCTGGAATCCTCAGGATGCCCCTAACTTGAGTGCGGTTACTGTATTTCCTCTTTTGGAGAAGCAACTCATTGTTGTTGCAACCCTGTATTTTCTCTTTTGGAGAAGCAACTCATTGTTGTTGCAACCCTGTATTTTCTCTTTTGGAGAAGCAACTCATTGTTGTTGCAACCCTGTATTTTCTCTTTTGGAGAAGCAACTCGTTGCTGTTGCAACTCTATATTTTTGGAGAAGCAACTCGTTGTGGTTTTGTTCCAAAAACCATAATAAACGTTTGAACTATTGCACTCTAGTTTTAAATCCTAAAAGTTCAGCTATTTCAAGAACAACAATTTAAGTGCAGCGATTTCATCCACAGCTATTTCACGTGCAGCGATTTCATCCACAGCTATTTCACGTGCAGCGATTCCTAGCAGAGCTATTTCAAGTATAGCTGTCTAAAGGACAGTTATTTCGAGAACAGCTATTGCAGGTACGGCTATGATAAGCTCGGTGATTTTTAGTGCAGCCTTTCCGAGTATAATTAAATGTAACAGAACATTTAGAAATGACGCGAAAAACACATGGACTCCAGGTTCGACAAAATCTAAATAAATTAATCAAAAGCTCAAACGGTTAAGAACTTTGAGCAAAAAAAAGAAAGCGTATATACAGCACAATATTCTTTTCCAATATTTTAATTTAACGACGGCCACGCTAAGAAATACTCATCTTAGTTATCTTTGCCGACGTTTAAGGGAGGATCGTCAGACATTTTCTTACTCAGGGCTGACAAAAACGGCATGGTTGCAAGCTTGACCAGCCGCATGAAAGACGAGGCTCGGAGGGCCCCTGCTTACTTGTTTTCGATAACGCGTCATTATGATATCACTTCTAAGAAAAATAATCACAAGGTTGAAAAGACTGGAGAACAAAAACCGAAGAGCGTCGTTGCTTGTGTGAGCTTGGGGAGACAGGTACGTGGTCTGCGGTTGGGAAACCCACGTATTTAGTTTAAAAAGTTTGTTAGTTTTATTTTGCAACAACTGGAGAATTTTAAATAAGGAAAATAATTTTGTTGTAATACTTCTCAAATGAATTTCACCCTCTCGATTTACGGAGAAAAGCAATAGCACACAGTGCATAGTGGACTGGGGGTGCGCACACTGCACAGCATGTACTTACACAGTAAATCAGGTACACACACACAGTACGCAGAATACACACACATGCAGCGCAAGGTATGCCGTAAACGCACGCAACACTCACAGGCACAACTACACACCTACGCGTGGGTTGCACATTAATCTTACAGCTCTCCGAAGTTCTAGATTTATTCCTCACCGCTTCATGGCTTCATCACTGGTGAAAAACCGCGCGGAAATTAAAGTCCGCAGAGAAAAATTTTCTTTCTAGCCGCAGGAGCGAAGGAGGATTATTTGTTTGCTATTTTTCTGGACTTGTTTTGGCGGGAGGCAATTTTGCGGCGCAGACTACAGAGTTCGTGGCTCTGAACCGCATCTCAGCAAACAAATTTCAGCTTCTTACATCAAAGCCAAAAAATATATGAAACTCTGCAACCTAATGCACATCGCCGCGGCATGGAAATGTAGCCGAGTAGGACTTGAATTCGTGTTCAATTTGCGTGAAAGTCGTATAATTTAGTAGTTCCTAACGTGAGTCTAGATATTTGGTATCCCTTCGATATAATGGCCACCTGGAGACGAAGCTATTGTGAAGAAAATGTATTTCAATGTAACATTTCATTAACTGATTTGATGGAAGAGTAAGTAAAATAATAAGAGTACTTATTTATCTTATAAAATTATCACTATTTTTTCTCAATTAAATTTGAGTAAGTCTTATAGGTACAAAAATCCATCATTTAGGCCTCATATGTAATAAAATTCTGAAGCTCTCAGGGAAATTCACCTCAAACATCATCACGGTATTTAAGGTGCACAGCAAGATTAAACATCGTAGAAGAATTATTAACTCGTTGCCAGACTTCCGTCATGTAAATGGATTGATGCTAAAATATCGGATTTTGAATTTAAAGCTGGAAAACCAATTTATTTAGTGACAATCCTGTCGCAATCAAGTCCCGCTCTCCTACACGCAACACAATCTTGATTTTTTGCGTTGACCATTCGCTATGCTGACGAGCAGCTGCTCTATGGTCTCTGAAGCTTTGTGGCTTCAAGGGCGAGAATTAAACTTATTTTTCAACATGTTTCATGCAGCTCGTCTTGCCAGCGCTGATTGTCGGAGATAGCAGGGGAGGGAGTCTGATGGAAGATGAGCCGAGCAATTAGTGGTCATGCGCACTTGTGAGGCAACGAGATGAAAACACGCCCAAATTAACTCTGTTTCTGAAAGTTCTGAGGGCCTTGGCATGTTGAGGAAGAGGAGGTGCTTCATAGTCTAAAGAAACTCTAGGTGGTGAATGTGAATAGATTCGAGCTATGATTTTAATTTGTCCAGCGCATGTGAAGAAATTTTAACTGCAGTGACCGTGTGTCATGTGGGACTTGCTGCTGGGATCGTGTCAGGGCGCCAAGTCTCTCGGCTTCCTGAAGGTAAAAACAAACTTCAGGCAACGAGGAGCTTGCGTGATTTTGTTCAACACGGCGGATGTTGGGATTAAAAATTTGATGTTCATAAGATGAGCCCGCAACGACAGGGGAATTTTTAATGCCTAGTGAGCAGTTTTGACCCCGTTCAGGAGCTTCAAACAGAAAATGTAATTATTTTCCTGAAATTCAAGTTAAAGAGGGAGAGATAGTCTTATTCACATGTGAAATATACACTCTCTGAGAAATATAGTCCTCACCACAGAATGAAATTACAGCTGACGATTTAATTAAGCCTTGCTGCGGAACGGAAGACAACCTACACCCAAACTCCCCTTTGAATGCCGTCACCTGGAGCTAACATGGCGGTGAAGATCCACCTGACAACTTTGATGTTTTAGTTCGTTTTGTAATAGCTGCTTCCTAAAGAATTATTTCCATTGTCACTCTATCTTTACATCTATTGATGAGTTTGTTGTACTTCGTTTTTCTATCAAAATAAACAAGAATAACAGCTCATAGCTGATTATTCTTATTCGTTGCCTAATTTTTCGCGGTAAATGTATACGAACGAAATTAGTTCATCGAGCCATTTAATTGAAAATATATAGGATTTCTGACGCACCAACACCTTTTTTCATCGAAAACTTTGGCTTCAAGTCAATGTAAGATAAAATTGGCCGAAAAATAGTGCGGTTCCAGCATAAATTTGTGAACAACTTAAAACATTTACTTTCACCTAGCATGGTTCAATAATTATCGTTGGGAAGTCAACAGATGCTACGGCAAGAAATCCGGTTGAACTTGTCGCAGCTTCTGACGCGCACGCGCTGAAGCACTAATGAGAGTGATGTAATTACTCGAGTATCTGCGCTTGCTTCTGAGTGCCTGCTGTCTCGTTAGCTGATATAATTTGTAATTAGTTTTGCTCAGTTACGACACTGACTAAGTACCTCGCGAAGACACCTTGGTCACGTGATGTAAAACGACACACAGTTTGACTTCGTCTCCAATATTGGAGTAGGAAGTCTCTAATTAAGTGTGGAGCTTCCTGAACTGGCTCATGGCCTGGCACCTCCGTCTCTGCCATCTAATGATCTGGTGTGAATAATGTTTCGATTCAGTGATTTGAAGACTGGGGCCTGAGATTGCCTGGAAGGACGTAGGTGTGAGGGCTCTGAGCGGAATTTCAACAAGAAAATTTCAGCTTCCTACATTTAAAGCATACAAATTTTTGAAACTATTCAACCTAATGGGCATCAATGCACGAAATGACAACTTATGCTAAGTTCTCGAGAGGGAAAAGTTTGATCATATTCTTATTTTCGTTCTGCTGATGTCATTCGAGAAAAGTTAATTTCTAATCAACCATGGGACATTACCGATTCTCTGCAATTTGTATGATTCCGAAAAGTGTTTTTTCGCTTGATGTTCATGAGTTCAGCTTCATCTTCAGTTCAGTATTGTAACATCTGGGAAGGTTGAGAAAAACAGAACATAAACAAGAAGTTCCTATAATACGTAAAATTCCGGTTCGTATGAGTAGGCAGTTCGATTGAACTTAATTCTCTCATTAAATATATGGTAGAAGAGGTATTTGTGCACACCAACAAACCTTATTTTTTGAAAACAAGCCTGGAGAACGATGAAATGGTCATTTTGTACCAACTGCAAGTTTTGATTAAATATTCTCGTCTTGTGTTAATTCTGCATGTTATAACTAGCCGGTTTCTGCTCTGTTGTTTCCCATCTCTGAAGGTGTTGTCATCATGAACTGAAAATGAAGCTGGAATAAGAAACTTTTTGAAGTAAAATTTAAATTTGCATGCGATGTTACTCACGTTTAAATTTTCATAGGAGCTCAAAATGGAGAGGCTGTCTAAAAACAGGAATCAATCGTCGTCATCAAGTCTAGCTATAAATGGCGTTGTAGTATTTGTATCTTCTGCTGTTTATAGTATTTAGTAGTTTTTTCTTACACTTTCATTTACATTTCAGACATCGCAATAATAATGACTCAAGCAACCACCATAGACACGGTCGTCACTATTTCTTCAGTTAAAGACAACTAAGTAGATACAGTGAGAAGTGATTATAATATAGATTTTATATGAACTTCATATCTAGAGTATAGAGCCCACCATCTACTCCAAACATTGACGAAAACCAGAGAAGAAACTTGCAACGAAAATTGAATATTTTGGTAGGAAACCACGTTGAAATATATATATTTTGAAAATATGAAGCGTTTATATAAATCCCTAAGCAGCAATTAATATCAATGACTGAGCAGTTTTTGATACCAATTTCGTAACAAAATACACTCATCCGCAGCTCATTATGTACTATTGGAAATAAACTCAAGCTTACGTACTGTAGACCTTCGTTCCTACAAGTTATTCTTTCGTACCTAGTATTATCTGGTTGGATTTTTGGTTTTATTCTGTCCCACGAACTCGGTTTAAATTGAACCATCGCTGGCGCTTTCCATAGACAAGCTGAGCACCGTCTCTCTGTGCGCTACGTACCCACCGTCTCTCACGGAGATTTGATACATTTTTTACCTATTCAGCTTTTAGCACAATTCTTAGGACATAAATGTTCCCACTTTGTGTTGACTTCCCAATATTGTGAGGAAAAATAAACCTTACATCGCAAGCGTTTGAGTTACGAAATTTTGAATGGTCTTATGAATATTAGACAGTAAAATCAGGTAACTTATAATTTAGGCCTTCTTCTTGGGTTTCCTTAGAAGAAGTAGATTTATTCAGGTGGTATAGCCTCAAATATCTCGAAACAAAGAAAACTGGAACTTAAGTTCAACACAGCTTAAAACTCGGCAAACAAAATAGAAAGGAACGAATTGATGACTGGATGGCAGTGAATTGTCGTCTGGATAGCAGTTAGTTGACGTTTGGAGAGCAGGGAATTAACGTTTGGATAGCAGTGAATTGCCGTCTGGATAGCAGTGAATTGTCGTCTGGATAGCAGTGAATTGACGCTTGGAGAACAGGGAATTGACGTCCGGATCGCAGTTAGTTGACGTTTAGAGAGCAGTGAATTGATGAGGTAAATGTTTGATCGAATTTTTTCAGCGTTGATACAAGATGACCATTGCGAAATCGATATAAAAAGATAAGAATGCGGACAGCTAATAATTTGGCGCAGATATTTTAGCCCTGTATACATTTGTACGAAGTGAAGAATTATCTTCACATATCTTCCAACCAACTAAGCTCAAAAACTTAAATGGCGCACGTGTAAGTCATAATTCGTGGTTTATTTAAGCTATGATATTTATAATTCTATAATTACCTATAGTGATTGCATCAGCAATTATTGCATCAGAAGCTGGCACTCTGTAGACTGGGTACTGCCTGCGGTTGAGCGCGGGCAAGGCTAAGCTGCGAAATTTGTTCTCATTAAAATGAATTAAAATTTTTCTATTCAATATACGTACGTAAACATTGCCAGAATTGCACATTACGCTTGTTCACTTACGGTATGCTGATCGTTAACAACTTTTAAAAAGGTGAAACTCATAAAAACTGCTGGAATATAAAATTTCGGCCCTCCGTTAAAAGACTAATCGTCTCACTTTATTTTTTTATAAATGAGTTTCGTTTAATTAAAATGTATTTTTTCTGGTCACTTCATTTGATCAATTTGAAATTATGCAAGGCAATTTTGTGTTCAACTTAAATAAAAAAACTAATCATGACGAGACCTCACGCACATACAGAGTCTCCATGGTTCCAGTTGTCTTATTCCCAATACTTGCGTGTAAGAATTTGAACGCCTGCCCTAAACACGCAATTTTTGTGAATTTATTGAAGACGAGCTAAATCTACAGCCTCGCAGCTGTCGCAACACCGTGCAAGGAGATCTCTCAAATACCTGTGACTATAATATTCTTAAGCTTCAATATCAAGAAGATCAGAATAAACGAATAAATAAATGAATGAAAGGGAATGCATCGTAAAATTTTCTCGTTTCAAAATCTCTCGAGTTTTCGTATTGAGCTTGCCAACTCTTTTCAGAACAGAAAAGTATATTTCTATTTTTCTTTCCAGTCTCTCGTTCTAAAAACCTGAACGAAATGCTACTCACAGGAATCTATAAATTGCCCCCAAAAAACGAGCAGCGATACCTATTCTCAATAATATAATATTCAATGCGACCGAAGTACTCGTTCTGGAGTTCCACTGTTTAAAAATTTCAACCCGAATGGAAATCTAATTCATCTCCAAGATCCGTAGAAGAGCCTAGCCCTAATTTTCGATGATATTCTCGTCCGTGTCTCAGCCATAAATCTTGCATCGGGCCTTGCAATGAAATATTGGAGCGGTTCTCTTCGATTCCAAGAGAATTTTGAGCGCACCTGTACTCAGACGGACGTACGGAGGCGCTCCTAACGCAATACTGGTGTTGGATTGTTGTTGTGGCAGAGTACTGCTCTTGTTGTGATACTGTCTGTGGTGGCAGGGTACTGCTCGTGTCACTATGACATTCTCAGTGATGGAAGAATACAGTTCTTGTCATAATGACATTGTCAGAAACAGAAGAGTTCTGCTCTTGTCACCATGACCCTGTCAGTGGAGGGAGAGTACTGCTCATTTCACTATGACATCATCAGAGAAAGTGGAGTACTCTTATTGTTATGACACCGTTAGTGGAAATAGAATGCCTGTCTCTGTGAGGCTGTCAGTAAAGAAAATAACCCACCGTGACACTACCAGTGAAGGAAGACATTTTGCCACTATGGCTCTGTCAGTGAAAGAAATGTACGCAATTACAGCGACAGTGCCATCACATGTTCATGATAAGATAGCTCTGTGAAGTGGCAATGCCGTTCACTATTTTACCTTCACAGACATGAAGGTGACATCACATTTGCTCGAAAAGCCCGGTTTAATTTTGTCTCAGGGACATGAAAAACAAATCACTATCTATTTGTGTACATCTCTAATTTAACTTCAACACCCCAAACCAGTGAGTAATGAACATTATACAACACCCGTGAACATTATTCAACACCCATGAATAACGGAAAAACATCACACGTACGCTACGGGAAAGCGAATATTCTTGCTAAACAGTTTCTTGTTGAGACGCACGCACGTCTTTCCGCTGATTGTATTTGACGTTATCAAATTTGTAACCAGACGTATCTTCCCTCAGCACACCCTGGCCCTGATTTCCATCGTATAATTGAGCTATTTTCGTGTCATTGAAGGCATTAATTGGAAGCGCCACCATCAATGCGCTGTAATCACAGCATCGCAGGAGCCCCAGATTGTCTAGGCATCTCAGGCTGCCTCCTCTCGGGAGCCTGCGTGCGCCGCGGCCATTCTCTGTGCGGGATGACAGGGTGAGGGGGAGTCGTTGGTGAGGGATGAATCATTGGTATAGTGTCGTGTGGGGCTGTAATGTACTATATGAGCCTGGGATATTCATGTGAAACGAATCATTGGTAAGTAATGAATCTCTGGTAAGGAATGAATCTTTGGCAAGGAATGTATAATTGGCATACCGCCTCGTGGGGCTGTAACGTACTGTTATATATAGCCTCTGATATTCATATGAAATCCAAAGAAAAATATGGAAACTGTTTTGACGTGTTCAATATCCTCCCGAGATTTTACTCTTGTTGAAGTAAGTGGTGTTGAATGGAAGGATTGTACGAGAAAGAGAAAAAATGTCTTTTCAGTTTTAAGTGATTGAAGTCTAACAATTCAGTACACCAAAGTGTTATCCATCGTAATGCTGCAGAAGAGTATTTAACCCCTAGTCGAGTTCGTGTTTCTCTTAATACCATTACAACATGGAACGCGTTTTGCAGTTATTGATGAGGAATAAAAAAAAAGATAAGATGAGAGAGCTTTCGTGACCGTGATAAGGTACAGACCAAAACTATACTTGTATTTATTGTTCGAGAATTCACTTTAGAG
This sequence comes from Morinoia aosen, assembly GCA_030386875.1. Lineage (NCBI taxonomy): Eukaryota > Metazoa > Arthropoda > Malacostraca > Amphipoda > Talitridae > Morinoia > Morinoia aosen. Next base: position 11,847,431 of record CM059556.1, read on the forward strand.
ATTTATTTTCAAATAGTGTACGTTGAGACGTTCAAATTTTGGCTCGTGTATTTTTCGCCTCGAATTGGCATACACTTCTATTCAAATTACCACTCCCGTTTAGCTGTTCTTTCTTGGATTGTTTCGGTGAACCCTGTGACTTTTTTCCCTTTGAACTGTACGAAGCTTATTAGAAATCAGCAGTAATAAAGTGTTCACAAAATGAAATTGATCAGCACCAAATTTTTAAAACAATAAGCACTGATGATCCACTGTTTTTATCTATTTTCTGTGCATGGAGTTCACCACTCACCCGTCAAATGGCTAATAGGAAAATATATTTCAAATGATACCGCCTTTAGGTCTATCTTAAGTCCGATCGATCCAGACTCGGCTGCTTCTCACGATGTTTACAGAATATTCAAATAAAGAGCCACACAAGAGCGTAGGCGGAGTTAAGGACACCCTGGACCGCTCAACAGAAAAATGACAACACCGAACTACCTTCATCAAGATGGATTCATGCACAGAATGGTAAGGCACTCTCATCAGAATAAGGATTGAAACGAAATACCTTCGACAAGATGGATTCATAAACAAATAACCCGTACCCATCAGAATAAAGATAGAAACGAAATACCTTCGTCAAGATGGATTCATAAACAGAATGGCCACCCCCACCCCCCTCAACACATGATAAAAACGATACATCTCACACAAGAAATATGTATGATCTCAATGAGGACCTAAAATTGATAACTAAGCGTTGCGATGTCCTCTGGAAGGTTGTCCCCAGCTCGTGCGCTACGTAGTGTGGTGCGCGGAAGCCTGTCAAAGTCTACCGCCTGGAGCTGAGGAGGCTGGTTGACACTGAGAAATTGGTTCGTGCGCTAGCACCATTGCACTCTGGGTAATCCGTTTTTGGATTTTTGGAGTGAGTTGGTGGTGAGGAGTGTGGAGAGTGTGTTTTTAATGATATAGAGTGTGTGGAGAGTGGGTTTTGCTTCGGGCTCACAGGTAGCTATACTCAGTTTGACCATTGCACTAGATTTAATAAAAAATCTACCTCTGTATCACTTGTGGTAAATAAATAGTTTAAAATCATTTAAATAGGGTTAGTGCAGATGATTACAGTACGTTCAAGGTGAGTGCAGTGCAGGTGAGTGCAGTGCATGGAAGAATATCTCCTACATCGATTCGGCCGAAAGGTGTGCATCAAAATAGAGCCACATGACCGGTCTCTTCATGATTTCTGCTTTGCCCAATCGTGTCACTCGATTGTGTCATGAGCGGCGACTAAAGGAATATGTGAGGCATCGCGGTACTTATAGGTACAATTTTTTTGATAGAACTATCTGTTTACTGAGCTACTCAATTTTGCGTTCAGGGTAAGTTTTGTAATAATTGTAATTCCTTTTCTTTTGGAGGCCGATGTCAATCTACATTGGCAACTGTAGCGGCGGTCATCAGTAACTGCGATGTACAAGAGGACTAGCTATTGCTTACAATTTACGCTGCCTCGTACGTGACCAAGGCCTTCGATTCGTAGGGGACGGCAGTTTTTTCAATCGCAAGTTTGTTCCAATTTCTACATTATAAATATGGAGTATTTGACTATAAATTATTGAAAAATGCTTGTTAGAATTTACTCTCGATATTCATTAGCATCTTCGGTCTGCTGCCATGGGCATAGTTTTACAATTCGCTGTGCTCGCTATTCTCCTTTAGCTTCTTTGAGGGAAAAAGCTCAAACAAAATATTTCCTTCAGATGATAATGGTTTGTATGGCGGAAGAGTATTATTTAGACACAAATAGTACATAAATATTAATTGCTTTTTCCTAAAAGTAACTAAGTGAAGAATAAGGAAGCATTTCTTAATAAAGGAGACATTTGGAAACATTTTTTTTATTTGTGTCTTCTAGACAACGCATCTGGAAGAATTACCGGCCAATCAAAAGTCATTTGGGTCTACAGTATGCGCTGCCCACGTAGGATTGAACACACGACCTCTACGCTGCCATGGGCTACCGTCGGCTTCTGCATGTATCCGTATGTCGACCGTGTATGCATTTGGGCCTTTGTATGTAAACCGTGTATGCATTTAGGCCTTTGTATGTAGACTGTGTATGCATTTGGGTCTTTATATGTAGACCGTGTATGCATTTAGGCCTTTGTATGTAGATCGTGTATGGGTTTAAACCTTACATGCTCCTATTATGCATTTAATATGCATATAAGGGGTACTGTTTGTTATCAATTTCTACGGGTATTTATCTCTCTTTCAGAACTTACATGTTCCTTACGTGTGGACCTTGTATGCATATAAGGGGTACTGTTTGTTATCAATTTCTACGGGTATTTATCTCTCTTTCAGAACTTACATGTTCCTTACGTGTGGACCTTGTATGCATTTAGACTTTACATGTTTCTTACATGTAGACCTCGTATGCATTTAGACCCTACATGTTTGCTATATCTAGATCATATATGTACTCAAACTTTGAATACTGACCTATCTTTTATAATACACATATCGTTCACACTAGCGCACCTTATTAAACCTGCGCTCAGCTCCCACGGGAATACGTTTCTTGATAACCAATGCCAACCCTTACTCCAAAGTATGCTGGTGCATTGCATAATGGCATTGGATCCTTAATAACTTTTTCAGGGGAAGAAAAACAGAATTAGATCATTTTTCACTCCATATAGTCTACAATAACTTCGAAAACTTAAATAAGTACGAACACTAGCGATTAAGTGAACTTTTCAAGTAGAAATATTGTAGTTCCAGCCTCAATGCCAGCGCATCCTCACGAGTACCATTGTACTATTGGCACAAAAAAAGTCAAGGGCATTGATTTGTGTTAGTATTTGTACCTTTTTAATTTCTAATTGGAGTGAGGGGTTAGCCTCTCACTTTGAAAAAAAAATTCATTGGATCGATCTCAGTCTAGCACCTGTGGCATTTTCGTCATAATTGAACAGCTTTTTTTGGTGATTACAGAAAACAGAAAAAGTGAGTAGATGAAGATAGCGAGGAGAATTTTTAACTTATTGAGCTAGTACCACACTCACTCACTTCTTTACTTTAGGTTATGCAGCTAAGAAACTATTTCTACAACCCGGTTCTTTCAAGAGAGTAAACAAATTTAGTCCATTCACAAAAAAATTGAACCTATGCATAAGAAATCTATTAGCATTCGAAGCAAACCCTTCATGCTGACTCACCATACAATCGCATAATTTCAACGAGCTTGAATACCTCCATTACGTAGAGATTAATCTTGCCGGCATTTCGTACTCCACTGGTCGATCGAGATGTGCGTGGCGGCTGGTTAGACGCGCCGCTTCAGTGCGGCAGGTTTATTAACTGCCAGGTTAGCGAGGCACATAACAGGCGTTGTGCTGGCCGGTCGCGATCGGAAGAGCAGCTTTAAGTCTTTGCCGCTACGCATGTCAATACTGAAAGACCCATGAAATTCTGTCGGCCCTTTCCCAAAAATTTTATCGCGTGCCGGGGAGCGCTCGGAAGCTAGCAAGGTCAACCAATGTCACTTTGTTTGGAGAGCCGGAGAGTGCGCTTTCTAGTTTGAGTTCGGTGTCTTTGTTCAACATGAATTGTGATTGAAGTCATCCATATGGATGCAGTGTTAACGAGGAGAGAATGTCGTGAAATTTATTTTTTAAATTAAATGAATAATTCTCTGGTGTAGGCAATAGTTTTTGGATGGTTTTCTGGCGTAGGCAATATTTTTTTGATAGTTCTCTGGTTTAGGAAATATTTTTTGGAATGGTCTGATTTCCTGGCACAGAGTTAGAGTATTGACTCCATCATTGCGTATGAAATAGGAAAATTGGTCTGGTTATTAGGCACCTCATCACATAATTGACATTATTAACAGGCACCAAATGGCAGAATTAACCTTCATAATACGAGTGTGAACAAAAGAAGAAAGCATTAGTCATATTAATAAACATCGAACTAGAAAATTGAACTGAATAACGGGCACCAAATAAGAAAAACGACTTGATTACCGGGCTTCGAAAGAGAAATATGTCACGATTAAGATGCAATAAACAACGTAATAGACCTGATTAACATGCATTAAATTTGGGAATTTACGCGACGAACAAGCATCAAATGCGCGAACTGACCTCGACAGCCGCGCACAGGGTGGAGTATGACTCAGTGTCTAATGTGACCAGCAGGGAACGCACACCAGATGTGGAGGTTATAGGCAAAAAAATTCAATATTTGTCCTCAAATGGAAAGTTGTTGTGGATGCCATCATCAGAGAAATTAATCAAGTGCAGGGCAAATGAAAAAAATAAAAATATCAGAGAGTCGTGGTGATATTCTGTGTGCCCAAAACATATAGATTTGAAGAGTGAACTTATCCGAGAGCTGTTCATACTTTTGTTGAGCCTTTAAATATTGCCTAAGGTTGCGTGGTTTGAGTGAAGATATTTACACGAGTTCATGGAAATATTTCCTACACGAGAATTTTGTGCTCGGTTCATTTCGTACCAGCACGTAACGTATTCAACATGTGAATATGCAAAGTGAAGTTCAGCCACTACTCGAGTTATATTTTTTATGTAAGCCTCAACTTATAGAGAGAAGAAAAATATAAATTACGCAACTAGATCGACGCTTGATTTTCATTGTGAAAAATTGGTATTGATTAACTGTAAACGCCGAGCGATCGCATGAATCTACGTTGCATCTACTCAAGCACAGACTGCATGCTAGCTTCCTACGAAACTGTTTTGCCTTCGCTCAAAATAATTAGCTTCCCTTATTTTAACTAGTCCACCCCCCCCTTTATTTGAAATAAGAATGAAGGTGAAATGAAAGAAAGGATGTAAAAAATATAAAAAACCAATCTCTCGAGAGTTGATGAGGCCGCGTGAACCACGGTAGAGGAAACTAGGTAGGGGCATTTCTATGGGAGAAAATACACTTCTTCTTGCTCGGCCAGCCAATTGAAAGATTTCATTTCAAACAAACTTTATGAGGTCACCAAACCACTGTGTCGTTTGGCCAATAGTGGTAACGGATTTGGGGGTACCAGTGCTACCAGATGCAGTACGAGCGCTGCCATTGGTTCGTTGCAGTGACGTCAGCAAACCCACGTAGTCGTCGAAAAAAAGACTGGTTTGACCGTACCTTGTTTCTTCTACCGCGGCGTGAACACGGCCCGTCAAAACATATGGGACTGGAGCTTGTATCACAGATACGCTCATCACACACTGCAGGCTGGCTTCGGACAGACAGACGGACGCGGCTCGTATTATAGTATAGATCACTATTTCATCAGGAGTGCCCTATCGAGGCAACAGGGCAGTACTTAAATAAAATAGATAAGGTAATGTAATAATTGCTCCTCTCACGAGATACAACTATTGCATCTATGGGAATTGGCGCTCCCAGGGGGAAAACGTGTTCCGAGCTGAAAATTTGGTAGGCCTTTTTTTGTTGAAATGAAAAATGTCTATTGCTCTGTTATCATTTTTTGGTCCACTGCTGTCCTGTCTACTGTCTAATTTCGTAAATTTCTTTCCGTGCTACTGCTTCTAAGCGCAGGATGTGGGGACACCCTTTGTATATAGATTCCTCGTTCTCTTTATACATGCATAGTACATGATGGTGTCTTAATCTAGCGAGAAATTCCTTGATGAAGTTTGGTAGGCTAAATCTTGATTACAACTTAATCTAACCTGCAATGCGCACTTAAACCATGATCTTAACGACTGGAAAGGTAAACGTCTAGGATCCACTCCGAATGACACCGTGCCCGATTTTTGTCTTCACCGACTTGTCCTGCATTGCTTGAGTTTTGACCTAAATTTCTTGCTCTCGCCGAATCTTCGCTTCTTGAGCAACATTTTATGCTGGAGACATGAAAAAGTTGCTTGACAGCTGCGAGCAGAGGGGATGAAGTACTACAGTGCCGTTGTTGGCGGCAAAAACCCCTAGAGTTTTGGGCTCCGAGAGCGTTGAGTTGCTCCTCTCTGATACTGCTCCATGGAAATGCTCTTCAGCATGGAAATGCTCTTCAGAACGTCAGCAAACAACGCACGTTTCAAATGGCAGATTGCGCTGTAGAGTTTTCTCTGTCGCGAAGAGATAAATTAGAAGGCTTTCCGCTTACCTAAAATCAAAAGTTCTCTTCAGGGTAGACCGTGGAATTGTTTTGCGGTTTCTGTTCTCAGTGCACAAATTTTTTAAGGAAACTTTCTTGTATCTATGGTACGACATGCCCTCATTTCAGGCAGCTATTTCGCGTCTCGGAAGAGTCACCGAAAGCGTTTTATAGCTCCAGGTTAGACTCTTGACGCCCAGAGAAGAATTAACTTTGTTTCCTCATAGAAGTGAACTTTGCGAACTCTGGGGACTAAACTTTTTTCATGAGAGGAATGAGTTTTTCAAAACTGACATAGATGCATTGAAATGAGCTATGAATTCAATTAATTTTCTGAGTGTGGGTATTATATGTTCTCGATCATTGATTGTAGCACGTTCACTACAACTTTTTCATTTCAAATTAGTTCAGGTTAAATTCAAATGAATCCAACCATAAGTTGAGTTAAGAATTGACATAATCATTCGTAAGTCTGAGCGTTTTGTGGGTCAAATATGTATCAATTGAATGTGATGAGCAAGACAATCGTCTTTCCTTTCTGCAAGGATTACATAAAATTTACGCGGGTGTTAATCTAAAGACAAGCTGTCGTAAAATGTGCTTGGTATGCAGCATCAGGAGGCAGAGTGTGCTTTACAGTAGATCTATGAGCGGCGTAAAAGGTTCAAGTTGATTATAAAAACTTCGTATTATACCACACATTAGAGTAGTTCTAAAATTCTACATTAATGGCAGTATGGATCCATTCAAACTTTTTTTAAAACGTAATTTTATGTTACACATGCACATTGTAGTATCGAGGATTTATTTACACTCATATAGAGATTTATGTACGTGAAATTTCACTTTATCACATATTTATACTTAAAATCCTATACATGCAACTACATAAGATGACCATTGGACGATGTGAAGATTTAATCTTTGAAATAAATATAGAAAGGAGTCATTTTTTGCTTGTTTAAACGATTTTCGTACATAGAAGTTACAATTTAGATCATCGACACAGATGATATATTTGCCCGGGACTATTAATTAGAAGGGATGTCAAGATTTTCATTGCTAAAGCATGAATATATCAGTGTAGTAACGTACTCATGTACTGTAAATTGTGATCAAACGCGTACATAAGTACTCAGTGAATCCCATATTTATAATTCTTTTAATGATGAAATGTACATATTGATCAATGGTAATCTTATGTAGTTACATGTATATGATTTTATTCATAAATATGTAACTAAGTGGAATTTCACGCATGTAAATCTCTATATGAATGAAAATAAATCCTCGATACTAAATACTATGTGTATGTGTAACATAAAAATCTTTTGGACATAAATATTTTAATGGATGCATACTGCAATTAATGTTGACTACGAAGTTTTTATAATCGACTTGTATCTTTTACGCCGGTCAAAGATCTGAATCACACCCTGCCTCCTGTTGTTGGGTAATTAGGACATTTTACGACTGCTTGTCTTTAGATTACAATACCCGCGAAAATTTTATGTATTCCTTGTAGAAATTAAAAACGATTGTCTTGCTTATCATAGCCAATAGATACATATTTGACACGGCAAACGCTAAAATTACCAATTGATTATGTCAATTCTTAACTCAACTTAGAGTTGAATTAATTTCAATTTGACTTGGATTATTTTGAAGTTGACTTGGACTAAATTCTTCTTGACTAGGATTAATCCGAACTTGACTAGCATTAAATTTAACTGGACTTGGATTAAATTGAACTTCACTTGGATTAAATTTAACTCGACTTGGATTGATTTGAAGTGAAAAAGTTGTAGATTTGGACTTTTTAAGCCTCAAATATCCAACATTTTGGTCTTTTCCAAGTCAAAATTGACTTCAAAAATTACGCGCATCTGGGTTCTTTGCTGTAACAGACCCCAATATTCATACTTAAGGCAATATGTCAAGAATGGATGTCAATATTCCCTCATCTGGCAACTGTACAATAATGGGCCTCAATAGTCATGCAACTGTCATTTTGTAGGGTTCCTAAGTGTTCAGTGTTTTTAAGACTAGTTTTATTAAAAAAATACCAAACTTTGATATAATTAGAATCAGAAAAAGCCCCATGGTAATATTGATTTTGTCCCATGGAGCGGGTGAAGTGTGTGGTGGGATCCATTAGCAACCAATCTGCATGCTTACAGATAGTACCTGTGTAGTATTCGCTTTAGGATCACTGCTATGCGATAGTCTACTCATGGACATGTACCAATGACCTGTTTATTACCTCACGGTCGCATAGTAATCTCTAAGAGCAGATGTACCACACAATTAACCTGTTTTTTACAAGGTAAGGTACTCGAATGAAACTCTTCAAATACGAATACATTACACTATTGACCTATTTTGTACCTAGGATGGTACTCGGGTGGAGGTCTCTAAGGTACGATTAACCACCCAGTTGAGCAGGTATCACCCAGTTGAGCATTTTGATACCAACCTAGTTGGAACTTGCACGGAAATCTACCAGCGAGGTTGGTGAGGTTGGTACCATTTTTGGGGATCAAAATAACTTAGTCGAGCTTCCAGCAGAACCTGGAAGCGCTAGATTCCTGCCTTGTGCTAAGAAGAACGTTGATCAATTTCGGCGAATGCTGAGCTCTGTCCTTGAGTTGGGTGCGAAAAGGCTATTTTGAATTTTTCTCATTTCCGAATATTTTGGCGTATCCTCTAGAGCCGATCACAGAACGACAACGTAACACGTTCTCATAAAAAAGTGAAAAATTATGTTTGATTTCCCTCGTGAAATTAAACTAAGGACGTCGAAAGGGTGTGTAAAAATATAATCATTTTCCTGCTGCTTTCTCAGCGAACTTCGTAACTCACATCCCCTCACATCGAATTCAGTCTCATTGCGTCTCAAACATCGAAACTTTTCCAACATTCGAGCGGTCTCTTCGGGTGACACTTTTATTTTTCATAACCACATCGGCATTAATTATTCTTATTGAGTTCCTCGCAGTCCTCTCAGTGCAGAAAGAGCAACATATATTCGTTGCGAGAATTCGCTAATGTTTTTGAAATACGCTAATTAACATTGGTTCTTTTCTGGCATTGATCTTTGTACGTCTTGTCTTTCCTCTCTTTGACATGGTATGTCCAGGAATTTTACTTACTTATATTGGTCCTAACGTAACGTGTTCAACCTTCACTGACATGTCCTCTCGCTTGAGTACAGCCAATACTTGATGTTCTTCACCAACAGAACTTATTCTCCGCAATGACCTCCAACATTGATCAGGCTGGTAACCGTCCTCGAACCACCCAAGTTCGATCCAAGACTTGAACTACAGTATACAGTTCCCGCGAATACTTTTTGACCTTACCTATGTTCATTAGAACGGTCTCGGAGTAACACGACTTATTCAGCACTATCTGACTTGTTCCATGGATCACCTCATTGTCACCAGACCTATCCCCGTCCCCTCCCCCCACCTCCCGCAGCTCGCACTCACTCCTGCCAAGACCACAACTTCTCCCACCGCCCAGAGGCGCGTTAAGCAAGCACTTTTACGAGGTGCGACATCACTTCAAGAGTCGAAAACATCAAGAGAAGAAGCGCCTTGGACTTTATCACTGCTGAAGAACATCCTTACTGGCAATCATAGCTGGGACTTTCAGAAAGAGAGAGAGAGAAAGAGAGAGATACTTGAAAGCTACCGCTCTCTGAAGACCTTCGCTCTAGTGAACTCGCGCTCGAAAATTCTTCGCTCCAAACGAGATAATTTAGGAAACATATCGTCGCTAGGGTCGTTGGAACAGAGAAGATAGACTGTCTGCTCATCCAAATTTCTACTCATGAACAAAGAATCCTGGCGCTTTTGAATCAAGAACTTTTTGAAAGGACGACACGGATTAGGAAATTATGAACTTCTGAGGAACTTAAACTTCTTTCATTACTGCTGAGTAGAGCTGAACGAGTGATGAGTGTACTCTGATAATCGTGAATGATGTTGGGTATCTCGAAATGAGGAAGAGTTGAGTGAAATGACAAAATATGAGTGAAATGAGGAACTGAAAATTGAAGATGAATGATGCTGTGGCAAGTTGAGTGTAAAGTTGAAAAAATGATGAATTAAAGGGAATCATTGGCGAAAGAAATTGAATAACTGAGAAGTAAAGTTTATAAAGCGAATTAGAAAATTGAAGCCCAAGGAAATGTTTTCCAAAATTTTTCTCAATTTCTGAACTTCGTGAACTACTGAAACTTAAAAAAATGAACTGTGGAAAGTAATGAATATAAAATTTGTATAAAAAGGGGGAGAACTTGGCATCGTAGGTGTGGAGGAAGTGATAGCTTCTTGGAATAATTTACCATTGGCGAAAATACTCGAGAACTATTTGATAGGCAGGTAAACTTGTTTCATACCGACGTGCTACATAAATGTGCGGCATTTTATAGAGTAATACGATCTTTGTTAAATCAAGTACGATGATGATGGGAAAATTCACGATATATTCCATGCCGTTGTTCCTATAAAATTAAGAAAAGCCCTTATCATTCAAATACTCGAGTTTTCATCTCCGAGGAAAGTTATAAGCCGAAATCTACTTTGATCAGATCGGATTTGCATCAGTTTACCATGTCCACGAACAATACAAGAAAGTGATGTCAAATTCGAGGTTATATGAGGAATGATGTGCTTTGAGTAAACTATTAATAACGAAAATGAAATGTATTCAATCAAGGTGAAAAAATTGGTGTTCGCTGGATCGTTCTGCTAATATTATTTAAAGTTTTATGAGATAATAATATTAAGTGAAGTTAATAGCAATGCTAATAACGTTGCAGCACACAACTGAAGCGTGGTCAGATTCATTACAGTGCAAATACTTTCAACTTTGTGTTCGAGCTAACTGAATTCATCGGTCACAGACAATTCATGTTAATGTTGAATTCAGATTAAATCTATTGCAGTTACATCGCATTTGTAGGTGTGTTTTTTTTTATTTAGGGTTCGTAGCGTAGGCAAACTAAAAATGAAGCACCCAATGCCTCCCTTCACCTCTCGACCTGATTTTACTCTCGACACCATAGCAGTGACCTCACGTGTGCGCCCTGAAGGTGGCTGCTATTTTAAATAGAATTCAATGGAAGAAAATACGTTGCTACAAGTAATTTTAAGCGAAATTCTTTTCAGGTACTCGCGTAATAAAAATGTCTTTCTGTAGCGTATAGAACGTAAATTACTTGGAATCGCTGAATAAAATTGTTGTTGCAGTCTCTGTTGCAGTGTTGTAGGAACTCTTGTTGTTTAATGTAGCTCAACTCTATGCAAAATAATTATCCGCTGTAGAAGTAGTTCAAATTGACGCACATATCATCCACTGTAGTTCGAAGTAGTTCAACAAAACATAAAATTATCATCGTATGTAGTTTGAAGTTATTCATCTAAATGCACAATATATCATCGGCCGTCGATTGAGATAGTTCAGCAACCCAGCTTCCTATGTAGTCTCAAGAAGATCACAGAACCAAACTCATGCCATATCAAGCTTTTAATTTTTTTTATACATTTTGTACAGTTAGTTAACATAAATTGTTGTTTTTGAGAATATAATTAGCAAATCCCAAAGGCGCTAACTGCTCTCAAGCGGCTGTATTCTTAAGCCTCGTTTATATTTTACTATTCCATTCACTGCCTTTTATAAATACGCACGAGGACATGCGTTCAATAATGGTTGCTGAATGAGTATTTTAAAAATACATTGTAATTTTTACTCAATAAAAATTTGGAGCCGGTATACCGTGATATCTACCGTCTATTTTCTGGTATAGTATGAAATCTACCGTGGATTTTTTAAAATACTTGGAAATCTCCCGTAAATTGAAAAACAAGTATTATTGATTAAGATTATTTTGTTAAGGATGAATAAAACATTTATTAGAATTATTTAAAATTTAATAGGATTATTAACTTATTAGAAATTATTTAGTAAAATCTCTTGCAATCATGGATTAATTTTCTTTTTGATATATATTTTTAGGAAATATTATTTCAATCTTATGAACTATATACAACATCGTATCGTAGATAATTTACAATTATTATTAAAAAAGAAATTCAGAACAAGAAATATATAGGATAAAGAGGTTTGTAAATATCAAAACTGACGGTAGATATCATACTTTACCGGCACCAAAAGTGCTTACAAACTCCAGTGACATCCTAGTTGACTCAGCAGAACTGAGATGAAGACATTATCAATCTGACTTCATTGCAACAACTTTGAGGGAATTTAAACAAAAATCCTGTCACGCTCTGCATTGTGTTTCATTTCTCCTCAACATTAATAAAACTTTTTTCATCAATGAGGTGAGCGCGTTAACGCTTGCGTGGCATCCACCTTGACAAAATACTTTTTTCATCAATGAGGTGAGCGCGTTAACGTTTGCTACTAGTGGACTACTGGACTGGACGTGAACCCACCCTAACTGGAATGCTGTAATTCACCACATCTGCACGGAGAGAATATTTTTTCTGTGCAATTTGTAAATTTGTTACAGCGTGTTTCCCGCGACTGTGCCCGCTGGGCTGCCGCCAAAACTCCGTGAAATTGATTTTTGAAACTGTGGGGGGTTAGGTCCGTTTAATGACTAGCCAGGCAGGATAAATGATTTGAATCGAAATTCCGTCCGCAAACCGAAACCTGAAAGGATCAAGTTCGGTTTTTTATTCCATTCGAGTTACAATTCAATATAAACAAAGTACAGTACGTCAGAAAAAAATGTTAATTACATTAGAAGGCAATACTGAATACGAACATGATTTAATTATTCAATAAACAGAAATGATGCAGGATAACACTCACCCTTTAAACAAGGGTTTTCAGGGCGTAAATCGATACGGAAAGAAAGTACTGGAATTTTCTCAATTACGTCTAGTCTGAAATAGAAAAAGAAATGCTATGAAATAAATTATGAAATCTTTCTAATTCTACAGATAAGTTAGAAGAATTTTTAGAAGTTTAAACAAGATAATACATTAAACAATTTACTAATGGTATTAAGCGCACACCATGCTCTACCGCCCCTAACTGACGAGGTAACGGTCTTTGTATCTTACGCCTAAATGGCAAGTGTTGCCATACACTACACTATCGGAGGTTTTTTTATTAAGCAAAAATTGAATAAAACTCGCTGAATGAGCGCCACATTACTCCCCGCCCAAACAGCGGAGCTGCTAAGTCTAATAATAATGACAATTTGCATCTTTCTTAAATTTCACAATCCTTCCACTTCTCGTACTCCGTAGTGGTGGCGAGGCTGATTCAGCTGTAGACTGACTAGCCTTCGTTTCTTTCTGGCGAGCCTTATCACGCTCGCGAAGAGGATTCGCTCGTTGGCGTACGGGGCAATTCTCCGGTCCAGTTTCTTCACTGCTTGCTGCAGGAGTTTCAGCGATGCGCGGCACTGGAGTTTGCGCGTGTACTGGCTTTAGCCGGTCAATGGAGACAGATTCTTCGGCACCCGATGGTAGGGTTATCACGAAGTATTTGTCGTAACGTTCACTCACAGGATGCGGTCCAGAGTACGGAGCTTCGAGCGGCCGTCTAACTCTGTCTACACGTTTCCAGACGTGAGTGCACGTCTTTAGAGCAGGTGGTAAGAAAGATTTACGTTTATCGTGATGCGTGGAAGGCAACGATGTTGAGAGGTCTAAGTTTCTCATTTCCTTTGCTAGCAGACTGATATTTGTGTTTTTGAAATTTTCCGTTTCAGTCTTCTCAATGATCGGCTGAGGGAGCAGAAATGAGGCGCCTGTCACTGCTGTGAATGGAGAGAAGTTCGACTCGTTAGGCACGCTTCTAATGCCTAGAAGCACGATTGGTAACGCGTCGAGCCACGATTGCTTTCTCGCAACGATTGCCGTTTTGATGGTCCGATGAGCTCGCTCAATCAAACCGTTGCTTTGAGGGTGATAAGATGTAGTACGTAATTTGTGGAATCCGATGAGACGGGATAGTTCGAGGAAAAGTTCAGCCTCAAATTGAGTTCCTCTGTCCGTCACCACGTACAGAGGTACCCCAAAACGTGATACCCAGCCTGCGAGAAAGGCACTGGCAACGGAGGCTGCGGTTATTTCAGTCAAAGGAACAGCCTCGATCCATCTCGTAGCGCGATCGATGCACGTTAGCAAATACCTCATCGGGCTTAAGAATTGTTCACCGTGCCGTTTGACGGCTGGGAGTGGTCCCACGATATCGATGTGCACAGTTTGAAATCGCTCTGATGGTAAAGCGAATTGACTCACGGGGCTCTTTGTGTGCCTTTGGACCTTTGCTTGCTGGCAAGACATACATTCCTGGCACATTTTCCTGACGCGGCGGTCGATGTCAGGCCAAAAATATCTTGATTTAACTAGTTTTAGTGTGCCTTTAACTCCAGGATGAGATATGCCATGCAGCATTCGAAAAATCGATTCTCTTGAACTTGCAGGTACGAATGGCCTTGGGTACGGGAGCGAAGTATCGCACCAAATTTCCAAGTTTTCCTTAAGAGGATAGGGTGTCAATCGTTCCTTATACTGATGAATTTCTTCGTCTTCTTTTTGTTTCTCTGCTAGGGAAGGCAAATCAAACGGATCGCAATGAACGGCGTTGAGAGATCGAGATAAGCAATCTGCTACAACATTTTGGTCGCCTCTAATATACTGCACGTCGCTCAAGTATTCGACGAGCACGGAAAGATGCCGTTGTTGCTTGTCTGATTTTGCGGGCTGCTGACTGAAAAATGCAGATTGCAGTGGCTTATGGTCGGTGAAAAGTGTCACTTTCCGTCCTTCGATGTAGCTTTTAAAATGCAGAACTGCTTGATACGCAGCTAGGAGCTCTCTGTCGAATGTGGAGTAGCGCCGCTGCGTGGCAGTCAGCTTTCTTGAGAAAAATCCTATTGGGATAGGTTCGTTATTAACGATTTGGTGCAGAGCAGCACCAATTGCAGCTTGAGATGCATCGGTGACCAAGTGGTAGTTTACGACTCCTGACTTCGGATGAGGCAAGGTCGTGGATGCGCAAAGATCTTGTTTGATCTTACGAAAAGATTCCTTTGCGCACTCCGGGAGCTCTAGGGACTTTGCTTTTGGGTGGTCCCTGATCAGGTCAGACAACGGAAGTACGGTTTCACTGAAATTTGGGATCAAATGCCTGTAATATCCGACCATTCCAATGAAACGTCTCAAGGCTTGAGAGTCTTGAGGAATCGGGTATTCAGATATTACTTTGAGTTTGTCTTCAGTTGGAGATATTCCTTCTTTCGAGATTTTAAAACCCAAGAAGTCGATAGAAGTGCTGAAAAATTTACATTTATCGATTGAAATTTTCAAGTCATGCTTGTCGAGAATTTCAAAAACTGCTTCCAGGTCACGGGTATGCTGCTCTGCAGTTTCTGAAAATACTAGAATATCGTCCAGATAAATGAAAACACAATTACAGTTCAAGAAGATATGGTCCATGAATCTTTGGAAGGTGGAACCAGAATTACGGAGTCCGAAAGGCATGAACACATATTCGTATAGGCCAAATGGGGTTGTAACTGCAGTTTTGGGAATATCGTCAGGATTTATGGGTATTTGGTGATAAGCTCTGATTAAGTCAATTTTAGAGAAGACTGCCTTACCGTCCAACTGTGAAGTGACGCTGCGTAAAAAAGGTATTGGGTACCTGTCAGGCAAGGTTACTGAATTAAGAGCTCGATAGTCTCCACATGGTCTCCATTCTCCGGGACTCTTCTTCGGTACCATATGGAGAGGAGATGCCCAAGGTGATTTAGACGGTCGAATTATGCCTGCTGAGAGCAGATTCTTGAACTCGTCTTGTGCGGCTTTTAATTTATCAGGCGCTAAATTTCTTCGACTCGAATACACAGGTTTGCTGTCTTTCGTTTCGATGTGGTGGTACACGTCGATTGTTGAGTTAGGCGAGGTGCTGCGAGGACCGGTAACGCTTGGGAATTTCTTCAAAACAGGCTTGGCGGCTTCAGGTAAGTCTTCAGTGTTGTTAATTTGTATTTGAGACACGTCATCTACATTTTCTTCAACAGTCATTACAGAGTTGGTAGTTAGGTCACACAGTTTACGCTCTTTGCAGTTTACGCTGAGGCCAAAGTGGCCCAGAAAATCTATTCCTAGAAGTGGCTGAGTTGTCTCAGCGACCACGAACGTCCATGCGTAGGAGCGTCTAAGCTGCTTGAAAGCTACGTTCAAGCGCGCTTCTCCCAAGACTGGAATAGTTTGTCCGGATGCAGAAGTTAGTTTGACCGCACAGGGCTTCAAAATCATGCCTTTGGCAAAGCATTTAGGTAATATTGATACAGAAGCACCTGTGTCGATGATGAACGAAACAGAAGCAGAACCTACGGTGGCGACAACCTTAAGAAGTGGCGAGCTGGTTACTGCCATGACAACTCGCTCCGTTAGTTTCCCTGGTGCGAATCAGGTTGTGGTGAGGAAGCACGAGATGAAGGTCTGGATGAGGGCTGCATTTTGCAATTCCCTTTGTTAGGAAATTTACACCAAGGCTTGCACGTCCTGGCTCGATCTGCGTAGTACAGATGGCTTCTGCACACTTTAGGGCGTTGATCTTGATGAAATGGTCGTATGCCAACAGGGATCTGGTCGAATTTAGCAGTTGCTGAGTGAGGAGTTGCTGAGTGATGTGTTTTAGCAACCTCTCGCGAAAAGTCACGAGACTTCCTTTGTTGATAATCGACGTTGTGTACTTGCGTGTGCAGAGGCATCAAATTGTCGGCCAGACCGCCCAGTTGAGAAAGAGTCAGCTCTGTTTGAGCCGCAACTGCACTAGCAATCGTAGAGGGCAGCGACTGCACAAACTTGTGTCGAACGAGGTCGTCTCCAATTTTAACTTTAGCTGCCATTCTCTGAAGTTCACGTAGATACGCTGAGGGTCGACCAGTCATCACGGTTGTTGAGATTAATTTTTCAAATAGTTCCGGCTTTGTTTTCTCATAATAGGAGACAATTTCAGCACAAAGCTCGTCATACTTTTCTTTCTCAATCAAATTAGGCGGAACCTGGTCGAGCACCTCAGATGGCAGAAACGACAGCGCGTAGTAAAACTTTGTTTCACTTTGAGTTATGTTTCGTAGGCGAAACTGAGCGTCTAGGATTTTAAAGAAGGTGGCAGGTGAAGTTTCAGAAAAAGTTGGTGGCTTTAACGCCACTCCGAGCGCATGCACGCTTTCACCTTCTGCCATAGTTGATAACTTACTCTGCCTGGCTGTTTGGTTGAAACAGCCTTTGGCTTGTTGAAATAGCCTTTCTCTGCCTGGCCGTTTGGTTGAAACAGCCTTTGGCTTGTTGAAATAGCCTTTCTCTGCCTGGCCGTTTGGTTGAAACGTCTGGGGTCACCAATTGTGGGGGGTTAGGTCCGTTTAATGACTAGCCAGGCAGGATAAATGATTTGAATCGAAATTCCGTCCGCAAACCGAAACCTGAAAGGATCAAGTTCGGTTTTTTATTCCATTCGAGTTACAATTCAATATAAACAAAGTACAGTACGTCAGAAAAAAATGTTAATTACATTAGAAGGCAATACTGAATACGAACATGATTTAATTATTCAATAAACAGAAATGATGCAGGATAACACTCACCCTTTAAACAAGGGTTTTCAGGGCGTAAATCGATACGGAAAGAAAGTACTGGAATTTTCTCAATTACGTCTAGTCTGAAATAGAAAAAGAAATGCTATGAAATAAATTATGAAATCTTTCTAATTCTACAGATAAGTTAGAAGAATTTTTAGAAGTTTAAACAAGATAATACATTAAACAATTTACTAATGGTATTAAGCGCACACCATGCTCTACCGCCCCTAACTGACGAGGTAACGGTCTTTGTATCTTACGCCTAAATGGCAAGTGTTGCCATACACTACACTATCGGAGGTTTTTTTATTAAGCAAAAATTGAATAAAACTCGCTGAATGAGCGCCACAAAACCGAACTGCTCGATCGCGGTTTTTGTGGGGCTTAGAAAGTGTGAAATGTTTGACCTTATGTAATGGAGATCATGCTATTCTTTGCTGATGGACTGCATAGTAGCTACAAAATTCATCGAATAACTGCGTCGTT
Organism: Morinoia aosen; assembly: GCA_030386875.1. Taxonomy (NCBI): domain Eukaryota; kingdom Metazoa; phylum Arthropoda; class Malacostraca; order Amphipoda; family Talitridae; genus Morinoia; species Morinoia aosen. The sequence continues at coordinate 11,865,691 of CM059556.1, forward strand.
TAGAATAAACTTTTTTTCAAATACGCGTTATTAGAATAGCTTCCCAGCGAATATTTCATTGTTTTCACCGTTGGAATAAGGAAATATCGTTCAGCCATTTTCTTTGTAGTGAAGTGATACTTTATGAATAATCAAAATCTCTGATTGAGACTCAGAATATTCTCAAATTTTAATTCAAATAAATGTTCGGAGAAAATAAATTTATACTTAAATGCGTTTGTGCCAGTTCTATTGGAATGATACTCTTCCATTGATTTACTCATAGTACCGAAGAAACTTAGGGGGGTTATTTTTTTAGTTTCCGAACTTAATTTTGGTGTGTAATACAAAGAAGCAGTTGAGCGTAAAAAATGCAATTTTTCGATGTTTTCCATGAGTAAAAATATTTCCTGCCGACTGAGTCTGATTCGAGGAAATTAAAACTAACACTGATGCATTTGTACCCATAAACTACTTTCAGGTCGACAAACTCCACTTTCACACACTACTGGTATAAGCATCACCGGAATTTCTTACACAATCGATTTGATTGCAATTGTTGCTGCTTGTTGACAGAAAATGAAATACGAATAAACCATTCTAATCTCCGTTCAATGAGACACATTGAAATCTTTGACTCAGAACGCCAGAATGTCATAAAGGATGTACAGTACTCTCACTTCTTCCATGGTTCATGGTATTGGTTACTTTCCTTTTACCTTTTTAGGGAAAGTGAAGCATGTTCTCTACTCACTATCTTGTCAATTCGAAGAGACAATAACGAATGCCCGACCATTTCGTTGTAGCTTACGTCACAGGCGAAGTTTGCTACTGAGGTTGAACAATGTTGTTCACAAAACTGTGCCTGCTCTGCTTTTGCAGTGTGGGTTTATTTTGACAGACCACAGAAATTAGGAAAACAGCTTGTGTACGAGTGTGTCGTTGACTGAGACACCACTCAAGCTGTCAACACAACTTGTGTACTTGTGTGCTATAGACTGAGACACCACTCAAGCTGTCAACACAACTTGTGTACGTGACAGCTTAAGTGTTGTCTCAGTCAACAGCTGTTGACTGAGACAACACTCAAGCTGTCAACACAACTTGTGTACGTGAGTGCTGTAGACTGAGACACCACTCAAGCTGTCAACACAACTTGTGTACGTGTGTGCCGTAGAATGAGACACCACTCAAGCTGCCAACACAACTTGTGTACGTGTGTGCTGTAGACTGAAACACCACTCAAGCTGTCAACACAACTTGTGTCCGTGTGTGCTGTAGACTGAGACACCACTCAAGCTGTCAACACAACTTGTGTACGTATGTGCTGTAGAATGAGACACCACTCAAGCTGTCAAGACAATTTGTGTACGTGTGTGCTGTAGACTGAGACACCACTCAAGCTGTCAACACAACTTGTGTACGTGTGTGCTGTAGACTGAGACACCACTCAAGCTATCAACATAACTTGCATGTGTACGCGTGTGCTGTAGACTGAGACACCACTCTAGCTACTAACACAACTTGTGTACGTGTGTGCTGTTGACTGAGACACCACTCAAGCTATCAGCATAACTTGCATGTGTACGCGTGTGGTGTTGGCTGCGGCACAACTGAAGTTCCAGTATCTTTTTCTTTTCGGCTTTTGTTCTCGAGATCTTGGAGGAGAGTTCAAGCCAGAGCACCGGAGGAAGCTAAGTGAAGTGATCGCTGCTGAGCGCCCGGCAATTTAGATACGGGCCGGATAACGACAAACATTTGTTATAATCAGAAGTCCGAACGAGGCCTTCCAGAAAACTGCTGCGACTCGCCCCAAAATAAAAGAAAGGCTCTGAATATTCCACGGAAATCTGTCGAGCTGGCTGAGCTGAGCTCTAAGAAAACGGATCTCAAAAGTAAATTTTTCGTTTTGGAATACAGTATATACTGATTTAACTGAAGACTGTTATTTATTTTGAGGGGGAATTTCAATGTGGGAGTGCTGTGATTAAAAAATGATGCATTATCCGCTAAAAGATTAGGCAGCAAATTAATTAGGAATATCGAAGGAAAACTATGTTCCACTCACTGTAAATCTGATGTTAAAAAGTGAGGTGTATGCTTAATTCCATTCATCAAACAGAAAATGATCCTAAAAGGGGTTTTAAACTAATTGTGAAAGAAAATGTAAAAAATTGAGAGCTATGACAAGTGGTTTTAATAACTTCCTTGTAAACCTTTGTAAAAATTGCTAATAGCGACCGACTTACTACTTGGATTACGTGGATTATTTTCCAGCACGTCCCATAAACAGCTTGAAAATAAATCACCTAATTTATAAATTTTATGTGAAAGTACTAAAAGGTTTAACTCATATATAAAACGCTGACAATCTCAGACATTATTGAATAATCTTTTTCCAAAAGTAAATTCAAAAATTCTCGTGAAAATTGATCGGGTAACAACCAATTTTATACATAATGATAAAACGTGTTTTAGAATTATGGTTCTTTTTCAGTGATACCAATTATCACCGAAGTATTCAAAAAATTGCAGAAAAAAGGGCGCAAAATTAATTGAATAAAAACCGCATCTTTATGGTAAAGAACATGATTTCCGATCTAAAATATCAATTACAGAAGTCGTCTCTAATCATTTAGATTATTTTTGTTTTGATACTGATGAAGGAAAACTTATTTTCTCCATCTTTCTCGACTTTCAAAAAGCAGTTGACTGGGTAGACAATAGCACACTCTTGATACTTCACTGCTACAGCATTGAAGGAGTTACGCAAAGTTAGTTGAAATCAAGCTAACACAGCGCAAGCAGTGTTTTGCTATTTATGATGCATAGTAGAGCAACCAATAATTCACTATAAGTTCCACAAGGGTCTGTCCTAGGACCTCTCTTATTATTAATCTTCATCAACGATGAAGTTGAATTTACTTCGTTTCCCTATTTCATACTTTTTGCCACGAGAACCAGCACTCTATTGAATCTTGACATTCCATTTATATAAAAGTATTAGTGACGCTAGGTCATCCAATAAATTCTTTTGTACTTGATAACTCCAATTGATACGGTATGGAATGACATTGATCCTAAGTGCATTTTAGGGTGTACTGTTTTCATTTGGTTCATATAAACTATCGATGTTAACTTACGCATCGAATTCAGCGTTAACATATTAATAATTGATCTGTCTAACGTGTGCGATTCGGTCAAGTGCACTAGGTTAAACGTGATTGTGTAATTGCACGTGCATTTTGATATGAATGACCTGGATGGTCATTTCTGGATTTGATATGAATGACCTGGATGGTCAAAGTCCACCAGAAGTTGGTGACTTTTCTGGGCCCACAAGTAACTATATTCAAATGTTGCTTGTGAAACTACCACAAGGCACAATCATCTTGATCTGACACCTGTGGTAAATACATTGCTTACGTTGTTTAACTTGTGACACCTTTATTCGTCTCATGTTACGTGTGAATTTATCAACTCTTGGTAAACCAGAGCCGAAGTCATTCGTAAGATTCCGCATTCAGATATCTAATAGCATTACAAGCTCATCATGGCTCCGTGAAAGTCATTTATTCGATTAAAGGGAAGATCATGCGGCTGTTACTTGCCCGAAACTTTTCCTCCTTCACAGCGCTGTGCCTCCCAGTTTTGGAGAGGCGCCTTAACTTCCACTCTCGTTCCAAGTTGAGATTCTTGAGTGGAGCAGCGAAGGGACCGATTTTGCGCCGAGCAGAGCCAAACTCGAGCCGTAACTTGCTTACCTGGGCACTCTGCTACTTATGCTGCAGCCTTGTCAGGGGTTCTTGTTTGTGTTGACGTGCGGCCTGACAAGGGCGGGGGCTTGTGTTTGTGTTGATGTGCCGCCTGACAAGGGCGGGGGCTTGTGTTTGTGTTGATGTGCCGCCTGACAAGGGCAGGGGCTCGTGTTTGTTGACGTGCGGCCTGACAAGGGCAGAGCGCGTGCTTGTGTTGACGCGCGGCCTGACAAGAGCAGGGGTTCGTGTTTGTGTTGACGTGCGGCCTGACAAGGGCGGGGGCTTGTGTTTGTGTTGATGTGCCACCTGACAAGGGCGGGGGCTTGTGTTTGTGTTGATGTGCCGCCTGACAAGGGCAGGGGCTCGTGTTTGTTGACGTGCGGCCTGACAAGGGCAGAGCGCGTGCTTGTGTTGACGCGCGGCCTGACAAGAGCAGGGGTTCGTGTTTGTGTTGACGTGCGGCCTGACAAGGGCAGGGGCTCGTGTTTGTGTTGACGTGCGGCCTGACAAGGGCGGGGGCTTGTGTTTGTGTTGATGTGCCGCCTGACAAGGGCGGGGGCTTGTGTTTGTGTTGATGTGCCGCCTGACAAGGGCAGGGGCTCGTGTTTGTTGACGTGCGGCCTGACAAGGGCGGGGGCTTGTGTTTGTGTTGATGTGCCGCCTGACAAGGGCAGGGGCTCGTGTTTGTTGACGTGCGGCCTGACAAGGGCGGGGGCTTGTGTTTGTGTTGATGTGCCGCCTGACAAGGGCAGGGGCTCGTGTTTGTTGACGTGCGGCCTGACAAGGGCGGGGGCTTGTGTTTGTGTTGATGTGCCGCCTGACAAGGGCAGGGGCTCGTGTTTGTGTTGACGTGCGGCCTGACAAGGGCGGGGGCTTGTGTTTGTGTTGATGTGCCGCCTGACAAGGGCAGGGGCTCGTGTTTGTTGACGTGCGGCCTGACAAGGGCAGGGGCTCGTGTTTGTGTTGACGTGCGGCCTGACAAGGGCAGGGGCTCGTGTTTGTGTTGACGTGCGGCCTGACAAGGGCAGGGGCTCGTGTTTGTGTTGACGTGCGGCCTGACAAGGGCAGGGGCTCGTGTTTGTGTTGACGTGCGGCCTGACAAGGGCAGGGGCTCGTGTTTGTGTTGACGTGCGGCCTGACAAGGGCAGGGGCTCGTGTTTGTGTTGACGTGCGGCCTGACAAGGGCAGGGGCTCGTGTTTGTGTTGACGTGCGGCCTGACAAGGGCAGGGGCTCGTGTTTGTGTTGACGTGCGGCCTGACAAGGGCAGGGGCTCGTGTTTGTGTTGACGTGCGGCCTGACAAGGGCAGGGGCTCGTGTTTGTGTTGACGTGCGGCCTGACAAGGGCAGGGGCTCGTGTTTGTGTTGACGTGCGGCCTGACAAGGGCAGGGGCTCGTGTTTGTGTTGACGTGCGGCCTGACAAGGGCAGGGGCTCGTGTTTGTGTTGACGTGCGGCCTGACAAGGGCGGGGGCTCGTGTTTGTGTTGACGTGCGGCCTGACAAGGGCAGGGGCTCGTGTTTGTGTTGACGCGCGGCCTGACAAGAGCAGGGGCTCGTGTTTGTGTTGACGTGCGGCCTGACAAGGGCAGAGCGCGTGCTTGTGTTGACGTGCGGCCTGACAAGGGCAGGGGTTCGTGTTTGTGTTGACGTGCGGCCTGACAAGGGCAGAGCGCGTGCTTGTGTTGACGCGCGGCCTGACAAGAGCAGGGGTTCGTGTTTGTGTTGACGTGCGGCCTGACAAGGGCGGGGGCTCGTGTTTGTGTTGACGTGCGGCCTGACAAGGGCAGGGGCTCGTGTTTGTGTTGACGTGCGGCCTGACAAGAGCAGGGGTTCGTGTTTGTGTTGACGTGCGGCCTGACAAGGGCAGAGCGCGTGCTTGTGTTGACGCGTGTCCTGACAAGAGCAGGGGCTCGTGTTTGTGTTGACGTGCGGCCTGACAAGGGCAGAGCGCGTGCTTGTGTTGACGCGCGGCCTGACAAGAGCAGGGGTTCGTGTTTGTGTTGACGTGCGGCCTGACAAGGGCAGAGCGCGTGCTTGTGTTGACGCGCGGCCTGACAAGAGCAGGGGCTCGTGTTTGTGTTGACGTGCGGCCTGACAAGGGCAGAGCGCGTGCTTGTGTTGACGCGCGGCCTGACAAGAGCAGGGGTTCGTGTTTGTGTTGACGTGCGGCCTGACAAGGGCAGGGGCTCGTGTTTGTGTTGACGTGCGGCCTGACAAGGGCGGGGGCTCGTGTTTGTGTTGACGTGCGGCCTGACAAGGGCAGGGGCTCGTGTTTGTGTTGACGTGCGGCCTGACAAGGGCAGGGGCTCGTGTTTGTGTTGACGTGCGGCCTGACAAGGGCAGGGGCTCGTGTTTGTGTTGACGTGCGGCCTGACAAGGGCAGGGGCTCGTGTTTGTGTTGACGTGCGGCCTGACAAGGGCAGGGGCTCGTGTTTGTGTTGACGCGCGGCCTGACAAGGGCAGGGGCTCGTGTTTGTGTTGACGTGCGGCCTGACAAGGGCAGGGGCTCGTGTTTGTGTTGACGTGCGGCCTGACAAGGGCAGGGGCTCGTGTTTGTGTTGACGTGCGGCCTGACAAGGGCAGAGGCTCGTGTTTGTGTTGACGTGCGGCCTGACAAGGGCAGGGAAGTTGTATTTTTGCGTTGATGGCGTGCGAATATAAGCTAAGTTCCGTAAAGGATAGAGGAATTCAGACTGGACTCGTGTTAATGAGATACTACGAGGCGCATATTTTCATAACCCGGTCATGAAATATGCCATACTCTGGACATGAAATATGCCATACCGTGCTACGAAGTACGTACTTCCATACTATGGATATAAAATATACCATACTTTGGACATGAAATGTGATATTTCGTGGGTCAAATGATGTAGTTTGCTACACCGCGGATTACTTCGCCAAGAAGTTGGGAAATTAATTTGAATGCTCGTGTATCTCCTCGTAATTGAAGGTCAAGGATGGAAAACTATTCCATGAAAGTCTAAGCAACGTCAACAACGGGCGTTTCAGCCTCCAACTGAACGTAACCTTCAACCACAGAGCACTGTATAATATTAATTTTGTTAAATACCGTACACTATTTGTTAAGTACTGTGTGCCATTTGTTAAAACTTAAGACAAAAGGTTCGGTTGTAGTGATTTCTTTTACACGTTAAATGCTTAACTTTTTTTCAACTCTTTTTGATTTTCAGGTCGCTCTCACAGTTTATTTGTTTTTACTGACGCAGTATAAAAAATACCGAGAGGTTTAATAGATGAATGAAACAAATAAATATTGGAGATAAAGTTAACTGTTTCAGAGAATGCACTTCTGTCTGCAAATCATTTCTCTTCCAATACTCCCAATAGATCAAAAAGAGTCAGTAACATCTGTGTCATTCAATTTGATCACAAATTTAAAATATCTGAAGAAAAATAAAAAAATAATAACTGAATCATTGTAATCTATTTTAATCGTTATTTATTCGAAAGTAATTGTTCCAAAATATTCACCATCTATCAAGTCTTTTTAGGCAAGAATAAAAAACTTCTATGCCTAGTACAACGAAAAATTTCCTTTTGTGTATTTAAATTTAGATTCTCAAATCGCTTTAGCTGCTTTAGAAGAATGTTTTAATGTTTGCATCAATTATGTCCTATTTCGCATTGTTAACATCAATAATTAGCAATCTATATTCAGGCATTTAACTGAACGGGGACAGTTTGAGATAAGTGGATATATGCTCTGAAAGGTTTCCTGTGAGAATGGATGTTCAAATTCCAGCAAGCTTATTGCTTTTCGTTAGGACTTAGTTTTGAAAGTTTAAGTAGACACTTTCTTATCTAATTGATTATCTCAATTTCCTTTTGATTCCAAGTTCGATCATATTTTCTTCTATATACAGTACATATTTATTTCTCTCTTCTATTGCACGTGAATAGAATTTAAGAAAAAATTACCGCAATTGTTCCATTCTTAGCTTTGTTAACTTTAGTCTCCAGTTACCCACATACGTCGAGTTCCAGTTACCCACATACGTCGAGTTCCAGTTTCCCACATCGGTTTCACCTTGAGCGTCTATGCATTTAAGATCCCGCACTCGACTGGCTCACAAAGTTGCAACATCAGGAGAGGCTACAAAGCTTGTTTGCCATCAGCATGCGTAACTTCCAAGGTGCCAAAATCCCACCTTTGATCTCTGAACTTCCACCCTACGTTCAAGTTGAAAAAATGTCTCCGTGCTGCACAAACACACAAAACTTCAAGACCTGATGGCCTTTGTATTTCCATTGTTTCATCCGAAGCACAGGGAGCGTTTCTTCTATTGCGTTGCCTTTAAAACTTTACCTTCTGCTGAGAAAGTCTTGGCAATTGAATCGTGTTTTGGGTCGCATGACTGAACGAGCGCGCTAAGAGCTCCGGAACATTACAGGGCAGCACCAGAATCTGGGTCTTGCCCAAGCTAGTGTTGCGCCAACACATGTTGCACCCACGGTTAAATTTTTTCAAAAATATAGATTTCATTGAAAAAAGATTGATGGTAGAATGTATGATAAATGAGTGTTAATTGCTCCTGTTGACGTTTGTCTCGAAGATGTCAACTCGTTGTCATGTTAATGTATAGAGCCTTGCAAATGCTAGCGACAAACCGTGTTTAGCAAGACACAGATATGGGTAGGGCATCGTCTGTTCCGTTATCTGGAGGACTCCAGTCGTGCTGGAAACAAGTTGGTTCATTTCGCAATAACCCGCGGTCAATAGGTACAATTCACGCGCATTTCTGAAGAGTTTATTCGCCGAACGTGGACCTGTCTTTGAAGCGGTCGCTGAGAACAGCTGCAGTAGGATGAGGTTGAGCATCATCTTGCGAGGTGAACGGTCGTAGGAACAGAACGAAATTTTGAACGGACGTTTGGGTTTCGAGCTCCCGAAGTTTATGTAGAGGCAATGGAATAAGAATTTCATGTGGAAACAAGAACTTTGTTTTGGAAACTGAAATTATTATTGAGCACCTCTTCCTCATTAAAGGAATATTTTCTAACAGATCGTAAGTGCTTCTCGATCATTCTCAATCAGTTTTTCCATGACTTGTTAATTTTATGAAAAATCTAAACAGCGAGAAGCCAATATTAATCACTAAGTAATACGAGACGGGAAATATAATCTCCAATTTCATTTATGGAAAATTATCAGCTATAAAACAGAAGCGTTCACTTCAACGTAACTGAATATGGTTGATAAATACCAAGGTATGTTTAATGGTGACATTTCTCGCAACCATAAGATAAATACATAAATCCTGATATAACACGAGGAGCTTTGCAATCGATTTGCTAATTTGGAAATACTCACGAACTTAAAATTTACGAATAACGTCCAAACACAAGCTTGAATATGACAAAAATTCAAATTTGCTTGACTTTAACATGCATGTTGGAAAATCGGCGTCGAAGTATCGGTGACGGACCTTGAGCCTTGGCTGGTCTCTGCATGTCTCACGGACACCTGCTGGTACGGCAACAAACGATGCAGCTACTACCATGTCGTCAGCTTTCACAGGTGTGTGAATCGAGGCCAGGCCATGAGCAGGTTTTTTAAAAAATAACGTCTCGTTACTGGCAGTTTAAATTTTCCGCTTCCGAAAGAATTTTCGCTTCTACGCTCACTTTTCTACGTTGACGCTTCTACGTCAACTGAGAAGAGCTAGCGATGCCAGTTGTATCGTTACGATCACGCAAATCAGGCTGCTGGAAGATGATATAGCAGCAAGCTACGCAGCTACGCAGTCCTGCACCCATTCCGTGCTGCCTTCATGTCATCCGACCGTCCAGTGATCGCAGCGACCGCGACCCAGGAGATGTGCCAACGACACACCTTACGCGTCATTAGTGTACCGAAATCGTTAGTTCCAAGGGCCAAAACTACTTTTAAGTTTCCTGTCATCTACAATGTCTAGAGTAGTCACCAAGTAAGCGCCCTGAGTACGTGCCGTTAGCTGTCGCGGATTTTGTAGCGGGCCGGATTTGGCCCGCGGGCCGTAGTCTGGAGACCACTGGTACTGGTGTACACTGTTAGAAACTAAGCACTTCGTAAGTTTTTCACGCAAATAAAAAGAAACTGAGTTTGGGGAAATTAACGTCCTTGGGGTATAGAGCGGTTGAGGGAGTGCTTCTGGGCAGACCGTTTGAACAACATGGCCGAATCTTCGTATTTCTTTGTTGTATTTTGAATGATCACTCCTTAGATTTTTCGTTTTCTTTCATTTACGTTATCGTTGCATGTTTGCACTCCTTTATAACTATTAACGAGAAGCCTTGTGCGCATAGTGCCTTGTCATGGGAATTACCTTATACTCCTCCAGAGTAAATACTTAATAATGGTCTTGTGTGCGTAATTACAATTCTACTAAACCTTATAATGAGAAATTATCTTCTTTTACCTTTATATCAAGTGCTTAAGTACTACTACAAGGTCGTCTCATTTTATAACATTCTAGTTTCCCTCTTACGGCCTACAAATGTGCCTCTTGAAATGAGCCCGTTTAGTTTCAAGGTTGGTGCAAAATTTAACTCTAACTAATTAATGACATTTCTTGAACGATTTGAAATAACTTTTATACATTCCTAATAAGTTGTACTTAGCATCTATTTCAGTCAACTCATGTTTCATGTTTCTCCTTTTAAAAAACTGAAAGTCTGCCAGAGACTGCGCGTTTTTACCCGGACCTATAATCGCCGACCGTACATGTTTGCTAAAACTGTCGCCTCAGCTCTGCGGTTCATTAAACTCTATCCTCGAAGTGGTTCGAGGTTGAGCCAGCCAGCTTGATAGGTGTGTAACGTAAGGCTCTGAAATGCCCGTATATCTCATGAATATTTAAACAACACTATTCTCACTAAGTTGGTAACCTTAGACTTACTTCCAGTTATGTTGGACTTCCATTTGCGGGTCACGCGGATGTTGGTGAGGTTTTAATCTTTTACCGTCGCGTCATGAGGTTGCCGAAGTCTCTAATAAAATCGGTTCCCGTCATAAAGGCTTTCCTTTTCTCAAGTTTAACAACACGACCCGTCAAAAATAAGGGGATTCGATATTTCTTTGACAAGTCTTCAAGATATGGATGACACACAAATATATCCATCCTAATAGTACCCGCGATTTAAGTATTCTTGTACTTGTGCACTGGTGAAACTCGTATCACAGATACGGTCATTAAGCATCAAAAGTGAGAAGAACAAAAAAATTCAAATGTTATTCGCATTATAATAACCTAGCAGAAATTACGCCCGAAAAATGTATAAATTTATTTATTTATTTCTAGATAAGTTTAGGGAGACACTTGGCATTTTATTACACGTATAGTATTGATTCATTGATTCTGCCGAGGTATGAAGCACACTACACAAGGTGCCACAGTTGGATGAGGTTGATAGTGGAATGTATGAAAACTGAGTGTTAAAGGTTTATGTTGATATTCGTCTAGAAGATTTCAACAGGCCGTCATGTTAGAAGTATATATAGAACCTAGTAAATGTTAGCGACCAACAGAGTTAAGCAAGGAACAGATCATGGGTGGCACATCGTCTGTTCCGTTATCGTTGTCTACTAGTCATGACATGTAATGTCATACATCTTGATTACATCACAGTACGGCGATTGTAATCAATGTTTATGCTAAAGTTGAAGTTTTGGAAGTTTGTTTTCTTTTCTCTATTGTGCGCAGTTATACATCACCGCATCATCTTGATTACATCACCGGAAACTGTGAAAAGCAGTTAAAGCGTTGCTTTTTGGAACACCCATTAAAAACGAAATAGTTAAGTTTTTCTAATTTAAACGTGAGTGAGATAGGAACTGTGATGGCTTTGTGATTGATCTCTCTGCATGTAATGTAAAAATCGAAGTTTTATTCTTGACATGTTTTCCCCAGTGGAAATCACAAATTTCAGTCTCCTGATTTCAATTCATCTTCCAATAAATAACTTCTTAATAAATTTGATAAATTTAGGGTAAGTTATTGGCTCGCATGTTTCTTGCAAATGTTGTCAAGGGAACTGAAGCAAATCTATACAACAAAATGAGCCGCGCCCATCCGTTCGTCTGTTCGTCCGTCACACCCACCAGCCGAAAGTGTGTGATGAGCGTATCTATGATACATTCTTCACCAACTCCACAATTTTCGGTGTATTAATCCATCACATTCAGAGTCGGAATGAATATCACGTGAATTGTTAAGGAACAGGAACGTGTGTCATGTGATTTGTCGAACATTATTATTCATTTTTGATGGGCCGTGTGCACTCGGCCTCATCAACTCTAGAGAGAAATAATTTTACTTATTTATTCCGTCCTATGTTTCATTTCGCCTTCTTTCTCATTTCAAATAAAGCGAGTGGACTAGTAACGGTATAAAGTTACGTAAAAATATCATTGGCAAATCGATATAAATCGTAAAGGTAGAAAAAAATGAGTTTGAAGCCAAACAAATTATATGAATGAAGGTATAAAGTTTCATACCCAAAATCATTGACTGTTCTGCTCACACGTTCAGGAAGTGCATCACTGTTTCTGTCTCCAACCCTAAAATGAGGCCGAGGCCGTCAGTGTCGCAAATAACCGAGTTTGTATCCGTGGATTATTGGACCCACGAAAAAAAAGAGTTGGTGGAACACAATGTAAATTCGAAGCTTATATTACTTTGTCGTTAATTTATCAGATAACAATGCAAGTTCTTGACATTTCTACATCAATAGATTATAACTCGACCAACAAAAGGCTCGGCAGCGACGCTTCTTACTAGCTCAGCAAATGCGACGGGAACTTTTCTTTAAATTTATTCTTTAGAAACAATATGGTAGACTCTCAGTGTCATGAAATCGTTTTCTTTGAAGAAATTTTTAACTTTTTGCCTATGTTCTTTAATCAATTTTCAGCTCAAAATAAAATATGGCTTCGACTCGCTTTCATTGGACTGAAAGTTATTTGTTGATGTAGCGCCCATTTTTTTCAGCTTTTTTAAACTTGGCATCGCTTTTGGATTGCGACATACGAGGGCATTCGAAAAAAACAACGACTGCTGCAATTTCTCAAGTCTCTGCGTATAAATAATTCCCTGCCATTGTATCATCACTAGAAGTAAGTTTGGACCGTTCTAAATGATCGTTAGTGCTAATTTAATGGCCGAGCGTTCTGTACACTGAGCCTGCAATGAATAATTCGTGTTTAATAGTCTCGAATTATCCAATGAATAATTCATGTTTAAGAGTCTCGAATTATCCGATGAATAATTTGTGATTCATATGCACACTTTCGCAGACTTATAAATTATTACTGAACTACTAAAAGTTAATCTAAGATTTAAAGTTCATATCTGAGCTTTTTGTTCCGCATCAAATGTTTGGAAGCGGAACAAGTTCTACCGGTAACAGTTTTTACGGCAGGAAAGCGAAGATTTGCGTTTTTGCCATTAATACTCCCTTGCAATACCATATTTAGTGTCATGCCATAATATGTATTACTCGTAGAGAATGAGTAGCTCTACTTATGACTCGGCGTTCACTTTCATTTGTTTAATCTCATCACTATTTATTATCGCAATAATTTATTACCAGAAACTTCATCGTTGTTCAGACAAGAAACATTTATTCAGGCAAGTAACTTCATTTTCCATGACCAGCTGCAAAATAATTTTAGTTATATTTTCTTTGCTATAAAAGTCTCCCAAATTAAAATATGAAAGTAATACAAAACGGACTAAACACTCTTACAGCAACAGACAACTTCCTTCGTCGATAGACGTTGTCGCTTCTAACCAGAATTTGTCGTCGAACGCTGTAAGTGTCTAAGAATAAGTTAATATCATCAATAATATTCTACATATCATCAATAATTTTTTGCGCTACCATGTACATAGTTCATCCACGATAGTTGTTTCAATCAAAAGGTATCTTGGTAGATTCTCTAATAATGAACTCCATTTCGTAACTGTAAAATACCTTATCGCTGGGAAGCTCTTAAGGAACAGATTTGCATGAAAAAAGGAAACTAAACTTCTAGCAGGGTCCTATTCTGGGGTGGACGATCAGATCGCGTGCTTCTGAGAATAAATAAGTCAACACAATTGTTAAAGAACGTGAAATCATCTTTGGAAACTCGCTTTTAGAAGGTTCTAGTGTGAAATCTGCGTTGGCAATAACAAATTTGAATCCCTAAAATAAAAATACAGGCATTTGATACAGCAAAATGTTAAGGAACCTACATGGGATCGAGAAAAACTTTAGGCTGATGAAATAGTATATAAATTTTTAGCTTAAACTTTTTAGCGCTGTTAAAAGGCAATAACTTCATGTTATAACTAATATTAAGGCTCATGTGTGCTTTATGAATGATTATAAATCAATTCTATTTCGAATAATAAGCTCTTGGTTACCTCGAAGACTCGCAGCATCATTGCTCTGCATTTTCTCACGAACTTTCTTCGGCGCCTTTTCTACAGTGCAATGTGAAGCTTCGGTTGTTGCCAGGATGGAAAAAGGCTTCAAATTTTAGAGGGTATTAAGCAGAAAATCAATAAAGATCAGACGATGGTGGGGACCAAACTACCTTTTCTAAAACTTAGCATAACGCTCATGTTGCGCCGTGTAGATGTGCTAGTCGGGTTGTCATGTTAAGTAGTATTGTCTTCTATTTTAATGCTTCGCTGGATGGTGATCGGTTTGTTTTTAAAAGCCTCTCAGGCTCCTCAAATGAAGACGTCCAAATTTTCTCGAGAAATGAATTTGTATTCACTTCCTCTCATTGTTGCACGTGAAAATATTCTATCTCTCAAAAATGGTAGCCCCAGCATTATCGAGGCAGTCTTCAGACGTCGTCTGAAAACTGTCTTTCGAGATTGTAAAATGTCAGCAAGTGCGTATGCTAGTACTCGGTTATTCTGAAATTTGAGTTTTGCCTGAACGAAGGAAAGTTTTTCGTAAAAAACACGTCATCTACTCTTCTTGAACTTCACCTGAAGAGCCTCTGGCATAGCCAGTTGCTGTTTTTGAAGGTCTGTTAGTTTTTTATATCATTGTTACAGGATTGATGATAAGTTGAAGTCTTTCTTAATTATATGTTCGAGAAGTCCTTCCTTTCACATTGGACGTTTTTCGCTCGCCTATGCATTGCTTTGTTAGGTTTCAGTCTGAGCTTTGTTTTGACATAATTTTTTCAGAAATTCGAAAGCGATCATTTCGAGAATGATTTTTGATTGCTCCAAGTTCTTCGAACAGATGTAGTATAGGATTTACTCTAGCAACTTAACAATGTCGAATGTTGTCATACGCTCGTGAAAAACACTATAGACGCTGATTTATCACACAATTTGCCATATTTGCCAGACCCTTGTAAAATGCCTAAGAACTTACTGACAAGTAGTCGTATTCCATCATTTATGAGACTTTGTCTGATTGATTTTTATATTACCTACGAAACTACTCTAAGAACTTTATAACGCCCTGTTTTATCCCAGTACTGTGTCAAACGTCTCACGGCGGAACTCCTGCCAGGAATAAAATGACTTATTTCTTCTGGAATATTCATTTTTTTGTGATGATGAAATTGTTTTCAAATATCTAATTAAAAAAAAGAGTTTTCTCCATATGCTGTTTATTTCACATAACTTGCGTGTTTGTTCGTAAAAACATAGAAAGAAAACTTGGAAGCCTAAAGTATTTAACCTTTGTTTTTCTTCTGATAAAATCGGGAGAACTTTTTTAGTGCGTGAATAACTTTCATCAAAGTTTCTCTTTGTACGCGGAGAGGACGCTCTATCGAACATATTTTCTCGTTGTGAACTCTGGAAATTGCCAATTTTTGTTCGGAATTTAAGGGGCGACGCAGGAAAAATGCCAAAACTGTTTGAACAATTTTAATTTTTTGGAAGCACTCCATTCCTAGCTATAATCACAAATGACACTCATAAAGAAGTGCACTTGAAAGGGAACTTGGCAAATTTTACTGCGTTCTCAGTTCTCAACTCGCTATGTACGCATGCTGCACTTTAGAGAGCGCATACTTTGAAAGCAAGTCACCTTTTTTAGGGCAATCTGCATTTCTAAGTGATGAATTTTTTTACATTTCATGATCTTCGAACCGAGAATCAGCTCTCATCTGCAGTCTAATCTAAGCCCAATAAGGGTTGTATGTTATGTGGTAATCTATTTGCAGTTAGGTTTTTTAAATAACTCTTCCAGGTTAAGATATATATTAGGCCAAGCTTTCGAACTCACAAGTGGAGTTCGTCATCAGGGCTGAAACATTCACAAGAGCTGGACGCATATGGCTACACACGTACGTATCTATGATACAGTCTTCTAAAGTAATTATTATTGCGGGCTTCGACTTGGTACTGACATCATTCCAAGTACATATGCTGTCATTTTGGAGGTAATAATTTATTTATTATAGTTAAATAACATGGGGGGATATCTTGTCTTCTATTAATTGATGTGGAATTTTACCTAGAGTAGCACGCTCTATGAACTTTCTTGACATTGTTTTCGACTCCGTTGCTAAAATATTAACATTTTCGATATTCATTTAGTGAAACCTTCCTAAACCATATAAACTCCTTTGATTAATGCATATAATTTACAGCAGAAGTAGAAAAGGAGAACTAAATCCCATTCCTAGACGTTTTAATCCACCGTCAACCAAGTGGATAACTGAAATGCGCAGTTTACCGTAAACCAACGACAAATGACCGTTACCTGGACTTCGAAAGTTATAACCCCTTGCAATATAAATTGAGTACCGTCAAAACCTTATAACGAAGAGCGTTCTCGATTTGCACAGAAGAAAATGAAAAAATCCAAGAATTGAATTTGTTAAAGAAACCACTACGAAATAATGGATACCCCTCTAAAATTATATAAAAATCAGCAACTTTAGTCACAAAACCAGCCATGCCTCCAGCAACGTCAAGCGATGGTTGAAAATTTGTTTCAGTACCTTATATTAAAGGAGTCACAGAAAGAGTGGCAAAAATTCTCAAACCATTGGATATTGTGCTTTGTAGTAAATCCACTCATAGTCTGAAAATTCAACTTTGTAAATTGAAAGATAAAAGGTCCAAGGAAGAGAGAAAAAATGTTGTATACTAAATTGACTGCAACCAATGTGCAGCATCATACATAGGAGAGACGGGGAGAACAGCGAAGTAAGGCATTGAGGAACATACACGTTCAATTCAGCTTCGATAAATAACAAGTAACGTTTTCCAACACCAGCAAGAAACTGGTCACTAAATGAATATCAAAAATTTTAATATTTTAGCAACGGAGTCGAAAACAATCTCAAGAAAATTCATAGAAGCGTGCTACTCTAGGTAAAATTCCACATCAATTAATAGAAGACAAGATATCCCCCCATGTTATTTCCCGATAATAAATAAATTATTACCTCCAAAATGACAGCATATGTACTTGGAATGATGTCAGTACCAAGTCGAAGCCCGCAATAATAATTACTTTAGAAGACTGTATCATAGATACGTACGTGTGTAGCCATATGCGTCCAGCTCTTGTGAATGTTTCAGCCCTGATGACGAACTCCACTTGTGAGTTCGAAAGCTTGGCCTAATATATATCTTAACCTGGAAGAGTTATTTAAAAAACCTAACTGCAAATATGGAACCCAGGCGTCAACTATTCACCTTGGTAGTAATCTATGAATACATGTTGAAGCAGAAATTAATTTTTTGTTGTTTAAGTTGAATTGTGATGATATCAATAACGATCAATTGAGTTACCTGTTTTCAACTAAATTAAAATTCAAAAAAGTCTTATTATTCTAAATTTTACACTATGCCGAATTTCTAAAATTTTAATGCTCCTCAATTTACATTGTGAACGATTGCAAGATTGCGCAAGTTGGATAGTGCAACTAGATGTAGAGACTAAAATTTCTGCATAGCATAATATCAAGCAGCGAGTTGGGACCTGTACCTAAACTACAATACTTACATAAATTGATATTATAATAAATTTTAATTAAAATTATAAGTTATGAGCGAACTATAATTTTTGTGAGAGAACATTTGCTATGGGCACACGGAGCGGCGAAAATCAAATTAAAAGCCTTTCAACGCTCCTAACCAACAGGAGGGAGAGAGGGGTTCAACGGGAAGGAGGGAGGGGTTCAACAGGAGGGAGGGAAGGGTTCAACAGGAGGGATCGGTTTAACAGGAGTGAGGGAGGGGTTCAACAGGAGGGAGGGAAGGGTTCAACAGGAGGGAATGGTTTAACAGGAGGGAGGGAGGGGTTCAACAGGAGGGAGGGGTTCTGCAGTATGAAGGAATCGAAGAGCGACATATCTCTCTGATTCCTCCCGCATGCTCTATATTTTTAAAAATTAGACCTGGAAGAGCTGAGACTTCACGAGAGCGTGGTAAAAGGCTTTTCAGGCCCACATTTATTCTCCATTCACTTTAGTAGCTGTACATTTTCTTGAAGCATATACGCAATGTTCGGACATCTTTATACACTTACTGCTGCCCAATTCACCATGAACGAATGTACAGCACAGCAAATCGTGCGTCGCAAATACTTTCTATATTATAGAGGCCTATTCCATGACAAGATACGAGTACTCTGTTTATGATCTTTCCGGGAAGCAGTTATACTCGGTAAGTGATCATACGCCACTCTGCATTCTGAGATTTTCAAACTGACGTTTACCATTCACCTGACTCGATGCTAGCACGCACTTCCTGTATATTGATATTTGATGGCACCGTCAATCTTTCTTGACTGATAATTACCTGTCGGTTGTTATGTTGGAATGACTTTAGGACTTTAGGAATATTATGTTGGAATGACTTTAGGAATATTTTCAATCCTCCTACCGCTATAAAATTTAATTCAGGCTCACATTGAATTAATTCTTACAACGATAAAAGGAAGTAATAAAATATTTTTCATAATTTTTTAACTTGATTATCTTTTGTGTGGGATAAGATATGATATATTAAGTTTATAACTCAGAATTACCAAATCGAAAATAAGGTAATATGATATTGATAGATTTTTAATGCTTGGAAAAAAGTGACCTCATCGTTATTAACTCTATAGGAAATTCGATATATGCCATCGTAAAATTTCAGTGCAAACCGTTATGTATATCGTAAAACACTCACTTGTATTTCACATACATATTTCCTTTCAGAAGCCGATAAGAAGTAGAAGAGCAAGCGAGTTTCCAGTTGCACGGCTGTAAAGAGAGAAGTTTGAAAAGCATCGCGATGCACATTGGCCTCACAACGTTTCTTGAGATGCTTTACGAAAACTGCAAATGTCTACTTTGAAATTCAGAATAAACAAGACAAGACGGAAGGCGCGTCTCTCACTACTCACAGAAGTTGCGGACATTGCGGCGGTGTTCACACGGTGACTGGCAGCTACAGCGCTGGAATATGATATAGCTACACAAAGCCTCAAACTTAGCATGTTGTCGCGGGCTTCACAGCTCGAGTTTCTCGACAGATGGCTGCCTGTCGCACTTGTACCCCGGGATAGTCTCGGGCTCTGGATTGAGTGAGCGACGCCGCTCGACTCGGGGCAGTTGAAGCAACTTCACGGATGCTACTCATCGATGCGTGCAGTCTTCATATGTTTGGAATAAACATCAAAGAAATGTGGGTTGTTTTCTACAGTGACAAGATGCATTACCTACCCGGCCATGAAATCTTTAGCAGTAAAATGTAATGATTGTATCCCCGCTATGACGAGTCATGTCCACCAATTAACGATCTTAAATAACGATAAATTTATGAATGGGCGGTAGGTTAAAAGTCATGTTTATGAAATAACTCAATGAAAACGAATGTTAGCAAATCATCGACTTGGTCTTCGAGCAATAACCTCGTGAAAGGAAAACATTTTAAGAAATGGACGATTTTTCCAATTGTGAATAATGTCATCCCTTCGGATTTGCAAGTGTCAAGACTCGCTATTAAGCAGCGCATGGCTAAGATGAAGACAAGCAAGTGATATCTTCCGGAAACGTGAAGAGATACAATTAAATTACGAGGTAATCACCATATACATATTCACTCATATTCCAGCCTCATGGTGCCAATTTTGTAAAGCTTACGCTTTCAAGTCGTAAAATTTATTCAATTTTGTGAGAAACATTTTCCCGCTACAATTGTTGACCGCATGTATGTTCTCAGAAACATGTGCTCAACGAAATGAATCACAATTGCAAAACTTTCATAAATTATTCTCACTTCTCATTTAAGCAACTGTTGCTCTGTGCTTTGATTCGGAACCATTTCCAGCAGCGTAAAGACAACAATGATAAACGCAGGAGTTTCTAAATGATGAACTCATGCTTGAGAGAAAACAAGACCAAAGGAGGAAGTTGAAGGGTTTCCATTAAATCCATGAACTTCATTTCTGATTGAAAAATCAAACTCTGCGGAAATGCCTGGAGACTTCCCATAAAATACCTCATATCCAATGACACGCTCTAAGGCAACGTCATTCTTTTCAATTTCCCAGACATAGCTGTGCACACACAAAACAATGCCATAAAGCTGTAAAATTAGGTTCAGAAAAATAAGCGAAAAAGAACCATCATCGCATTCAGTCGACACAGGACAAGCGCACGCGCACATCCCACCCTCGCAATGGCGCTACATTTGCGTTGTGACGGGCAGTAATTAGACTTTAATTGACCGGCACTGTTAGGAAGCCATTATGACTTCATTATCGCAATTAATCATCATCAGTCTTTGTTGGGTGCAGTCCTCATCAGGACAGGCGGCGCCGTATATATAGCTTCATACGTCAATTGATGCATCAAACTGGTCATGGTATTCTATTTCATTTGTGCTATTTTATAGTCATTTTTATTGTTTTATTCTATTTCATTGCGAGCAAAGTCTCGCTATGTTGTATTATATTTTGCCTTATATCATTGTATCCTATTTCATTTGTGCAATTTTATAGTCATTTTTATTGTTTTATTCTATTTCATCGCGAGCAAAGTCTCACTATGTCGTATTATATTTTGCCTTATATCATTGTATCCTATTTCATTTGTGCAATTTTATAGTCATTTTATTGTTTTATTCTATTTCATCGCGAGCAAAGTCTCACTATGTCGTATTACATTTTGCCTTATATCATTGTATCCTATTTCATTTGTGCAATTTTATAGTCATTTTTATTGTTTTATTCTATTTCATCGCGAGCAAAGTCTCACTATGTCGTATTACATTTTGCCTTATATCATTGTATCCTATTTCATTTGTGCAATTTTATAGTCATTTTTATTGTTTTATTCTATTTCATCGCGAGCAAAGTCTCACCATGTCGTATTATATTTTGCCTTATATCATTGTATCTTATTTCATTTAATTCATTTCTAGCTTTTTAAAACTTTGTATTCTATTTCGTAGTGTATCCTGTTCCATTGTTTACCACACTCCGTTGTTTTTATAATTTGTCTTTATCGTTGTATCCTGTAACTTTCTGAACGGGGACTCACTCTTCATTATTTTAGTTGCCTGCATCTATCATTGCACCCTATTTAATTTTATGCAAATTTTCTAACTGCATTATTTACATTATTTTGTGAAAGATTTATTCCCTTGATTTCCATGAGAGATTTATTCTCTTGATTCCCCTGAAGATTTAACTTTGTGAAGTTTTATTCATTAATCTGATAGTGCTATCTATCTAACTGCTGTAGACTTCAATAATTGCCGTCGTGCATGAAATGGCTTTTGTAACCAATTTTACGAATCAATCTAGTTTTTAAATATTTTTACCCGATTAATAACATGAGATAACTTTGAAGACATTATTCAGGATGCGATGACATATATCATGTAACTTAGATTAAAAAATGGATATTATGCCGAATTTAGCATCCATTTTGTATAGCGACAATTTTTGATCCAAAGATATACAGCATTTCGAAACAACTACCATTTTCAAATTAGCCTAAAAACCATAAATTACTGAGACAACTTTGATTGGAGGAAAATGATGAGTTGGAGTTATCATTATAATTTAGTACTTCGTAGATCAGTTGTTCGAGTAACAACTTTAGATTTAATATGGATGTCAATATAGTGATACAATCACTGACTTGATCCCTTGATATTGCCATGTTTCAGTGTGCCTAGGTTCAACTCGGTTTGAGATCGAGGTTTGACTATAATTTATTGTCTCAGTTTAGTCCCATGGGAAACGTTTGGGATATTAACACTTTGGCTGCAACGTGCACCACCGGTGGTACACGGAGTTAATTTCCATAATGCTGCTGACCGACCAGTAGTCGCACACTCAATTTTCATAAATACTTAATCAAAGCTAAATGAAGGCACGATCCAGTTCACGTTTGATATTTTCAATATAGTTTACTACAATTGACTTTAAATTTGATTTGGGCATTGAACTTGATATTTAGTAGTCGCAGTCAATGTATGAAACATACGATCATGGTTGCGTGCATTTTAAATTAGGAGGAGGGAAGCATCAGAGATACTAAAAATATGACCATCGCTTTAAATATTCAGTTTATTCGCCAAGAAACCATTTGAGATATTAAAATATGATCGTGACTTTGTATGTTCAATTTAGTCGCCAGAGAAACTTTTGAGATGTTTGAGGTAAGACCATCAATCTGCGTGACTCAGTTGAGTTGGCAGAACATTGTTGGAGGTAAGACTTTTACTTTGCGTGACTCAGTTGAGTTGGCAGAACATTGTTGGAGGTAAGACTTTTACTTTGCGTGACTCAGTTGAGTTTTGAGAAAAGCCCGCTGAGCTGAGTAAGCAGCACGGTTGTAGGCACCACGTTATGTAAGCATGTAAGTCAACGTCTTTTTGTTATACTAAATAACTCAGAAGACTGCTTAGCAAATAAGTCAATCAATTGAAAGCTTTGTTATTTAAATATTTTTGTTTGTGTTAATTTATATTGAATAATGACAGCATTTCTTAATTTTCTGAGAAAGCCGTGCCAATAAATCAGTGACTGCGGCAAATTTGACAAGGGAAGTTTTGACTCGAGCTATGAGAGACCTGACTAAGCAATTTGAATAAGTTTTTTGGCCAACTTATTCCTCAAATTTTGTCGCCAATTATGACACACTTGGCAGCCAAAGTCTGAAACTAATTTAGTTAAACCTGACAGCTAATATTGAAGACCACTTTTTGGGGACATCACCTTCAAATTTTGATACAACCCATGACAGCCAAATTTTTGACACTGGCTGTGACACACTTACTTCGCCACCAAATTATTTCGACACCAGTCCACACCGCAGAACCATCACGGTAGTCTCGCACCAAGGAGCGCTAAAATGTAGCGAGCATTATGCAGGCCTTCCTTAAAATTCACAATTACAGTAACCTGTCGAAACCCACTACTTCATAGTGACAAAGAAGGTAATTTTTATCTCGCCTGTCAGAAGAGAAAGCTCCATAAAGCTTTGAATAAATAGAATGCATTTCATAGTTTTTTAACTTCCTTTCATTAGGCCAACGCAAACATTCGACAAATCTTTAAAATACATGGGAAGTAAACCACAATACTACGTACATGAAATTTTCAAATGTGCCACCTTGCATTTTATCATGAATCACATTTATCAATTGAACGTGAGGCTAATGATAACGGGCAAATTCTTCCTAAATGCTCGAGGAATGAGAATCACAGCAATTTTTAATGCTCATGATAGAGATGACGGTCAGAATTTTGAGAGATAATTTGAAAAAATAGATGGCAAATGCTCGTCACTTGAAGTTTTGATTTCGGTCAGCTTAGCCCCTAATTTATGAATATGTAACAAATATCTCAATCATAAAATCTTTCAAATCTAAAAGATTCAATAAACAACTTTTGAAGGTATTCACGGAAACTAATAAATGTACTCCTGGAAATTTACTAAGTCCATTGGCATTGATGAATGCAATGGAAAAGCTCTAATCTCTGACTTGCTGATTGAAGGTCAACAATTTTTAAAGAACCGAAGCCCATTCGAGTTAGAGTACAAATATTTGAAAGGATGTGCAAACTGTTTGCATTTTGATTTTCTCCATTCGAGTGACGGAAATCGTTCCACGCATTTTCTATTCACTGAAATCCTCAGTAATCCGATCAGCGAAATCATTGAACTTGTTGGCTCCAAACCATATTTGCGAAATGAACGTGTCGGCATTTTGTCCTCTTGTTAGCGTGCAGTTTGGATCATTTTTAGCTCATTGCGCTCCGAATGCCAGGAGTTTATGAGTTCCTACGAGTGCATCAACTTCAGAGTTAGATTTGAGCTCTTGACAATTTTTATCGCATTAGGAACAAAAATACTGCAAACGCAGTGGGCTTTTTACATATGATAAATGCTTTAGGTCCAATAAATGAAAGAAATTAGTGTGCTCCGAAAACGTTTGAAAGTCTACGGAATTTACATCGCATATTCAAATATCTCACCGCTTGTAAACTTTTATTTCGGCGATAATAATAATGGAATAATTTAAAAAAATTGAAAGTTGGATCTTGAACATATTTGATATAAAGCGGCGGTGATAAAGAATATCACGCATGAGAAGATAATTAATGCCAATTTTATATGTTTCCTTTGCTCAGTATTTTTGAGAAAGAAGAAATGTTCATGTTCGAAGAACTGAGAATTTGTCTGAGAAAACAGAGGAAAAATCAAAAATGATGATCCTAAAAAAGATCAATGAAAATTTGAGACGCCTAATGACGATGAAAATAAAATTTAAACCTTTTTATAATGTTCAGGTATAAAAGTTTTGACTAAGAAAGCATCCGACGGAGGGGATCGTGTGGAGAATATAAAAACTGGAAAATATATAATCGAGAACATAAGCGTATCGAGAATGTAGGCATAATGCACAAGCTAGGCAAATAAAATACTCAGCAAGCTATCATGATCAAATAAAAAAGACTTTGTAATACAGATGCAACGTAAAACAAAGCACCAAAATAATAGCCCTGAAAACGTCATTTGGAAAATGGATTGCGTCGACAGAGTCGTGGAAGCAAACGATAAAATATTAATACTAAAACGAGTGAAAATGCAGAGGGATATTTCAGGGATAAAATTTTAGAGAATAAGTGAAGAACAATCTAAAATAAGAGGATAACAATGCTAGAATGGAGGCCGGCATAGGAGGGTATCCTGCGAGTGATGGGGAAGTTTTGAGGCGTGAACTGGGCTCGCAGCGCTGGGCAAATGTCAGGGCTACACGGGGTGGTTGCCATGGATTTGGGGAGGGATGGGGTTGGGGGAGTGATGGGGGTGAAGTGTGTGAGAGGAGTGATGGGGTGACGGGTGTGGGGAGTGATGGGGTGGCGCGTGTAGTGGGGAGGGATGGAGTGACGTGTGTGGTGGGGAGGGTTGGGGTTGGGTGTAGTGATGGGGGTGACCTGTGTGGTGGGGAGTGATGGAGGTGATGTGTGTGGGGAGGGATGGGAGTGACGTGCGGGAGAGTGATGGGGGTTGTGGCAGTGATTGGGTCACATGTGGAGTGATAAGATTGACGTTTGGAGAGTCGATTGTGAAATGACGATGATGTTTTGGGAGGAATAGAAGTGTGATGGGAGTAAGATTTGTGACAGATAAAGCAACAATAGATGTTGGATGTGCAGCGATAGCGGTGTGATGACTGCGTGTTATGAATGAATTTCTGAGGAATGGAATGTGATAATGGAATGAGTTGATGGAGACAAGCAGGAGTGATGAAGGATCTGGGGAGCAGTAAGTGATGAAACAACGATGGAGGTACAACTGTGCTGTGATAATTTGAATAAAGAAGCAGCTTGTGGATAATACCTGATGATGGAGAAGTAAAAACTATTCCATAATGGAGAATCAATTGAAAATAGCAATGGATAATGGGCTCTCAAGGTGATAACGAAACTGTCGAGTTGTTGCCTCATTGCATCCAGGAGACGGGGTGATGATGGAAGGTGGGTGATACAGTGAGATGCGTGACGACGTCGGAAATAAAGGTACGATGAAAAAGTGTGGTTGTTATGGAGGTGATGAAAGCTGAGGAATGTGTGAAAAGGAGAAATGAAAAGTGATTATTTTATGTCACTGGAGGAATAAAATATTAAAAATCAAGTGATACGGACGAACGTTAATGGAAGAAGATAGTGATGGTGTGATGAATGATTTATGAGTGATAAGGGAGGAAAAGAAAATAATTTATTAGAGATGAATAAGTTTACAGACAAGCACAGGAGAAAAAGAACAAAGCATTGAGAGGGAATGCTTGGACAGGTTACGGGGGAAGCGATGGGTGCTTCATGAATCAATGCACATCAATTAGTATCTCGCACTGCACATCAATTAGTATTTCCCACTGCACATTAATTAGTATGTCGCACTGCGCATCAATTAGTATCTCGCACTGCACATCAATTAGTATTTCCCACTGCACATTAATTAGTATGTCGCACTGCGCATCAATTAGTATCTCGCACTGCTCATCAATTTGTATCTCGCACTGCACATCAATTAGCATCTTGCACTGCACATCAATTAGCATCTTGCACTGCGCATCAATTAGTATCTCGCACTGCACATCAATTAGCATCTCGCACTGCTCATCAATTAGTATCTCGCACTGCACATCAATTAGTATCTTGCACTGCACATCAATTAGCATCTTGCACTGCGCATCAATGATTCTTGTTTTCAACGTTCATGCTAAGGGAACTGACGTAAAGCTTGGAACTCACGTGACCTCTTAGTACAGGTTCATTGTTGGAGGCCTGCTACGGTGCGAATTGAATCATGCCTGTATATTCTATTTAGAAGCTCACTCATTACTGTGTATTGTTGCCATGAGGAATGCTACTCACTTGCTGCAATACTCGGGGCAGAAACTGAGAGACGACACGCATGGTTGGTATGGTTTCTTCGAGAATAATTGAAGAGCGACTACGAAAGTCTCGCACAATTTGATGGAAATCATTGAGCAATATTTTGGTTGCCACGCTGAATGAGAGATAGTCAACTTCGTGAAAAGGATTTTGCTTTCTTAGGGGAAAATGTTAATAATTATGACGCTCAGGTTTATGTTATTTATCTTAGAAAATATTTTTTTGGCGCGGATTAATATAATCAATTGAATGACACAGTCACATATTTAGATAAAATTTATATTACTCTCGCAAACGTTCAACTATTAAGGAAACGTTAATATCACTCATCAAAAATACATTTACAAAGGGCGTATCATGAGCACTCAATTGAACAGTTTTATTGTTTGAACGAAAACCGTATCACAAAATTATATATTCACAGATACGGCTACATTTTAGTCTAGGTTAAGTTCCGTAGTAAATTGGGTAGCTTTTGTAACAGGGAACAGGTGTGTTGACATGGGATGCTCCTCAGAGCAGCTTTAAGCGAAGTTTTCTTGCAATTTACGAGGCAAATTCATTATGTGGAATGTATTTTATCACGGCAATCACTCTTCCTTGAAACATTAAGTAGCTGTTAAGACGATTTAGAGAGACTCAGATAAATAGGCTCGGAGGGGTTTCAAGTTTTTAAAGAGTTTTTAATTGAACGAACTCAAATTCACGGTTGTAATTTAAGCATAGATATTACAAAATTTCAACTTAGGATAAATTCCGCGTTCTGTGTAAAACTAAACCATCTCGCCCCGGTTCGATCGTTGCTGCCAGGGAAGAGTTTTTCGCTAAGCTCAAGCTAAACATGTAGATAATTTACGCACGGATGAGAATTATTTTAATAGAGGCGTTGTTAGCTCATTTCACGTTCATAAAAAAGCAATGAAACAGAAACATGGAGGGCTCAGCCCCTCCAGCTGCCGATTATTTACGCTCATCAATCATTTTGGGTACGTAAAATGCTAATTGCAGCGCGTCGGGGCAACTCACCGACCCCTGGAGGGCCGGTCGCCTGAATTGTTGATCTTATTCTCTTCTTCCGTCCGGCCTTTCTTCCTCAGCGCTCTCTCTTTCATGTCCACCGTCTTTTGTTACTTCCTGAACGGTAACTGTCGTTACCACTAATTATTACTGCCTGAACAATAATAATTACTCCTGAACAATAGTATTTTTTCGGGAAGTAACAACAGACGGTGGTTTCGAACTTTGCACTAGAGATATTTTCATCATGCGTGGAAAAGGTAGCATTGTTATAATACTACTATTTTTTACACGGAGCTGAGTTATAATACTGCTATTTTTTATTTTCAGCTGAGTTTTGAACTACAATCCAGTTTATTGAAGAATTGATTTCAGTATTTTACGGTCATGAAGAATGTTTCAAAATTGTAATTCAATGTAAATTTCTTAAAGAGAATGTTGAAAGTGAGGTGTAGTGTAGGATGTCGAACGAATGAAGGAGTGTAGATGAGTGAGGGAGAGTCGCAGAGAGATGAAGGAATGATGATGAAATAATGAAGAAACGAAATAGTATTTGAAAACTCAAATGTTTTCTTTCGCTCAAAGAACATAACTTTTGAGATACTCGAACGCTAACGCTCTCGCACAATTAACAGTTTATGTTTCGTATTTATAATGACAGAATTAGAATATTAAGGAAATTTGTTTTAAGTATGTTACGTTTGGTCAAGCTTGAACCTCTTAAAAGTTCGTGTCTTTTCACAAGAAGCAATTTTAGGTTAATTTGGTGAAGAGTAAAATTAGGCTTCCGTTCCTTGCGCCTGCAGAAGCCAAGACGAGAACAGACCATTTGTTGTCTGTTGATGACCAATTACTATTTTTTCCTGATATATCATTCCATGCTTCACTAGAATTGTCTAGCAAGAAGCATTTTCTTTGAAAATTTGGGTCACGCGTTATGAAGGCATTTTTTAAAGTATGTATTTCTCATGCACAGTTTACAAAAAAAGCGAAAAAGTTTCAGGTCGAGCAGCACAAAACTACACATCGTGGAAAGGAACGTCCAATCGTTTACTCATCAAGAGCTCTCAAGTTGACAGGCCCATCAGAAAAAATTATCGACTTTGAATCTAAATAGCGCAGCATTTTTTTCTCAGAGTAAGGCTCCGTCAGAATTTGGCGTGGGAGAAAGTGCTCAATATGCATCATCAATTATGCATCGCTGATATCCCGTGGGGAGCCCCTTAAAAATATTAAAAGAAACCGAGGGTAAAATTACGAGCCCCGCCTGATTGCATCATTAACGGCAACGGCCAGCAAAGCGATGCCATTTTATTGGGATTTTACTTTTATGATTTTATGGGGTGCTGTCAATGTCAGATTTTAGAGGTAAGTCCCCCAAACTGTCTCGAGGATATAGTACCTTTACCATCTGTCTGCTTCGTGAAATTCATAGGTAAAGTATTCGTCTAGATTAAAAGTTGCAGCTATTTTTGAGTTCCCACCATCTTAATTGGACAAAAATGTATCTATGATGACGAGCATTATTTAAATTGAATATTTCATTCTCTTCCTGGAAATTACGGTGAAATTAATATTCAGCATATGAGAGCTCGGAATTGTAATTAGCAAAGAAATTGTGAATTGTTTTTCAGTTAAGCAAGCTTGTGCTGAATGGCTGAAGAATATTCGTTAAAATAAACTTTTGTTTCCCTTTGCGCGCGATAATTTGTTTGCTGAGTATAAGTCATCAGAATGTAACGGCACTGACGAGTTACAAAATTTACTTTCTGCGATGAGTTTTCAAAATATCTAGCGAAAAAATATTTTTTATGAATTGCCTTATTGCGCATGGGCATCAGTTTCAGCCTTTTGAATGTTCCCCGTTAAGGGAAATAATATGATTTCAAATCTTGCTTTTTATATTTTATAGTCTGCGGCGCGAGATCTTTTCACTAAACATTCAATTTCCCCAAATAGGCACATTAACAATAGATGTTCGGGTTTTTCAAATCTATTTATCTACCAGCGAAAATTGTTTCACATTCTCATCAATCTAGAACGATCCAGAAACAATGAAAAATGATGCAGTGCCTCGGTAAGGTAAGACCTGCTCACAAGGATTAAAAATTGTTACACCTTATTTGTTCATGGCTGAGCCAAATTGACTTCAAGAAAGACATGACAGTCTTCATAGTGAGAGGTGGTGCGTTGTCTTGCATAAACACGGTCTGATGATGACAGAGCTAATGGGATTCGAAGGTCATGGCCTAAAATTACATCCCAGTTGAAACATGCGTGAGAGATTTAATCCTGACTCTATGAAGCGTTTAAAAAGAAAACTAAGCTATCTCCTGAAAGTTCCTGCCGGTGTCATGTGGCCCTCACCTCGTGTTGACGCGAATGAGCGTCGCCATTTCCAATTAGACTCGTTTTTTGTCTCGCCATCTGGGCTATCAAACACCGCTCTTGTTTCGTCCCTGGAAATTAAAAGCTCCATAATAAATTTAACGTATTTTTGAATCCACTACAAACGTTGTTGTTAGTGTTTTGGTGCGAATGGAGTCCTTTCATCCCGAATTTTGTTGGTATCACTTTCTTTCAGTAATCTTATTGGGGTCGATTTAGAGATTTGCAAGAGCACAGCGCTCGTAAATATTTTCTTCTTTGTCATGTTTCTGAAGAATTATTGATCAACGTAATGGAAATCCCTTTGCTGTGTAGACTCTAAAACACGGGACACTTGAGGTTCGCTTTCGGAAAAGGGTTGTTCAAAATTAATTTCAGGTTTTGAAATGATTCAGTTTTCGCGTGGAGAAACGAGCTGGATTACCTCTAATACGAGGGTTTTTACTACTATTGTATATATGTATTCCGCAAATGTTCGCACTTCTCAAATTATATTCATCTTGTGACCAATTTTTTGGACGGATGTTCATGACAGAATTACCCCAAGACTGAGATTATGTGAAGTATAACCGTTCCGTTGTCCTGAAAACTGACGCGTGCTTTTCTTTTCTGAGATTTCGTATCCACGGAGAGGTTCGATGATGCAATACAAAGTTTTTTCGTTCGCGGTCGGTTTTCTCTAAGCGTTTAGATTTGGTGTTTCATTTTCAAGTGTCAATTTTGTTTGAAAAGTTGCCATGGATTCTTTTCACAGAATGAAAATTTTAGAGGAGCTCAATTCGAACTAGAATCATTTAACGAAGAAATCGACCTAGCAAACTCAAGCTATTCGAAGTTTTTGCTCTCATAGTACAGGCACATGTGGCAAGTAAAATGCCAGCTAAAAACAAAAAAGCCCACTTTTTTGTTAAATATACCTACAGAATTCATATCAGTTATACATTTGCGCAACTAGTTGGATGTATGAAGAAATTTTTGGTTGTCTGAAAATTTACTTTCTATACTAAACCTCAACCTTGTCCGATGCTCCGGGACTCCAAGTTGTTGGCGAACTCCTTGAGTTCACTAGAGTTCATATGAGCATCGAAGTAATGTGTTCCTGCAGCTGTAGACGCCATTTCTCTTGTCATTCACACTTGCTTGCCTGTTGAAACTTCTTCACAAGAAACTGCATCATAAATCTTAGGATAGAAAATCTTTTAAGAATAATGTAGTTACTGTTCCCGACTCTCTTTAATCTATAAATTGTTCATTTAGTCAATTCTGAGGACTTTTGCCTTCCCCGTTGCGCATTGAAGGGAGGGTGACGATGACGCTTTAGCAGCACGTAGTGCGCAGGGATAGAAGTTGCTACCGAAGTAATATTAGAGAATATTTCTCACAAGAAATAATGATTTTCACCCATCGTAAGGAATGAAGGTAATTATGAATAGATAACTTTTTGGCGGGGTTTTCTACTGTAACTATTTGCATCTGTTTATTGCTTGATAGAATTTTCAGTTGTTGCATGTGATTATTTGAAAGTACAGATATATATTCATGTTGTTTAATTTATATCATTTATGAAGCTAGGCCCAATGGGATATTTTAATTTTAAGCTTTGAATAAAAATTTTAAATTTTGATGAGTGTATAATTTAGAACGGTTTGTATCAGTCAAATTCAGAAGTGAGAGAAAGAGCAGTATTGTGCTTGCTCTTTGTATTTTCAGTTCCTTGCTGTATATGTTTTCGTTATCTGCAAAACTGCCATGTTTATTCATCAGCTATTGCAACCCTTGCTAAGTCCTTCGCACTCCGTACCAATCTTTTACAGATTTATCACTTCCTCGTACGCTGTTTATTCACATATCAACTCAGCTTTTTACAACGCCTTCATCCATCCATTCTTTACTGCACAGAACATTTTTACATATCACTGAATTCACTGAACTATAATCTCCCTTTAAATATGTGGAGTCCCCTCTAACGCATATCATGTTTTTCAAATAATATAAGTGCCATTCGCTCTACACGGAAAACGCTTTTTTTACAGTTAAATGCATTTTACGACTGAACAGAGCAGTTGTTTTCCTAACTTGATATTAATGGGTCAGGATATTCTATCCACTGATCAACTTTTAACCATCAGCACTAGACCATTAGCCACATGACAAGTGTTTGACACAAACACCACGCACATACAAAGGAACTGGCTGCAACCAGCAGGCATGCTCAGTAGAACACGATACTGCAGCCCACCGATGGTACGGCAGGATTTCCTTTTCCAGAAATTACGAAGTGTAACTGGGCTTACAAGACGATCGAAGCAATATTAGCCCTTTACCGCCCAAATTTTTATACTCATATTACCGTTATGACAACCACTATCACTAAACCGACACTGGCATTAGGTAGCCACTGTTATCAAGATGGGGAACGAAGTGCCACTCGGCAGTGCGGTTCAAAGGACACATTAGTGAACAAATTGAATAAGAAATACGATGTATTATTGTTATTTTTGAAAGAGGACGAAATAGTCCAGTTGGGCAGTAAAGGGTTGGGGAACATGATGCCTCACACTGCATCACATTGTGACGTCTCACACTACATCACAATGTGCCGCTTCACACTGCATCCCATTGTGAGGCCTCACAATGCATCACATTGTGACGTCTCACACTACATCACATTGTGATGCCTCACACTGCATCACATTGTGACGTCTCACACTGCATCACAATGTGCCGCCTCACACTGCATCACATCGTGATGCCTCACACTGCATATGGACAATCTATCTATGGACAAAAGAACATGATATAATTAACCTAATAATACGATACTATGGCCATAACAATCCGATAATACTAACATAGCAGCACGATACTATTGACAAAAAACATGATATAAATAACATAACTATAAGATACTATGACCATAACAACTCGATATTATTAACATAATAGCAGGACACATTGCGAACTGTCGGTAAAAAATATTCTGGGGTGCGTTACATATTATCATCGTGAGATATAAGCTGAACACTCGCACACAATTAGCGTTATATATCTTCATTCACAACGCATGTTTTATCTACACACACACAGTACATATCTTGTCTTCACACGCACAGTACATATCTTGTCTTCACACACACAGTACATATCTTGTCTTCACGCACACAGTACATATCTTGTCTTCACGCACACAGTACATATCTTGTCTTCAAACACACCGTACATATCTTGTCTTCACACACACAGTACATATCTTGTCTTCACGCACACAGTACATATCTTGTCTTCACACACACAGTACATATCTTGTCTTCACACACACAGTACATATCTTGTGTTCACAAACACAGTACATATCTTGTCTTCACACACACAGTACATATCTTGTCTTCACACACACCGTACATATCTTGTCTTCACACAACCAGTACATATCTTGTCTTCACATACACAGTACATATCTTGTCTTCACACACACAGTACATATCTTGTCTTCACACACACAGTACATATCTTGTCTTCACACACACCGTACATATCTTGTCTTCACACACACAGTACATATCTTGTCTTCACACACACAGTACATATCTTGTCTTCACACACACAGTACATATCTTGTCTTCACACACACAGTACATATCTTGTCTTCACACACACAGTACATATCTTGTCTTCACACACACAGTACATATCTTGTCTTCACACACACAGTACATATCTTGTCTTCACACACACAGTACATATCTTGTCTTCACACACACCGTACATATCTTGTCTTTACACACAGCATTTGTTTTGGCTTAAATAACAATCCGTGTGAAAAGAGGCAATTCGCCAGATAGTAGCAATTAGTAGCAATTTCTACATGCACTACGAATGCTGCCGTGATTTATATTAACTTGATTAAAAGGTCAATGAAATGAATTTGTTGCAATTTTGTTTGAAGTTTCATGAAATATGACGGTGATACAGAAAAAAGAACCTATGGGAAAGAAATTAGTAATTTTTTGAAAGCTTGTATTATAAGGGTTTGAAAAGAAAA
Organism: Morinoia aosen; assembly: GCA_030386875.1. NCBI lineage: Eukaryota > Metazoa > Arthropoda > Malacostraca > Amphipoda > Talitridae > Morinoia > Morinoia aosen. The sequence continues at coordinate 11,899,767 of CM059556.1, forward strand.
TTATGTGCGTGTAGATAGCAATGCCATTTTGGTTTTCTCGCGCAGCAATTGTATTATTCAGATTTTCCAGCCGTGAAACTCAAAAATATTCAAAAGTGCTGTGCACTCGAATAATTTTACATCTGTGTTAACGATGCATGCAAAAATTCACGTCGTTTTCATACGATTTTTATTTGCAAAAATGTTTCTAATGCAACGAGTGGTTCAATTTTTTGACGCTAGGAATGAGACGTGTTCATTTACAGCAAATACACGAGGGAAATAATGCAGTGTACGCTAAGTGACGTGAATTTCCCGTTGGAAATTATTCCGCAGAAGCTCTATGATTGTAACAGTGAGATGGAAGTTTTTATGACGGAATTGTACAATGCAAATTACTTGAGCGAAATTGTTTCATGATTTCTTTGAGTGAAAAACATAAACTAGTGAAGTCGTAAATGATCTCCAGTTTCTATTTCTCTGTGCGTGTGTTAATGCCGTTCACGCGTTGAACTTCGCAATTACGCAGGTAAACATTCTGCACCAACAGAGTTTTCTAAAACTTGAGCAAAATTCGAAAGTTCAAGGTTAGTTCTTCAAAAGTTAAGTTTAACTTTTACGCTCATCTACCCGGAACTTTAGAATTAAGATGTGCCTCGAGCTGCTGGAAAAAACGCAACGCCGAGCTCAATGAAGAAATTTGTGTCGAGTTTCTGGGTTAAGAAAGTGTGCGAAAATGATGGGATACGTTGCACGAATACGATCTCGGCACACGTTGTGGCATGTCTTAGAGACCTAGACACACTTGGTAGCATGTCTCAGAGACTTAGGCACATGTAGTGGCATGTCTCAGAGACTTAGGCACATGTAGTGGCATGTCTCAGAGACCTAGACACACTTGGTAGCATGTCTCAGAGATCTAGGCACACTTCGGTTTCTTGCAATACGTCCAACTCTGCGTAACTCATTCGTTAATGGCTCGGTGCGCAGTTTTCGGGCCCAGGCAGACTGCTATTCGGTAAGAGGCATGGAGGAAGATGAAAGGCTTGAATGTCTGCTTTAATCAAGATTAAATGTTGGGTAAATATCCCGCGTTACGGTACGGGATCAAAGTGCCGCTTTGTTGAAGGCTATTCGCTTCTCTTCGGAACTTCGGCTCAGAGATAACGTCTGTGTACTCAGGAAAATTCTCATGAACTTGTCCTTTGATTCCTGTGTTGCGGCCTAAAACTCGTATGAAGTTTGCATCTCTGAAAATGTTAAGACCTGGATCGATGTTATGAAATTAGCGGATTATGCGTACCTAGCGAAGTGAGGTAACACAACGGTAGTGAGTCTTTACATATTTTGATTAACTTAAATATGATTAATTCCCTTATAATTTTTTTCGTTTTTAAGTTCCCAGTAAATTTGCCATTCAAGCAAAAGACTGACCCGTTCAAACATGGTGGAAAATCTGGAATGAATATTTGGTTTGTAATTTTTGCATCTGATAGCGAACTTTGTGCAAAAACATTTCCTCGCTTATAAAAGATTAACACGTGCGTTTCTGTGAACAGGCGCGCAAATAAATTTAACATTTTTAATTGCGCACATTAGAAGTACAACGACATAAATGAGAGAATGAAGAAGGTCACATAACTCAGGCTCTGCAGCAGTAAACGTTGCATTACGTCAGTCCGATGAACAGTTACGAGGGATGAGAAGTGCGCACCAAGAAAAGAAGCTTTGCTTACACAAAGTGCGTGTTTAACTCAGCCACGCTCTCTGACTCAGCTTGGGAAAATAGTCTGGTAGAGAGTAATGTGAAGCTAATTAAAACGAATTGCTCAGTAAAGTGTACATCACTATCTAAGAGCGCACAACTGAATATCACTACCTAAGAGCGCACAACTGAACATCACTATCTAAGAGCGCACAACTGAACATCACTATCTAAGAGCGCACAACTGAACATCACTATATAAGAGCGCACAACTGAATATCACTATCTAAGAGCGCATAACTGAACATCACTATCTAAGAGCGCACAACTGAGCATCACTATATAAGAGCGCACAACTGAACATCACTATCTAAGAGCGCACAACTGAACATCACTATCTAAGAGCGCACAAACAAATGGTCACGCGTTACTGTGACACACATTTTTGCCACTTATCGAACAAAAAACGCTCCTCAAAATCATCATGGGCTAGAAACTTAATTACCATTAGAAATATTCAATTCGCATCATTTGCGTTCATTTTTCCTTATGCTACCTTCAGTTTTCAGTTAAAACGTCCGAGCATCTACTGAGGTTACGAACTTGTATTTTTTCATTAAGAACATTACTTTGTCTATAAGAACTTCACGTTTTCATCAATACCATAAACTTCTCATTCAATGACCTGGCAGTTTTCATTAAGAACCTTAAGCCCTCGCTAAAAGCATTAAATTTCGGTAGAAACGTTCAGAACTTACTTTAAACATTCAAATATGTCGGAGAACACTCAGTTTTCATTGAAATAATTCATCCCTCGTAGAAAACTTGAGTTCTAATTTGGCACATCAGTGATCTAAAGCTTAAAACCTTCAAGTAGAGCGAAAACGCTTCTTGAATTAAATTCAATTCTTGAAAACATGCAGTTCTCTAACGCTTCTTTAATTTCCTTTAGTTCTTGAGAACATGCAGTTCTCATTAAGAGCCATCAGTTCTCATTAAGAGCGCTAAGTTCTCATTAAGAACGCTAAGTTCTCACTAAGAACGCGGAGTTCTCATTAAGGACGCTCATTTCTCATATAGAACGCAATACTCTCATTAAGAACGCTCAGTTCTCATTTCGAACGCAATGCTCTCATTAAGAACGCTCAGTTCTCATTTAGAACGCAATACTCTCATTTAGAACGCTCATTTCTCATATAGAACGCAATACTCTCATTTAGATCGCTTATCTCTCATATAGAACGCAATACTCTTATCAATAATGCTCAATTCTCATTAAGAACGCAATACTTTCATTAAGAATGCTCAGTTCTCATTAAGAATGCACTACTCGCATTAAGAACGCTCAGTTCTCATTAAGAACGCTCAGTTTTCATTAAGAACGGTCAATTCTCATAAGAACGCACTACTATCATTAAGAACGCTCAGTTCTCATTTAGAACGCAATGCTCTCATTAAGAACGCTCAGTTCTCATTAAGAACGCACTACTCTCATTAAGAACGCTCAGTTCTCATTTAGAACGCACTACTCTCATTAAGAACGCTCATTTCTCATTTAGAACGCACTACTCTCATTCAGAACGCTCAGTTCTCATCAAGAACGCACTACTCTCATTAAGAACGCTCAGTTCTCATTAAGAATGCACTACTTTCATTAAGAACGCTCAGTTCTCATTAAAAATGCACTACTCTCATTAAGAACGCTCAGTTCTCATCAGGAACGCACTACCCTCATTAAGAGCGCTCAGTTCTCATTTAGAACGCAATGCTCTCATTAAGAACGCTCAGTTCTCATTTAGAACGCAATGCTCTCATTAAGAACGCTCAGTTCTCATTTAGAACGCAATGCTCTCAATAAGAACGCTCAGTTCTAATTAAGAAAGCACTAATATCATTAAGAACGCTCAGTTCTCATTAAGAATGCACTACTCGCATTAAGAACGCTCAGTTATCATTTAGAACGCAATGCTCTCATTAAGAACGTTCATTGGCCCCACCGCCAAACTCTTCAATCGTCCCATTATTAAATCCCTAATTCGGTATTTTTTCAAATCACCAGTTGGTCAACTAATCATGTTGTTAGGTCGAGTTTTCATGCCATCAAGTCCAAGTGATCAAGTCGTCATGTCATTAACTGAACAAGAGATCAAGTCGTCATGTCATTAACTGAACAAGAGATCAAGTCGTCATGTCATTAACTGAACAAGAGACCAAGTCGTCATGTTATTAACTGAACAAGAGATCAAGTCGTCATGTCCTCAACTTAACAAGAGATCAAGTCGTCATGTCATTAACTGAACAAGAGATCAAGTCGTCATGTCATTAACTGAAAAAGAGATCAAGTCGTCATGTCATTAACTGAACAAGTGATCAAGTCGTCATGTCATTAACTGAACAAGAGATCAAGTCGTCATGTCATTAACTGAACAAGAGATCAAGTCGTCTGGTCATTAACTGAACAAGAGATCAAGTCGTCTGGTCATTAACTGAACAAGAGATCAAGTCGTCTGGTCATTAACTGAACAAGAGATCAAGTCGTCTGGTCATTAACTGAACAAGAGATCAAGTCGTCATGTCATTAACTGAACGAGAGATCAAGTCGTCATGTCATTAACTGAACAAGAGATCAAGTCGTCATGTCCTCAACTGAACAAGAGGTCAAGTCGTCTGGTCATCAACTGAACAAGAGATCAAGTCGTCATGTCATTAACTGAACAAGAGATCAAGTCGTCATGTCATTAACTGAACAAGTCATAAAGACGGTGCCTTCAAGTCATCCAGTCGCCAAGTCGTCACGTCATCAAGCCATTAAATAAACTCGTCAAATCGGGCCCCCGTCACACGCCACAGAACTGCGTCGTTCGTTTCAGGACACTTCAGATCATTAAAATCCTCCTCGTTCTTTTATGGCTTACCTGTCTAACTTCTTTCATGATTGATAACATTCTATAGAAATAATATGAAGTTTTTTGCTCATTTCCACTTAATCGTCCATTTTTTACTTTACACACTGATGGATAATTTGACACCTCAACATGTTTACCATGTTCTTTCAATCGCTAAGAGCTGAGCAGCGGTATGTTATCCGTAGTTTATAATTTCTTCATAATTCCAAGTCATGGATGAGTAGATTTTTTGAAAAATATCATTGTTTGAATTATCGCATTTTGTTTCATTTTCCAATGGCTGCACGTTTTTTTCAATATTATGCTCAACAGGAACTGGATTTTAAAGAGTGTGCTCGTGAAAGGTCTTGGATGAATTATCCTGGTGGCTTCAAAAGTTTGCTCTCTCACAACGAACGAACGAACGAACGCACTGTTCACGAGACCCAGGCCCACACAAACTCCGTATGATAGCAAGCAGCTTTGCTTCAGCCAACACCATCTTGTAGGACCACCCCTTTTCTAGCGGCCTCGTATCTTTTCCGCCCCTGCTCACATTTTCATCGACCCAATAAATTAAGAGTTGCTAACATACGATGTGACCGTCCAAAAAGCACGCAGTGGCCCGTTGTTGAAGCTTGAGCCCGTTTGTAAACATCGGCCTCTGTGTGCCATATTTCTGAAGGCGAACTTGCATGAGAGAGAACTCGCCGACTGGGGCTGGCAAGAATGATGTTGGCCCCATATTATGTGCTTTGAAATGTAAATGATGGCAGACACAAGAAGTGGGCTGGTCGACCCCCAAAACGGGAGCATTCGGAGCAGCAGGGAAGGTCGGCCGCCGTCCAGGGCGTCATCGGAAGTGCTAAAAGGAATGCGCTCGGTTTTCCGGTGACGTTGAAGATAAAGGATACGAGTTGAAGGCTTCTTACGGTGGAAATCAAGGATTTCAGTCTATTAAAATTTGGCATTCACGTTAAATGTCAATCAAAAAGCTTAAAATTGTGAGGGTTGCCCGCACGAATGTGCTGCCTTGGCTGTACATGACGTGTTGAATTTGTCATGTATGGTCAAAATGTTACACAAGTAATTTTTTTTATGGCTATGTAAATGTATATTATACAGTTCATTATTTTTAACTCACTTAAAACTAAGTTTAGTGCTTAAATCTACACCTTGATTATGTTTTACAACTTAATTTGAATATTACTACAGCAGTAATTATTATGGGAAATGTAGACCTCAAAGGCATTAACAAATATCTCATAAACATAGGCCCTGAAAAAGGTTTGCTGGTAAGAAAAGGTTTCAAGCAATCATCAAATTTCAGTGAATAATATTGTTTACTTACACCACACCTTCGCCGGTCTCTGCTCGGCAATAGGCGGAGTACAAACCTGAAAAGAAAGTGAAGGAAGTTAAAAATGTTTCAAACGCTCTTCCGAAGGAATTATAATTAGGTAGGTGTCTGAGTACCTGTCACTTACTAGCTCACGCCATTCGTCAAAAATGACGGAATTTGATATTGCTTTAGATAATGTGCGCCCGACGAGTATATAAATAGAACCGGCAAGAGACATCGCCGTTCATTAGCGGAGGCCTGCCGTAGAGGTAGCATTTAAAACAGAGTCGTCGCTCTTCAGTAGTGGAAGCGTGACTGACGAGGAAGCACCTGTACAGATCACAGATGCGTTAGAGAAGTAACACCACTTCGTCCGATATAAAGATTCTTTTCCAATTACGAAGCCTGTGTCAACTCTGAAGTACCAATAAAGGATAACCACGTTACTGCTCGGAGTCACTCCCGAACCTCATCCGCGTTAATTTCGACCTGTACACGAAAAGGGCCGGAACAATAAGGTACAAGTGTGCACGGCCCATCAAAAATGACGGGATTCAATATTTTCATTGAATAAATCTTACAGAAGTAGATGATAAACAAATATATCCGTACTAATAGGACCCTCCATAAAAATATTCTTGTACTTGTGCACTCGTGAAACTCGTATCACAGATTCGGTTATAAATAAATAAGTAAGCATGCCAAGGGTATTATTAGATAATATAGTTCGTAGTGAAACAGGCATGACTGATGTTGAATGATCTTCGAGTGATTCTTTGTTTTTAATCATCGAATTATTTGAACTTTCTGGTGCATTTCTTCAAAGTTCTTAGTGTTATATTGTGTGAAGCATCAGAACCTCTAAGATATTCTACAAATTTTCGACTCTTATACCTAGAAATTACTAACGCCTGCAATTTCTTTATTATCATTCATTTATGGAATTTGAAAATTCTTTGCTTGACGTAATGATTTTATGATACTGCAGTAGGAACTTATGCCACAAGTATACAGTGTGTCCCACAGAAACCCGAACCGAGAATTTTCCCGTATCAGCAATACCATCTTAAGAATACCATAAGCATTCCTTTTCTAGCGAAGTTATCCTTCAAAATTTAAATACGTATGGTATTCTTATGATGGTATTACTGATACGGGAAAATAAATACTCGGTTCGGGTTTTTGTGGGACATACGGTACGGATCTGCACATACAGTATAAGCTACTGAGCGCACTCCAGACACAATCTAGCAAGTCCTGTACTAAGCTCTACCGATATGAAGTAATTCAAGAATTTTAAAGCATGAAAATAATATTTTCTTCGCACTTGAACGAGCAAATACTTATACATCTATATCCTATTTAATTTTTAAATTTTCTTCCCTTTTCTTGGAGATTCTGTTCGTACGCATTGCCAAATAAACATTTGGTTCATTAATTTCGATTCAGCTTGCCAGAAATTTATTTGCTAAAGATCTTTTTTCATATACGATTACTTTTTCCTCTTACTGCACATCACAGTGATTTACTTTTAATGTTATTGAGTTATTCTCAGTTAACAAGGCTATTAGAAACCAGGTGTCGTTTTGCTAATTTTAGCCATTAATTAGCCATTAATCAGAATTCTACTCAAATAATAGAACCCTAACATGGCTGGTGAGATACTGAATACGGTATGCATCTGGGTCACATCGAGCTATTTCCAGTTTCAGAGAGTATATACTTTACTTGTAATTTGTGACACATTTATTCAAGATGCAAAGAATAGGTCTTACTTTGAGGCGCTTCTTAAAATGCGAGTAATAATAAACTTTCGGGCAAGTCTGAGCGCACTTTGTTCACCACGCGAATGAGGTTAAGGCAGACTTACAAAGTTTCAGCGCTGGATTAAATTTCTCCGTCACGCTACAAAAATCCGCACGAAATTTTCATCAGCAAATGAGGCTTGCAGAAATATTTAGCCCTGCAGATGATGGCTCCCAGATATTGAAGTGCTGACGCCGTTTTTTCGGTGACAATTTTTTCTTCGAGCAACATCACTCCCTTTCGGCTTATGAAGAACATTATAAACCCATTGTCCTACAGAAATTTCGGCCTTGAATCATAGTCACAGGTTTTACTTACGACATAGGATTTTACCGAATGATAAATTGAAACAATGTTTTCATGGATGAAGGAACTTATGCATATTGAACGATTGAAAACGTGTTAATTTGAGTTCTTCTCGTAAGATCAATGTTTGTCAGTTCACCAAACTACAAAATGGACCATACAACTTCAGTCCTGATATTAATTGATGCATAAATAAGTCAACGGAACTCTCCTCCTGCCAGTAATTGGAACCGCATAAAAACTATCAAGCTATTTATTAGTTATTGGTATTTAACATCAAGGCTTCTCACTCACCCTGTTTATAATATTCCCCATGGTCCATTATATACACATTTTTCACGCACCTAATGAATTAATTAATGACAATACTCACTTTTAAATTAATAGGTTTCACTCTTTCCCCAGCAGTTACGACGAAAATTCTTGAAACCTTTCAAATCGTTCTGGGCAGAATCTTAATCTTTTTTTTCCGTCACTTCAACACTTTTGAGTTTCGCACTTGAACCGAGGCGCATTTCCTTTTAGCATGAAGTAGGCTCTCAATGTGAATCCTCGCTACAATTTTCACTTCAAAGAAAATTTTAAAAGCAGGAACGTTACAGTTTTTGCGGGGCTGACAAAGCTTCAGATGGCCTGATCTAAATCTCAACTCCCGGTGGGGGTCTCAAGAGTGTCGGCTTTAGCTCAAAGTTCCTTTTAGCGAAATTGCCGCTCCGGTGCTACAATTTCTGGCATTATTCGAGGGCAAACAATAGGCAGCATGCTTGATGGAGGCGGCGCGCGACTGAAGTGAGCGCTAATGAGGAAGTGATCATGCTCCATATTATGCAAATGCGAACAGTAACCGAGGTTCTTTTCCAACCCTTAGCGCTTAGGGCACTCGGGTCCAAGCATTTTTGAACGCATTAGATGATAGGGACTGAACAGCTTCTTCTTTTCCCCTCCTCAGCGCATAAAGCAAAGATTTCTTCAATTGTGTAGGCACGTTACTGAATGAAGCTTAAGCTAGAGCGCGTTTTAATCTTGCACTTTACTTGCGCTATTTTTCTGGGAATTCAAATGTGCCTTGGAAAATGGGTTTCTGATATTCAAGAATGGTGTAGAATTGAATAGAATAGAATGTAATGAGATGGGATGGGATAGGATGGAATAGAATAGAACAGAATGGAATATGACAACAGGAACGAGCAGTGCGGCTCATTCTCAAACTGCTACCCAAGACCCATAGCACAGACAACAGTGTAGAAGCTGTGCTGAAGTAGCACTTTGCTGACGTCATAACCTACGTGATCGATGCGATAAAAAATTCTCAAATCAGCCTGATTAATATCATCCATGGAAGGAGAAAAATCATTTCCTGTTACCATATTTCTCTACCCTCGTAAACATTTTTCGTACACTCTCGATAGATCTTCACATCATGCACTCAGTTGTATTTTATATTTTCTGGATGATAAGAGAATTGATACTTCGAATTTTTTAGCTGGCCGCTGAACAGCAAGCTTTTCTTTACCCAAAGAATTTTTAAAATTAATTCTTTAGCTGATCAGAACACAGATCACTTCGTCCACACATTACTAACATTATAGAATTAAAATAAGGAATTACTCCAGTTTATCTTCCATGCTCGAGACATCGCAGGTTAAACGGGGAACAATAAGTGAAGAACTAAATTCGTAGCTCTCATGAAAACAGGCTTTCAGGCATAAATGATTCGCGGGCGATCAGCTTGAATATCGAAATGATGGTTCATTTTAAATTTAAAATGCGAATTATCATCGGATTTTCCTACCATTTGGCAGCAAACGAGGAATAAAACCGCTGCAGTGTCATTTAGCGCCGGTACGTTATCTAAAATGCGCAATTATTTGCACAAAAAAGTTTTTCTGCGCAATTGGACGAGTGCTGTAGGATCTAAAGCGGTCACAGGTAATTTTTAACTAGCAACTGGAAGCACTGATACGTTAAGCAGAATGAGGAGTCTGTCCTGACGCTATGCATCTACGGTGATCAATTCTCCTCTGATCTTAGGTTCTTTGCTACCGACGTATTATGATGCACGATGCGCACAACAATTGAATTTTTGTATGTTCATGATTGTAACTTGCGTATGATCGAGGACATTAGAGGACTTCATGCGTAACGAGAAGTTTCCAATATAATTGTAAAATATATATTTAATGCTGAAATTGTTTGCAGAAATTTTGTTTAAATTAATATAAGAATATCTTTATAAATAATTGAATTCACTAATTGATATTTTCAAAATAAAATGAATGAATTCCAATTTTTCTTAAAATTTTGCAACGGGTTTGCAAAATTGACGTGAGAGATGATAAGTTCTTTATCGCCTTTAGCACAGGAATCGTTCTACTCGGTTTACTGTTACGAACGACTTTATTCTCTTTTATTAAAACTAACGCAATATTTACAAAATGCTTCTTAACACGTTCCCCGCGTATTGGGCCACATATGTACCAGCAGGTGAAATACCCATTTACGTACCCAATATAAATATACGACATTTTGTCTGTTATCGCGAAATTTAAAAAATATTTGTTTTCAAACGATTTGAAATGTTATCGTGCAACTGTATTTTTCATATTCATTAGGAAGAATTAAAATTTTTTCAAGATGAGAATTCGATTTCCCTATTCTGCTACTTTCAACCAAACCAAACCAACCGTTAACATCCGAGGAAACGCGCGTCAAAGTAGATAAAACTGGAATAATGTAAAAAATTTATGAATAAAAACATATAACTGTCTTGTTATTAAATGTTGGGGGCCTGACGTCGACCTGAGCCAAAGTTTCTCGCGCTTAAGCTCAACTTATTTTAGCTGTCACTTGTGACGTTCTTTCTTGATCTCCCCAAGAGCGTTCACGAAAACTCTCCTTCCTAAATAAAACTCAAAAGCTCCTGTCCAGTCTCTGATCGTCTGCCTTAAATCTTCTAAGTCCCTTAAATGTCGCCTAGAGCACGCCCTAGTTGTATGCTTCTTATAATTTTGACGGGGCTCAAATTCCGTCCGTCCCTCAACCATAAAACTGAAATGTTGTTCTATGATCCCCAGATCACGAGGTCCAAGTCCCATGAGCCCAGAAGTATCGCGCGCCGCCGCGCTGGATGTACACGCCCAATATCTCTGACACTCCGAGGAAAAACCTGCCTCGGCCGCCTATCTGGGCTGGGTGGTCACAATAGAACAATCAGCCTGAGGGATCATCAATCACTCAGAACAGTCTTTAAATCACGAAGGCAAACAACGAGAAGAGGATGAAGAAAAACACGACTGGCGTGGGAACGAACTGCTGCGGCTGATGTATGGGGCTAGGTATTCAGGCCTCGGGCCACTTCAGATGTTCAAAATATTTGCGGACTTTAACGATTGAGCTTGTGTTGCAGCAACATATGTCTTGTTGTTGGGAGTGCGGTGGAGTTGCTGGCGCCGCTCCTGCTTGAGCTTCCTCAATTGGAGAGTTACTGGGGTGTTGTTTTAGCTCTAAATCTACGGGGTGAGTTCCTGCGCAAACACAAGGGATTTGTTTCTTTGAAACTTTGTCCCTAGAATATCCCGCACTGTCGAAATCCGAGGCCGTGATTGGAATTCCCATCATTCCATATGTTGACAAATGCTTACCGATCTCTGTAATTACTTGCAATTATTAAGTCTGAGTTTAGATTGTTGTTGTAGGAAGATGGTCACACAACAACGTCTCTCATCAGTCTTGTTAGTTTCGTCTAGCTCCATACATATAGACATTTGCATTCCCTGGCACTTAATGGACCATTAATGATGTAAAAATGTTGAACTGATGCCAGAATATTATAAGTTACATCGAGACCTATCATCCATGCACGCCAGGTAAACAAGATGAACCATGAGGCTTGACTTACGTTTTCATATAACAAATTAAGGCAAAACTCAAGTCATCACGTCATGCTAGAGCCAAGACTGAAGTGATAAATTCGGTTGAGAGACGCGCATGTAGGTATAGAAAAAATTAATAAATTAATGATAATTGCTCAGAAGCACACTTTTGACTCTCTGAGAGTTTTTTTTGCAAAAATGTGTCTTACACGAATAAATATTCAGCGATGGCATAAATATCGCTTTGCATCGTCGTAATGATATTATAAGAATAGCATTCAATGAATTGTGACTGTGATGAAATGTATCGAGCAGTGTATTATACATACGTAATACGTATAATACGTTTAAGACGGATGATATGTATAGTACGTATACGACGTATAAGATCTATAATACATATAATACGTGCGTATTATACAAACATACATACGTGACTGGAACATTGTTACTAAATTCAAGAAAACAAGCTTGACAAAACCTGACCAACAGGATCGCTATAGTGCAGCACGCAGCTCTGCGTCGTGTGCCACATCAGCGGCCCGCCCATCTCAGGTCAGGCAATTTCAAATCAACATTTAAAAACAGGTTTTATTCAGTTCATTTTATGTAAAATTTATACACCAATCTGTTTTTTGGAGTTCGCTCGCGAGTGGAAATTCCTTCTTTATTTTGGTTCGAGTTCCAGTAAATGTAATATCCGGTCTATGTTACATCCGGTCTCTGTAATGTCCAATCTGTGTAATATCCAGTCTATGTAATAACGGTGTTGATGGTAACGGTAAAACGAGTAAAAAATTCACGCGGTAGTGCTCGTTATGAAGACCAGTAGTTCGAGGAAGTTTTCATGTGAAGCTCTTACCTTTATTATTCCAAGTTTCAGAAGCCAATTCGGTTCCATAGAAACTCAATATGCAGTAACTGTCGACCAAAATTTCATTTTGAGATGCGCTCTTCCTTTTAAATGTAATAATGCGACGCTTTGAGATGTGATTTATAGATCTTATTTGTTATATTGCTTCAATAACGAGCAGTCGTTGTACCCATGATAAGCTCATAACCCAAATTCTAATCACATAAAAAGGTACGCCGTAGGCGTCGTAAGTTTCCTGTTAATTCAATACCCACTTCGGTGCCACCATTCATGAAGCAATTACCGCCAGTCCCTTGTTTATTTTAAGATGCACCCTCGTTAAACAAGTACTTATGAAGTAGTTGTCATTAGTCGGCCATTTTTCGGCCTAGTTTGTAGGTGGAAGGCAATCGAGAGCGGCTCGGAGCAGCGCCAGAGTTTATCTTGTAAAATGGACTTCGGGAATTTTCCAAGTTCCTAACTTGGATGGCCTTTGAACTAATTGAAGTGTTATTGAAAAAGTTGGGTCAATGGCCAGCCTCCTTATAGGCGCTGCTGCCTCTGTAATGGTGGAGTAGCCCTCTGGCTTCTGGGTCTTACGATTCCACGAGCGGATCTTCGGCACTGGAAGTGGATCTTTAGTTCTGGAAGTGGATTTGAAATCTAATGGTGGCCTCTGGTTTGTGATGCAGGTACCAGAGTTTGGAAATTGGTCTGCGCCTTTCAATAATGATTCATGGTTTCACTTTTTGATTTAAGAAAGGAGAAAAGAATGCTTGATTTTGATAAAGCATCAGTGCTATATTATCGGTGTGCATTGCGTGAAATGAAATCTGAGTCTAACTCGTCACCTCGACTGCAAACCATAAATCAGTCTTCTTTCGCTGCATTTATTTGGCTGCTTGATGATCTATAACATGATTGTATTAAAGGGTACATCTAGTAGCATCGCGGAGCCTGGAAATTACAAATAGTTCATTGCTCTTGGTGAAACTGGTAACGGAAGTCCGTTTTCGGCATTGTCAAACACATCGTTACCTTGACTTATTCCTTCTCGAAACCGGGTACATGGCTAAGTAAAAGAACTCGCTCTTATCTCTTCTTCTTGAAATTGAGTTTGCTTTATACAGTATAGGTGTACCTCATGTACACGGTCTATGTTTACTCTTTCGTTGAGCAGAGAGAACTTTAGACAGTGTGCATCCGACTCCAAAAGTGTAGAGTTAGTGGCTCTGATTGAAAATACGGATCTGATGCAGGATTGCTTTTTGTCCATTTCAATGATCGAGAAAACTCGTCAATAATTCGGAAGCCAAACTTTTGCCGGTGTTAACCTTGTTCTACAGTTGTATGAACCAACTTTCGATTCATGTCAGGAGCCATTTAATACACGAAAGCGTGAGATTTAGGTGTCTAATGAAAGATAATTATGCATACGGTGTTTTAGCGATGACAGGCCATAAAGGCCATTCAGGTGGATCGTTTTTGTAGTTATATAGGCGGATCCTATGTCATTGTGCGGGAGATCGTCTGAGACATTGTAGAGGCGAGTGACTTATAGGTCTCTTCCGAAAAATATAGGCTAATTTATTCCGCTTAGTCACCGGTGCTTCATATTGTGAATCAAGTGTAGGAAAAGTAGATTTTTTTTAAGTATTCCTCATTCGCTACTAAATTTATTGAAAAACAAATGTAAATGAAATAAAAGAGTATCGGCATCGATGATCTCCTTAATTAAGTTATTCATTCTATGTAGTTGTAGTAATAGGAACAGGAAAGGTACTGAGGGTTTAATATCAAAAAGGCATGCAAGGAATGATGAACGTATTATCTCATTTCGTTAGCTAATGATGTTTCTGATAATTAACATTTTTTCTGTAGGCCCAGTCGTAAATAACTGACTCATTTTTAATTTATTTAATCACAAAATTGTTTGATTCTTTTTCAAGTGAGAAGTTTGTCTGAAAATATAACCATCTCCAAACGAGTATCATTCATTAGTGCCATCCGTCTTAGAAAAACGTAAATTTTATTTTATTTTATAACATTCTGTATATGATCGATAATCTCTTGACATCAATGTCAGCAAAAAACACATATGAGCTGCAGGGATATAAATTTTTGTGTAGGTCGAAGACGGACTTTTCTACCCCGTCCTTCTCTTTTCTACGAGGACTAGATATTGTGTTGTGATTTATTTAAATAACCAGTCCGGGGCAATTGTGACCACTGAGAACCGCATTGATTTCCACAAACGCTGTGGAGATGAAGCTAGTTTTCACTGATAGATAAAAAACATCAGCCAATTAGACAGCAATTGAATCTGGTTGTCACTCAAAATGTTTTAGTTTATTTTCGTACCTGAGCCTATGTGTGCACTTACATGCGATATGGGACTATTTAAATTTTATACACCGCTACAGTTGGCCAAGCACTTCCTGAGGTACTTCGTCTCGCCACATCTAGTCCCACCAATAATGCGACGTTGCATCTTCTTCTTTTATCCGCATTGCTGCTAAATCTCTGCCTAGCTGGAGTCGGTATTTGGTAATAAGAGTAAAAGCTTAGCATTCCGAGGAAAAAAAAATAACATAGTGTGGCAATGCTTCGTGCGGAGAGATAAGTAACCCTCATTTAATAAATCATATCTATTCCGATGAGTAGCTCCTGTTGTTTGACTGATAATTCCGTTCAGGAGAGTAGCTCCTGTTGTGTGACTGATAACCGTTCCGGAGAGTAGCTCCTTGTGTGTGACTGATAACCGTTCCGGAGATTAGCTCCTGTTGTGTGACTGATAACCGTTCAGGAGAGTAGCTCCTGTTGTGTGACTGATAACCATTCAGGAGAGTAGCTCCTGTTGTGTGACTGATGACCATTTAGGAGAGTAACTCCTGCTTGGTGATTAAAAATCAAAGTTGTATGTAGCTCTCGTTTTTAAATTTTCACTACTCTGGAGAGTAGCTTTTGTTGTGCGACTGATCACCACTGAGGAGAGTAGCCTCAGTTCTCACACTGTCAGGAGAATAGGTCTTGTTATTCATATTATCACTAATGAGGAGAGTAGCTCCTGTTTACCAGATAACTAACTAGGAGAACGATGTCTGTTACATATTATCACTAATGAGGAGAGTAGCTCCTGTTTGACAGATAACTAACTAGGAGAACGATGTCTGTTACATATAATTGTTACGGTTTAAGAGAGCTCGTCAATCATTTAAATATTGAACGGTTGACAAACGAGTTTTTGATGAGGGCCAGACAAAATCATAATTACATGGTAATTCACATATCGCAAAATCTGTCGGTATTGTGCAAAAATGCGACTGCACAGCATAGCATCTTTGAAGCCTTGCATGATCCGCACTTCAGCCAATGAACAGTGTCGCTCCGCCACGATGCACATCCGCGAGGCAATTGCAAGTAGATTTCACGAACAGAGAAGTTCAGTTTTTAATTAAACAGTAAGTTAATAAATAAAAGAAGGCAGGTGTACTGCAACGTTTGAAATCCCGGTGTAGTTCTTTTACCTAAACCTCTATATACTCAGCTTTGCACGGTATCAATTTTTAACACTAAAAATCCATTCAAATTAAAATAACGTTAATGGATTCCATATAGAGTTGAGGAGTCCAACTGAGCGTATGTAATTCAAAAATATTTAGTACGTAGTATACTTAGTAAACAGCGACCGTCCGTTGACAACCTCATGTAGGCACAAGATGTACGGACTGGAACCCACACTGAAGAACTCTTCTCAAACACACATCTTCTAACTTTTTATTTATGATTCCATTATTGCAAAAACGTTGTGCAATGATTTTCAGCTTCTCAATCATACTCCTCAATCAGCTTCTCAATCAAGAATGAGTAAAGGGATTTCTTCTATATCCTCTTCTACTCGTTTTCTAAAATCAATTGAGGCTCTGCTCCGCTCTGTAGAAAATTGCTTTGTTGCTGGACTGGAGGGACGCCGGTCACTGATGCGTTCATCAGGGCGGTTTTGTTGTGCGCAAAACAAATAAACGTTGCGGAGACTTTTGTTTTGATGCAAAATTGTTCTTCTGAGCCCTTGAATCGGGAAAGTTAGCCTCTTAAGTTAGAGATTTTATCGTCAGACTATTATTTCTAAAGATTTTAAGGGTTGAAGATTTTCATCCGGCAGGCACTTGTATGTTTCTATGTCCGTAAGTAGATGCCATCAGTGGCGTCTACAAGAAATGAACTGTTAAAAAATTTCGCTTTCGCAATTAAGAAAATGAGAAATTCCATGTAGACTTGATTCAAACAAAATTCACTTTTTAAAAATTCATTTTCTGTTCAATCAGTAGGCTGCTTCTCTGACTTAGTAATGTCGAAGATTTTCGCTTTTGAGTGAAATTCGTTAGGGAACTATTTGGAAATGCTTATACATATTATAATGGGAAGAACCGGGCGCGTGAAACAAACGTGACAAAGTCACCACCTGAGGGAATCGCAAAAGCTGTGAAGTCAAATGGAAGGAGACCGAGAGCCAGGATTTCTACGCTTTATTTGAACGTCAGGGGAAAAAATAGAATACAAAGAGCGACTTCCAACAGAAAGAAAAGAGGGCGCAGCACATGCAAGTATCGATTAATCTATCGTTCTGAAAAGTGATGAGAAAATCAAAAAATTGTTTGTTAGTGTATTCGCCATCGAGGGAAATATGATTATAAATAATCGCTTTGCATACAGCGCCATGATTTCTCTTGATTCTAAAACACATTTTCTGTGGAATATTTCCTGCAACAATCAAAGGGCAGACAGCGTTTCGTTTTTGCCATTGCCCTGCGTTCTGGAAATGGAAAGTATCTTCTTCTCTCTCTGCAGGTTAAAGCGAGTTCGGTGGAGCTCCAACTTTGCCTCCCGCAACATTTGCGCAAACAGAAGTAGCCCTCGTCCGTGAGGTGCGCATGGCTCTCTAGAGCAGCCATAAGCCATGAGACTCGCATTGAGTAAGCTAACGTGTTCCTTTAATAGTTTACGGTTCTATCTCCGATTTCCGCTTGCAAATGAACCGTAAAGGAAACGCGATCGGAACTTTATAGTCCAAAGTTTTGCTCTCGACACGCTCTGTAACGACGTCTCTAGTTCAGAGAACCTGGAGTTCTAATGATGCTGCCGAAAAAAATAGATAGTTCCTACCATCGAAGCCGGTTTTCTGACTGGGCTTCGCAGCGAATATTCAAACGTCGACTTTTCTCACAAAGATGCAGTGATACAGAAGCGAAAAAATGGGTGCTCGCTACCGCAGATTACAATGGGAAAAGAGGTTTGGCTCTCAAACAAGAAATGTCAAATAGCGTCGTAAATTTTGGTGTACTGAATGCATTTGTTGTTCAGCTTATTGTGAAAAATTAGCTATTCTGAATGCATATGTTGTGCAACAAGTTCTGAAAAATTTGGTGCTTACGTTTAATTTAGGTATCCCAATGGTTGAACATACTGACTTAACGCTTGTGTTACCTTTTTTATAAAATATATTTACGACGAAGGTTGAGCATCACTGGTCAAATTAGTTAAATTTTGCTTTTTCATTTATAACAAATAATGCTTTTTTTCTCACTGATATGTCACTACTTTCTGTTAGTTTACTAAAATTAGTGATCAGATTACACTATTTGATGTTAATTGCTGAACGCTCAATCATTTGAAAACATCTTTTTCCAGTTTAAATGAATCCCGAAACTGTGAACATGCCAATATCAAAACATTTATTGAATCAATGAAAATCAGTTACAATTATTTTTACTTTTTTCACTGGTTACTTGTAGGTAAAAACTAGGTAAAACCTCTGTCCAAAACTAGGTAGAACCTCTGTCCAAAACTAGGTGAAACCTCTGTCCAAAACTAGGTAGAACCTCTGTCCAAAACTAGGTAAGACCACTTGATCACTGAGTAAGATCACTGAGTTAAATTGCAACGTTTGACGTTATCAGCTTTATCGAAAGTTAGCTGGATGGTTTTTCATACAACACGGAAATAAGGATTACAAAACTATTACGATCCCCATTAGATCCCCATTAGAATAGAAATAAGTACGATCCCATTAGATCGCCATCAGAATAGTAATAAGTACGATCCCCATTAGACCCCCATTAGAATAGTAATAAGTACGATCCCCATTAGACCCCCATTAGAATAGTAATAAGTACGATCCCCATTAGAATAGTGATAAGTGTAATGTAGTCACGTATATATCTAAACACATAGGTTCTAGAATCGTTGCCAGTGCAACAATATATAAGTCATGACCTTATTGAAGCGCTATATGCACGACAGACAAAATGCTGAAAACGCACTATTCTTGGTACATTCTATTAGCCTCCAAGAACCAGCCTAATATCCTTTTTAATGAAATGAACTCATTTGTATTATGTCGCGGTCAGACAAATCTTTATACAATGATATAATCTCATGCGGTGAGAGACTTTTGCTGTGATCTTATAAAACATGCGAGCTAAGATCGAACTTAACATTTCATCAATCCACTTCAGCTTCAACTTTTCCTTCCAATAATTATGAAGCCTACGTGTGTTTCATCGGGATCTGACACTCTGTTTGATTATATCTTTATGACAGATCAAACTGACTTTGTTGCAGGAGAAATAACTCGACTTATCTGATCATTTTCCGATATTTCGTGTTAATAAAAATGTTTTTATTACACGTGCCAAGCCACGGGCTGAAACCTACACATATCGTTGTGTGAATGAATAAAGTGTAGGAAAAATGCGTATTGCATAAAAAATTAATTCCTTCAGTGATCATTTATCAACAAACCATTGATACGAAAAGCATTAGTGATTGAAGAATCAACTTGTATAGCAATAAAAACGACATATAATAATCATAATCAATGCTATCCGATCATCAGCCGTTCAATTATACCGAAAAATAAGAGCCCTGATCTAATAAAAACATCGTTTTCAATATGATGGAACGTCTTGCGCACCTTGCATTCCTCTACGAAGGGAAAACATTCAAGATAATGTATAATAGATTCAGAAGTTAAATGACGCATTGAATAAGAACGTCGGAAGAGAACTATTTCACGATCAAGTTCACTTAACTCAACAATAATGTGAAGAGACCTTGCACTTATTCAAATCAATTTATAAATTAAAAAATAGTACTTCGAATGTAACTGAATTATTTGCCCAAAATATTGTACAGTAAAATCCTGAGAAAAAATATTGCGGCAGAATTTCACAACTTTCACAACTTCACAACTTGTAGACTTGGGTAGAAATATTTCAAATGTTATTACGAGCGAATTGACGGACTATTCGGAATATAATATGGAACTTGTCACTGAAGCCAACTCTTCCTTCTTTTACGCCCTCTAATTCCTCTGATATATACTTGATTTTATACGCAGCTTGAAATATGTGTACATCATGTTGGCTGAAAACGTTCTCTGCTGATTTAATAAGAGGCGATGCTAATATAAAAGCACCTACATCTAACGCATAATTATTGGGTTTCATTTACTTCGTATTTGCCTAAATTCTCCTAAAATTGTTGGAGTTGACCCATTTGAAGAAATGGTGATCAAATCTGTGTTGATAATTATAGACTTGTTCCTTTACCACCAGTAATGAACAAGATATTTCGAAAAATTTTGAATGAAAATCTATGGTGATACTTCGAACAGAAGTCATTTCTCTATGATAAACAATGAGGCTCATATTCATAAATCACTTACAACACTTCTCTTCGAATCCTGATGGAGGAATCTTGTTTTGCTCGTGTATTTTTTCCGGATGTATTTCATTGCGTGAACAATACTAGACTGCTCCGTAACCTCTCCCATTCGTCACGACATTAGCGGAGTTGCACAAAATTGGCTCAGATCATACCTAACAAATCGGAAGCGTGATCCTAGATGATGTACGAGTACAATCGGAGCAACTGGCAATTAACCGCGAAGTTTTACAAGGGTAGGTTCAGAACCGCTTCTATTTTTTATCCGTATCAATACTGTAGTTAAATTTGATCATTTTATCAAATTCATACTTTTTGCTTGCAGAAGCGCTCTCGCTTCGGCTCTTCCACATGAAAAACTCATGTTGACTGCAAAGAGAATAAATATCGACTTACAAAAAGTTTCAATGGGGCTCAGCAAAAATGAAATGAATATGATAATTGATAAAACAAAATACCAGGTTTTATATAAAAGCGAATGCGTATTTTCTAAGTAGCAAGATTGATGACGGCCACATCGAAAAAAAATTTATAATCGACTAAGTATTATAATAAATATAAATCTGGCCTTCAAGGACTATATTGAGAAAATATAACTAAATCATCGACTCTATTCAGAAACCTCAATAGAGTGAAAATGTGTTACCAGAAGAGGCTTCAGAGGTATTTTATCGAACATTTACTCTCCTACGTTTACAATACGGTTTGAAGAAAACATGAACACTGATGAAAATGAAACCAAACATGCTCTTACTATTTAAAAAAAAAACCATCATCTAGCAGATATTTATTTAGAGCGTAAAAAGAGCACATGGTTTTTATTTGTATGAGTTCACGTCTTGCAGCGATGTGGAAGTTAGGATGCAAGCTCACACGAATACATCATTCAAAAGTTTGAAAATACGGCAAATTTTGATCTCTATAATCTTTCTTTGCTTAATTTCATGTATAAAACTTACTCTACGGAGAGTAACAAAGATCTTGAACTATTATTTTTTCAGGGAATAGTGGACACGGTAAGACATATGTCACAGCATAAAGCATTTGAACAGGTTTATTTCCCATGGGGCCATAGAAAATTTTTTATTGTAATTGAAATAGTAAATTATCAACAATAACTAAAAATTGTCAGTACTCAATAATCTGCTGTAAGAGCAAGTTGTTTCCCATGTTTCTTCAAAAGAATATATGCATTAAGGACCTCGAAATACATCCGATTTTTTTCTCCGTAAATCTTTTTCGAAGTTTCGTCCATCAATATCTAACTCTTTAGTGTCTAATCATTTACCATGTTGAGAATACGTGCATTTCTTGATCGGTTGAGAGCAGCATGAAGTAGTGGAGAAATACAGAGCACAGGTGTTCTTCTAAGGTATTTGTTTACATCGTGGCTGCGCGAGCCACTGCAGTAATTCCGTCGGTTAACTCTACTGATCGACCCACACATGCATTAGGAGGTTATTCCAATCAAAATTCAAACCACGCCCACTATTCAAATCGTGTTTATTGAGAAATATGTACTGCAGTAACGTGCATGTGCTCTCTACGGCACTAAATTCAAGCAGCCATAATTAGTCATCGCTGACCCCGGAAATATTTACGCAACGCACTGCTCTTAACAAAAATAAATGTTTTTTTTTAAGACTCTGCACCGATTTTCAACTGTGTTTTCTCGTCCATCAACATCTCGTAGAACGAAAGCTCGTTCTTCAGCATGTCGTTCAACGATGCTCGTCCTTCAACATCTCATTCTAAGATGACTCGAGCAAAGTCTCGTTCTCACATCTCGACCTCATGCTGCACGTTGCCCAATGTCGCTCTCAGTTTGTATGTTTCACTTTGACCTGTTAAGTTAAAAGAGCATTTAACATCACAGTGAGCAAAGAAGAATTTTTTGATGCCCAGTATCGTTTTTAAAAGCAACTAAGAATGGTAGCACTCCAAGTGCCGCGAGAAAAAGAAAACTTTCAAACAGAAAAACTTTCAAACAGGCAATCTAATCCTCTGACTCAACGGACGATGAAATTGATTTTGTGCAGCCTCGGATAGAGTAAAGTTGTTGGAGAAAGAGTATATTCATTGATGTCCTCGTGGAATGTTTCGAGCTTCGTCGTTTTGACAGAGATGCTTGAAATCCTATAACCTTAGAACACTATGTGAAAATTATAAATGCGGGGTAAACTCAATCTTAAAGGGTCATGCCCTTCGGTTGAGAACCAAAGTAAGGGCGGGCTCTAGCCTCCCTGAGGTACAGCTGACAACCACTAGCATGGGAACTCTTCAACTGGTTTACATACCCATGCTCTTTCGTAAGCCAGATACCTCCCAAGAAACACTCAAATCCGTATTATCTCAAGTTCGAATTGAGATTAATTGGATTTTTCTCTTGATATTCAACTTTCAAGTAAATAGTCAGTACAAACTACCGAGACCAGACGTGGAGAATGGTCGGCATGGAAACTACAATTTAAACTTTCTACGCAAAAAATTAAGACAATGAATTCATATATGGGGAAAGAAAGATTCAAAAAACCTCTAATTAGGGTAGAAAATTAAGGGATTAACTGCATACGAAGCTGCCGGACTTGGGTTGACCGAGTTTTGGAGGCAGCAGAGCAAGTTCTATAATCGTAATCGAGATTCTGCATGCTAGGAGCTTGTTACCTCCTATGATAGGTAAGCAAATTCGTACAACTTGTACAACTTCAGGTGCTGTGTGTGCCCTGCTAGGGTTCTTGAGGCTAATCACAATGCATAGCCAGTTGCGCCAATGAAAAAACTTTGGCGGTTCTTCTAATAAATGATAAAAGTTCCCAACTGCAACTGTTCGCGACAGAAAAATGGATAAAACAGAAAAATACTTTCCTATGGTTCAAGTTCCGACAATCCGAGCAAAAAAATGTACTGTGGAAAAAGATGGAAAAAAAAGAGTTCTCGGGCAGCTTAAAGAAGAGATCTAGGAAGCAACAGAGGAGCGCTCGCCGCAATTTCGACCGTTCCAAAAGAGATTAAAATTAGGCTCGAGCTGGCCGGAGAATTTAGTACTGTTAACTTTGCCTTCGTCAATGAACATTTCCGCTATCAGCAGAGCATGAAACGTTCTCTTTTTCAGCGTGTTTAATCCACAGAATTTTAGGCAAAGAACTGTGAGAGTTTGAAAGTCCATGAAAGGAAACTGTTTTTTTTTTCAGTAAAATGATGAGTTATCAGTAGAACAAGAATAGCCAGCATTGCAATAAAGTTTTATGCGGTCAATGATTTTCCCCACTCAGTCCTTCAAATTACGTTAAATTTACGATGTTTTAGGAAAGGGTTCTATATGTGTATAAACTGTCACACAAACCTTGACATTTTGGTGGAACTATGAGTTACTCAGGGACTGTATGTTGCTCTTCTAACTGCTATTCAAAGATAAGATTCGAAATCAATGAGAAATTTTTTTCACACTCTCATAAGGAATAGTATTCCTTGAGACAATGCATTTTTGTTGTTGATTGCAAATGATACCAACTGGGAATTTACTTTTAAATATCATTTCCATGCGATAAATCTTGGAAATCTCACTCACAGAGATAGAAACTACGCGAATGTAACTATGAACAGCGTATAGAAATGATCTATACGGATTTATTAAATCCATTCAATGCTCCAGAAAGTAAGATTGTTTGTGAAATACGTCATGAATTCTTGTTGTTTAAACATATTCTAAAATAAGAAGTTAAATTAGAAGACAACAATAGTAGAACAATTCATGAAACTTTAACGAACAATTGCGAATTTCATTAAAACTTGCATTGAGAGGGCTATTTCCAAAAATGTACATGAATTCCAAAATGCAAGAAATGGTATTTCTGGTCTTATCCAAAAATAAAAAATTAGTGCATGTGAAACCGAGTTCTTTTTGACCAGAGTATGAAAACTGACGAGTTGAGTGGGTTGGAAAGCACTGACGGAAACATATTTCTTTGCTGTAGGACACCCTACTGTGCTGTGCACAGACATGGCTATCAGCATACTGCTCACAGTGCTTACGCGCACTCGCTATTTAACCTAATACAAAAGTGTGTACCATAATTTGTTCATTTTCCTGAAATATATATAAAGGTATTTGCCATTTTTAATCCAAGAGAAGCACAAATCTAAGATGCTTAGCTTACAAAATCGTTCGTTTTTAGTTTGATTTCTTTATATACGATTGCTTAATTTCTTTATTATTTTAGGAAACAAAATCTTGCACTCAATTGAAAAGTCGTCCTTTACCTGTCACGACAGCTCGCGTTAGAGCCCAGCCACAAGAACCACGTACCGGTACACAGGACACCCATAAATGAAAAATAAATGTCTTTAAAAGAATACCTCTAACATAATACACTGTATTCACATACACCTGGGAAGAAAGTGTGGTTAATTTTGTACTCACGTAAGGTCAAATCCATATCACCTACACCGCTTGTAATATTTATTGGGGACTTATTTGTAGACATCTGCAGTGTAAAATAACTTACTTACTTCAGACTTTACGAGATGCAGAATATGATAAAAGGTATGCTCGACCTGCGACGCACGAATAATAACCACGATGTTGAGACCAAACAGGCGAATAGGAATTACACACAGTGTGCCCAACTAAATGACCAATCACTCATATTAATGATTATTTCCCTCTAGAATAAAAATCATTGGACTAGAAGGCAGACTATCTGCCGCTCTAGAGACACCAATACTGATCATGTACACAGTTGCCATTTGAAATAAATGAGCGCTTACATGCGATTTTTTCAGTCATGAACAAAAGTTACTGTAATGTTATGCTGGTATACCGTAGACTTCGATGCCTACGTTTCACCCAATTATCATTATGCGACAAGGTATAAATTACTTTATTCAGCCCGATGCGTCACTTTGCACTACTCTTGGTGCGCATTCCTCGATACTTATCCATTTTAGTTTCTCTGCCAATTTCAGTTCACATTTCGTGCGGTCGACCCCTAAATTCAGGCGCCGAATCGTCGCTAACTCTCAAAGATTCAATGGTTGTCGTCGACATTGCAGGTGTTGCGTGTAGGTCGTTTGGGGCTTACTATGCAATATCAGCTGGATCGTTTCGTGAGTTATGATAGCAGTATGTAATTTAGACTTATAGCTGCTTAATATTCCTATTTCGCTTTCTGTGTAGATTCCCGCAGTTAGGTAGTTTAAGATCTTTTGTTTAGTATTCCAGCCATTTTCGAGTTATCGGTTAGAGAGCATACCTGTATTGAATGCTACTTATTTAGCCTGAAGATTCCCCCTGCCCAATGCTAGGTGATAAATTTTTCTTCAAATAATTCAGACCAATAAATAGTGAGCTTCTGTGTGTACGTGTACACTGAAACATCAATAAACTCTTATTAATGTCACTAACTTTCAGTTAGAGTTATAGTGAACATTTATTCAAATATTTCGGTAGATTATACATATTCACACCTGATTCTGAATGTGTCAAATTTTTGAAATATGTTTATTCTTTCAAACCTTTCTCTCAAGCACTTGACTCCTCAAATTGATCGAGCAAACGCTTTTAATTTATACTACAAGCGGCGACGAGGTTATTTTTTTAGATATCCACGGCAACAATGCTACCTTCTTCGGAGGAATTCTTTTTTGTTCGTCCCAGCTTCTTCCTCCCACGAATATCAGGGTTTTTACCGCTCCCCCTAGCTTAGTTGTTTCTTAATTTTCTCTTGAGTGTCAGTCAATCATAAGCCTTGTTTCTTGCAACCTTCCGTCCTATTGTGAGGCACCTTTCATCCTCAGGGTCCCCGCTCAAAAGGTGCCAATTTTTCCTCTGTCATATCTAAAATTTCGCCCTCAAAATAACCATTGCAGACAACTTTTGCTAAGATTCTACTCTTCAAAGGCATCTACTTTAACTCAAGTTAGCAACGTCTAACGTAAAAGTTTCCTAAAGTTATTTCATCTCAATTTATATCATTTGTTGAAAGTTCACTCAAAAAACAAATTTTATTTTCATTTTAATTCGTACCCATTCGGTAAAATGTCAATATATATATATGGCTTTATTTCGCGATATCACTGTAAATTTGTAATGATTTTTATATGCAGGCATTTTTGGGTACATTTTTCCGAATGAATAGAGATTGAAAATAATTTTTTTCTTGTTGCCATATCGGAACGAACAATAAGCAAATGCACAGAGTCGGGAAAAAAATAGGTTGAGAAAACGTTGACGCTAGACGTTGAAAACTTGAGTTAAGGCAAAGCATTTAAAGACTAGAATACTTGCAAATGCAGTTGTGTTATTCGGACTATTTTGTTAATGTAATAGAGAGAAATTACCATTATCAGGTATATCTTGATCCCATTCATTGAAATGAGGCATTTCTTGATTTCATTCATTGAAATGATGCATTTCTTGATTTCATTCATTGAAGTGAGACATTTCTTAATTCTTATCATTGAAATGAGACGTTCCTTGATCCCATATATTGAAATGAGGCATTTTTTGATTTCATTGTGCATTTCAATTTTATAATCATAGAATTTTCATAGAATATTCCCTCCATAGATGGTAGCATAAACAATCCCAATAAGCAATGGTTTCTTTTTTATTCGCTGTAAATTATCTTAGTTACATTTAAATCTCATACGTCCTGTAATTTTCGCTGAAATTAAATGAAGATTTATGAAGTCCTGATCGTATATCAGCTGATTGCAGTTTAGGAGAGCGCCTGCAAGTTTTCACTAATGAAATTAATGGCGGCTGAAATTTGGTGAGTTAAAAAATGGTGCTTGCTGTGAGAGCTGGAAACTAGAATAGTCCGAGCAATTAAAATTTTATGCACAAAGAATAATTTTGCGCCTAAAGATGCGGGACTGAAAAACAGAGAAGTTCTCTAATCAAGGATTTTGTAAGACATTGTGAGGCGAAACGGAAATTTTTACCTCCCGAACTTCTTCACTTTCATTTTGCCAGAATCTCTGCGCTGACTAAAAAAAAGTTACACAAAACTTCGCAGCCGAGCTAACACGGCTCATTTAATACCATTATTCAGAAAAAGATCAAACAATGCCGCTTTGAAAAGCCTCATCCTGGTGGAATGAATATTCTAACACTCCGAATTTGCGAGGAAAATGTTTAGGGAATTTCCCTGATGATAACCGAGATGGTTTTTTTCAACACGAAATTTCTTACCCCTAAGCGCATCACAAACCATGGTGTGCTGAGTGTATATTTGCTGCAATCATTTCTTCATCGCACGTCGTCAAAAATTTATTAGAAGTTTTGTGAAAAATATCAGAAATATTTCTTATTTGTATTTCGACTCGTCTGAAAAATAGATGCACAGATGTGGGATTTTCAATGCATCAGGCTATTTTTGTTTTCTTTTAACCTACTTTGTTTTTCTAACATCTGTATTCAACCTGGAAAATTGTTACAAAATAAATTGGAAAAGCGGAAAAATTAATTCTCAATCTATGAAAGTACAAAAAAAGTTTGAACCTATTGAGATGGAATACTGGTTTTTATCTATGCAGCATGAAATAATTTTAAACAATGAAATTTTTATGCTATTTTATTTTTCGGTAAGTTAAACTGACTTTTGTGCCTCCAAAGCAGTTAGAAGTAAGGGGGGATGAGGGATTAATGCCCTTCTTCCCGGTAGTTCTTTAATATGGAATAATGAGTGCATCACAATGGTTTACCACGAATCATCAGTACTGGATGAGTGCATCACAATGGTTTACGACGAATCACCAATACTGGATGAGTGCATCACAATGGTTTACGACGAATCATCAATACTGGATGAGCGCAACACAATGGCTTACCCCGAATCATCAATACTGGATGAGCGCATCACAATGGTTTACCAAGAACCATCAACACAGGGTAGGCGCATCATAATGGCTTACCGATTTTCATCAATAAAGAATAGCCGCATCACAATCGCTCACCGATTATCATCAATACTGGGACTCGTAATCAATCATCACAGATGCAATTCTCTTTTGCATCCAACATTCTCATGCGTTGTTCGTCATAGAATTTAATCCCGCTTTAATTTTCAATATTGACCTCACACCGCGCACTCGAGCACAGACAGCAGCAGCTGTGCTCTATTTGCGCAGCTTAAATCCCATGCAGGCCCTTCAGAGCGTAAGGCAGCCGTCTCTTCTGGTACTGCAGGGATGAGTATCGCAAATTGAAGGATACTACAACAGATTTAAAAATCTTTGGTCACTTGTGTTCATTAATCCAGGTACATCGTACCTCGTTAGTTAAAGTTGGGAAAATTTAGAATTCAAAGCCAGTTTATTCACGTTGAAATTCTGAGCGAAGGAAAATGTGTTGTTTTCAAATGAATACTTGGTGAGAATTTTTATTCTGAAAATGTGAGGGACATTATAATCACTTGAATGTGTTTTCTCTCTCGAATCATTATTTCTATGATTAATTACTCCTTGAATCATAGATGATAAGATATTTTTGTTTCAAAAATGCGAGGGATGTTGTTGTTGTTTTTTTGTCATTTCCAGCCCTCGTTGAACATGATTAGAACCCACACATTAGTTCTTCCTTCATGTATTACTGTTAGCTTTCGAGAGACCTCGCAAATTGAAAGAGTATTACTTGCAGTATTACCTTTATGTATTACTGTAAGTTTTCCACGGACCTCAGCGAAGCAGGTACGTGAAGCGCCTTGATATGCCCGAGGTAACGAAGCAAAAGAGGTACACCACGATCTCCCCGAGCTTCATTTCGATGCAAAGAAAGAACATGAAATACCTGAAAGTTTTCCAAGTAGCTCAGTGAACACGGCACTTGAGGTATAGGTAAATACAAAAGGTATCCCATAGTGAAAGAAGCATTTTAGGTGTCTCAAACTCTCCCAGGAACATGAGGTATCGAAAATTACAAGGTATGTTCGTGTGATGGTTGTACGAGAGCTACAATGAAATACAAGAAATACTACGAAAGGTAGTTAACTGAATGCCCTCTTGAATGTACGAGATCTACAATAAAATACAAGAAATATTACGAAAAGTAGTTACCTGAGTGTTCTCTTGAATGTACGAGAGCTACAATAAAATACTGTATAATAAATACTAAGCGAGGTATGATAGTTACCTGCGTGTCCTCTTGAATACTTCAACACCCAAGAGGAAGAACACATGCTGCGTAAATGAAGCCTGATTTTCTCTAGGTTAATGATAATGCACATCAATTAACAGTAATCTCAATTTCAATGCTACTACAATTCTATCTCGCTTTTTAAATGTTTATTCTTGGTTTTATACATAAATAAGAGAATAAATTAACGTACGTAAATTCCTCCTTCACGTAATACGAAATGCTTTCACTGGAATTAATTTAAATTCATTGAATTGTAGTTCGCTGTGTTCTCTACTTAAATTAGTTGCTTATGTTCCTGATACGAGAGAATGTTATTATTCAACCTTACCTGGTTGGCAATAATTTGACCTTTACAACCAATCCATTTCGCTCCTTCTTTTTCCTGTAAAACCGTCTATGCTCCAATTTACTTGCCCCTTCAAGTCAACTGCTGTTCCTTCTATTATCTTGTAAACTTGATACCGAGAAGCGAAAGAAACTTTTATGGTTACCTGAGTATGATAGTCTGCGTTGCGCGATTCCCTCCTACTGGTTGTTACAAAACGCAAGCTTGAAACATCATACAATTTTTGACTCAAAACTCCTTTTCACTTACCCATCGAAATATAACTTTGCTTACACTATCGTACGAGTTTTGAACTCGAAACTCCTGGTGTACACACCCATTTAAATAAATCTCTCGCAATTGTGCGATGCTAATTCGACGAAATATTCAAATCCTGCAGTTTATTCTGCCCAGCCCCGCACCGTTCACAACACCCATGTCATAATTCTGGTATCCATTGGAATCTTTCAATTTATGCGGCACTGCAGCAAACCTCGCCCCAGCGGCGTCATGCCAATTGAAGTAACCACTCAAATTCTTGAATTGGATGCAGCAGAGAGAGGCTCGTCTCGCTACGTACTTTGCACCCGCACGAGATGTCATGGAGAGCGATGCTGCGCGCGTATCGAAGCCCATTATCATTTTATTGGATCGGCAACATCTTGAACGTAGTTCTGAAGATTCTCGAGGCGAACGGAAGAGGCTCTCCCCACCGTGGATCCAATCTCGCTTAGAGATGAACGGAAAATCAGGTCTCTGAGATACCTGCGTGCCATACAACCTTGTCGCACGCAGGAAATATTCCTTTGCCATTCGAAAATACCTCACCGATCGTAAATACTTGTAATATCCACAGCACTTCTGAGGCTGCGAGCGAGTCTTTATAAGATGTCGAGGGCCACATCAAAGAGGTACAAGAAACACTCCATTATCTCGTGAAAGGGTCGCTAAACTATTAATTTCTAATATAAGTGGCACTGAATATGTGCTGAAAGCAGGGTAGTTTACCAGCATGCCAGGACGAGCACGAGCGTGGGATGGCAAGGGAACACACTGCAGGCATTGCCGCATGGCGCTGAAGTTCATGTGCGGAGTGCGTTGTTCATCGGGAAAATATCTCGTAAAAGACAGAACTTCAGTGATATTTTATTAATGAAAGGCTCGATGAAACTAACAAGAATATCGTATTGGATTCCATAAATAGACTTATTTGTGAACGAACTTGAGAGGGATAAAAAATTAAAAAGTAATTGAAGAATATGATTAGAGTAAATGAAAGGAGATTGATTGCCAAAGTTTGGAATGAAAAGCTGAACTCAAATCGTGGTTAGAGGAATAATTTTTCTAGGTATTTCTTTTTAAAATAGCACATCACTCGCTTTGTTGCCATCGCGAAAGTACAATAACGTGCCTTTGGATAAAAATGCCAACTATGAAGCTTGTTTTCCAATCAGATAATTTTATGTATCTACCCTCTTCCTCCTCGCGCTACTTTTAGATTTGCAGTGCGACATTTTTCAATGAAATACTGAGACTTTCTGCAAAAATGTTGTTTTAATTATATTGAATTGAAGAACATAATATTCACAATAGTCACAAATTTCAATGCGTATCTAATTGAAACAAAAAATATCATCATTCATCACAGATTTCAATGAGTATCTAATTGAAACAAAAAATATCATCATTCATCACAGAGTTCAATGAGTATCTAATTAAAACAAATAATATCATCATTCGTCACAGATTTCAATGCGTGATGTACATGAGAAGCGGAATTTTCTACCGAGAGCCAGCCTCGAATGCTTCTTTGAGATGACTGTGCTCACCGAGGCGTGGTGGGGGGAAGCGGTAGCTTGTTGCCTGGAAAGTCGTCGGCTTGACCTCACGCAATGCGAGCGCGGTGTTTCTTCCCGTGGCGAAATGGAAGAACTCAGCCACAATTCTTTCCCCTGGCCCTAACTGTATGTTTGGAATGGTTAACTTCATAATTGGGGGCATTTGCTGTTGTGTTCTCGTGTTGACTATATGGTGCTGGAAGAACCAATGCATGACATGATAGATATCAACTTGATTGGAATACAAGATTTATTTGCCTACACTGATAGGGTTGAGTTCTTGCACAGGTGTGGTTACGTAATCACAAGGCAGGATGTATCTATTATCATTAGAGTTTTAAAGCACCGTTGGTGTAAAACTGAGAATATTTTTTACTCTAAAATAGTACTTGCCGTCGTAGATTTTCATTACGGTGATGATCCAATAGTTAGAGTTACTCTCATACATGTTACAACCCTAGTTATATTATTACATGAATAATAAAAGTTGCAGACGCAATCTTCACATTCTGTTTCTGTGCCAGTCATAACTTTGTCATTAATCAAATAATTTTCTTAGGAAATATTCTAACACGAAACTTTGCATGAGCTGCCAATGGTTACACAATAGAAATTGATTACATTACCATTATAACTCCCTCGATGATTTGATGAAATTATTTTTGATGAAAGTACCAACCCATTAAAAAAACGTTTATTTATCTTAGAGGTAATCAAGTAATCGTGCATGTTCAACTCCGTGATTAGGTTTTTCAGGATTTGATTCTTTTTCTAACAACTCATCGTCTGTCTCGCTCTTTCTATTTCCAATCTGTACAATAATAAGAGCCGCGTCCGTCTGTCCAAAGCCAGCCGAAAGTTTGTGATGAGCGTATCTGTGATGCAAGCTTAGGAAGTCGGAACGTCTGTCATGTGATTTGTGGAACATTATTATACATTTTTGACGAGCTTTTTTTTGCGGCCTCATCAACTCTCGAGAGATTGAATCTTTTGTCTTACGGCCTTTCTTTTATTTCGCCTTCTTTCATGTTTCAAATAAGGGAAGGCGGTCTAGTGGATAATAAAAACACTCAATAGAACCCGTGATTCACAAATTTCACTTGATGACTGATGGGGCTCGTTAATACACACATAATCTTAACACTAATTCAAAAATTGACGAAAAACATTGGATGCGGGTTGACTTCTAAAGTTTTGAAACTAATGTTCACGGATTGGTTAACATGTAGGCTGGAGAAAACATGCAATTTCTACCAAATCAATTGATTAGAAAATCACGTTTTGAGCCATAGAGCTGCTGGCCAGCTGATCGTATCACCATGTTGAATAAAAATTTAAATGATAGAAAATTCATTGACTTCAACTCAGTTGGATAGAATTTTTACAGAAATAGACTACTTAAAACAGTAGATAATTCCATGATGTTATTCCCATCGCTCAGAGTAATGCACACTATACCCTACTGGAAGCCCTCATTTCAAATGTGCAGCAAAAGAATTTTGAGGTTGTCAACAGGAATAATTGCATGACTTATTGCTAAGTCCTTATTTTGTCAACTTCATCTTCGCTGTACAGATGTTTTCTAACTTTTGGGTTGGGTAAGATGTTAGACCAGCTTACAAGCAGTTCGGTAACTTAAAGAGTCATATCTCAATTTGACTTCATTAGACAGAAATGATTCGTGTCATTCATTGTTTTTGCTAGTCATAGCCGTGTGGTTTAAAGGACCTGCCCTTCCGTGAAGGCATCGAGGGTTCGAATCTCGGTTCTGGATGGCGATTTTCTCCGTTGGGTATAGGGAAAATATTCCAAGCACAATACCCCACTCTACCCAGGTGTCTGAAATGGGTACCGGTCTTGACCGGAGGAAAGCGTCATGGCGTCCTGGTGTTAGTTATAAGGCATTAGAAAAACCAATGTACAAGGTGATATGTATCAGGCTTGAATTGGAAATAAAGCATCCGTAGATGCCGATGTTTGTTTGTTTGTTTTGTTTATTTTTCTCAACGAGCAAACTTTAGGTATAAAACGTTTGCAAATAGTGTTTTTCCATACATGTAGTGTTTTTTAGCCTTTCAATCGATCCCAAACTTATGATTAGGAGCGTAAATCTCATAGGTGTGTAGAGAGAAACATAGCTAGACATGTAGGTTTGTGTCTTACGAAGTCAAGTATGGCGTCTGTAAAATGAGCGTGAGGAGCTAAGGCGCTGGTTACGTTGACAGACAGCTATACGAAGTAATCATTGAAGAGTGTTTTTTTACCATTTGAGATAATTCTAGAGCAGAAGAATTTCAGTAACATTGATGGAACATTTGGCCCAAACAAGCTCATTTTTGCTCAGTGATCCCGACAAAGAGATGAGGGGATACTCCAAATGGTGATATCCAACGAATACGTTAAAACTCACCAGTTTTCGCACCATGACGGCCGTAACATCTTTATGAGTTAGCGCCTAAGCCATTGGCTTCTAGCGGATTGAGAACAAACTTGTTATTACGCACAGCAAATCAAGAAGCGGGACAACATTATAAATAAAAATAGTATCAATCCTGATTGAAAAATGAAATCATACTCCTGCAGTTTTCTGAACTAAATTCCTGTACAATGAATTGAATTTTAATCAATCAAAGGTACAAAGGCATAGAAGTGCATTCTTCGAAGGCGTGACGCCTCGACGATGTGGTATGGAGAGGCGCGTTGTACCGTCGAATGCAGACATTCGACGAGTGCGGACGTAATTTGCCACCTGCGTGTTTTTACAAAGCTTCAAAGTTGGTGATTTCATGGAGGGAACATACGGGATGTGAAGAACCGGAAATATTGCAGAGCAGATTGTACTGATGTTTTGATGTGCGACGGGGACATATCTCGTGCAAGTCAACGTTGTGCCTTACAAGGCTGAATGAAGAAATACGTGGGCAGGACACATTATGTGGAGCATATGAAGCATGTAGCTTCTCGAAGAGCATGTATGTACGTAAGCAGTTGTGGGATTAGCCTTAACAAATATTATGAGAAAATGAGGTGAAAATCTGTAATTATACGGTTCACGCACATGAAAACATGAAGTGAACATTGGAGATAACAATTCATAAATGATTACAGAGAATGAAATTGATTTGAAGCTCCATCGCTCGGAAGAAAGCGGAACGCTATACCCTAGCACTCAGGAGGAGATTATTCTGATCAAAGGAAACAAAAAGATTATTCTGATCAAAGGAGGAGATTATTCTGATCTAAGGAGAAGATTATTCTGATCAAAGGAAACAAGGAGAAGGTGACATGACTCATGAAGGTCATGGTATCATGGTGACTTGATTATTCTGATCAAAGGAAACGATCTACGCTACACGCTTGTTTATGCTAACTTTTCATTTTTCAATTTGTTCATTTGAGATGAAGCCAACTTTCATGTTTTCATTAATTCAAGTGGAGCAAATTATAAATGTACGCAAATTTTCTGTTTAAATTTAATGAAGATGATGATGCGTGTTACAGAATTATTAGGGAGTATTAATTGTTAACTCCCTTAAACAGGATTTTCTTGCAGTTCTCTAAAATCTATTAAAAAGTCAAATGATAGAACTCAACCATAAGGAAGCAGTTTTCACATCCTATAATATTATTCGCTGGCAGAAAGCATACTCTATTTTCAAAGCTCAATCACGCCTCCAACTAAACCAAGCCTTTCCCCGCAAGCACTCACAGCTCCCACCAACACGCAGTAATTACAAAACCATAAGCTCACGCTCTGAAAGCGTTTGAGTGGCCGCAATTCTCGGAATCTCACCAAAATTACCCGTGATTCAAATCATGCAGTAAATAATAGCGACCAGGCAGGCGAGGGAGTCCCAGAACTGAACAGAGTTCTACTTGTCTCCACTGAAGCCATTAAGCAAGGCTCATAAGCAAAGCCGTGCAGTGCCTTGGGTGCAGCAGCACGCGACAGTTGTGTGTAGTATTTGAGACCGGCAAACAGAGCAGTGCACCACAGCGCGCCTTAATTAACCAAGTTCGCTTTGACGCATTTTCGCCCGCGCTTCTGTTCTGCATTGAAGGCGGCGTGAGGGTTGTTGGGCTGGTGCATGTTAGGGTAGCGTGAGGGTTTTTAGGCTGGTGCATGTGAGGGTAGAATGAGGGTTGTTAGGCTGGTGCATGTGAGGGTAGCGTGAGGGTTGTTAGGCTGGTGCATGTGACGGTAGCGTGAGGGTTGTGAGGCTCGTACATGTGAGGGTAGGATGAGGGTAGCGTGAGGGTTGTTGGGGTGTTGCATGTGAGGGTAGCGTGAGGCTTGTTAAGCTCGTACATGTGTGGGTAGGATCAGGGTAGCGTGAGAGTTGTTATGCTGGCGCATGTGAGGGTAGCATGAGGGTTGTTAGGCTGGTGCATGTGAGGTTAGCGTGAGGCTTGTTAGGCTCGTACATGTGAGGGTAGGATGAGGGTAGCGTGAGGGTTGTTGGGCTGGTGCATGTGAGGTAGCGTGAGGGTTGTTAGGCTGGTGCATGTGAGGGTAGCGTGAGGGTTGTTAGGCTGGTGCATGTGAAGGTTGTGGAGGGTCGTTAGGCTGGTGCATGTGAAGGTAGCGTGAGGGTTGTTAGGCTGGTGCATGTGAGGGTAGCATGAGGGTTGTTAGGCTGGTGCATGTGAGGTTAGCGTGAGGCTTGTTAGGCTCGTACATGTGAGGGTAGGATGAGGGTAGCGTGAGGGTTGTTGGGCTGGTGCATGTGAGGTAGCGTGAGGGTTGTTAGGCTGGTGCATGTGAGGGTAGCGCGAGGGTTGTTAGGCTGGTGCATGTGAGGGTAGCGTGAGGGTTGTTAGGCTGGTGCATGTGACGGTAGCGTGAGGGTTGTTAGGCTGGTGAATGTGAAGGTAGCGTGAGGGTTGTTAGGCTGGTGTATGTGAGGGTAGCATGAGGGTTGTTAGGCTGGTGCATGTGAAGGTAGCGTGAGGGTTGTTAGGCTGGTGCATGTGACGGTAGCGTGAGGGTTGTTAGGCTGGTGCATGCATGGGAGGGTAGTGTGAGGGTTGTTAGGCTGGTGCATGTGAAGGTAGGATGAGGGTAGCGTGAGGGTTGTTAGGCTGGTGCATGTGAGGGTAGCGTGAGGGTAGGATGAGGGTAGTTTGAGGGTTGTTAGGTTGGTGCATGTGAGGGTAGCGTGAGGGTTGTTAGGCTTATGCAAGTGAGGGTAGCATGAGCGTTCTTACGCTGGCGCACGTGAGGGTAGCATGAGAGATGTTAGGCTGGTGTATGTGAGGGTAGCGTGAGGGTAGCGTGAGGGTAGCATGAGGGTGGCTTGAGGTTGTTAGCCTCATGCATGTGAGCGTAGCATGAGGGTTTTTAGACTCATGCATGTGAAGGTGGCATAAGGATGAAGTGAGGGTTCTTAGGCTGTTGCATGTGAGGGTAGCACGGGAATAGAGCGAAGGTTATCATGCTCGAGCATGAAAGGGTGGAGTGGTGTGAAGGTAGAGGGGTGTGAGGGTAGACTGGTTTGAGGGTAGACTAGTGTGAGGGTAGAGTGAGGGTGGAAGAGTAGAGCTGTGCGAGAGGTAGTGACGCTACAGACTTGTGTAAAGGAAAAGTGCAGAGCTGTTCATCAAGGCATGACTGCTGAGTTGCGTGAGATATGTGACAGATTTACGTATCCTATGGGCTAAAGAGGTGTGCGAAGTGTGTGGGTGGCATAATGTGGAAGATAGATGGTGAACTGGTGAGTGAGATGTGTGACTTGTATGTGATTTAGTCACCCATAGGACAGGGTTACGAAATATTCCCAAGTGCTATAAGAGACGGTAAGGTTCAGTAAAGATTTATCGAGTGACACAACAGGTCGGAACTTAAAAAAAAAACCAAAAGATCTTGTCTAATGCAAAAAGAAGTTGTCAGGACCAAG
Organism: Morinoia aosen; assembly: GCA_030386875.1. NCBI lineage: Eukaryota > Metazoa > Arthropoda > Malacostraca > Amphipoda > Talitridae > Morinoia > Morinoia aosen. The sequence goes on from CM059556.1 coordinate 11,937,439, forward strand.
AATGGATTGTAAAACGCAATAAATAATTTCCAAAACAATATTGAGGAGTTGCTTAGAAAAATTTGGAGGTACTAGGTACTCGTAGAGGCTATCACTCATAGTAGGAGCCTATTAATATCATTTTTATATTAATCAGTAAACACGCTCTTATGATATTTTGTGATGGTTCCTATATTTTCTCCCACCGATGCCACATCATTTGTAATAGTTTCTTGGTGGTGATCGCAGTCTTATTGGTTTTCTCGTTATCGTCCTTTCCATGTCTTTAATTACTGCCGACATTTCGTGATTTATATTTCGTGAGTACATTATTCCTCACAATTCTTTTATTTTCTAATCACTATTAATCATGATAGCTTTCAATGCTGCCACCAGCCACTTGGGCAAAGAATATTTATATTTATAAGACATGTTAATTTAAGATATCGGTTAAGCGTTTTGGCAACGTAGCGGAAGGCATATTAATATAAGTACATAGCCGTATTTCTTGGCTTCGTGAAACAATCATTCTTCTTTATCATCATCATCTCCTCCTCCTCTCTTCCTCCTAATTACGGGGGGAAATTAAGGACACGATAGATCTAAACATTTCACTATTGATAATAAAAGTAATCAAAAGTTATGAATTACATATCCTAATCGCTCGCATCCTATCCTACATACTTGAAGACCTGAAGGAGGGGACATTATTACATGGTGGACATAGGTTGACACTTAGCTGTGGTTCGACTGCTTTGTAGAGTGGCCCGGACTCCAGGCGACGGGCCGCCATTTTTTTGTATCGCCCGAATCGACCGTTGTGGCGATGCTTAACTGATATTAAAGCAAGGTTTGCGGGTCACTTAATAGAATTTGGAAGCAAGGCACAATTACGTTCGCTATGAGGTGGTTATGTTTAAGTCCTCAATATATTTAGATAAAAGCACGCGCCTGGTCCGCGAGGACCAACGCAATTCGTTTCGTCGCAGCTCACACCTCTGTCAGTGGCATTCGGAGCCCCCCACCTAACTGATTCCCGTCATCGAAGGCAACCCTCGCGGTGGCGCTATCGCCGCTTCTCCCTAGATGCCGACTAGCAATTACGATCTAATCAGATTGATATATGATAGGAAATTATTTCCTAAAACAATTTAAATACGCAGTTACTTACTCTCGTTGACATATTTATACTAACAATCCCCGCAAACATTATTAATAAGAAGTAAACATTACATAAGAGAAATCATTGGAGTTCCTGGCATCTTCTGTTGGGCTGTCGTTGTCCTCGAAGTCCAAGCGGAGATTCTTCTCGAAGGTATAGACGATTTGAAAGAATAGGCGATTTGAAGTGCTCCCACGTTGATACTCAGACTTAATATTGTTTGGTCTTTTAGAACCATTAAGAATACGTCATTGGCCAGATAACGATTCCAGATTCTCAGCGATATTCCGTACACAGTCATGCGGAGAAGCATGACAATATCCCCCATAGCCGACCAAATTACAAGCTCCCGCTTGTGCTCGAAAGGCTTATCCTCAATATTGAACCTCACTTGCAGCCGACGTGTTGAAACACATGGATCGTGAAAGAGGCCGCATGCAGACGACCGAAGTTTGCTCATGTGGCGAGCGCTGAAACGAGGACGCCAAATATAGACACCATAATAGTTTTTTCTTGGGCAGAAACTTTTCCTATAGATGATGTCGACCTCCTCCTCCGACGTTGGGATTTTCGCGAAAACCCTGAGAGTAAAAACTCTCGGAAGTGTAATTACTACTTCCATAATACCGCAGGCTCATTCGTCCTGGGTGGCATTGAGCTGTTCCTTTTCACTTGCAGAAGTCTTATAGAGATCTCCGAGTAGATACTCAGTGGGCCATCAATCGAGGTGGACTACTATCTCGTGGAGTTCATCATCTTTTTTTTTTGGGGTTGCGTAGGATTCGCTGCCTTTATGCTGAGATCTTTGAGTTGATACGTTGATTTTCATCTGGGCCTCCGTATTATTTTCATCGTCGTTGATTACATCTGAAGCCGTCGTCGTCGAATCCATCCGAAGTCCGAAGTCATGATCGAAATCCCAATGTTGAGCTGTCCTTTAAATTTTAAATGCCAGTCGTTTTCTATTCACAGTGCCTCAGTAGAAAATTAGCCGCGGTCGTCGACCCAGTCCGCTGATAAGAAGTTTTCTTCGCGTACTCGTTTTCTACGAGTCGGTGTGCGAGCTCTGGTCTGCCGCTGCGTGTCGTGCCTCAAGCGTCGAGGTAGATGGTGGGGTAGGGAGCAGGGGCACAGCACCTGTCTAGAGCGTGAGGGAGCGCGAGTTTAAATCCGTGGTGGTGAGTGTGGTCGATGGTGTAGACTTGGTTGAACCCGTGATGGTGAGTCCGAGCTGACCGATGGTGATTGGTCTTGTGAAGTCGCCTGCCACGCGCCCTCAGTCGCGCCTGACTGAGCTCGTCCACCACGCCTGGAAGATCAGTGCAATTAAATACTTGATCCTATCTTGCCAAAATTTTCCTCAGCATCAAACCAAATCCACCCAGTCCCAGCTCTCTCCTTCAAAATCTCCAAGCATTTACAAAGGACTTAAACATCCTACGCATCTGAATTTTACGTAATTCGTTAACAAAAAAAAACAGAATGAACATAAGGTTCGAAATATTAAATGATCGCGAATATTTAAGCTAAATACAAAAAAGCCTGACGAGTTACAAACACATTTATGAAACTATAAAATACACGGACATGAAATAATTGAATATGATTAGCTTTCCCCATACAAATTTAATCATAAATTTACATAATTTAAATTCAGTCGTATCCATCGCAACGAAGTCTAAATTTTTTTACGTTTAGCATTATCAAAATACGTTTGCGTGAACAAGTTAAGAAAAGATTTTCGAAATAGAATTCATTTGTTTGAAATAAATCATAACCCTAATGAAGCTTTAAATTTCTGAATAGATAATTCACTCTCTCATTCCGATGGATCGTGGATTGTCGTATCCGCCTAACTGTTTGCATGTTATTAATACATATCAAAGATGATAAGAATCATTATATGATGCGTCTCGCAGGTAACTAACTACTATATTAAAGGTAGATCCGTTGAAAATTTTACGCTAAAATACGAATGTGGTTCGACGAAGTTAAGTTATTGAATTTTGAAAAATCTTATCTAAGAATTAACACTAAAAGCAGACAAATGTCTCTAAATTACGCCTATATTAGTAGAAATAGTGCCGTTGGTATTTAGAATTGAATTTATTGTATTTAAACATCAAAATTAAATCGTTAAAGAATGCGTTCTGCGGAGATGGAAACAAAATCATCTAAAAGTTGGTTTTGATCATTAGTATTTAAATTTTGAATAAAAATTCACATGATATTGACATAATTATGCCGTGGTATCCGCATGAATTTGTTTGATGAACGTCGAATAAGAGATTTTACACGCAGTAATGATGAAATAATTAAATTTTTACGTTCTCACATGTAATTAAATTTATTTTTCATTAGAAAAACGTAAATATTACATGCCTAAACTAAGAAAATCGTGATTCACAACATTTATCGTTCGCATTATTGAAGTTTAGAATCATGGAAAGCTGTTGAGTGTGGCTTTGTGACCATTTCTGCGGGCGAACGAGCGATCTGTTTACATTTGGCCTTCCATCGGCTCGGGGTACGCGAGGCTGTGGCTTGGGTGCCAAGAATGTTCGATTCAATATTCGTCTCCAACATAGCATGTTGTTACATTTTAGTTTTTACATCACAGTTTTAACGTTGGGTAGTGCAGAAAATGTTACATACATGGTAGTTAAAATTACTTGATGAAGGGATACGTTGCACATCCGTACCTATTATGAGTCTATCGACAACATTGAAATATGAAACATTGATGCAACATTAATTGATCGTTCCAAATGACATTCTGCAAATAAGTATTCATTAGGAAGAGAGAGATAAGATGATTCAGATAAAGAAATTATTTTTAGTCGGCCAAATATCAATTTTTTTTAATATGAATGTTTGAATGCACATATACTTTTATTTCGGAGGTGTGAGTTCGGCATGAGATTCTACAGTAACATTTACATTTAAAGCAAAACTCAAATCCCACCGCTCAGCCTCCATTTGTGATGGTTCCTATATTTTCTCCCACCGATGCCACATCATTTGTAATAGTTTCTTGGTGGTGATCGCAGTCTTATTGGTTTTCTCGTTATCGTCCTTTCCATGTCTTTAATTACTGCCGACATTTCGTGATTTATATTTCGTGAGTACATTATTCCTCACAATTCTTTTATTTTCTAATCACTAATAATCATGATAGCTTTCAATGCTGCCACCAGCCACTTGGGCAAAGAATATTTATATTTATAAGACATGTTAATTTAAGATATCGGTTAAGCGTTTTGGCAACGTAGCGGAAGGCATATTAATATAAGTACATAGCCGTATTTCTTGGCTTCGTGAAACAATCATTCCTCTTTATCATCATTATCTCCTCCTCCTCTCTTCCTCCTAATTACGGGGGGAAATTAAGGACACGATAGATCTAAACATTTCACTATTGATAATAAAAGTAATCAAAAGTTATGAATTACATATCCTAATCGCTCGCATCCTATCCTACATACTTGAAGACCTGAAGGAGGGGACATTATTACATGGTGGACATAGGTTGACACTTAGCTGTGGTTCGACTGCTTTGTAGAGTGGCCCGGACTCCAGGCGACGGGCCGCCATTTTTTTGTATCGCCCGAATCGACCGTTGTGGCGATGCTTAACTGATATTAAAGCAAGGTTTGCGGGTCACTTAATAGAATTTGGAAGCAAGGCACAATTACGTTCGCTATGAGGTGGTTATGTTTAAGTCCTCAATATATTTAGATAAAAGCACGCGCCTGGTCCGCGAGGACCAACGCAATTCGTTTCGTCGCAGCTCACACCTCTGTCAGTGGCATTCGGAGCCCCCCACCTAACTGATTCCCGTCATCGAAGGCAACCCTCGCGGTGGCGCTATCGCCGCTTCTCCCTAGATGCCGACTAGCAATTACGATCTAATCAGATTGATATATGATAGGAAATTATTTCCTAAAACAATTTAAATACGCAGTTACTTACTCTCGTTGACATATTTATACTAACAATCCCCGCAAACATTATTAATAAGAAGTAAACATTACATAAGAGAAATCATTGGAGTTCCTGGCATCTTCTGTTGGGCTGTCGTTGTCCTCGAAGTCCAAGCGGAGATTCTTCTCGAAGGTATAGACGATTTGAAAGAATAGGCGATTTGAAGTGCTCCCACGTTGATACTCAGACTTAATATTGTTTGGTCTTTTAGAACCATTAAGAATACGTCATTGGCCAGATAACGATTCCAGATTCTCAGCGATATTCCGTACACAGTCATGCGGAGAAGCATGACAATATCCCCCATAGCCGACCAAATTACAAGCTCCCGCTTGTGCTCGAAAGGCTTATCCTCAATATTGAACCTCACTTGCAGCCGACGTGTTGAAACACATGGATCGTGAAAGAGGCCGCATGCAGACGACCGAAGTTTGCTCATGTGGCGAGCGCTGAAACGAGGACGCCAAATATAGACACCATAATAGTTTTTTCTTGGGCAGAAACTTTTCCTATAGATGATGTCGACCTCCTCCTCCGACGTTGGGATTTTCGCGAAAACCCTGAGAGTAAAAACTCTCGGAAGTGTAATTACTACTTCCATAATACCGCAGGCTCATTCGTCCTGGGTGGCATTGAGCTGTTCCTTTTCACTTGCAGAAGTCTTATAGAGATCTCCGAGTAGATACTCAGTGGGCCATCAATCGAGGTGGACTACTATCTCGTGGAGTTCATCATCTTTTTTTTTTGGGGTTGCGTAGGATTCGCTGCCTTTATGCTGAGATCTTTGAGTTGATACGTTGATTTTCATCTGGGCCTCCGTATTATTTTCATCGTCGTTGATTACATCTGAAGCCGTCGTCGTCGAATCCATCCGAAGTCCGAAGTCATGATCGAAATCCCAATGTTGAGCTGTCCTTTAAATTTTAAATGCCAGTCGTTTTCTATTCACAGTGCCTCAGTAGAAAATTAGCCGCGGTCGTCGACCCAGTCCGCTGATAAGAAGTTTTCTTCGCGTACTCGTTTTCTACGAGTCGGTGTGCGAGCTCTGGTCTGCCGCTGCGTGTCGTGCCTCAAGCGTCGAGGTAGATGGTGGGGTAGGGAGCAGGGGCACAGCACCTGTCTAGAGCGTGAGGGAGCGCGAGTTTAAATCCGTGGTGGTGAGTGTGGTCGATGGTGTAGACTTGGTTGAACCCGTGATGGTGAGTCCGAGCTGACCGATGGTGATTGGTCTTGTGAAGTCGCCTGCCACGCGCCCTCAGTCGCGCCTGACTGAGCTCGTCCACCACGCCTGGAAGATCAGTGCAATTAAATACTTGATCCTATCTTGCCAAAATTTTCCTCAGCATCAAACCAAATCCACCCAGTCCCAGCTCTCTCCTTCAAAATCTCCAAGCATTTACAAAGGACTTAAACATCCTACGCATCTGAATTTTACGTAATTCGTTAACAAAAAAAAACAGAATGAACATAAGGTTCGAAATATTAAATGATCGCGAATATTTAAGCTAAATACAAAAAAGCCTGACGAGTTACAAACACATTTATGAAACTATAAAATACACGGACATGAAATAATTGAATATGATTAGCTTTCCCCATACAAATTTAATCATAAATTTACATAATTTAAATTCAGTCGTATCCATCGCAACGAAGTCTAAATTTTTTTACGTTTAGCATTATCAAAATACGTTTGCGTGAACAAGTTAAGAAAAGATTTTCGAAATAGAATTCATTTGTTTGAAATAAATCATAACCCTAATGAAGCTTTAAATTTCTGAATAGATAATTCACTCTCTCATTCCGATGGATCGTGGATTGTCGTATCCGCCTAACTGTTTGCATGTTATTAATACATATCAAAGATGATAAGAATCATTATATGATGCGTCTCGCAGGTAACTAACTACTATATTAAAGGTAGATCCGTTGAAAATTTTACGCTAAAATACGAATGTGGTTCGACGAAGTTAAGTTATTGAATTTTGAAAAATCTTATCTAAGAATTAACACTAAAAGCAGACAAATGTCTCTAAATTACGCCTATATTAGTAGAAATAGTGCCGTTGGTATTTAGAATTGAATTTATTGTATTTAAACATCAAAATTAAATCGTTAAAGAATGCGTTCTGCGGAGATGGAAACAAAATCATCTAAAAGTTGGTTTTGATCATTAGTATTTAAATTTTGAATAAAAATTCACATGATATTGACATAATTATGCCGTGGTATCCGCATGAATTTGTTTGATGAACGTCGAATAAGAGATTTTACACGCAGTAATGATGAAATAATTAAATTTTTACGTTCTCACATGTAATTAAATTTATTTTTCATTAGAAAAACGTAAATATTACATGCCTAAACTAAGAAAATCGTGATTCACAACATTTATCGTTCGCATTATTGAAGTTTAGAATCATGGAAAGCTGTTGAGTGTGGCTTTGTGACCATTTCTGCGGGCGAACGAGCGATCTGTTTACATTTGGCCTTCCATCGGCTCGGGGTACGCGAGGCTGTGGCTTGGGTGCCAAGAATGTTCGATTCAATATTCGTCTCCAACATAGCATGTTGTTACATTTTAGTTTTTACATCACAGTTTTAACGTTGGGTAGTGCAGAAAATGTTACATACATGGTAGTTAAAATTACTTGATGAAGGGATACGTTGCACATCCGTACCTATTATGAGTCTATCGACAACATTGAAATATGAAACATTGATGCAACATTAATTGATCGTTCCAAATGACATTCTGCAAATAAGTATTCATTAGGAAGAGAGAGATAAGATGATTCAGATAAAGAAATTATTTTTAGTCGGCCAAATATCAATTTTTTTTAATATGAATGTTTGAATGCACATATACTTTTATTTCGGAGGTGTGAGTTCGGCATGAGATTCTACAGTAACATTTACATTTAAAGCAAAACTCAAATCCCACCGCTCAGCCTCCATTTGTGATGGTTCCTATATTTTCTCCCACCGATGCCACATCATTTGTAATAGTTTCTTGGTGGTGATCGCAGTCTTATTGGTTTTCTCGTTATCGTCCTTTCCATGTCTTTAATTACTGCCGACATTTCGTGATTTATATTTCGTGAGTACATTATTCCTCACAATTCTTTTATTTTCTAATCACTAATAATCATGATAGCTTTCAATGCTGCCATCAGCCACTTGGGCAAAGAATATTTATATTTATAAGACATGTTAATTTAAGATATCGGTTAAGCGTTTTGGCAACGTAGCGGAAGGCATATTAATATAAGTACATAGCCGTATTTCTTGGCTTCGTGAAACAATCATTCCTCTTTATCATCATCATCTCCTCCTCCTCTCTTCCTCCTAATTACGGGGGGAAATTAAGGACACGATAGATCTAAACATTTCACTATTGATAATAAAAGTAATCAAAAGTTATGAATTACATATCCTAATCGCTCGCATCCTATCCTACATACTTGAAGACCTGAAGGAGGGGACATTATTACATGGTGGACATGGGTTGACACTTAGCTGTGGTTCGACTGCTTTGTAGAGTGGCCCGGACTCCAGGCGACGGGCCGCCATTTTTTTGTATCGCCCGAATCGACCGTTGTGGCGATGCTTAACTGATATTAAAGCAAGGTTTGCGGGTCACTTAATAGAATTTGGAAGCAAGGCACAATTACGTTCGCTATGAGGTGGTTATGTTTAAGTCCTCAATATATTTAGATAAAAGCACGCGCCTGGTCCGCGAGGACCAACGCAATTCGTTTCGTCGCAGCTCACACCTCTGTCAGTGGCATTCGGAGCCCCCCACCTAACTGATTCCCGTCATCGAAGGCAACCCTCGCGGTGGCGCTATCGCCGCTTCTCCCTAGATGCCGACTAGCAATTACGATCTAATCAGATTGATATATGATAGGAAATTATTTCCTAAAACAATTTAAATACGCAGTTACTTACTCTCGTTGACATATTTATACTAACAATCCCCGCAAACATTATTAATAAGAAGTAAACATTACATAAGAGAAATCATTGGAGTTCCTGGCATCTTCTGTTGGGCTGTCGTTGTCCTCGAAGTCCAAGCGGAGATTCTTCCCGAAGGTATAGACGATTTGAAAGAATAGGCGATTTGAAGTGCTCCCACGTTGATACTCAGACTTAATATTGTTTGGTCTGTTAGAACCATTAAGAATACGTCATTGGCCAGATAACGATTCCAGATTCTCAGCGATATTCCGTACACAGTCATGCGGAGAAGCATGACAATTTAGATATGTAATATTTTGGTGGCTAATTTTTTTATTTGGTTATAGAATGTTTTAAAGGTATATTCAGGTAAAATAAATAGCGGTAAATTACTCTGCATGTATTACATTGTATGTATTACTTTTGCTATGTATAGTTACCAACTGTGAATTACTTTGTATGGCGTTCGTAACTAACTTATAACGAACGTAAATAACCAACCTGAGAGGAAACCCGTGAATCTAGTTAGTTTTCTAACTTAAAATCTTAAAAAATTACCAAACCGAGCAAATTACTTTTGCTTTGTATTTCTTGCAAAAACTGTTGGAACAAACCAGCAATATGTGGCGTTCTCAACAGAAATGATTGCGCAATAGCTTAGTCCAAGTCAAAACTACAGCTAAGGAAATTTTGCTATAAATAGACGAGTTATTTCACTATAACATTAAAAGACTTGTCTACGGCTGATAAGCATCTGAAACTATTTTGTTTTGAGAATTTCGAAATTAATATTTTTTCTTATGTGAATTAGTTACAAGCATGATGTTTTGAGAACATTTCCAACTCCTAAAAGGGAAAGGCTTAACAGAAGAACGTACACGGAACGTATGTTCACACCCAGGCAAAAAGAAGCGGTCAAACCCACCATATCACGCACCCACGAAAAACATCCTCACAAGAGAAGCAAAACAGCTAACACGTCGTCATAGCTTCACAAGATGTTACATTAACAACAACTAATGACAGTAACAACAAATAACTACATTAGTTTTCATAAGCTATTTTACAGAGCAGGGAGCAACAAACGCTACAAATTTCGAATGCGTACACTAAACAGAAACGCAGGAAATCATACGCCCAGCAAGCTCAATTTTTACAAAAGCAGCCAGGAAAATATCCCGTGCCGTAACCCCGATGTGTTGTGTCCACCGCCTCGAGTGCAAACTTTTCAAAGGGAAATAACGCTGTGCAATTTGCATGCGATCTTTTGAACTCTACACCTGTTTTGCGTGGCTTAAAATTTCCTGCGCTTCAGGAAACACAAGATTCCTTTACCCAGAAATCTCGTTCTTGCCTTTGCTCAGTTCTAGGGAGAGGTTATCGGAGAGCAGAAATGTCTTCAATGGGGAAGGATACTATACACAAGATACGATAAAATAGGATAGTATTCAATAAAATTAAAAATAGAATAAAATCTCTAACAAACCCTGATATTTTTGGATTTTTCTGTATCCTAGAATATCATCGGACTCGAAGGAGTTTCTTATAACATATTTATATGAGAGGAGGCTACTTCTTGTGTTTTACTATAAATTTTATAGAAAAATATAGCTTACTCGCATCAACTTGAGGTACAGGCAGATACAGTGAGGGTACACGTCATTGATCTTCAAACTGTACAGTATGACGTGTTCCCTCAGGTATACGTCATACTGTATACCTTCAGGTACACGTCATACTGAACTTCATGAAGCGTACTCTTTGTCAGAATACTGCATCTATTTAAGAAGGTATAGGCAGATAAACCATGCATGTATGTGTAATATGTATGTACTAGACAAAATTGTTTTTCGAGTGAACGGTATTCCAACTCCTGGAAGTAAAAACATGTGAGAAATAAGCAAATTTCTTTGTCTATACTGAATGAAAAATTGAGTTTCTTAAAGGGGATTTAGCAAGTAATCTTCAAACGCGATGAAATAAATTTCTCGGGATAGTCTGTGCCATGACTTCGGCTATGCGACTATACAAATGCACGAAACGAGTTGAAGTATGTCATGATTTAAATTTTTGGCATGGTACAATTTGTTATCACTAAGATCAATGTTAAAACGAAGTTGTTCCATCAATTTCTTCTTAACTAAATTTCGCCAACATGAAATTAGAGGAGAGAAGTTTTTCTTCAATAATTATTGGAGGGAATGGCGTGAGTCATCGTTTTTCTCCTCGTTATGAATGCAACGCTGATTGTGGTAGATTACCGGAACATTTTCTAAAATTTGTAGATCTATACGAAAATCAAAGCCAGTCTTCTGAACAAAAAAAAAATAAAAATAATCGCCGAAAGCCAACGTAGAATCCAAAAAGTTTAAGCGTAAGACGAGCGTAGTGCTGGGAAGTATAGAAGGGAATAACAGGCTGCTTGGTATTTGGAATACTGCAATTATTCAAGAGGTGCTCAACAAAGGTGCGTTAACGAAGGCACAAACCAATGACACCAAATATCTTGGTTATACTATTGACTGCGGGATATTTCTGTGGCGGGTGAAGTGCGAGGCTCTTGGTCAAATGCTCACAACGCGTCGTTAAGAAACAAAGGAGGAACGACAAAGCCAGGGACGAAGTTCATAATCAATAGAGCGTCTTGATTTCAGCTGGGCTCAATCAGGGCTTTAATCATGGTGTCGTAACAATGGACATTAACAATAATAATTTTCGAAGCCAAATTAAAATCCCAAACATCGAAAAACGGCGTCTTTAAACACGTCAAAAAAAGCGTGGAAAATTTAATACGATTGTAAGGAATGACGGGAGACTATTTAATTTTGAGAAATTCGTTAGATTTATGCTCATAATTATGACAAGTCTAACATATGGGCAAAATAATGGGGAAATCAACATTGAAGCATTAATCAGACGAACAAAAACATGAGCAGACTTGGGAGTAATGAATGTTAAGATAAAAAGTTATATGCCTGGCGAGAGAAGAAGTCCATCCTGCGAGAAAATAGAAATTATTTTGCATTTTTAACAGGAGGCAGAGTAGATGTTTGGTCACGAAAGTATCATGGTGTCAGTTTTGCGTCACGGAACATATTCCTACAAACTGGTTCCAATGAGAATCATAACGCAAAAAAAAAAAACAATTTGGTCAGAAATGAATTGCGCTGAAGTGAAGCAGCGTAAACGCATTGTGCTAAGTCAATCATTTCTCATAAATAAATTGTATTGCTCTTTCATTAATGGAGCTAAACTGAAATAGGTGTATTAATAGTTGCATAATTATTGCTTTGAGCGAGATATATGCAACAATTAAAGTGAGATATTTCACACAATTTTAGCGATGCAACTATTGCGACATATTTGCAACAATGAAAGCGAGATATTTGATGAAATCGTAGCAAGACGCTTGAAAACCATCCTAGATTTTACGGAGAAATAATTGGAAGCTTCACCATTGGAGGCGGAGTATTGAACAATGAAGGCCGGCAGGGTTCAGTGACCTAACACAGGGGAATGAAAACCGTCCTTTGGAAAATGATCAGTTGAACATATTACGGTGGACTAAATATTGAAATTAAATTCTTTCTCGTAATTTTTCTCGTACCGTAACTTGTTTTTTCTAAACTTTTTTCCATGTTTCATGTCGGTGAAGCAAGGTCTTTTGAAGTACAACTTTTGTTTTCATTTCAAGCACAAAAAACAGAATAACTTTTTAAAATAAATTTTTAAAATCGAAGAACTCTTGTTAATTTAAAGTACATTGTCGTTAAGTACATTTATCAAGCACTGCAAGAAATGTAACTCGTTTTTCTGTGGAGTCAGTGGAGCTCCCGTCGCACTACGCTGCTGTCGCCAACGGAGTTTGGAGTTTTTAAGAGCACAGAATAGAGCATGTGAAGGTCAAGAACCTAAATATTTGCTTACTTGTAAATGATGGGAGACATTTATTCACAATGAAGTTTCTCAAACTATGATGCACGTGGACGGTTTGAGAAATTCTAACTAGAACGTCATGCTTTTTACTTACCATCTTATTCAACTATAGTTGTACTTACAATTTTTCTTTCGAATAAATGGTCCGGTGAATTTACGTATAATGAAACTTTACGAGTTCTTGCTCTCTTCCCTCACTCCTCCTTTGTAGATGAGCCGTCACAATTTTATTTAAATTTATAAATTTGCTGCGCAATTCTTTATATTACAACACTAAACACACGTTGCTCCTTTTAAGGAAAATGGTATTTTTCATGCCGAGTAAATGAGCACTGTTATCAATATCCGCCACAGACGTTCTCAGTACGGACAATTTTAGATTTTGAAGGTTCTATTAGGCGTAAGTTTGCAATAACTTATGGCATGTATTCCTGCGATGTATTCCTCACCTAATGCTTTTAAGAAATACAACATCCTTCACAAAAAATCATTCGATAAATTGATAACCACTCCAATGTTTGAAGATCAACGACCACCAGTGCAAAAAATTAGCCCGTAACGAAGTTAGCAAGTAAACTTTAGATCAAGACTCAAAGATCGGTCTATCTCCTGTGCTACAGACCAGTGCAGCAGAGAATCTTCAACTCCAGACCAAGACTCAAAGATCGATCCATCTCCTGTGCTATAGACCAGTGCAGCAGAGAATCTTTAACTCCAGATCAAGACTCAAAGATCGGTCCATCTCCTGTGCTACAGACCAGTGCAGCAGAGAATCTTCAACTCCATATCAAGACTCAAAGATCGGTCCATCTCCTGTGCTACAGACCAGTGCAGCAGAGAATCTTCAACTCCAGATCAAGACTCAAAGAACGGTCCATCTCCTGTGCTACAGACCAGTGCAGCAGAGAACCTTCAACTCCAGACCAAGACTCAAAGATCGGTCCATCTCCTGTGCTACAGACCAGTGCAGCAGGGAATCCCACGTCCGCTCAAGCCACCCAAGAATTTAGGGTCGGCTGCAGGTCAATCAGAGAGCGCGTACGCTCCAAAAAGTCCCTTAAATCGGGCATTTGTTGAAAGGCCGGGGTCTTCGCAGTCATGACGAAGGCTCCTCAATCAGAGACAGCTCCGCTCCAAATCGGCAGAACGGTCCACAACTTTTCGGTCCCGTATTCACTTTTCCCCATCCTGTATTCAGTTTTTCCTCGTTTCTCCTGAAGCCTGATCCCAACTTGGCACAATCCCAATAGTGCTCCAGCCGCTTCTCCCATACGCCCTTTTTTTATTAAAGGCTTTAGAGAACTTTTTGCGGGATTCTGATGTGATTGTTTTACTCTCAAAATAGCCTAGAGCACACCTAGTGTTTCTTCAAATCGCAACCAGAAAGAAACTTTGTTCGGTAACGTGCAACATTTATTTTTAGCCCGAAAAGCAAAATTTTCCGTTGCCTTGCAGCGTCGCTCAACTTTTTTGTCGTTGCTGTCGCGTACTCCAGAATTCTAAAGACTCTAAAACGAACCTGCTGAGTTGATAAAACTTTTTAGAATGACTCCATTTTGCATAAATAGATGTTTCTCGTAAGTTCCGTACAATTGGCCGAATATTAAATAAAAAAGTTCAAACAATTTTGAAAAGATCAGAAGTAGCTATTTTACAAATTCCTTCTCTTGTAACTATATAAATACAATTCGAACTGTTTTCGCACATTATCGTGAATGAAGTCTGTTTTTTCCGTTGTCATTTTCATTTTAATTTGGCTATCACTCCTGCGCCAAAGATTCGTCGACCTGAATTTTTGGGGGCTAACGTGGGACAAAATGCGTTTCAGTTTATTAGGCTCAAAAATTTCATAATTTCTTCGTCAAGTTTTAATTATTCTATACTAAGAAAAAGGCGCTTGTTTCTCATTGTATCTTTATTTCAATTTCTGTTGATGAAGTTTCAAAATTTTACCATTGTATATCATGTATATCATTAAAAATCGTAGAATTTTATGGCGTAAAGTTTGCTTCGAATGATTAGTTATATTTGTTATAATTTGAAATATAATAAAAAAATAAGGCAGTGCGGAGTTACTTTCTGGCGCCACTGTATATATATATATATATATATATATATATATATATATATATATATATATATTTGGCTGTATAAAGATAGAAAAGAGCGAGTATTTACCGCATTTTTCATATCAACTTATTTTTACACTTTAGCCCCGTTCAGTATAACTTCACCACAATAATCCCATCGACAGAATTTGTGGGGTCAAAATGCATGAGTTTCAACGAACAGCTTTTCATGTATTTATTTTTTACCTGCCTTCATATCAAACTTTTTGTCTGCTCCAGAAGTCTTTGTGGCAGTAAGCGGATGTTTCTTGCCGTCCTCCCGTATTTACGATAAACAAGATCCCAGCTGGTATTTTTTGAGCTGTTCCTCGCACTTTCTCCGATGCCGGAGACACTATTTTGAGGCCGAGAATATTTTATCGAACACACGTCTGGCTAGCGTCTTTCCTGATCTTTGACCGAGCGGCGACGTACGCAGGTTTCCTTCATAGATTTATGGGTCTTACCGGCACAGGGATTCTTATTCCGAGACTTTGCTGTGAGGAATTTTTCATGTTCGATCGTTGAAGGCCAGAGACATGAAGCTTCTGATTTGTATTTTATAGCTCTGTCAAACATTCACAATATTGCTTCAAGGTTTACTGATTGAAGCCAGAGTAACTGAAAGTAAATCATGGGTGAAAACTTTTCTTTTATCATCGATATTTCTTTGTGTTAGTACTGGATACAATCCTGATACCGCACCAGGAATAATTTTAGCTTTCTATTTAGATGAGTAAATGATCCGCCACGACCAGCATGCGTGTTTGCAGTGGTAAATGCAAGGTAGGTAAATCAACAAAGCAACATCCCTTTATTTTCCATGAGCTTCGATTCGAATTCATTATTAGATATTATTTGTATAATAATAATGAAATCAATGCAAAAGTCATTATCAAACGAACGATGTACGCGTATGGAAGTCATATTACGATACAGCCATAAAAAATTGGCCTCGGTTCTTACGTATGAGACGTGGAATGTCGTTTTAAGAAGGCGCTGAAAATCGAAGTCGTTATTGCGTTCGGTGGAAATTTACACCTTTTCAGAGAGCATCAAAGCATGGGCAAAATCCATCGCTGGCACGAGCATGAAGTGGATTAATGATGAACGGATCAATAATTAATGACCTGAGAATAATGTACGGTTGGTAACACGTACGGAAGCTTACTGCATTTGCTGCGGAGTGCAGCCCCTTTGTATGCTGTTCGTCCTGTGCATTAGAGAGCTTAGTTAGTATTTCGGGTTATCTCCACTTAAAGTAAACGTCGAGCTATGTTTAACTCGCTACAATGTTGAAAAGATTTGCAGGTTTCTTCCAACGTTACAGGTTTGGTTAAAATCCGATTTTCACCTAATTTATAGGTAAATTATAAATTTTTTTATGCATAGCTACGTCATCGCATCGGTCATTTAACCAAACGTCTTTATCATTTTAGGAATCATTTGTTCTTTTCTATTGGCGCGCTGTCGCAACTGTTGAATGGATTACCCGCCCCTTGCAAGCTAACGTTAGTAAGATGCATGGAAAGTTAGTCAGTTTTAGGTCAATCGAACGTTTCCTTCTTTGAGTGCACGTACTTTTTTACAGTAAAGTAAAGCTAAATGTTCAAGTCCAGCGATGAAAAACGCACCATTCAGACGCGAAAAAATCGTCTCATGTCATCATGATTACACAATGCAAGTAAAAGTAAGTTTAAGCATTAACTTGAAGTTAATAATGTGATGGTATCAAAACCACAAACAATATTACCTCACGTAAGAGAAGAGAAAGGTTACGCTAATGGTTGCCAAGCTGGAGGCGGATTTATTCCATTCAAGTTGAAGAACATTACCTTATACATTACCTCCTCTATTGCCTCATAACTAACGACAGGACACAATGACGCGCAGTCAAGCTCTTGCCCATTTCAGACACGAGGGGGAAGAGGAGAATAATGAAAGAGAATAATGGATGAATGGAAAGAGAATAATGTGGACAATGTGTTCGTGTTAAATGTGGAGACTGTTAGGGGTAGGCCAGCTCTTATAACTACACTTTAGAGCATAAAATACATTCTAATGTTTTTACTCATGGACTGAGTGTGTGTACTTTTTATGAGGTTACTCAAGATTGAAAGCTGATCATCTCTGTGGGACTCTATACTTTTTAGTAGTAATACTCTTTGTTTTTTATCGTTACTTTGTAATATTTTCCATTTTTGCATCGTGTATTATTTTCTGTTAGTTCAATTTAAAGATTGATCATATTGATATATTCGATGATGTTGATCTCAGGCTTTTGAATACGTTGTTTCCAAGTCCAAATGAATCAAGAAACTGTGAATCTATTTCTATTTAAAAATCCAATGAATCGACGAGAACAAGTTGCAACGATTTTTCCCTGTTGTGTTGAAACTGTAGGTCATTCTGTACAAAAATAAATGCAATAACATGTACTATCACCGAGCTAAATTGTAACTTTGACATTATTAGCTTCACCGAAAATTGGCTAGATGACACATCTTAAAACATGTTCCAATCCAGAATTATTTTAGCTATCATTCAATACGTAATAGTAATAAACGTGGCGTAGGCGCCAATACATACATATTTAAACACATAGCTTCGAGACTCGTTGCAAGTGCAACCATAAATCATGACCACATCGAAACGCTATTCATAGCACTGAGGAAAAACGTTAAACGTATTATATTTGGAACATACCTTAAGGCCTCCAGCAGTCTGTATAGGCCTCCAGCAGTCTGTCTGGTATCTTTCTTGAATGTACTCTATAATATTGTGTCTCAGCTTAGCAATTTTTTATACAATAACAGAATAATTTACTGCGACTAGAACTACGATCATCTAAAAAATGAAAGCTCCGAAAAAATCTTAAATTTCACGAATGTATTTCTGTCAAAATCTTTCCTTCAAATAATCACGACGCCTAAACGTGTCTCGTCAGAATCTGCTACGCTGCTTGAAAAAATCTTTATGATAGATCCAACTGATGCTCTTACAGGGATAATAACTGCCGACTTATTTGATCATTTCCCGGTGTTTCTTATTAAAAAAATATATTTGTTACTAGCACCAGGTTGCAGGCTGAAACTTACTCATATCGTTGCGTAAAATAATAAAATTTGGGGAAAATGCGCTTTGATTTAGAAGAATTGATGCCAACAGTGAACATCTATTAGTATCAGTATCGTCTTGTTTATGGTTAGATCGGTTAAGTTGTGTTAATTCAGGAAAAAGAACCTTGGGGTTTGAGATAACTATCAGCTAATAGTTTTCCGTAAAATGAGAAAAAGATGAGAAAAGATTCTCAAAATATCCAAACACGAAATTTTTCAAAAGGCCTTTACGACAAATTCTGAGAAGAATGTAGGTGCCTTCCAGACCTCATGGGCATTTTAGAAGAAGCCAGTCAAATTCACGACAGTACGAAAACTGTAGACTTAAAATAGTGTGTCTCAGCATTCAGGTAGCGTTCGATGAGTTTCGGCAAAAAACAATTTTCAAACTATAGTGAAGCCTTTTTAAACTTGAATATTTAGGGCGGCCGGACACCATTGATCATGTAACCCTGTTGGCTCCTTAAAATAAGTTTCCAACCGCCCTCATTCCTCAAAGCTTCAGACGCTGCACGACAGCTGTCAGGAGCGGACGGTGTTGTTTGGCTCCTATGATTTTGATACAAGTGTGTGTGTGTGTGTGTGGTGTATGTGTGCGTGTGTGTCTGTGCGTAGTATCGGTAAATCTCTGGTTTGTCGACGGGTGTCTTAAAATGTGTACTCACTCTTTGGCTCCCAGTAGTCAAGAATTTATTTTCAGATCAGCGTTTTTTGGCATGAGTCTATTAACTCAAATCATAGAGAAGGGCATTCAATTTTGGAAAATTAAATGTCATAAAAGAAGATTTAGTCGCCCCTGAAACGAAAACATAGACTACATGAGTAATCCTCAGTCAAAAACTGATTACATTTTCAAAAGACATTTGGCTCACACCTGAAGCTCTATTCCGATTTCTCTCCCTTGGTTAGTCACCCCTTGTGACATGGGCGCTGGTCGCTGTGGTCGGTAGCAGCTGCAACATCATTTTCATTACTTAGTAATTAATTAATTGTTGCCATTTCTTTTCTTGCCTTGGAACTATTACGAAAACAATTATTGTTCTTGTATAGGAGTTCTTACTGTAACTGCTACTGTTCTTGTATAGGAGCTGTTACTGTAACTGCTACTGTTCCTGTATTAGAGCTGTTATTGTTCTTGTCTAAGATATTTTACTGTAACTATTACTGTTTTTACATTGGAATCATTAATATAATTATACCTGTTTTTGCCTAGGAACTAATACTTTTATGTTAGCTGCTTAAAATCTAGTCCGACCTTTTTTTCGGAAACTAATGATGATGATGATCAATACTAATAGGAAATTCAGAAGGAGTGTTTGACACAGAGTGTATCGAGAAGAAAAGAGGAGAAGCGGAGAAGGATAGGTAAGGAAATAAAAAGATGCGTTTTGCGCATGGAATGCTAGTGTTGAAGGGTGTAGATAAGTGGTTTGATGATGGTGAAGATTAATTGCCCATCAGGGCTTCGTAGGGATGAGTGTTGCGTTACTGAGCATCTGTGATACTGTACGTATTTGCGTAGACTTGCCGTAATGAAGAGAGGGTTGTAGAAAAGTATCAGAAGCTAATCAGAATCAGTTATGAGTGCGTCCTTTTCTTACCGGCTCAACATTTATCAATATGTTGGAACGATGACTCATTCACTTAATTTTGTTGCCAAGACCCGGAAGCTGCTTAATTTTGGAGGAGAGAGAGCGCGCGGTTTCCACGCAAGCTCGGAAACTACATTTTTCAGAGGAAAATAGCATTTGTTTCATGCGATTTTTTAATGCCTTCGGTGCGAAGCCCAACGCCTTCTAATCTTGTTGAAAATGTTACAAAATTATCCGCGTATAAGTTAGTACAGCAAGCCTCTCTTATTTACTCGCAGTTTTCAAATCTGATTCAAAAAAATAATTCACAATGAGAAGGTCTCTTTTTGCTACTTTTGGCGTGTACGAATCTGGCTCAACGGTTTCGCTCAAGGAGCTGGTATTGTTCACAAACACCGGACATAACAAAAGTTCTGCGTCAGCGTGTTGTGTTTGGCGCCCGCTACACTCCATCCTGTACACCAAGGACCTGGACCACGGAACCATTAGTTAAAATATCAAATTTTCAGATAACACGAAGATGTTCATCGAAAAAGACGAAGTGAACTGGCAAGCAGACATCAGCTCACTCTTTCAATGGACTTTAACCTGGCCAATGAATTTCCACGTCCGTAATTGCTCTGTGATGCAAATGTGAATAGATCATTATCGGTAATTTTGTAGGACTATGAATGATACTTCCCCTGAAGTGGTGAAACAATTTAAAAATGTTTACGTCAATATTGCCAAAAAATTTCAAGCATACCGTACAAATAGAAGAACAGAAAGATGCGAGTAGAATTTTCCATTTCATGTCAGGAAACTTTAACTTTTTAGACGTATAAACAACAATTCATCGGTAAAGCCCTAGGCCGACCATGCCCAAAATATGCATTTCAACTCTGGCCCTGAACTATATGTGTAAAATCGAAAGAATTCTGCGTAATGCGGAGAAAATGATTCTAGATCTTCGTAATCTCAGCTACAAAAGGTGCTGTCAACCACTTCAATCAAATTCCTCAAAACACAGAAGACTTCGAGGATAACTGATGGAGACCTACAAATATTTAATGGCTTTAACGATGTAAGCCAGCAGTGAATTTTCGATATTTATAACGTCTTCCTCGCCAGAAGCTAAGGCCAGGTTATTTTATAACTGCAAGTACCCGTGTTGAGCTGGACTAACGATCCCTGCATGAGTGTACCTCCGGACCTGAGCGTTGGGCTCATACGTATGTATTCTTTTCGCTAGAGTTACACGTTCCCTCATGACATCTCCCTGTTTTTCCAGCATATGGGTGACAAAAGCTTGTCTCAACATTTGTGCTGTGGAGGAAAATTATAATTCACAAATACCATACATAAACAAAAATATTTCAGGCTCCTCAGGCCAAACGCTTCTTTTCATTCCGAAATGTCACAATTTTGGACGTACAACCAGGGAATATCGTCTCTGCTGTCAGAGTGTTTCACGTTCAGAAATTATCTTGACCAATACGCGGTGGAAAATACTCCATTATCCTCAAAAGCCAAATTGAGTGATGACTCAAGTTTCATAGAGATATATCTAAAATTTTATATGTAATTCATCAAGTCATACAAGACACCATATGTATATCAACAATACGCTCTGTTGTGTTTCCTGCAAAAACGGCAATGTACCACAAAGTAAAAGAGCATGTGGCGGCTCTTACTTACAATACGCATTTGTGTTACGACGGCTTTCTGGTGTAGATTTGAATGTACCGATACTTGTATTTGAATGTTGGGGGCAATGAAAATTACTTTATTTTGTTCCTATTTCCAGTCTTGTGCCTGAGCGTGATTGGGGTTTGACGACGCGCGACTTGAATAATAACTTGAGTACAGGTCACTCGTCTTGTCCCTGTTGCCATCTTCTATTCAGTTAATTTCTGTCAGTTTGAGTACGTCAGTTTGTAGATCGTGTAAGTAGTGTGGCACGCATGGTCTGGAGTATGAGACATAAGGTAGACGCTGTTAGAGGTCTGGTCGACAATGCTTTAACTGGTTCAAAAAGTGCAATCAAACAACTCTGATTTCAGATTTGTACGCAATTCCATAGAAATTAGGCTTGATCTATCGACCACGCCACGCAGGCACGGAGATTCATATCCAGTCCGAACAAATAGACTTGACATGAGACCTGAGTTCATTCCGCTGACTTTACCAGGTTATCTACCCTGCTCACCGGGACGTGAAAGCTTGTCTCAACCCTGCATTTTTTTATTCCTGGCTCCGGATTCCATTGAAGGACCGTCGCTCATGTCAGCATCAGCAATGCATCACGAGAATTGCTAAATCAGTTATCCGTTTTTCCGGGCAGTTTCGGTGAGTGCGTTTTATCACCGACGGCTTTGCCATAAGCAGTTCCGGAGGGCCCTGCAATATCGAAAATTCATTAACGTTGCCATGCGAACGGTAACTGTGCTGCTATTTTTGCCCGTTCCAATTTATTCGTGAACACAACTCTCGCAAAAATTAAATTAACCTCGTAAATTTTATTCAGGGCGCTTTTTCAGTTGATACTCGGACGTTTTCCTGGATCCTTAGTACCGTGATGGCTCCTGTGAATCCCTTCAAGACATTGCCGTGACCCCCTTCACAGGCTTCCTCGATGTCCCTCCCGTAAGGAGCTGACACGACGAAATCTAATTGTGTCTCCGGATCCGAGCGTTGGGCTTCCTGCGAATGTGTTCTTTTCGCCACCGGTTTACGTACCTTCTCACATTTCTTCTTTTTTACTCTGTGGCTGCTTGACTGAAACTAATCTCAAAATCTGTGGTGTAGTTGAAATTGTGATTCAAAAATATTTCCGGTCGTGAAGTTCAGGGAGAAAATCCTCACGATGAATCAGCATTTTTTCTTGATGACTCACGCGCGCGAACGGCCAGGAACGTAACAAGCTGCATTAGTTCAGAGAAAAAAATTATTTTCTTATTGCACGATGTTTATCAAATATCTCAGCACACCTTTGTCAATGTCTTCTAGTCGGACAAAAAATATCATGAAATTATTTACTTTTAAATTAGCACAGCAAGACTCTTTTATTCACTCTACAGTTTCCAAAATATAATTCTAAAAACAACAAAAATTTCAAGTCCCGGGTGATGTTTCCATTTGTTAATTGGAATTTAAGTGATATCGTGAAACATTATTGCGCATAAAATCAGCTTAGCATCTATAATTCCATGAAGATAAAACGTAATTACTTCGATAGCGATCACAACCACAGACATTACAATCAGCATAACAGGCACTAACAAAATGATTACGGCAGCAACAATTATCGCAGAGAACCCACAAACTCCTGATCGTGAGCATAACGACAGCAGTCAGGACCACGCCGCGCACCCCCATCACAGGGCGAGAGTTGCGCTGCAGTCAAGTAGAGTGGCAGGAAATTTAGGCTCTCGCAGATCGTCTTTATTTGTAAATTCTACGATTTTATTATGACTTGAATCAGTGAAGAATATGACGATCAACTTCCACACAATATGCGGCACAGAATTTTATTCGCATGCCTTTGAGTTGAGTTACAAAGCGAAACTAACATTACCTAGCTTAAGATGGTTGATCTCATTTACCTAATTTTCATCTTATAATAAGTGTAAAGTTTGGTTAGTTTGCACCTCTAAGGCTGTCATTTGCATAGAAGTTACATTGAGTTAAAAAGTGGCGAGTTTGAGCTTGGTGCTGCTGGTAATCCTTGAAATTGCAACATTGAGCTGCGCATAGCTTCTACAGGTGTATGCAAAATTTTATGTTTCACCACGAGAAGAAAAACCAAGAATACTGAAGATTGAAATAATTCAAAGACCATATCAAAATTAAAATAGAATAAAAACTATCCCTTCAATAGGAATGGTTCAAAGTTCTTGGAAAATTAAGCGACGTGAGCAACCATTCTAGAGACTATTGAATTATAAAAATATTAATAATAATAAATTGAGCAGCAAAATGAAAACGATGATATCGTACACACGTAAATAATCGCTAGCAAGCGCAAAGAGAAATTCTAGTCTGTGCGGCTTTTCAGTCTTGCGCCTCATGTATCCCTTATGTTTACTGACTGCCTGGTGACTTGAATGTCTCCATAGCTACATAGTAACTAGACTGTTTAGTGACTTGACTGTATAGTGACTAGACTGTCTAGTGGCTAAACTGTATAGTGACTAGACTGTCTAGTGACTAGACTGTCTAGCTACTAAACTGTCTATTCCCCGATTCAAGAGCTGCATCTTGGTTTGCTTTTTTCACTCGACGGTTGCAAAATTTTTTAATTTGGCGCTGCCGTTTAACTGAGTCTTGCACACAGACGGAGGCTACACGAGTGTGTTGTGCGCCTGTTCCAGCACACAATGAATGTGAATTGCCTCGTTAGTGGATGTACTGCCTCGTTCTCATTTAGTTTATGCTTTGTCTCATTCTCACTTAATGTATGCATTGTCACATTCAGTTTTTATGCTTGCATGCGTAAGTTACCTCATGGCTGCTGAATGGATGTATTGACTCAATCTTACGGGACGGATTCTGCCCTCACTCAGTAGATGTATTGTTTCATCAACACTTGGTGGATGTATTGCCATATTCTGCCCTCACTCGGTAGATGTATTGCTTCATCAACACTTGTGGATGTACTGCCATATTCTGCCCTCACTCAGTAGATGTATTGTTTCATCAACACTTGGTGGATGTACTGCCATATTCTGCCCTCACTCAGTAGATGTATTGTTTCATCAACACTTGGTGGATGTACTGCCATATTCTGCCCTCACTCAGTAGATGCATTGTTTCATCAACACTTGGTGGATGTACTGCCATATTCTGCCCTCACTCAGTAGATGTATTGTTTCATCAACACTTGGTGGATGTACCGCCCTATTCTGCCCTCACTCAGTAGATGCATTGTTTCATCAACACTTGGTGGATGTACTGCCATATTCTGCCCTAACTCAGTAGATGCATTGTTTCATCAACACTTGGTGGATGTACTGCCCTATTCTGCCCTCACTCAGTAGATGTATTGTTTCATCAACACTTGGTGGATGTACTGCCATATTCTGCCCTCACTCAGTAGATGTATTGTTTCATCAACACTTGGTGGATGTACTGCCATATTCTGCCCTCACTCAGTAGATGCATTGTTTCATCAACACTTGGTGGATGTACTGCCATATTCTGCCCTCACTCAGTAGATGCATTGTTTCATCAACACTTGGTGGATGTACTGCCATATTCTGCCCTCACTCAGTAGATGTATTGTTTCATCAACACTTGGTGGATGTACTGCCCTATTCTGCCCTCACTCAGTAGATGCATTGTTTCATCAACACTTGGTGGATGTACTGCCCTATTCTGCCCTCACTCAGTAGATGCATTGTTTCATCAACACTTGGTGGATGTACTGCCCTATTCTGCCCTCACTCAGTAGATGCATTGTTTCATCAACACTTGGTGGATGTACTGCCATATTCTGCCCTAACTCAGTAGATGCATTGTTTCATCAACACTTGGTGGATGTACTGCCCTATTCTGCCCTCACTCAGTAGATGTATTGTTTCATCAACACTTGGTGGATGTACTGCCCTATTCTGCCCTCACTCAGTAGATGCATTGTTTCATCAACACTTGGTGGATGTACTGCCCTATTCTGCCCTCACTCAGTAGATGTATTGTTTCATCAACACTTGGTGGATGTACTGCCCTATTCTGCCCTCACTCAGTAGATGCATTGTTTCATCAACACTTGGTGGATGTACTGATATATTCTGCCCTAACTCAGTAGATGCATTGTTTCATCAACACTTGGTGGATGTACTGCCCTATTCTGCCCTCACTCAGTAGATGTATTGTTTCATCAACACTTGGTGGATGTACTGCCCTATTCTGCCCTCACTCAGTAGATGCATTGTTTCATCAACACTTGGTGGATGTACTGATATATTCTGCCCTAACTCAGTAGATACATTGTTTCATCAACACTTGGTGGATGTACTGCCCTATTCTGCCCTCACTCAGTAGATGCATTGTTTCATCAACACTTGGTGGATGTACTGATATATTCTGCCCTAACTCAGTAGATGCATTGTTTCATCAACACTTGGTGGATGTACTGATATATTCTGCCCTAACTCAGTAGATGCATTGTATCATCAACACTTGGTGGATGCACTGCCCTATTCTGCCCTCACTCAGTAGATACATTTTTTCATCAACACTTGGTGAAAAACGGTGATAAAGGCTTTTACCTAGAATGTATTGAAACGGAAAATAGACAAATATGCTCCCATACGTTTTTTTCTTTGAAATCTTTTGTGTTGCAACCAAGAGAAATTTTGCTTTCGTATATGTGCTAGAAGGCACAGTTTCGTGCGTTCAACAAGAAACTATGCCACCACCCGATGAATTTTGGTCTTGCCTGTCGTAAGTCGATGTAGTGAACTGAATCATTTTGTTTTGAACGAACTTTTCATCGGTGGTGGAAAATATATTCTGCAGTGCATTTCTCACTAAATTATGATTCTGTCAAATAGAAAAGGTGTCTTTTCACTCATAGTTTGCGTGTGAATGCTACAATTAAAAGGGACATTTGTTGCGATGAATTATGCTTTCATAATACCTGAAATTCTTCAATCACGTTCACCTGAATTATAGTTGAGACTACAGCGAGGGCATTCTTCCCATTCGGGCTCACATCACTCAACCAACAAAGTATCTCCCGAAGAAGCCTCCCGAGCGAGCGAGCATTTGGGCAAGAACTGCACGCTCTGGAAACGAAGCTCCGAGGCTTCAGTTGTCGGACGGAAGCCTCGTTTGCTTGGCTGTCGCAAAATGCAGCGGTGGTCGGACTCTTCCCTTTTTACGGTAGGCAAGCGCTCGCTGCGAGACGACTTATTAAGACAAATTAATGAAGACATATTGCCTCGGCCCGCACCTCCGAGCACGTCAGCAAACATGCAATGTTTGTCCCACTGGCACTACTCGAGTTAACGAGATCCCACCACGAACTTTTGATGCAAGCTCCTCAGTTTTACTGGCTCGGTGGTGCGCGGCTGAGTTTGAGTCAACAGGCAGTCGATGATGCGCTGGGAACTTGTAAGTGGCGGAGGCGCCGTGTTGGAGGAAGCTGTGAATTAACGCAGGTTTGGTTACGGGTTCAAGTAACTGGCCAGGCTTTTGAGCAGCTCGATGAATAATGTGGGCTTCAATTTATTAGGAGTCTGTGACGTATGAGATCCCGGGGAGTTCGCTAAGGTTTAGCTGTGAGCTGGGTAAAAGCTACTACATGGTCCTAGAATGTGTTGCGAGATAATGATAACTCCGTTAGGCTCCAGAGCTGGAAATTTAACATGTCTTTAGTATTCTCATTATATCACAAGGAACTCAGTCATGCTCGAGTTTTATATTATCAAACGTTCAGAGAATCTCAAGAGTCTACCGTAGAGTTAGTTATGCACGCGGGAATCAGAAAGTTGAAGTGATTATCAATATTGGAGAGAAGTGTCCATAATTTTGAGCGAAGCGGGAGGTCTAAACGAGTGCGAGCTCCGGTAACAGTTAGAGTTCAACAGGTGGGACCATAAGGCGTCGCTCCTAAACAACTTTGAACCTCAATAGAATTAATGGAGTTTTGTCACGCTAGTCCATCACGTGAGGCAGAGACTTCGAAGATTATTAGAAAGTCGTGGTGTGGGAACTTCAGTTTTTCTGGAGTAACTGTCATGACTCACGGAAACTGAAATAGTCGCTTATGTTTTGAGGATGATGTGCTACATGTACTAACTGCAATAGTTCATGTTGTGAGGATGATGTGCTACATGTACTAACTGCGATACTTCATGTTGTGAGGATGATGTGCTACGTGTACTAACTGCAATAGTTCCTGTTGTGAGGATGATGTGCTACATGTACTAACTGCGATACCTCATGTTGTGAGGGTGATGTGCTACATGTACTAACTGCAATAGTTCATGTTGTGAGGATGATGTGCTACATGTACTAACTGCGATACTTCATGTTGTGAGGATGATGTGCTACGTGTACTAACTGCAATAGTTCCTGTTGTGAGGATGATGTGCTACATGTACTAACTGCGATACCTCATGTTGTGAGGGTGATGTGCTACGTGTACTAACTGCGATACTTCATGTTGTGAGGATGATGTGCTACGTGTACAAACTGCAATAGTTCATGTTGTGAGGATGATGTGCTACAGGTACTAACTGCAATAGTTCATGTTGTGAGGATGATGTGCTACATGTACTAACTGCGATACTTCATGTTGTGAGGATGATGTGCTACGTGTACAAACTGAAATAGTTCATGTTGTGAGGATGATGTGCTACATGTACTAACTGCAATAGTTCATGTTATGAGGATGATGTGCTACATGTACTAACTGCGATACTTCATGTTGTGAGGATGATGTGCTACGTGTACTAACTGCAATAGTTCCTGTTGTGAGGATGATGTGCTACATGTACTAACTGCAATAGTTCATGTTGTGAGGATGATGTGCTACATGTACTAACTGCAATATTTCATGTTGTGAGGATGATGTGCTACATGTACTAACTGCGATACTTCATGTTGTGAGGATGATGTGCCACGTGTACTAACTGCGATACTTCATGTTGTGAGGATGATGTGCTACATGTACTAACTGCAATAGTTCATGTTGTGAGGATGATGTGCTACATGTACTAACTGCAATAGTTCATGTTGTGAGGATGATGTGCTACATGTACTAACTGCGATACTTCATGTTGTGAGGATGATGTGCTACATGTACTAACTGCAATAGTTCCTGTTGTGAGGATGATGTGCTACGTGTACTAACTGCAATAGCTCATGTTGTGAGGATGATGTGCTACATGTACTAACTGCAATAGTTCATGTTGTGAGGATGATGTGCTACATGTACTAACTGCGATACTTCATGTTGTGAGGATGATGTGCTACATGTACTAACTGCAATAGCTCATGTTGTGAGGATGATGTGCTACATGTACTAACTGCGATACTTCATGTTGTGAGGATGATGTGCTACGTGTACTAACTGCAATAGTTCCTGTTGTGAAGATGATGTGCTACATGTACTAACTGCGATACTTCATGTTGTGAGGATGATGTGCTACGTGTACTAACTGCAATAGTTCCTGTTGTGAGGATGATGTGCTACATGTACTAACTGCGATACTTCATGTTGTGAGGATGATGTGCTACGTGTACTAACTGCAATAGTTCCTGTTGTGAGGATGATGTGCTACATGTACTAACTGCGATACTTCATGTTGTGAGGATGATGTGCTACGTGTACTAACTGCAATAGTTCCTGTTGTGAGGATGATATGCTACATGTACTAACTGCGATACTTCATGTTGTGAGGATGATGTGCTACGTGTACTAACTGCAATAGTTCCTGTTGTGAGGATGATGTGCTACATGTACTAACTGCGATACTTCATGTTGTGAGGATGATGTGCTACGTGTACTAACTGCAATAGTTCCTGTTGTGAGGATGATATGCTACATGTACTAACTGCGATACTTCATGTTGTGAGGATGATGTGCTACGTGTACTAACTGCAATAGTTCCTGTTGTGAGGATGATATGCTACATGTACTAACTGCGATACTTCATGTTGTGAGGATGATGTGCTACGTGTACTAACTGCAATAGTTCCTGTTGTGAGGATGATGTGCTACATGTACTAACTGCAATAGTTCCTGTTGTGAGGATGATGTGCTACATGTACTAACTGCGATACTTCATGTTGTGAGGATGATGTGCTACGTGTACTAACTGCAATAGTTCCTGTTGTGAGGATGATATGCTACATGTACTAACTGCGATACTTCATGTTGTGAGGATGATGTGCTACGTGTACTAACTGCAATAGTTCCTGTTGTGAGGATGATATGCTACATGTACTAACTGCAATAGTTCCTGTTGTGAGGATGATGTGCTACGTGTACTAACTGCAATAGTTCCTGTTGTGAGGATGATGTGCTACATGTACTAACTGCGATACTTCATGTTGTGAGGATGATGTGCTACGTGTACTAACTGTAATAGTTCCTGTTGTGAGGATGATATGCTACATGTACTAACTGCGATACTTCATGTTGTGAGGATGATGTGCTACGTGTACTAACTGCAATAGTTCCTGTTGTGAGGATGATATGCTACATGTACTAACTGCGATACTTCATGTTGTGAGGATGATGTGCTACGTGTACTAACTGCAATAGTTCCTGTTGTGAGGATGATGTGCTACGTGTACTAACTGCAACAGCTCATGTTATGACGATATCGTGCAGCGCCAAAAAAATTGCGGCTTTTCAATCTTACACTTAAGCTTTGACCGATGTGAAATTTAAAGCGAAGTGCGCGCTCAAGATGTAAGTTATAGTACCAGGATGTAAAAACGTTTTCTTTTTCAGTGCATCAGAAAAATCGGTCGTTATCGCAAAATCCCAATTCGTTGTTCTTTACAAAAAACACTTACGAAAACCAAATGACGGCATTTCATAATATTCAATAGAGCACTTGAATTTGACATTCTTAA
Source organism: Morinoia aosen (assembly GCA_030386875.1). Classification (NCBI taxonomy): domain Eukaryota; kingdom Metazoa; phylum Arthropoda; class Malacostraca; order Amphipoda; family Talitridae; genus Morinoia; species Morinoia aosen. Next base: position 11,967,851 of record CM059556.1, read on the forward strand.
GAATCACTTACCCCAAAAAACTGTTAACTCTAGCCTACAATTTGTTTATATCTTGCAGCAAGCAGCGTGACACAATGGATAAGAATATGAAATTCAACAAGCAAGCCCACTTCGAGTGTAATTAGAAATTAATTTAGGGTTACAAAGTTAAGCCGTTTTATTTTCTCGTTATTAACCGATCATTTGTTTCACATATACGAAAATAACAGTTTTCATCAGGTAAAACACAACTAATTCGTGTTTTTAGTACAACTCAGCCTCGTGATCATTGTTAATATACGTAAGAAATTTTCGAGCGCAGAAGCCAATTAATTCTGCATAGGGTGTCCACAAAAAATAAATCCCATGATTTTGTGCATTCAAAAATGTGGCAACTATGTCATTGTACCGAAGTTTCATTTCCATATATTTCATGCTATCCTTTCCAAATGCAGATTAACAAACACGATTAATTAAGGAGTTTTGCATGATAGGTAATTAAAATCCGCAGATACGTTTTTCGTCGACACACTGTATATTGTAGCCCAAAAGTGTCGGAACGTAAAAGAAACAGCAGGGAATATTAGGCGTGAGACGTGAGACCCTAGAGAATTGTAATGTACTGCAGTTGTGGAAAAATCAACTCAGGTTATTGTTGAACTCAACTGAACATCAACAAACAAGTTGAAATTGCATATAGTGGCCATGTTGCGTATTGTTGAAACAGATGGAGCTGTCTGTATATAATGGTATGCATAAGTATAATGGTGTATAAGTATAAGTACAATGGTGCATAAGTATAAGTATAATGGTGTAAAGTATAAGTACAATGGTGTATAAGTATAAGTATAATGGTGTATAAGTATAAGTACAATGGTGCATAAGTATAAGTACTATGGTGTATAAGTATAAGTACAATGGTGCATAAGTATAAGTATAATGGTGTATAAGTATAAGTACAATGGTGTATAAGTATAAGTATAATGGTGTATAAGTATAAGTACAATGGTGCATAAGTATAAGTATAATGGTGTATAAGTATAAGTACAATGGTGTATAAGTATAAGTATAATGGTGTATAAGTATAAGTATAATGGTGTATAAGTATAAGTACAATGGTGTATAAGTATAAGTACAATGGTGTATAAGTATAAGTACAATGGTGTATAAGTATAAGTACAATGGTGTATAAGTATAAGTACAATGGTGCATAAGTATAAGTACAATGGTGTATAAGTATAAGTACAATGGTGTATAAGTATAAGTACAATGGTGTATAAGTATAAGTACAATGGTGTATAAGTATAAGTACAATGGTGTATAAGTGTAAGTACAATGGTGTATAAGTACAAGTATAATGGTATATAAGTATAAGTATAATGGTGAGCTCGATGTTTACTTCCGAGCACAAGCAAAAATCATGAAGTCCACGCCAGAACAAATTTCCGGTGCACAGAGCTTAGCATTTTTGCCTTTGGTTTTTATTTTACTCTCCCGCTGAGGGTATCCGCAGGTGTTTTTTCCCTATAATCTCTTAAAGCTTTGTGGCAGTATCCATAAAAAATGGGGTAAAATTTCCTTCTCGTACTCGCATATTAAAGAAATATTAACCTACAGTAAATGCTCTAAATAAGTCTTGCTGTTGTTGCTGAGCGCTGCGACGCAGGAAGGTAATGCTTTATTTTCACTCTCAAAAGTTAATCTATAAGAATGCTTGTCAACATGATTTCATGACATGGAAAAACATATTTACTCTCATATTTTAGTACGGAATAATGCCGGCCAGAATAATTTTTTTCATAAGGAAAGAGAACAGCAACCCTAGCTCAGTTTTTATATTGAATTCAAATATTAGTGAAATATCTACCATCGGGAATAGTGTTTTGGGACGTATATTTTTCTGCGATATGTATACAAGGCAATATTGATTATAATTGGTGATCAGTTACCATCAGGTCCACGGTTAATGGATTAATGGATTGGATCGTAGATTAGCGTTGAGACTTGATCCAATTCTCCGCAGGCGTATTCATCTCAAATATGTTCCAGCATGCTTAAATATTGCTACGTTTCTGTAAGCAGATAGTCTCTAGCCAATATTGAGTGTAGTTAGCCCGACAACATGTAATGGGTTTTGACTTGTTCACTGTAATGATTTTCAAGTTTTATGCGCACTATAAACGTTTCGATATGTCAAAAAAGTGGTTACTAAATGAACCACAGAATTTCTGCTACGTGTGAGGTGAAGTGACCTACAAATCTCAGAGGTAAAATTTCACGCCACTCGTCATATTACATTATGAACTTTATTTCGGATATAAAGCCGGAGATTGCAATGAACACTGGGACCCACGTGTATTGATGTGTATCGTGAGTTATACTTCTGTTATTGTTTTATATCGTTAGGTAGATTTGTGTTATTGATGTATATCGTGAGTATTATTGATGTGTATCGTGAGTTAGACTTCTGTTATTGATGTGTATCGTGAGTATTATTGCTGTGTATCGTGAGTTAGACTTCTGTTATTGATGTGTATCGTGAGTATTATTGCTGTGTATCGTGAGTTAGATTCCTGTTATTGTTATATATCGTGAGTTAGATTCCTGTTATTGTTATATATCGTGAGTCAAACTTCTATTATTGATGTGTATCGTATGTTAGATTTCTCATTATGTAGATGAAACAAGCGTATCATACACCGCTGTCATGCAGAACCTAGGATTAGTAGGGAACAGAAAGACCATTCAAGTGACTGATATTTCTGCTTAACTAACATTAAAGGAATTACGTCCATAGCAAAATATTTAGTTAGGTATCTCAGTATGGGATCAGCAGGGAGACCTGCGCCACGTAATGAAGAGCGTCTTGAAACCAAGTGTCCAAATTTCATAACTTCAAGTGATGACTCCGAACCCGTGGCAGCTCGTGCTGCAAATGAAGAAATGGAGAGAAGTGCCGTAGATTTAAAGCATGTTGTTCATCTGGACATCACGTTTTTTTTTCAAGGTAGTTATTGATGATCTTACTCTGTGTAAATTAGTCTCAACAGTAGGCTGAGCTCTCAAGTCCCTGGCTCGAAGGCTAGAATTAACTCTAAAAGATTACCGTGAAGAGACGTTCATTGTATTCGCGATAATAATTTCAGTGACTTGATTATTTTTTGAAGGCTATCTAGTTTTTGTAATGATTTTTGTTCTGTAATGAAGCTTTTTGGACATCAACAGCAAGCTCTGTACACAAAATTGGGGTTGATGAAAAATTTCATCCGTGCAATGGATAAAAGTTCTGTTAAATTTGTGTATCTGAAGGCTGAATTTCACGTTAAAAAGAATTGAACGAAAGAATATTCCAAAAAGATCACCCATATTGGATAATAAATATTCTAAGGCACTGTTACATCCACCAGAAAAAGCAAAGTTGAAATTAATCAAAAGATCAGTTGTGGATTCTGTGACGTTAGTGAAGAAGAAAACTATGATAAATGGTGAGAGATCTTCTCATGTAAAAAAGAATAGCTCATTGAGAATCACCTTTTTGAATTTTCACTTTGACTTCTCCCCTGATAATCTTGAAGCTGTCTCAGATGGGCTTGGTGCGAGCGAGCAGACATCTACTATAGAGTAGATGTCTATTGGTATCTCTATCTGTTGGTACCTCTATCAAGGCAAACAGAGACTCATTACGCTGTTGGACTATACTGCTGGAACAGGAAAAGGGACATCCTGAGGGCAAAATATCACCGAAAATTACCAAGTAAAACTCTTCAGGTGGGCCAAAATAAGCCGTGCGTTTATTGTTTAGTACTTTGCATGTGCTAATTATTTTGAAATTTTCAATTCGCAATACAAAACATCCCTTCCGAATGGAAAATGTAGCAACAATAGAGGTAGATTCCGGTTACTTTGTCTTGGTGAAGAAAATGTTTTTGTAAATCATTACGAAAACCTTCGTTATTACGCTAACACTAACGTGCACGGCCCGTCAAAAATGACAGGATTTGATATTTTCTTCAGAAAAATCTTCCAGATGAGGATGACAAACACATAAATCCACCCTAATAGTACCCGCAATTAAAATATTCTTGCACTTGTGCACCGGCAAAACTCGCATCACAGATACGGCCGTTAAGCATCATTTAAAGAGCGTGAAGGAGAGAGAGACCAACCAACCAACCAAGCAAAACTGTGTATCATTATTTATTATTACATAACTGTGTATCAGTCGAATGTAAACTACATTGAAGAAGCAACGTATTTATGATGAATGATGCTATGCAAAAAAGAGAGTATCACTATTCCAAAAAATTATTTTTCCTGAAATACTTTTTCGGTTTTCAATTCATGTTTCACAGTATTTTCTAAGGAACCCTTCATTGCAGTAATGAACCATATGAACGAAACCTGGTTGAGCAACATACTAAATGCATAAAATTACCAACACATAAATTTAATGTGCTCAGTGGGAATCCCATTGTAATTGCATAGGAGAAATTACGGACAGAACACAATGGCCCACTCTCAGAACACAATGGCCCACTCGCAGAACACAAAGGCCCACTCTCAGAACACAATAGGCCCACTCGCAGAACACAATAGGCCCACTCTCAGAACACAAAGGCCCACTCTCAGAACACAATAGGCCCACTCGCAGAACACAATAGGCCCACTCTCAGAACACAATAGGCCCACTCTCAGAACACAGTAGGCCCACTCTCAGAACACAATAGGCCCACTCTCAGAACACAATAGGCCCACTCTCAGAACACAGTAGGCCCACTCTCAGAACACAATAGGCCCACTCTCAGAACACAGTAGGCCCACTCTCAGAATTCAATAGGCCCACTCTCAGAACACAATAGGCCCACTCTTAGAACACAATAGTCCCACTCTCAGAATACAATAGGCCCACTCTCAGAACACAATAGGCCCACTCTCAGAACACAATAGGCCCACTCTCAGAACACAATAGTCCCACTCTCAGAATACAATAGGCCCACTCTCAGAACACAGTAGGCCCACTCTCAGAACACAATAGGCCCACTCTCAGAACACAATAGGCCCACTATCAGAACACAAAGGCCCACTCTCAGAACACAAAGGCCCACTCTCAGAACACAAAGGCCCACTATCAGAACACAAAGGCCCACTATCAGAACACAAAGGCCCACTCTCAGAACACAAAGGCCCACTCTCAGAACACAAAGGCCCACTCTCAGAACACAATAGGCCCACTCTCAGAACACAATAGGCCCACTCTCAGAACACAGTAGGCCCACTCTCAGAACACAATAGGCCCACTCTCAGAACACAATAGGCCCACTCTCAGAACACAAAGGCCCACTCTCAGAACACAAAGGCCCACTCTCAGAACACAAAGGCCCACTCTCAGAACACAATAGGCCCACTCTCAGAACACAATAGGCCCACTCTCAGAACACAAAGGCCCACTCTCAGAACACAAAGGCCCACTCTCAGAACACAATAGGCCCACTCTCAGAACACAATAGGCCCACTCTCAGAACACAGTAGGCCCACTCTCAGAACACAGTAGGCCCACTCTCAGAACACAATAGGCCCACTCTCAGAACACAAAGGCCCACTCTCAGAACACAATAGGCCCACTCTCAGAACACAGTAGGCCCACTCTCAGAACACAGTAGGCCCACTCTCAGAATACAAAGGCCCACTCTCAGAACACAGTAGGCCCACTCTCAGAACACAATAGGCCCACTCTCAGAACACAGTAGGCCCACTCTCAAAACACAAAGGCCCACTCTCAGAACACAGTAGGCCCACTCTCAGAACACAATAGGCCCACTCTCAGAACACAGTAGGCCCACTCTCAGAACACAGTAGGCCCACTCTCAGAACACAATAGGCCCACTCTCAGAACACAAAGGCCCACTCTCAGAACACAATAGGCCCACTCTCAGAACACAATAGGCCCACTCTCAGAACACAATAGGCCCACTCTCAGAACACAATAGGCCCACTCTCAGAACACAATAGGCCCACTCTCAGAATACAAAGGCCCACTCTCAGAATACAAAGGCCCACTCTCAGAATACAAATGCCCACTCTCAGAATACAAAGGCCCACTCTCAGAATACAAAGGCCCACTCTCAGAATACAAAGGCCCACTCTCAGAATACAAAGGCCCACTCTCAGAATACAAAGGCCCACTCTCAGAATACAAAGGCCCACTCTCAGAACACAAAGGCCCACTCTCAGAATACAACGGCCCACTCTCAGAACACAAAGGCCCACTCTCAGAACACAAAGGCCCACTCTCAGAATACAACGGCCCACTCTCAGAACACAATAGGCCCACTCTCAGAACACAAAGGCCCACTCTCAGAACACAAAGGCCCACTCTCAGAACACAATAGGCCCACTCTCAGAACACAAAGGCCCACTCTCAGAACACAAAGGCCCACTCTCAGAACACAATAGGCCCACTCTCAGAATACAAAGGCCCACTCTCAGAATACAATAGGCCCACTCTCAGAACACAGTAGGCCCACTCTCAGAACACAGTAGGCCCACTCTCAGAATACAAAGGCCCACTCTCAGAACACAGTAGGCCCACTCTCAGAACACAATAGGCCCACTCTCAGAACACAATAGGCCCACTCTCAGAACACAATAGGCCCACTCTCAGAATACAAAGGCCCACTCTCAGAATACAAAGGCCCACTCTCAGAACACAAAGGCTCACTCTCAGAACACAATAGGCCCACTCTCAGAACACATTAGGCCCACTCTCTCAAATGAGAACCACAAAATTCCCAAAATTTTCGTCATTATGTAATTAACTACAAAAGATTTCCCCATTACATGTCAGGGCCGTGATTCACTTAAATCAGGGTTGTGATTGTTTAAAATCTTCACAAAAATCCCGAATCCCACCTCAGAGCCATAATGTCCACAACCAAACCAGGGTTATAATCATCTTAAATTAAAGCTAAGATTCTTGCCTACTAATCAGAAGATAGATCCCCAAAAACTAGTCAACATCGTTTATAACCAGAACCAAAATTTAAACGCCCAAAGTCATGTGAGGCGTTCATAGCAGTAATTCTAGCTCCTAAAATAACATAACTCCACGTCGTCATCAAAATCCTAATTCTCAACCCATAATCATCGTCATAATCCTCCATTCTTGAAGCTAGAATTTCTACTTGATAATCAAAACCATTATACCAACTACGCAATTAAGTAGATAGTCTGCACTCCATATTAAATGCAAAATATCCATATTTCATAATTATAATCAAAAGCCTAACTCTTAGAAGTAGTTATTTTCACTCTATAAATCCCGCGACATAATCAGAGCCGTAATCCTCACTCATAAAAACCATAATAACCACTGCAAAATTGGAGCTATAATCTCCACTCATAATCAGAGTTATAATCCTCACTCATATAAGCCATAATCTCCACTCCTATAAGCCATAATTCCCACTCCATAATCAGAGCCATAATCCCCACTCTTATAAGCACTAATCCCCATTCCTATATAAGCCATAATCCCTACTCCTATATAAGCCCTAATCCCCACTCCCATATGCTATAATCCCCACTCCTGTAAGCCATATTCCCCACTCCATAATCATAGCCATAATCCTCACTCCCAGAGGCAGCCCTTAATCTTCCCCAGCAAGTCCCCAGGGAGGCAGCAGCCTGCCGAGCTGCCCGCGATGCTTCGTTTTCTGCACCGAAATTACCAGACTTGCGCACTGCAGCGCCTGCACCACGCGTACACTTCCATTTTGTAGCCTTCTTTCAGCAGGGCAAAGGTGTTGAACAGCAGTGTTCGCGTCGCCCACACACACTCTTCAATTCGGTGAGCTTTCACCGAATCTTAATCGGGTCAGAGAACAAGCTCCTGTTTTATGCTGCCATCGAGCGCTATTTGTGTTGCTTTTGCGTGTAAACTCTCATTTCGCTCTTGTTTATGCTGTGCTAAGTTCATACTTAGTCTCGTTAAACTTCTGTAGGTTTTCATCAAAAGTCTTCTTGCATTTGCTTATGAGAAGATTTTTAGGAAAATATAGAGGAGAAATAACCTAAATGAGCTTCCTGTTGTAGGGAAAATATCTTAGATGAGTTCTTTGAGAACCCCTCAGTACGTGTGAGAGAATATCGGTGTGTCACATGGTCTCGAGACTGAACTGAAAAGTTAAACAAGACACAGGGGATTTTTAAAATCATGAATGTTTAGCTCTTAAAAATTTGTGTCATTGGAAAGGTAGAACCACGCGCATAAAAATGCCCAAGAAGTTTCTGACGACTGCATGAAGCACTCTCGTTTCCTCAATTTCACTCGGCACCCTCATATTCATAACAATTCAGTAATTTTTTATCACTTCGAAATTCGATATTTCCGATGAAGTTGTCAAACTATGAGTTATGCTTACACCGAACAACAGCAGGCTGATGAGAATGCATACTTGAGATTCTTTCCCTAAACTCACGCATAGTTTTGCCGCATTTCTTTAACATTTGACAAGCGTAAGAAGTCGGAAGTTGGAAGGTGCTTTGCTGTGCGTGGCAATTTCTCATGCTCAGAAAAATTCTTTACTGCCAAATACATAAGCTACCATCATAGTGAGGACGTAACAAATAATTGTCTTCGGATTATTGATGAGTGTGTAGCCCGATTGCTGTTGTAACTGAACGTAAATCAGGACAACGGATGGGACGACAATTAATTCCAGCGAAGCCACTGCTGAAAAGACAGAAAGAGCTCAAACACCGTACCGTTGGTGCTGAAACTAAACTGCTCATTTGACAGTTTTCATCAGTGTGCATAGTGGGAGTTCTGAGTAAAATACATGGAATTATTTCACGCGATTCTATAGATAGGAAAGGCCAGAGACCGCCATTCCTCTGCGCACAGTTAGTAGACTGCAGAAAACGTCAGAAGCAGAAATAGGTTGACGTTCCCAATAATAATTACTCCTTACCGTCGATGGGGAGGGGATCTGATTTGATCGCAAGATTTTGTCGCATCCATCGACGCTGTACGTAGGAAATTATAGTAATGAGGGACTGTCGGCCGTTTTGATCAACAGACATACATTTAGAATTTCCTTAATAAGAATACATTGAGAAAATAAGATAGAAGATAGATACAAAAATAAGAAAATACCGGCTTAATCAACCGGTTTGGGCGAATTTGGCGACTGAAGTAATTTTTCATGTGATACGGTTGAGCACAAATTCACTGAACTTAAAGTCGAATGAAAATCCGATTCCTAAATGAAAGGCCATACCATTAGAGAAACAGAACAGCTGTGCCACTCAGTATTTACCTCGCTGGCCCCATTTCACTCTCTCGATGTGCGGTGTTCGGTAAAGAGTTAGCTCAAAATTTCGGTTCATATCTTTTTTACGGAAAGTCTACCGTTTTCTATTTTTGCGATAATGTATTTCAATTTCAATGGACTAAAGCAAGATTCAAACTCAGTTACACATTGTAAACAAATTGACTTCAGTATTTAGGATCATGGAGTGGCTACTACACTTTTCAGAAAGTATCACACTTCATTTGCGTTTTCTAGAGCACGAATACCCCGCAAATCATTTTAACAAGCAACGAAACAAGGCGCGTTAGAGCTCTAAACGATCGTCGCTGACTGCTTTTCCTTCTTTTACAATTTGGTTTATATGTAGTGTTACGTGGAATATAATTTCTCTCAAAGGAGGTAAAAAGGATTTTCTACCGAGTTACGTTCTTGCATTGTCAGTTTCATAATCTGGAATAAAATGGAAAAATATAGATAATAATTTTCATTATCACGTTCTTTGTTGTCTGCTGAAAACTCGTGTAGTGGTAGGCCTCGACAAAAAATCTTCTATGGAACAAGGGCTCCTTGCTATGTATCATTATCATGGAACCTTGAAAATAATGTTCCAATTACTAGGTCATAGAATATTGTTACTGATAACTAATAACTTAACGTTCTTTTCCCTCTTTACACGCGTGCATTTACACAAATACTTGCATTGGCAATACAGGCACACATACATTTTTATATATAAACTTGTAGCACGATTTTTTCGCACAGAAATTTCTTCCGTCTCTTTTCAAAATTAAAATTCAAACTCTGCACTTTTCCCCCGAAATTTTTATCATTCTTTCATTCTGAATCATAAATAATTATGCATTTTTAATACTATTTTCTATAATTAGGATGTCAGCAACTTACTTGCCAAAATTTTCAATTTTCTTGAAGCACATAGTTTTCTAGAGAATAACTTACATCCAAGCAAAGTCCGCAAAGTCACGGTTTCCACCTCCAGGGAGTGCCACAATTACTCACAGTTGGATACGTCTCGAGTTCGTAGTAATATTTCGGAGCAGAGCATGGTGTAAAAATTATACAAGGAAAATGATAATTTTATCGTAAAGCTGCTTGAGCTTTATACAACATTGAAACAACATTATATTAGTTTTTACTTTCAAGAAAACCTGTTTTAATGAAAATTTTCGGTTTGAACCATTAATACATTTTGAGGAAGTAGCGTATAGAGACTTTTCTGGGTGTCAAACTTTTTGAAGAATTATACTCGTGCATGTTACAAACGCCGTACTGATCACTACACGCTGTCTCATCCATTCAGTGAGCAACGAAAAGTTTTGTTGAAATGATAAGCTGCAGCTGCTGCCGTGTGTCAACGCTAGATTTTTGAACAGGGATCCATTCTCTTACCCCAGACAGAGCGTCAGCAAGATCTCTTGAAGTACAGAACTAAGTTGTTGGAAAAAAAAACTTATCCAAGTTAGCTTAGAATTGCCTATAATTCTTGTTGCTGATATTTTCCTGATAATTCTGGGGTTGAGATACGCCTTGTTAGTGAAAATCACTGATCTAAAATTCAGAACTTTCAGGGTGGAGAGCTTTTTTCGGAAGAATAAATTGAGCCGTGCGTCGAGTTACGCAAGAACGCCCACTTTCAAATTCCTGATTCGGCGCTGTAATTTTCCGCAACTCCCGCGAGCCTTGAAGAAATGTTTCTATAAGTCTGGTCTCACTTCTTGCCACATTCATCGGTGTTTCACGTTGGAGCAGAAGTCACCGCCGTCCTGGAAGGAAGGCAGCCGCACTGCAGATATAAAGAGATGCACTCCCATCGCCCACAGCAGATATGGAGGCTGCTGCCATCTATCGTCGCTCACCGAGACCTGTTCGCTTTTGTGATGCAGATGATGCCGATGCTTTTTAGAGACCGTGATACCATCCGAATCGTTGATCCTTGAGGATCAACCGCTGATCTTAGGAGTTTCAGGAACTGATCTGGTGGAGGAAGAAAATTCGGAGGCGGCAAAGTGCTCTCTTAGGAGCGATGGAACCTTGCGTGGGGGCCGCCGTTTGAGGGCATCGCAGTGACCACACTCTCGCTGTTCAGCCTCGTAAAACTGTCTCGAATAAATGGCTTTTGTATTGATCCTTGAGCCTTGTTATTTATTCATCTCAGAAGTTAAGGCAGGCGCTGGAACTCTTCCAAATATGATGTCTGCCTCGGGAGAAAAATGCCTCGTGTCAGCGCTACGGTGCTTCCTGATATCATCTGTCTCTCCAAACAGTGAAATGTCTCCTGGATCCATCTTTGCTGCTTCGAGGGCCGTGCCGTCCTTCATCGAAATGATCCTTTTATGCTGGATGATTAACTCCAGCGACTCCCGCCAAATGACGTCAAATAAATTATCGCAACATGCTCGTAATCAGCGCTGCTACGGCCATCATCAATGAAAACATCTCCCACAGAAAAGAGAGGTTTCTCTCATAATTATGATGATAAACATGCTGTTTTATTAAAATTCACGGTAAACCTTGTGCTCAGAATAGCACGGTATAATTTTTTGTAGTATGTCGTGAAATAAAATACAATTCTGTCATATAAACTCATATGATGACAGAAACTCGGTACGTCGTAGGAAAGAGTTTGAAGCAATGAGGTTCAACTAGGTAGTAATTTTTTTTATCTCTAAGAACGTTTTGTCAGCATTTAAAGCTACAATTTTATTTATTATTCTAAGGAATAATTTAAAAAGAGAGTTTTTGACCTTGCCATATCGAAGAACTAAGGAAAATGAACGTGTTTCATAGCAGTCATTTCGTACCTAAATATATTTTTTGGTAGCAAAAACTGTACGTAGCTTTTCCGTTCAAGAAGTTAACGTACTGTCCTCGGTAATTATAGAATATTCGACAGTTTGGAATCAAGCTCGTTCATTTGTTTGAATCAAATAACTTTCGAGCAAATATTAAGCCTCTGCCTCGTTTTTAGTATTCAGGGTTAGACAATTAAAATAGAGTCTCAGGCCGTGGTGTATGTTCACGATAAATCTCGGGGAACGAACAGAGCTATATGTCGAAAAAAAGAATGTCATGTAAGAATATTACACTTGAAATTTACCTCAATTTGAGAACATATTTCGGTCTATACCGTGCAGAATTACTTCAAACGTGAATGATGGTAGCAAAATTTTCAGGGAAGTTTATTTTAACGGTCTCCTGGAAGACAATAATTGCCAGATTCATTTTGAAGCATGATATTTCACTGACATTGGGGCATTGGGAAAAATTCAATAAATCCCTCACTTAAACCACCACTTAAACTTTGAATGGCTACAAAATTTCTGTTCATTTTATAAACATATATCACACAGGTCCGTTTGTAGCAAATGTTCCCATTTCTTAATCACTGTATTTTTTCTTGGTGTATTTTACCGTTACATCAGAATAATGGTAGACTTCAAGCAAACTTGATATTGTGTGTATACCTGGGAACTACACAAGCCTCGTTTAATTTTAAGTCTGTACTTAAGCAGGGCACCTGTTACTGATCATGTCTTGTCCAGATGCAGTCTTACTTTTTCCCGGCCATCATGCATATTTTTCACCGCCTAAACGATTTAATCGCTCGGGCGGCGATAAACGTGCATGTTCCGGCGAAAAAGTTAGACTGGGGATGCAGGTTTGATCTATCTGTGTTGCCTTCAAGTAAGCCTGGCTCGCTAGTCTACCCTCATGTTAACTCATCAGAACAACCGACGTTGCTGAAGCCTGCCGTTCGCATGAATTGCTAACAGACAATTTCACCTTAAAAATAGTTTGATACAAAACTGCACCTAAAAAAGATGGATAGCATGTCTTTTTACTCAGCATATTTAAATAATTTTATCATTTTTAAGATGATTTTAAAATTCTGTTCTGCAGTGTGCCAGAGTTCAGGCCCTAAGCTCACTATTCTCGGGAACGCATTGATTTAGCAGTGTTAATTCCTCAAAAAATTACCTCGAAGTTGCGAAAGCTTTTGAAAGAAATTCCAAAGTTAGCCCAAGTAATTTAGAGGAAAAATTTACTTTTAAGTGAGAAAATTGGGCCAGCAAGTTTCAGCTATGCTCCAGAGACTTCAAGATGCGCTAAAAAGTTCGCCGCCGCTGATGTTGCAAAAATTTGGTTGCAAATTATTGTATTTGTTCACAAAGTCATGTCTCAGAGGATGATTACAAATTCACTATTGTTTTGGTCACCAGAATGAACGTGATCCTGATGGTTTCACCCAGATAATATTGAAATATTTCCTCATCATCATCATCTGTTTGAATTTACATTCTAGTGGGATATTTTATCATTTCAAATATTTTTAGAAATTGTATAAACTGATGCATTTTTTCTAATTATTCGTATCAAATTAAGTGGGGCTATTAGCATGGCAACTTATGAATTTCTACGAACGATTCCTAAGAGCACTTTTAAGCAGGTTGGGATGGCGTGTAATTGGAACATGTTCAATTAAAACGTGTTAGTCACCGGCCCGCCCAAATTTAAAAAACCACAAACTGGACAGGGTGATAAACTAAACCGAAATTACCAAAATGTCATGAGTTTCTGTCAATCGGTTATTGCTTTCGGTTAAATACAGACCATTTGGAAAATTAATTTTGCCTTAAAAAGTTTTTAATAATTAATATCTTATTTGTACAACAGATTAACAAATTTTCAACACTACCCAGTCTATCATTTTCGCCGGAGCATGCATGTTTTTCGCTGCCTAAGCGATTTAATTACTTGGGAGGTGAAAACATGCATGCAGGTGGCGAAAAAGTTAAGCTGGGTAAGTGTACAACTCATGCAGACTATAAGCTCTTCCCAATGATAGATTCAATTTACTATTTTTAGCTCTGCCTCCCGAGTGCGTAAGGCCTGTTCTGAGCGCTTCTGAATGACGAGGCTGAACGTAAATTCCTCACGGAACGAAGCACACTCCAAGTGTAATGAAAACCCAATAAATAATGAGAAGACAAACTTCTTGGATCAATTTATTGCGGGCCGTATGGGTTTCGTATCCATTGGATTAGATTAGAAATCTCATAATTTGTTTGTGCGGTGCGGTAGAGTGGAAGATTTGTTTGTTTTGAGAGGGTCTGGTTCTCCCTCGACAGATCCATTAATGCTTACAAATCCTTGAGCTGGCCAAGATCACTGGAGCGACGGCTGCAATTTGCATAACTCCCCGCGCTAAACAAGAAAAATGAACGCCTCGTCTAACCCGAAGAAAAGTGTCCGAATCCATTGAAAGTTCGCAGACTTCGTCCAAAGATTTGAAGGGTTTCCGAGAAGTTTGTTTTGGGCCTTGGAAAATACTCTGCTCTCAATATTTTCAGCTATCGTTTGAGGGAATTTATTGAGCAACGATTGACAGTAGTTTATTGTGCAGCCTTTACACTCGGTGAAATACGGCAATGGCTTCAACGACTAAGGCTTGGAAGAGCATGAAAAGCCCATTGAAGCTCAGCAAAGGCTTACTACATTCAGCCTTGTTTCCTTGCCAAAAAGTTTCTCTCACATTTTCTATTTCTAGTGATGAATTATGCTGCCGTACATTTTGAAGAAACCAATACACTTTCGAATATTTTTGAACTTCTTACGTTCAAACCGCAAACTTGATTTTTTCTTATTACCATCGCAGGTGAAGCGCTTGTGCAATTTTAATTTATATCCACAATTTCCCATTTCAGGCTCGAAAAGTTCGAAACTAACATGGAAAGACTGCGTTATAAGGTACGATGTCAGTAGGTAGTTGAAAGCAACATACGCTAGCTGCGCATGTTACATTCAACTACCTCAGCGGTTCATGGCTTTCAGGTAGTTTTGTGATCAGAAAGTATGAGTTGCCTGCTTTGCATAGGCACAGGATCTGAGTGTGTGGAGGAGTGCTGTAGTAATGGGAGCATTAAAGCCAGTCATAGCATAATCTAGTTCCAACACATTCATCATAGGAATGCTTTCATGAACCTAGAATTACAGTTCAGATCTTACAAAACGGTGAAATATTATGCCAGTAGCTTGGCATTTAATAACGAATTTAGTTTATTCCATTTGTGAAATGTTATATGAGTAATTTGGCATTTAGCGCCGAATTTAGTTCAATTCATTTACGAAATAATGTGTCAATAATTTAGTATTTAGCATCGAATTATGTTTAATTCATTTATGAAATATCTTGGCAGTAGTTTGATAATTTGCATCTAATTTAGTTATTTATATTTTTTTTGGATACATCATGTCGTTAGTTGGACAGTTTGCATCAAATTTAGTTCATTTCATTTTTAAAATATCATGTCGATAGTTTGGTATTTCTCATCTAACTTAGCACATTTCATAAGTGAAATATCATGTCAGAAGTTTGACAATTTGCATACAATTTATTTCATTTCATTTGTGAAATATCACGTTAATAGTTTGGCATTTATCATCTAATTTAGCCCATTTCATATATGAAATATCGTGTCAGAAGTTTGACAATTTACGTCTAATTTAGTTCATTTCATTTACGTTGGTTGCTTTGACGCTCCACTGCCGAGTCTACATGCGAACAAAAGCGTGATCGTGATATGACGCATGGGCTCCAGACAGGTTATGGCGCTCTCTGTCTTTACGCTTAGCGTCATGTGAACTAATTGCAACAACTTTGCGCCATGGGGTCTAATTGTCTGAGCGTTGCGTCAGGTGATCTAATTTTGTAATTTTTGCTCCATTTGATTTATTTGCTGTTTAACTTTCTGCCGTGTCAAATAATTGGTTAACCTTTGAACCATGTGACCTAGTTGTTTAACCTTGTGCCGTGTCATACAATTGTTTAACCTTTACGCCATGTGACCTAGTTGTTTAACCTTGTGCCGTGTCATATAATAGGTTAACCTTTGCACCATGTGACCTAATTCTTTTACTTTGTGCCGTGTCATATAATTGTTTAACCTTTGCGCCATGTTACCTAATTGTTGAATTTTTGCCAGCATTTGATTTAATTGTTGCTTAACCTTTGCACCATGTGACCTAGTTGTTTAACTTTGCATCGTGTCATATAAACGCTTTAGCCTTTGTCCCACTATATCCAACCGTTTTAGTTTAACCCCACATGTTTTAAATAAGGAATTTTGTCCCACTAGATCCAACCGTTTTAGTTTAACCCCACATGTTTTAAATAAGGAATTTTCACCCCATTTGACCGAATTGTATAACCTTGCGCTGTGTCATCTAACTGTTTAACCTTCACTCCATTAAGAACACATTGCATTAATTGGTTTTGCAACATGTGACCTAATATTTTAACTTTTTCGAAGTGTTTAAACCTTTCTTTATGTCGTTCAAATTACAATGTGCAATCGGTGCTGATCTGGCGTGACCAATAATTATTATTCATGGTTTGAAATGCTACTGAAAGGTGCCATTGTTTTCAGGCTGAGTTATTCCTTGGGAGATGGTACTAATTATTTTACTGAGAATAATCTGACACGAACTTCAAGGAATTAAGTCTATTCAAAGCTGCTTCATTGTGAGTTCTCATTGTGTACTCACTCATCAATTACACTGAAAATGCCCCATCTGGGTAAAATTTTAAAGTCAATACTAATTACTCTGCCGTCTAGATTCATGAATTTGAAATAACAGTGTTCAATACGATCGTAAAAAACATATGTTTGAAAATGCAAATCCTATTATTTCGAGAATAGGGTATAATTTTCTTTGGTGTAACAAAAGAAGAAAAAGTATGAGTAGTAACTTAGATAGTGTTTGCGACGTAAAACGAGATCCGGGATTTGTGCCACTGAATCTCATCAGCGAAAGATGCCGCTGAAATGCCTGGTTTGACGAATGGGCTTGGCTTCGATGATGGCAGGTAAAGACACGTATAGTTATTCTTTGTTACCGCAAATCGTTATCAATAATAAACTAAATTGTTTTTACATTCTCACATCAGAATAACAGTTGGTATTTGAGGAACTGCATTATACATAAGAAGCGATGTGGAGCAAATACACTGAAAAGAATTGAACACGACCGAGCTGTAGAAGCGGTCTTGTAAACAACCGAGTGGACGGTCGTCCCTCTTTATCATTTTTCGCCCCTCAATTTTTTTGCTCGTTACATTTATGAGCATTTTTCATTCGTTTCGCGGACTTGGCTTTGAAGTTCCTTGTTTAAACAAGTGCTAGTTCAAAGCGAGCCATGTTTATGACTCACTTTGATGCTAATGACGGACAGGCACAGAGAATCTGCGATTTTGCACAATGCCTCAACATTTCTGCCAGAATAGTCATTCAATTTCTAATGCTCTTCGCGCAAATCAATCAAGAGAAATGGTGAACTTTGAAAAACATGTTTCTTGGGATGATTTGGGATTCTCATATGCCTATGTATTTTTGAAGTAATTATTTCTAATCATTAGCACATGTTGACGATTTTAAAAGCGACTGATATCTGATAACAGCAACGGAGCAACCGAAGTGGAATGAGAAAATTATTTCCATCTGTTTAGCCAAGTGGCGGATCTAGGAACAGCTGCGCAAGCAATTGATGCTGTACCACAAGATAGTTTTATACTTCAATCATTGCACTTTTGTTCTACAATTCAACATGCCTAATTATGACAATGATTTTAAACACGATATAACTGAAACAGTCGATGCAGTGCAAGCATTTATTGAGTCTAGAAGTGCAAGAAATAGATGCTGCACCACATGATACTTCTATTATTAGAATATGTTCTGTGATTTTACCTATATAATTATGTCAATGACTTGAAATACGATGCAATTCATCAGCCTCATGACGGATCTAATGCAAGTAGCTTTATGCAGCACCTCACGAAACTTGTATGAATAAACTTTTATTTTACATAAGAACAGAATTATCAAGGAGGGTAAAAACATCTTTCAAGAAGTCATCTTTGCTTAAAAAATAAAGCTTTCGAGTACTACTACACTCATCATCAGTATCTGAAACGGAAAAAAAATAAATTTTACATCAGGAATTATAAGAGCAACACATGTTAGTGAACAAAACTTAATTAAGAACTTGAAGAGGAACAGATGAATCAGTTGCGTTTAATGTTGGTTTGATCTGATGAATAAGGATGCTTTCTAATAATCTTATATCTTGTCTACTACTGTGCCCTATAATTTCAAAGTTATTCTGATTGATTGGGTGACCAGCGAAATGTGCATGATCTCTGCAGGATCTTTTACCCTCCTTGATAATTCTGTTTTTATGTAGATTACGTTTCCCTAGAAATAAATCAGTAAGAACTTTTATTTTGTAGTGTTGCCCGCATAATGATGACATTAATTTAAAACACGACACAATTTTATAAATATTTTGAGTGGCGGAGACATATGGTTATTGCAACAGCGAAAAAAATATCATTTGCTAGTGAAGCGCTCATTGATAAAAAAATAAAATTTTCTAGCATCAGAATGGCTGAAGCGAATTTCAAGGTTATTGAGGTTTATTTAGAAAATTCACATGCATCAATTACGAGCAACCTGGCTACGGTGAGCGTACACCCGACCTGATCCTGGCTGCATTTACTAGGTTGTATTACAACCTCGAGCGAATACTAAAATATTGGAATTTTAGGAAGATTCGAAAGATTTACGCATCGAAAACGCGTGTTGTGCAGTTGGCGTGTTACAAATCCCTCAGTCGTGATATTTCCTCCTCGAAAATCCTTCTGTATTTCGATGACAAAGTGAATTCAAGGGCGGAGTAAAAGAAGAAATACCAAGATTGTTACTCTCAGTAGCAATTCTCTTAAGTATGCGACTCAGAAATGAAGCTCCATTGGCATTCAATGCAACCGAGAGAATAGTCGATCTCAAATGAATTATCTACAGACAATCTCAAGACGAGAGCACGAACAAAAACTGTGGAAGAATACGTTTATTTTTTCGTACTGTATCTAGAGCGGAGCATTAGGCTGATCAATGACTTATTACTAAGCCAGACCAATCCGGAACGAAACAGCAACCACGGACAGTATTTCTGAACATTTCCCGTCGTATAAAGTAGCTGCACAACTCACAGCGTATGTTCTTCTAAGTTGACTTGGGTACTAAACATGCATTTTATTCAAGTATACAATCCCTTCTTCAAATGCTCTGATTAACTTATTTTTATGCGCAATTTTTACTAGAAACGCTATATTGGGGACGCAGCGATATAAATAAGCAGGAAATTTGGCGACTGCCAGGGCACCTCACCAGGGCTTCGCTGAGCGCACAGCGTGGGAGTGCACACATGAGCGCCGATGCCCGAGTGAGTGGGGCTTTCAATTGAAGACGCATAGCAAGAAGGGGATTGGGGACGGTCTAAGAGGAAGGGGAAGAGGGGACTCGAAGAAGTCCCCTAAAGCCCCCAGCTCAGGTTCACCCCATAAATCAATAATACGACTCCAGCAGCCTATTGAGATACGCGTCGCGATAAGCGGCCGCTGATAGGCGTGAGCAGGTTATGGACATGTCTGGCTCGACTATTTCAACTCATAATGGACATCCCAGCTCCCCTTAGCCGCGTCATTGCCCTCTTCCTCCTATTCCGTCCTCAAATTTACGGTTCCTAAGCACGCTGTGCAACTCATCCACGGTAGCAAGTCCTGTCGACCTCGCTACTGTTCTTTAAAACCTCCCTGGTGTTTGTCTTGCATCCGTGCCACTGGCCTCAACATCCGGACAGAAGCTTCTTTGCATCTGCAGCGCCCCACAACCTCCCAAATCCTGACCATCCGCTGCCGCCCAGCTCTGGAGGCTGTAAAGGCGGTTACCGTTATCTGGACAGCGCTTTACGAGCTTGAACAGCCCTACATGTGCGCCGCTGACATCGATTCAATTGCCTGGGATATAGCGACGTTCATCCTTTCTATTCTCTTCAAAGGCTGGTGCGGTGATGCAACGTTGTTGCGAGCCCTCGTAACGTAAGCATCAGCTTTACTTGCTCGGGTGGAGCTGAAGCCATCACTTCTATTTCTTCTGGGAGGAACAAGGGCTGGTGTGTGTTCTGTGGTTGTTCCTTTACGCCTCTACCCTCATTACGTGCACGCACTGCTGTGAGGGATGGTCCAAATGCCTCATACGCGTTTGCACTGAGAGAAATTTTGACACACCTGGGTGTGTCAAACGGTTATTCAGAAATGTTTTAATACACATTGAAGGATTTCCTTTGACCACATATTAAAGCGGTTGAGAGACTTAAAACACTTATTCACGATTCAACTGGCTCAAATTTTATTGTAGAAAACCGAACTGTGCTCAAATTTTGTGATTGGAGTACAATTCTCCCTAAAAAACCTTCAAATCTTCGCTAATTTTTCTTCTAATTCATGGAGATTGTCTTTATATCAGTGTAATTAGTTGGTAGTCAAAGAAAGTAAAATATTTATGAGAAATAAAATTGACTTACGTTAAGTGTGTCATGTTTGGCATGCTTAAGTGTGTCGTATAAGCCCATGACACACAAAAGTGTGTCGAAATACATAGGCTAATCATGTATATTGTTGACACACTTTTGTGTGCCGGTTTTGCGACAACTTGACACAGAAAAGTGTGCCGCTTTTGCGACAAAATTTTTCTCAGTGTGGTGATTTTTGTCACCTCACGTGTTCTCTGTTTGGGGGTAAACCTGTAAAGAGTATTTGACCAATTTTAATTATTTAAATTACTTTCATGGATGTGCGAAGAATATTTTAGACTTTTTCATAAGATCGTAGATCTTCTTCTCTGAAAACTGTCGATCAATGGAAACTAACGCAGTAGTTTCAGCGCAGTTATTAAGTTCAAATATAAGCACGCATTGATACCATTTTTAAAGAAATTAGAATATATTTTTTCAGGTTGAATTAAACCCTAGTATAAATACGCTATCAACTCTATAAGCCACTGTTGTCTTGACATGTGCTGAACGCATAGAAGTAAGGTTTGTTCTCTTAAATGATAGCAGACCACATAAATCCAAGTACAGCTCTGTTTCCAAGCTAATACCCAAAAACGCGTGAAATTTTAGACATTTTATAAATTATTCCAGAAGTACACCTGAGTAGGTCAAATGAAAGGGAACACCAATTAGGGATTTAATTTAATATGGTGGACAGAGATGGAAATGGTCTCAATAAGGAACTGAATTTTGAAGCACAGGGAAAAATACAAGATTTGAAAAATGCCTTCATGTTCAAAAATTTCCCTTTCTCTTTCGTTGCTATTTGAAGTGTATTGAGCAGGCGAAATGCTAGGTTTTCCACGATAAATGCTGCAAGGAAGCATGGGTGTTCAAGCGCAGTTGAGCCCTGGACTGAACGGCTATAGTCTAAGTTTCGCAGGATGCAGCCCATCAAATGTATGATGGTTGTTGATACAGTTTGGTCATTTCGAGTGTACATATGTATACGTATGTGTATCTGAAGTAAAGATCTTGTGGCATTTTCTCACTACCAGAAAAAGAAGGAGGCAAAACTTTATCCAGATGTTTTTGGGCGATGAGCGTCTTTCAGTTTGTGTTCACTGAATTACGACCAGTGATTAAGAAAACTTTTGCTTTCAAAAATTAAAATTTAATTTTCCTTCAGCTAATTCACCCTGAATTAAGTTCATTAGCGCTCAGTTTACTATTGAAGTTCCATAAAATTCAAAAAGCTTGAGTGTCCAGTGACAGTGTAGAGCAGAAAACCGTCAAATCTATGCTGGTGGTTAGTATGCGGATTTGCCTTGTCTGTCTTTTGCAGTATTTAAAGCTGCGCTCACTCGACCTGTTTCTCTATGACAGATACATTCTCGAAAAACAGTTTTGGCGAATTAAGTCTATTTGTCTACGTGTGAGTAAGTTATCCATATGTATAATAACGGTCCGTATTTGAACGTATTCTCATTTTTGTCCGCAAGATTCGGAGGAGTTCAGCCAAGAAGAACTTGTGTTGTTCATGCCAGCAACGATATTAGTTTACTTATCACAGTATGCTCCACATTAGTTTATTCTCATGTATATAAATTGCCCTCATTGAAACTGTGCGTGTGGGTTGAGGAAGGAAAACAGCTTATTTCGGTGGCTGCAAGAAGCGACTTTCGCTCCAAGAAATTCTGAGCTAATTACACGGAAGTTTGCGCCCGGCATGGATCTCAAAACATTTCTGCGTTTGTGATGATAAACTTGTTTTGAAACGGTGCCGTGCTGGTGGCTGTGCCTTGCCAAACACGCTGAGCCTCACTCGTTTCAGCAGCTGGACTTGACTTCAAAAGAAAAGTTCTCGATATCGAGCACTGGAAGTGAGACCAGCAACAGCTAACGACTTACAGTGCGGGATTTTGGTCCGACTTCAGGAACACGCCGCGCTTCCAAAACGTGTGGTGACCACACGTCGAAAGCTGCAGTTTTGGTTGCAATTGTGGCACTGCATTGACGAGACAAAATTCGTTAAGGCTTTTTGAGATGAGACTGTAATTAGGGACATTTGAAACCGCTTTAGAAGGGAGCTGTTGGACATCACCGATTTGCTATCGGTGATTACGCAAGAGGTGCCCCACAATTTGTTTGCTTGTCCCGGATTTGACGAAATTGGATCGCGAACTGGAGACAAATAAAGTGAATTTGAAATCAATGAAATGAAATTTAATTAAAAAAATTACTTTTCTTCGTTTATAGTGACGTGTGTGCTCAATTTTTTTCATCTATTCAAAGGCGTGGAGTATCTTCATGATTAAAAATAATTCAGATGTTTACATTATCTTTAGCGAAAGATTACAAAACAAAACGCCGAAAATATTTAGACGCGGATAGTTTAGGACTTTAGACAAAGCTTTAGTACGTTTTGTTGGTTGTTGCACTCTCGTCACATGACATTTTTTGACAAATGGGGGGCGGTCCTGTCGTAAACAGCGGTTGATTGCAGTTTTTTACACGTTCACCGCGTATTTGGGCGTGTGTGTACCACTAGGTAATTTGCTCATTCCCGTTCCGATGTAAATGAATGACATTTCACATGTTTCACGATTTTTTTAAGAAATAATTATTACCATACGAGGGGAGGTGTTATCGTACAATTCCATTTTCATATTTATTACGAACGATAAAAATGTATTCGAGCAGTTAAAGTAGATTTCCCAGTTATGCTACTTACAACTTAACCGAGCCAACGGAAAATGCTGGGAACGTGTTAAAAAGACAGTTAGTACTTTTCAATCTTGAAATTATATAAATACCATAGTCTTTAAAAGTACCCGCCACTGATGGTGATTTTTAAATTTTCGATCAGAAACTCTATTGCTATTTGAAACCGGAAATATTAGATCTCTTTTTCACTTTTTCTAAATTTTACAGGAATGTTTTATTCAATTCGAATCGCATAGCACGGCTAGAATGCCCAGTACTAGATATGGTGAAGATGATTTTCAAAATTCCTCATTCGCAAATCATTATTAATTTCTTCACATTTACTTCATATCAATTTTCAGTAGATAAATTAATGCGAAAAGATGAGGCCCCACATCACATTCTAAGTTTCGTTGAAAAAGTATGTAAAATTTTCCCCCATAATTTATGAAATGTTTTAAAACAATTCAAAACTAAACAGTATTTCCTGATTAAGAAACGAATAATATTTCATAATTCAAAACCACAAATTTCAAAGGTCGATTCAGCGCTATAATGTAATATTCTGTCTCAAGCCACGATTTTGAGTAGCTGATAGAATTAGCAAGTCTGCTCTTACGACGTGAAATTCTCAGAAGCACATTGATTGGTTGGTACTCGACATGGGGCAGGAAGTCCGTGAAAGAATATTAAAAAAAGCCTTTATTCCCTTTAAACATTCACTCATTTTGTTTTCCTACATGACTTAAAACCTCATTTTTTGATGATACATTTTTTTTTGTAATCTCATTCTCATTAATGAAATCATTGACTATCGGAAGAGATGAAAGAAGAATTATTATTTGCCGACTTTATCGTCATTTCGTAAGTATTTTTATCAAGTTTCTTTCCATACGCACGATGAACAATATCCAAGCCGGGTTCATGTTAAATAATGCATTCGGAAATAACTGTACTCATTTCGAAACGCAATCATTCCTACATGCCAGCTTTTATGTGCCATTTCGGAACAATTATAGTGCTGCATTTTATTCCCGACTGTTTCTCGAGGCAGTGCAAAATTTATGTTCTGACTTGTCATATAATAAGAATTTAAAGAGACTTGAGCTCGTGAATATTAGATAAACACTTGAACCTTGCTCCACACTTCCGCTGGTAGTTAAGAAAATTTAAGACACCGTGCGTCACGTTACGGAAATTTATTCACAACAATATTTTTTCAAACAGTTTTCGTGCAAGTTTGAGGAAGGAAGACTGGCAGGCAGCAGTGAGAAGCATTACATATTCGACCTTATTTTGGGCTCACTCCGGGGCCGAAAATATTCGAGGTTTTTGAATAAGTCTTGTGACCCGCCTCGGAAGAGAGGTGTTTTCACAGAAACTTGAGCAAACTCCATCAAGCTGGGAAAACACTGCCTTGTCCCCGGCCGAGGGGCTTGGAAATGCTGAGAAGTGGCTACTTGCAGCACTGCCTACAGAGATCATCGCGTCTACTTACTCCACGGGAACAGAGATGAATGTTTCGCTACCCGAGTACCAACTTTGTCCCCCCGAGCGCTGCGTATTTATGTAAGAAAGAATTCCGACCAAGAAATGCGGGTATGAGCTAGGAATACACGCGTGATGAGCTAGGGATACACGCGCTAGGGATACACGCTCGGTTATGCGTGTGTGAATAAGAGTCCAACGATCGCATGCAGGAAATGGCGAACTTAAGTCCTAAAATAAGAAAAGAAATGCTAGAATGGCCGTGAGATGTGACGGAGGGATTTTAACGCAAACGTGCATGTGCTGCTATGTCTGACGCTGTCAGAATGCTACGTGTGAAGCGTTCAAAATCGACGAAAAATGAAAGGAACACTGTTGATATCGTATTTTTTTATCGTCGTTGTACATGAATGATGTTTTTCTTGCATGACCGTAGAGGAAATCACTCCTAAACTCAGTTCCGCTTCTGAATTGCAGTAACACGCAATGTGCATATGCCTCGTAGTGGCACAGCGTGACACACCTTAATGGATCATTTACAAATTCGATGTTTTTTATGTTTGGTGGAAATATTCTTCTCAGTTAAAATGATAGACTTCGGTCATTGACTTTTTCTTAACTAGGGATAATGCGACGAGGTTTGACTGACACTCTCAACAGAGGGAAGCCGATGCAGTTATATTTACTAATAAGCGTGCAGTCCCGATATATTGAACGTTTGGTAAACAATTACGAATTAAAGAGAAGCTCATAAAATTTAAAAAACTGAACTCAAAATTGTGATAACTTTGTGAATGAGCTTCAAGTTGAACACACATTTGGGTATGATACTGGACTTGTGAACAGACTATAAAGCATCGAAAATGACAGCTGAAAATCTAAAAGGTGTTTTATTCATCTGCTTTCATTCTCTGTCTATTCCCTTAACTTACGAAAACGGGCTAAATCGTTTCACACACTGCTTCTTTCGTTCCTGACCAAATATGCTTGTTACATTATTTTCTAACACTCAAAGGTTGACATCGGCATCTTTGGGATGCTTTATTTCCAATCAAGCCTGATACATATGATCTTAGCATTGGTTTTTCAAATGTCTTATAACTAACCCTATATATAGGACACCATGACGGTCCCCCCGTAAAGCCGGTACCCATTTCCGACACCTGGGTTAAGTGGGGCATTGTGCTTGAGCTTTCCCTTATACCAAACGGAGAAAATCTCCGCGCCAGCGCTGGGAACGAACCCGCGACTTTCAGCATACAAGTCCGATCCCTTAACCGCTGTGCCACGGAGAGCACAAAGAGTCTTCCCATGCCGGGAATCGAACCCGGGCCTCCTGGGTGAAAGCCAGGTATCCTAGCCACTAGACCACATGGGACGTTACTTACACTCAATAGTATTATTTAAGTTTTCGTAATACATGTTATCACAAAACAACGTAACTTTTCTCACATTAAGTAATTTACAGTTGAATTACTCGAAAGACAAGCAGCGCAAGTTGATACGTACTAAACTCATGAATGAACTCACAAAGCTCTAGCACTGCTACACAACTGAGTCACTGAGCCGAGTCTGTCTTCACAATAACCCGAGCTGCCACAGCTGTTCCTCTGCGCGCACTACTTCACAGTAAGTCTGAAGTTGAGCAGCACCAGCTGTGCTTGTGAGTAAGCATCGTCATATTTGCCATCTGCAACAGCTGGCGGCGCAATGAGGCATTAACGCTACAAGCGTGCCGCTGTGCCCTAAAGACCGCTCGTACGTCTCGGCAACAAGCTCAGGACCTTCGTAAAGACCGGCTCCATAATGCACACAGGGACTGAGTCGCGTCAAGTTTTGAGGCGCACTCCAGAAATTGGGCTTCTGCTCTACGGGGCTGCCACGGCAACCCGGCTGCGAATTTTTACTGCTTTGAATACGGAATGATAATTTTTAAAAGAGTAGGACGCTTCTTCTAAAGCTAGGGCATTTGAAAGTTTGTCGGAATTTTATGGGATGAATTGTGTTCGTCTTTGGGTTGTCAAACAAAAGACGGTTGCCTTTTTAAGATGCATTCATCAATTTAAATGTACTCATAAATTGAAATGCATTAATGAAATTAATGAATTTGAGTAGTCATGAACTAGAACAAAACTATGTTTGACCTAAATTTGGCTATGAGCGAATTTGAATTTGTGAAACAGAATCTTCATAATACAAGTGTTTGAATGATAACTCAGAGAAATACATGACACTCAAGTCTTGTTTTTATACGATTTTGTCATTCATTTATAGTTTGAAATTGTCTTCCTAGCCCATCAGTGTTGAGTACCACCCACTAGAAGGGTATTTGCGTCCTGGTAAGCGCAACATGTTCAGAAATGTGAACGAATTACGATCAACTCTCGTATATGTTCAAACTTACGCTAACAACTCAAGTAGTACAAAGTGAGCTGGAGAAACAAGCACTGTGGCAAATTGCATGAAATATTAACTTAAGTCAGAAAAAGAATTCAAAATGTCAGGGTAGAAAAGTGGCTCGTAAAGAAGCAGAATTGACGGTCGAACTTTTTGCCGGAGCATCCATGATTTCAGCCGCTCTGTGCTGCAGCTAAATTTGGACGGCTTAATTCATGGATGCCCGGTGAAAACTTAGGTTGGGTCATGAGTATACAAGAAAAGGATAATAAAGATTTTTGAATATTCAACGGTTTCACTACATTGAAAGGAAGAAATTCAAGTCGGTGAGATCTTATAAGCGTGTGAATGAATTTTAAACAGTTGCTCCATGTTGGAAAAAATTTGAGAATAAATGAGTCATTCGTATTATCATCTTGGGTGTAGCCCGGAGATTTGTATCAGATTTTCGCGGAAAAATTAGCATTTAATAATACGAAGTAAGGACTCACGCACCGCATGAAAAAAATATCATTGTAAAATGCATTTGGATCTAAGAATTATGGGAGACCAAAAATTTCAAAATGTGAACTAGGAGTTCATTTTTTATTGCAAACCCATGATCTGAAGTTAAAGTTGAGAAATAAATCTTAAAGATTCTTCATATCATAACATCTTTGGATAAATCCCATCATTCACTGAAAAGAAAAGAAAACATTATTCACCTATTAGAAGGAATTCAGTCGATGAAATGACATAGGTACATCGAAACAATTTCTCTCAAAATTTTCTTATGTCAAGGATTTAAATCTTGACTTTTGCCTTCATTAGCATCTGTTATTTTCAACGAAAATATTTACAGATGCTTACAAATATTAGGCACGGAATATATCATTCAAGAATCTACTAGAATCAAAGACTGATAAGAACTGATAAATCCATGTTTCTAATGTTGGCAATTTACTCGAACAAAAGAATAAGTTTTCATTAACTAGTTAAGCAATGAATGAATCAATTGAGCAACTAGGATAGCTGATATGAATAAAAAAAATTTTCATCGAATAGTTAAAGAAAACTTGGATACATATACAAACGAGCTGCACACGATCAGCGTGGGAAAAAAAGCGAACAAAAATTGATTTGCATGATGTGAAGTGTTTTTTACGACGTATTTTCCTTCAAATAGAGATAAACAATGAAGTCTGTCAGTAAAGAAATTCCGTGCTCAGTAAATCTGTGCAGTAAACTCTGCCAATGGTAGAATCGTCAAATTTCCTTGAAAAAATGCTTATTAGGACTTTGTAGTCGCAGCCTTATGTTACGTAAAGTGGAAATATATATCTCTGAAGCTCAGAACAAAGTAAAACAATAAAGCATCGTGGCAGCAAGGCACGGGACAGAAACAAGTAGACCGCAGTGTTCTTATCAGAGGCAGATTGCCACCAGCGCTGTGTAACGGGCCAATGAAGACTCCACTTTGCGTCTAACAAACAATAAGATTAACCCCTGACCCGTTTATTCAACACATTGACCCCGTTTAGGTCTGGACCCCAGCATCATGTGCTTCGTTGGGCCAAAATGGGTCCCAGACAAAATTGGCGCCAGACCGTCTATCCAAAATTTTTCCGAGACTGTCTGTCCAAAATTGTTCGTAGACCGTCTATCTAAAATTGTTCCGAGACCGTCTGTCCAAAATTGTTCGTAGACCGTCTGTCCAAAATTGTTCCGAGACCGTCCGTCCAAAATTGCTCCCAGACCGTCTGTCCAAAATTGGCCCCAGACCGTCTGTCCAAAATTGGCCCCAACCGTCTGTCTAAAATTGGTCGCAGACAAAATTGGTTCCAGACCGTTAGTTCAAAATTGGACCCAGACCGTCTGTCCAAAATTGGTCGCAGACCGTCTGTCCAAAATTGGTCGCAGACAAAATTGGTCCCAGACCGTTTGTTCAAAATTGGACCGAGACCGTCTGTCCAAAATTGGTCGCAGACAAAATTGGTCCCAGACCGTTAGTTCAGAATTGGACCCAGACCGTCTGTCCAAAATTGGTCGCAGACAAAATTGGTCCCAGACCGTTTGTTCAAAAATTGGACCGAGACCGTCTGTCCAAAATTGGTCGCAGACAAAATTGGTTCCTGACCATTTGTCCAAAATTGGCCCCAGACCATCTGTTCAAAATTGGCCCCAAATCGTCTGTCTAAAATTGGTCGCAGACAAAATTGGTCCCAGACCGTCTGTCCAAAATTGGTCGCACACAAAATTGGTCCCAGACCGTTTGTTTAAAATTGGACCCAGACGGTCTGTGGTTCCAACGTCTTACTGCAATTACTTCGACACCAAATTTCAGAGTCCCTCCAAAAAGAGTTGTGCACCAATTTTCGCACCATGTTGAGATCCAAACGCGAATAAGGGCGAAAATTTTGTAACTTGAAATCAACACGGGTGGCATCGATGCATTGTGTTGTCACGGACAACCGCTCAAAAGGAGTTGGCTCTGGAGCCAAGCTCAACGCAAACTACTACCTTATTTTGTGGAAGAAGATTTTTTCAAAAATACACGGTTTTTGAGTCGGCTATACGTTCCTCGAGGTCTGTGTGTTCCCAAGACCGGATCAAAGGCTGGCTGTATTGTCCCAGTTTCCTGTATGGAAATTGGAGGCAAGAACTGCACGGGCTCTCTCACTTTTTTCCAAAAATCGGTTTTTATTTATGTTTAAAACACAAAATGCATTCGCTTGGATGTTGGAAACATATCGACGAGCTGAAAGAATTTATTGTAGAGTACTTGAAACTTTCAAAGAGATTTTCGTATCAGCACATCTAATTATTTTAGCATTTCTTTTCAACTTTCCAATGTTTCGCTTTTCTAGTTATAGATTTTGAAGCCGCCGAGTGAAGGTCGTTATTTCAATTTGTAAATAAAGATAACGCGAACAGAGGAAAGGTTTTTTTATTCAATTTCCTGGAACAAAATGACTCTCAATAGTTTTAGATTCTTTCGGACTACAACTAAATAAGGGAAGAATACTAGTTAATGATATCCCAAAAAAAGATCAGAGAAACTATATCAACTCTTTGCTAACTTTCTTAATTAGATGCCATCATGACTTCAAGTTGGTTACACTTTTAGTTCTTGATTCTAGTTCTCCACAATATCTTAGAGAATGCAAAGATACATATTCATTAACGCAATGATTTAAATCTTCTCCTATATTACTAACATTTATTTTCATTTTCAATTCATTCAATTTCCCAAGCCTTTTAATCCAAATCGGCAAACAACACACACCGCAACACCTTATCCGAGTCAGTGTGCTCGCTTTTTTCAAGTTGCGGTGAAATAAAGGGAAGCCCACATTGTTTTCGGCGAGATATTTGCCTGAAACCTACATGAACCAATATTTATTTGCCCTCAACCGGCTCCTCGAACTGATGGCGTTCGAGATAACAGATCACGCATGTTCGACTGCCTTCAGACAGGCGGGAGCTCGGCAGCTTCGATGGATCTCCGCCTCGTGTCCGAGCCAAAGAAAGACAAAAGAATTTGTTCGAGGACATGAAGCTGCAGTTTTTCTCCTGCGAATTTTTTAACTCGTTGCGGCAAAGAATTGGGATGTTGAATTGATCGGCTTTTAAAATGTTTGATAAATAATTCTTGGGAAGTTATTTCATTTTAGGGAAATGAAATTACCCTATTTTTGAAGACAGTAAGAACGTTTTCTAGAATCAATGTGCGTGTAAATGCATGTGAAATGGGTTTAGCAATGTTTGCATGCATGACTCATATGAGTACTTTTTAGCGAATAATTTTTGATTACAAGGTCACTGAGTAAAAATGGCTCATTTCAACGATTCCAACCTTACGTTGAATTTTGTTGAACAAAGTACCGGGCTGCGTGTCACGAGAGGATAGGGAGGTGCATGCCAAAGTCTAACTTTTTCGCCGCCTACATGCATGTTTTTCGCCGCCCCAGTTATTAAATTGCTTGGGCGGGAAAAACATGCATGCTCCGGGGAAAAAGTTTGACTGGGGTACGCTTCATTTCGCATGAAACTTGCCGTAAATTAACAAGTGATAATTTGATGCTCTTTGCTACAGCTTTTCCAAATATTCATGTGAATACTTCCAGAAACAAGATATTAATCATAATTGTTCTGTTCTATGGTTTTTAATTTGTGAAATATCAACAAACCAGTCAATAAATCGATTGAGTAACCAACGACCGTATGTGCGCAGGATAATTAGCAAGACGCTAAAACCATCAAACTTTTTTAATGATAAAAATCAACATACATACCTAAGAAAAATATTAATAAACATACCAAAGTATTTGAACAATAAATTAATTGAAAATGCTCATAAATTCATGAGCGGTATGTGAAGGCTTATTTGCAACATTTTTGTTATAAAGCTAAACATCAAAGTCGATCCGCGTAAAAATTCTCTTTAACATGAAACTTCACGGTAGAATTCATTAATTCTATGCTCCTAAAATTTCCATTGAAAAATAGTAGAACTCCTTTCTCAGTCCGATGCCATTCACAATGAAAATAAATAATTACTTAGTTAACTACAATTTGTTCAAAAATCGATAGATTTTGTTCCCATTTATATATATCTGTTCAAAAACTGTTGTCAAGGCGAACACCGACGAACTTATGGACGAAAATTCAATAATAAAATCCTTTGAAATACTTTGGCCTCGTAGCACCCGACTGAAATAACAAAAACGTATAAGACTGTACCTTTAATTTGATAAAAAGGCTTGCCACAAAATATGGAAACCATCTAATAACTGAGAGCTTTTAAGGGCAATTTTTCACTATTTCGACTTGGAAAATAATCAGCAAACATTGCTCAGCAGCGAGCAAATCTTTCCTTATTTTGAAAGCTCGTCAGGATATTCAGGCAATATCATATCAAGTAAGATTAGGTCATTAAAATATAGCATGAACGTAGAAACAAAACTTCCGCACGCACGCACCCCACCCACCCACACACACACACACACAACACACATGCGAAACAAACATTTCAGACCACTCATGGAAACGCTCGTGTTACACACACAACAAATGAGAGGCGTTCGAAGGTTTTCTGGGAAAGCGCAGGCAATTTTCACTCTGAGAGTCCCACCCTTTACAATAAATTAGCAATTTTCAAATGTAACCACAGTATTAAACGAACTTTTACGAAACAGGGAAATATTACCAATCACTTTTTTACTGTTCATATGGAGCGATTGAAGTTCCTAACTAATATGTGAAAAGTTTTCGTTGCAAAGAATTTCGTAGCAATTAGATGGAATATTCATTGGCTGGAGAGCCGGTTATCCAGCTAACATAAGCCGGCTGTGGCTCACGAGCCGCTATAATGACTAACGAAGCCGTAAATGCATGAGTGGGCGATCTAACATGCACGTTCCTGCAGCTGTAAAACAAATTTTTGTTCTTAAGTTCCATGAAAACTGTTTTATTTCAAAGCCCCCAAAAAATCTGAATCATATTTCTTCTAACAATATTTTTTATTGAAAGAACCAACTAAAATCTAAATCACATGTCTTCTAACCTTGCATATATCTGATTGACGGAACGAATAAAAATGCGCATCATTTTTCTTCTAGCCTTAAATAATTTCCATTAAAACTGTTTTCTTTAAAAAAAATATATTAAAAGGGTATTCATGCTCTCAGTTAGTTATAATTGCCTGTAATAATATTCTTGCCACCTAGAACCGCTAAAAGTCTTCGGACTCTGCTCTCCACGTTACAGTTCGATGAGAAACACAATCAATTTAAACAATTTAAACAATTTATTTACCACAGGAGATACAGAGGTAGAATGTTTCTTAAGTCTAATACAATGGTCAGAGTTGAGTATAGCTACCTGTGGGCCCGAATAAGTTCAGCGACTTCTAGGGCATCCTACCATTACATTATTCTAGGGCGTACAATAATGTTTAACCTAATTCACTTAGCCTAGTTTCGCATTAGACTGATCAACAGGATAATGAACTTGATATTGATGTTTAATTCTACAATATAGGCCATATGGACAATATTTAACAGTATATTCGATAACGATTTGGGAGAAGACTGAAAATCGGCGATATTACTCATGGCAAATTGCATTATTAGGACCAGACATGTAGGAGGCAGGATTTGACTTGGTGATCTTACACGACTAGTATTCTGATAAGAAGTGAGACTCAAGATTTCTTTTAAATACCTTGTAAGAATTACTTTCACGGATCTCCGCAGGTATTGAGTTCCAGGTTTTAGTTCCAACGAATAGTATACTATGTTGCGAGCGGGCCTTTGAATAATAAGGAAGCATGAATTTACTTTTATTTCGTGTTAAATGGTCGTGATGGCCAGTTTGCGCAGTTAATAACTGTTAAAGGCTATTGTCGCCATCATTAGCTAATGTTTTGTAGATGAAATTGCAGATGGAGATTTTGTAGAGATCCGAGAGTTTAAGTATTTGTAAATTTTTGAATGAATCATTTGTGTGAGCATTATATTCTAGGTTCTTTACCGCTATAATGGCTCTTTTTTGCAGAGTAAAAATTATATTGGTTTTATTTTTATCAGTTCCATGCCATGCTTCTATTCCGTATTGCAGGTATGGTGAAATGAGCGTTCGATAAAGCATTAGTAAGGCTGTTTCAGGCCGGAAATTTTTAACTTTATTCAGGATTCCGATGGATTTTGATAATTTAGAACTAATATGGGTGATGTGCTCTTTGAAGGTCAGATGTTTATCTATTATGATGCCCAGAAACTTACATGAGTTGGTTTCTTTGATTTCCCCTTCGCCAATTTTAATGGATGGTAGAGATATATTTTTCTTGTATGAGAACGAAATATAATTTGTTTTATTGATATTGAGGCTTATTTTATTAGCTTTAAGCCACAGTGAAACCTTATGGAGTTCATTATTTATACTCTCCGCAATCGTAGTGGGATTTTCGTTCGGAAGGACCGCAGAAAGCGTACTGTCATCGGCAAAAAGTATGAATTTAAAAAAAGATGTAGATTTAATAATATCATTGATAAAAATCAGAAAAAGGAGAGGCCCAAGAACAGATCCTTGTGGAACTCCATGGCTAATTTTCTGTGGGTCCGATTTTGCGTCGTCAATGACAACGTATTGCTTCCGATTTGTTAGGTATGATCTGAACCAATCATGGGCAACCCCACGAATGCCATAACAATGAAGTTTCGAGAGTAATATGTTATGGTCCACACAATCGAATGCTTTTCGAAAGTCAAGAAATACAGAGAAGACAGTCTTTCCGTTATCTATATTAGAATAAAGGAATTGTAAATGATTTAATATTGCCTGTGTTGTTGATTTTTTTCAGCGAAAGCCGTATTGTTTATCATAGAGAAATGATTTTTGTTCAAAATAAGAGTACACTTTTTTATACACAATTTTCTCGAATACCTTGCTAATAATTGGTAACATGGAGATAGGTCGATAATTGTTTACACAGGTTTTTTCACCATTTTTAAAGATTGGGGTTACTCTAGCAACTTTGAGGGAGTTCAGGAAAGTGCCTAGTAAGAGAGACTGGTTAACAGTATTGGATATCAGCGGGGCCACAATTTCAGCAATTATTTTAAGTATTTTAGTTGGAAACGTTTGTAACCCACTCGATTTATTTTTCATGTTGTTTATGCACGCAATTACATCGGAGGAGTTTGTAGGCGTAAAGAAAAAGAAGTTGTGTTCTCGAATATGATCCATAAATTTCAGGTGATCAGTAGGTTCACTTGGAATACCATTGGCTATAGTTTTCCCTACGTTTACAAAGAAGTTGTTGAAGAGATTAGCAATTTCATTCTTCTCATTGTATTTTACATTATCTTGAGTGATATATCCAATTTTCTATTTATCGGCGTTATTCGGTTTATAACAAGAGTTAAGGAGGCGCCAAGTCTTTTTAACGTCAGCTTTGAATTGAGTAAACTTGAGGGTAAAGTAGCTCTTTTTTGATGTTCTTATCTGGTTTGTCACATAGTTTCTGAACCGGTTATATGTTTCTCTAGATATTCGCCCTTCGCAAAGGAGGGTTAGGTACGCTTGGCGTTTCTTTATATTTATCACGATGTCTCTAGTAATCCTGGGCTTTTGTTTATTTTTCGGGGTAACTGTACGAGTTACAATTGGGCAACACTGATTGTATGCGTTCATTATAGTTTCAGTCAACTTTACTACTGATTCATCAATGCTCCTTGCATTATTGTTGTTGTATAGTGACGCTCTTGTGATATTTATGGAGGTTCCGGCTGCGGAGATTTATGAGTCTCGCTCGCTCGGCACGGTCACTTGTATAGATAGAGCTTCCGGCGGAACAGCCGATGCGCGCCTGGTATTTACAAGCGCCGGATAGGTCGGAAGCGCCCCTACTGCCGGGCGGAAGTTCATTGTTCGAACTAGACTTAAGAGCAAGCTGTGTGAACTAGAGATCAGTACAATACTAGTAGTCCTGCTGTTCGTTTTGCTATCCTCTTGCCTGGTTTACGGCTAGGCTAACCGATCTACAAGTGCTGTCCAGTAAACCTTATATCTTGCTGAAATTCCAAGATATTACAATTGTTTTGTTGGGTGATGTGCAATGTTGGCATTAAATCTTCTAGAGCGGTGCGCATTTCTTCTAAATTTGATTCGTTTATTTTACGATATGAGTAAGTTTCAGCCCGTGCTTTGGTGCACGCAAGATAGACATTTTTCTTAATAAGAAAAACTGGAAAATGATCTGATAAGTCAGAAGTAATTATTCCAGCAAGAAAATCACTTGGGTCTGTCATAAAGATATTTTCAAGGCGCGTAGCACATTCTGAGGTTATTCGTGTTGGCTTTGTGATGATCGGAAGGAAAGATTTAGAATGAAATGCATTTAAGAAATTAGAGATTGGTTCATAGCTCTCATGTTTCAGCAAATCATAGTTGAAGTCACCGCATATTATTATGTCATTGTAGAAGGACCTGTTGAACTGAGAAATAATTCGATTAAGCTCATTAAGGAAGGATATAGGACAGGCTGTAGGCGGCCTATACACCGTTCCAAGCACAATTCGTTTGCCATCTCTAGACAGTTCTACGAATAATGATTCTATATGATCCTGATTCAGTGTTGCACTTGCTATGATTCTCGAATCCATGTGCTTAGAAATCTATGTACTGATGCCCCCGCCTCGCTTGTTTTTTCGTAGCGAATGGTAACTATGATAATTTTCAAATTTAATCATGTCTTTGGTCGAGTCATCTAGCCAGCTTTCGGTGAAGCTAATCACATCTAAGGTATACTTAAGTTCAGTAATAGTGCATTGTATCTCTTCCAATTTTGGATAGAGTGACCTACAGTTCCAACACAGTAGCGAAAAATCCTGCCGGGTTATTCGTATAGATTCGTTGAATTTTGATATATTAGTATATCTGCAGTTTTCAGAGTCGTTTAGGTTTGGAAATATTCTGTTCAAATGATTGAGATCCGGGTCGATTTCATCTAATATATCAGCGTGATCAGTCATTCAAAATTAGTAAACAGTAGGCAGTAAGTACTATTGTATAACTTAAAACGAAATACAGAGTCAAGAATAAAAGGATATTTCTATCTAAAAACTAGCTTAGAAAGTATAGAAAAGAGTAAGAAATCTAGCGTGATTTCGTGAGTACACTCAATACTCAGCCAAGAGCGATTAATATTGGAGTTCAATATACAAAATTGATGCGTACAAATTGCTGAAGGCGTTGTTACAAAGTTCACATACAACAGGTAATAATTTAAAAAAAAAAAAAAATAAATAGAAAAAATTTAGCGACGATGATAATCTAATCAGCTAATATGTTTTACACATAATAATAATTTGCTGGTTAAAAATTACATGCAATTTACGAGGAAAGGCGAACAAGGTGGATATCAATATTCCATCATAACATTGGTGGGTACAAATTGCTGATGGTGTTGTTGCAATTTCCAATACAGTTGTCATAAATGTTCATATATATCTGTCATAAGATTGTCAAAATTGAGGTAAAACTGCCGTATATATCTTTAGAGGTTGGAACTGATTAATGACATGAAGTTATGCAGTTTGAAGATCTAGTGTAAAGTTATAGAATTCTAGGCGTTATTGGCATACGAGTATATAATTTGACACAGGTACATGTTTTGATACCTAATTGAGGTGAACACCCAAGACCTGATTCGATGATTTATCCAGTTGCAGCATCAGGTATTGGTCGAGCTCTTCTGGCGTGTTAATCTGACGTCTCGAGTCCGGTTGTCCAGGGATGAATGCGAAGATGTTTCCATCCTGGGTCCTCGGGGTTCCGATTTTTTCCGGGAAATTTCTCTTGGCTACTCTCAAGGTGTACATGATCTTGGCTCGTGAAGGTATTAGATATTCATTTATATAGAATGTTGGTTTATTTACTCGACAGGCAGAGAGAATTTCACGTTTTTTGTTGTAATGTTTCAGTTCGAAAGCGATGTTTCTTCGATCCTCGTTTCCACTTAGTGGTTTTCTTCCCATTCTGTAAGCTGACGTGATGTCAGCATCACTGAGGTCAATGTTGATGTCCTTCAGAATTTTGTAGACTGTTTCTTTGCAATTTTCGTTGTTGTGTGAATGAGGTAGTTCCCCCCGGAAATGACGAGAGTACATTTTCTATCTTCCAGGTCTCGGCGCTGATCATTTTTTTCCAAGCGATCGAGACGTGACTCCAAGCTTTGTATTTTCTCATTCTGCTCTTCAATAATTTGTTTGTGTTCTGCATCTTTTCCTGCTATTGTTTCAGATAGTGTTTTAAGGTCGCTTATTTCACTTTTCATTTCGTCAATATCACTATTAAATTTTGTCATCACTGAGTCTAAATATTTTATTAGAACAGATACCACTTCTTTGCAGTCTTGCGTTAGGCTAGACACATCAGGATATTGACCAAACTTTGGTTGATACTCACAGCTGTTATTGCAGCTGCTGATGTTGTTGCTTGTATAAACGAGGGTTGAACACCTTCACACTTTATGAGGGAATGTTATATTCTTAGTTTGATGATTTATATGTTAATATCACATTTGAATCCTCATGGCGAGAGAGGGTACCCATTCAGGCTAGACACAGTTTCCTGTAAATCTTAGACGGCAAATAACATGTAAATTTGTTTGCAGTTGACAATAACCGATACAAAAACAATATTTCACTCACTGAAGAAAACAAAAATTTATTCTTTGATAATACCAGCAAACCGCTAAAGGTTTCTTTAAAATGAAATCATAGCAGATCATGGTACTCATGTTTTGCAGTAAGATGCCGCACGACCTCAAATTTACGTTTATTTGGCACTAAGGTTTCTCCGAGCAGCAGCTGCACTTTTTCAGATGCATCGGAGAAAGAATTTTATTCAGATAAGCCTGAACCATCATCGATGTGGATGCTCAAAACTGCAAAGACGGTAACGCATTCGTATTGCCCTCATGTCCTTGCCTATGAAAGAATGCTCGCAGAAGCCACTTCGTGCTTGTCCTTCTTACTTACTTGGAGCATGAAGCTCAAGGAATTACTCATCAGCGAACGGTGGCCGCAAGAGCATAAGTTATTTTTGGTGCCGGAGGGGCGCGCGTGACGCGACTGCGAGAGCGACTTTCGACTTCCGCCGGGGCGGAAAGGTGGGGGAAAGGGGGAGGGGGGGGGAGGGGGGGGGAGGTCTGGGAAGAAAGGAAGGGTGGGAGAAAAAGAAAGGGTGGAAGGGTGTGCAGATAGGTGGGAGCAAGAGGGGGAAAAAAGGAAGGGAGGGAGAGGGAAGAGGAAGAGGGAGTGTGTAGAAAAGGAAGGAGTGGGTAGAGAAGGAGGGAGTGTGTACAGAGGGAAGGAGTGGGAAGAAAATAAGGGAGGGGCAGAGAAGGAGGGAGTGGGAGACGGAGACGGGGTGGAAGGGGAAAGAAAAGAAAGATAAGAGGAAGACAGTAAATAGAGGAGGAGGGATGAATATGAAAGTGAAACAAAAGCAGAAACGGAGCACTTAGCTTCCACACACCCGTTCTGATGTTGGAATTGGCAGCTTCAGTGAGTTTTGTTATCTAATGGAAAACACTAAGAACCACCATTGACTCATTGACTCAACTTCAACGTACTCTTTGAGTCTCGTACTTACTTTACAGCATCCTCTACACTCTTTAAGGTCTTCTGCTTTCTCTTATAGGATGTACTTCTCATTCATTTCACAATATCATTCACGTTTAATTCGAAGTCATTTCTTATTCTCCGATATCTTCTCTAATATGGCTTTTACATTTAACTCTACACACCCTTTGATGACTACACTAATTTTTTAACCTTTCTGCTGTTTCTGCACTGATACTTCCGTGAGTGATAACTCAATTGGCTTTTTGATGCTCAGCTCTACTTCAACTTGACGTCCGACATCATGCTCGCACACAGACTCAAGTAAGCATACTCTGCATCACTCACACACGTAGGTTATTTCGCACAAGAGATGTGTGTTTCTTTGTTCGACCTGAACAATTGAATGTCAGACGTTGTAGAACATCAGGTGTACGTTACGGTTAGTGATGAGAAATGCAAATTTGAAAAAAGAATAAACTACTGATTACAACGCGTATTTTTGTAAGCAAATGAGTTGAGCTAAGAATAGCTTCTTGGCCGTAGAGGCTCGAGTAAGATTTACTGAGGCAGCCGATAGTAGTTTTTGTCACAGGTAGCCCACTCAGTAAAATTCACTCCTGCCTGTTCCTCAGTGTAGATAAAACCTGGCGCTCGGCACACTCTCAGGGCTCAATCTACATCCCTTCACATTGGAAACTTTAATGCCTACTGTAGATGTCAATTTTGTGATGAAAAGTAACTTCATCAACTCTAAAATCCTTGAACTGTTGCTTCTACGACGCCCAACTCTGCCAATCATTGTAAGCATGGTACGTTAGTGTACAATATTTGTATACAATTCCACTGACTTGCTGCTCCAATCTCTCATTTCTTGATTAAAAGCATTTTTGAAAGTCGCTCATTAATAAAAAATGCCCATTTGAGGGAGCGCATTCACAAATACAGTGGGCAGACCGAGATTTATCGTTGCTGTGTCACCATCAATATCATTGTGTCACAAAGTTTTATTTCGGTTTGAATGTATTACTTCTAGCGAAGTGCACTGGTGTTTGCAGCCGGGCATTGGTCGCATCAAGCAACTTGTTAAAAAATAAAGCCGCAAATTTGGTCTTTGACTAACCAATGAAGAAATTAGACTACCGTCACATCATTTCCTTCTAATTAAAAAAATTGAACCTAGAAATATTTTCATTGTGATTCATGACTTGTGAAGGGATTTTTTCCAAATCAAACAATATTTGAATTCCACCAGATTGGAAGTTTATTTCAGATTTAGATTTAAGTAGATATGGCTCTCACTCCTGGTGATTGTATGATACACTTTGAGAGAAATCTTCCACTTGGTAGTAAAAGAGTAAAATATGCTCTTTCGTTCAGTGCAACTGCAACACGCTTAAAAGGGACATGTTGCACAAATTCTCTGAACTCAACGTCAGAGTGAGAGCAAGAATCATTTTAAAAATGTAAAGCTTGGATGGAGTTCTGCCCCATCGCTTTCCAGTTGTTTTTCTCTTCAAATTTTCTCAAAAGAGGGCGGTTGGACTTTTTGAAAGTAAAAATATAATTGATACCATACTCTAACAATAAGAAATAACAACATTTGAAACTACTGTATTCCCCAACAGTCAGAAACGTTTGCATTGGCTCATATTTTTCTTTCTGCTGGTTCCATAAGAGATATCTGTACATTTTGTCATCATATTAGACTGAGATCCTTCAAAGCTGCGTTAACAAGACCTTGAGCAATAACTTAAATAGTTTTTCGAGCTTATCAAACTAAATAACGCAGGAATATTGACGTGTTACGCCGCGGTGAAATATTTGTTCTAGCATTTATTGCTGATACAAACGATATTAACATAAGCTTATAAACTCTGCTCAATTCTGCCTCGGAAATAACTGGAAACTCGCGGGAATGAGCCAGTCATTATTATTGAGAAACCGACGCAGTTTAACACTGCAGTCAGACAACATGAAATTAACTCCAGCCTTAGATAATGTACAATAAATTTTTAAATTATTGGATGTTATTTATTTTGAAGAAACAGCTTAACTTCAGGCACATTAAATTAAAAAATATCTGCAAGTTTTTCCATTAAATATTTTCCCGTTCTTCTGCTGAAACTCCTGTAAATTACCTCATCCATTATTGAAATGAAAATTTACTTCTCTGACATTTGCTTCACTTATTCATTCATGACAAAAAAGGCTATCATGCTCGTTTAATGTTCAATATTGGTTTAATACTTTGATGGTTGTATTAAAGCACTACGTTATTTTTTAACGGAAAAATTATTGGCTATGAAGCACGAATACGAACTTAGACGTTTAGGACCTCTGAATATTTAACACGTATTCGAATATTCTACTGAATCTGTTTTCCATGGAATATTTGAATGTCATGTTTATATCGGTCTATAGTCAAGGAATTTTTATATTTCTTCTTTGGCTTGATTAATTTGTTTCTTGTTGCAGAGTTGGAATTGTTAATTTTGTAATTACATATTTGAATTCAAAATTAAGATTGGTGTTCAGTTTAAGTTGAGCTGGAGGTAAATTTAATGATACCATGATATAAGTTATTTAACACGTTCACCATGTTTCCGGGGTTATTTTCGATTGGTTTTGTTAGGTTGTGATTAGCAAAAGATGGAAATCGACTCTACTGCTCGAATATTTTTTTAATCCATCCTAAGAAATATAAAAAAAAGCAGCACGGTAACATTTCACTTCGTAAGATAGTTATTTTAGAAATAGTCACGAAAAAGATGAAATGTTTATTTATACCGGGGCATGACTGAGTAATTTACTTATTGGTACACATCTGGCCCAATACGCGGGGAACGTTTTAAGCTCATGATTTCAAATATCGGGTGTATTACTTGTTCATGTTGATCACTACATGAGAGCTACCAAATTACCACTTGAGAGCCACCAAAATACCATATGAGGGCCACCAAAATACCACATGAGGGCCAGAAAAATACCACTTGAGAGCCACCAAAATACCACATGAGGGCCACCAAAATACCACATGAGGGCCAGAAAAATACCACTTGAGAGCCATCAAAATACCATATGAGGGCCACCAAAATACCACATGAGGGCCAGAAAAATACCACTTGAGAGCCACCAAAATACCACATGAGGGCCACCAAAATACCACATGAGGGCCAGAAAAATACCACTTGAGAGCCACCAAAATACCCCATGAGAGCCACCAAAATACCACATGAGGGCCAGAAAAATACCACATGAGAGCCAGAAAAATACCACATAAGAGCCCCAAAATACCACATGAGAGCCACCAAAATACCACATGGGAGCCACTAAAATGCCCCATTAACCACCTCACTCCTGGCTACGAAATTCATGTTGTCTTGTTTAAGAGCTTACGTATCATGAGTTGGGGTAGAAGTTATGCCTTTTAAAAATAAATTGCAGCTAAGATATTGCACTATTTAACACGTTAACTACCTTGCGACTCTCGATTGGTCACTGACAGGATTTTCACCACGTGCTGACACATTCGCAGACTCAATTTTCATAAATTCTTGACCATAACTAAATGTAGCGAAGGTGCATTCATTGTTTGTCATTTTCAGTACTGAATTTAAAAAAATATAATATGAGTTTGATACTAAACTTCCATCTTACCCACAGCAGTTAATGTGTTACAACCTTAATTAATCACTCAATATATTTTTTAAAATAATCACACCATAATTTACCAGGTTTTATGATTGCATGGCCTCTTTGAAGCTAATGTTGAGATTTGCTTTGAGAAATTTCATCAATATGCCTCTGTCGGGCCTGCTAGCTTACCCAATAGATTCTGGTCTTACAATTGATTTGACGACATGTTATGGTTGCTGTGGATATCGAGTTCTAGGACCAACTTCTCCGAATCATTTCTTCAGTTTTTCTTAATTTTATATTTCAAAAATTTAAATGATCACTCCGAGGTGCCCAGTGAGATTTTGGATGCTTCATGAAAATGTATACACTCTTTGCACAGGCGTAGAAGTCTTACTCTC
The DNA here is from genome assembly GCA_030386875.1 of Morinoia aosen. Lineage (NCBI taxonomy): Eukaryota > Metazoa > Arthropoda > Malacostraca > Amphipoda > Talitridae > Morinoia > Morinoia aosen. Next base: position 12,011,294 of record CM059556.1, read on the forward strand.
AGATCTACGTGCTTAAATATCATGACAAATTTAATGTAACGTTTCCAAAACATGTGGCAAAATTCTTTCCATCGAGTTACACACAATGGCGGACGTATGTTCGAGCCTTGAAGAGCGGAAACCAGTTATTAACACGCAAATGGCGATGTGAGCAGCCGGTGTGCACGTAGGGAATTTTTCTAATGCTACTGATAAACCAGGAGTCACGAACTCAATTTCCATAAATACTCAATCAAAGATAAATGAATGCACAATATAGTTAATATTTGCTGTATAAAAATTGCTTACTATGATACAATTGACATTCAAATTGAATTGAATATTAAACTTCAGTTAAACACACCTCATTAAACGCTGACTCCGAAGTGGTACAATATTTGTACCACTTGGTAAATTGATCATTTACGTACCGGAATATGTAAATAACACTTTTAACTATTTTGCTACCTTTTCCGAAATAAATTTTAGAGTAAAAGGAACACATTATGGTTCAAGTGTATTCTTTACAGTTTTCAAAAAGGTTAAAAATGTGTAAGAGCAGAAAAGCCGGTTTTTCAAAACGACTTTTTCTAGCTACTGTTCAAAGACACCGGAGACGTGAGTATGGGAGTGCCACTGGACACCTCGGTGGCTAGTACGGAAAAGGTTGCGTCTCGCCCTATAAGGTTGTATCGACACTGAAAGCTGCTAGTTAGAATATTTCAGCTAACCTTTAAAACATTAAGTTGACGATAAAAGTTACCTTTGGTCATAAATCTTCTTTTCCAAAAATATAACTTTGAATGCTGTAAATAACTAATTTGTACCTATTCTGAATGTGAATACATACATTTTCGGAAGCCTCTTGAATAACAGTTGGTGCCATATTATAAAGCTATCCAGAATTTTTCTTCGATGTTTTTGACTTGAATCAATTAGAATTTCATTTCCGATACCTATAGTACCCTAACACGTTAACTGCGGCTGGTCAGACTAAAATTTAAGAAAAAACTCCAATTCAGTTCATATTCATCACTTCCTTACGGACAAAACATTCCCTGACAAGCGCCGTCAATTGGTTCTGGTTGAAGTACAAATTAAAATGCAGTTTGTGAACACTAGTGAGTCTCTCTCACCAAGAAAATCTCCGGTGTGTGACGCCGCAGTTAACCAGTTAAAATATTCCACTCACACCATCTCGAGTGTTGGCCAAACGAAACTAACTCACACACTATTCCATTTTATCAAATTTCCAAAGCGAGCCATGTAGACAAGCTCGCACGATAGACTAGTTCGTTTCCTATCCTAACTGAATCGATGCATATTTAAAACCAAACAACAAAGCATTGTTTAATAAAACCCCAAAACAACGCGTGAACCAGCCAAACCAAACTAACTCGTACACTGCTGACTCGAGAGAACCAGCGCATAAAGTAACCCAAGTGAAGCCAACTCGCTCGTTCCAGTTCTTCCATTGCTCACTCCACAAGAACATTCGGGGCAAAATATTTTAGTTGAATTCTCGTTTCTAATCAATAGCGGTAAATCCCCTGCGTGAACTAAATTCTCGTAATTCGAGCAAAGTTGCATTAGGAACCCTCTGCAAAGAGTCGGAATCTCCCTCCATCTGTTCTTCGTCAAGGATCGGTGAGGTTCTCGCCGAGTTTTTCATTGTGAGGGAAGCTCCGGGGCAAGATTTTAAAAAAGAATTATGTAGTTGCAGCAACGCAGCCGGTGACGTAGGTTCGTCTGTCGATTTTGATGCGCTTCGTGCTGTTTTTCGGGACGAAAACTTTGCGTTATTTTATAAAGTTCAAAGCAAGATGCCGGGTTGTCGTACACGCTGCCGAGTGATCAAATTTTATCTTAAATCTCTCGAATTTCGAATTGTTTGCACATAGACAAGAAAACTTACACCGTCTAATTATATTCGAATCGACTGAAGAACTCATGCGGCCGGCTGTGCCGCTTCAACGACGTGACTCTTTCGAAAATAATTCTGCCTTTGGCTAGCAGGTGTTGCGTTTCATGTTTCCTGTACACCATGGCAGCCAAAATTTGCGTTACCACAGAAAATAGCACACGAATTTGTTCTGAATTTGTGTCCAGTTCTAATGGGCCGGAAAGTATTCCAAAAGTACCATGAATGGTTTTGTGTCTGTTGGTACCGGCTGGATCGAGTGATGCTTGCACTCCCTTGTATTTTATCATGGCTTGGGTCAAGTTTTAACACTTTGACTGTGGCATGTAAAAATGAAGTTTATAAATCAACTCAAATTTAAAATCAATTGTCCCAAATAATGTTGAAAATAGCAAGCATTAACAAGATCATGCCTTTATTTAATTTTCATAAGGTATTTACATGAACTAATTTTTTGACTACGGGTCGATCAGCAGCAATATGAAAATTCCCTACATGAACCACCGGTGGCTCACGTCTGAATCAAAGTGTAAAAAATTCATAGGAATGCCATAAATTGCATGCTCGATTCTGTGCCTGCTGATTGCGACTAGTAGATTTCCAGAGAGTTTTCTTACAAATATATCAATCAATAAGTTATTGTATAAATGATTGCACCTCATTCAATAAAACTCAAAACATACCTTCGCAAGAGTTAGTGTAAAGTTACTGCACAAAATTGCACTAAAAATAACGCAAAAAAGCTTGTGTGGAACTCGGTATGGAATCAAGTTTGGCCGGACGCCGGTTTTTGCAAGTCACCGGCGCTTGTCGTAAGTTTATTCCCCTCACACGGCACGAATGGTCAGCAGCTTATTCGGTGCAGCGCCAAAGTCTCAGCACAAAAAATAAACATCGCATTTCGAGCCGAAGAAAAATCTTGCCTGCCATCCATGACCAGCGCTGTGTCTGCCAAAGCTCCATCAAGAAGAAGCAGACTGGCTGAGTCCGTGGACATTCTTCGGTCGATGTTCTTTTGTCCACTTAACTCAGATATATTCTTGGTCTTGGGCAGCACTCGAACATTTTTGCTTGTCTGACAAACACATTATATATGATGTAAAAGTCCCCCCTAAAATGTTCTTTTATGCTTCCTCCCCACAAATCAAGCTGAGATATGTTCCGGGAGCCAGCACTCTGTTTGTGAAGGTAATGAAAAGAAGTGAGCCGAGTACTTTCCGCTCCGGGAGGGACGTGTTATCCTCTGATGTTGTGGTTAGCTGGCAAAGTTTTCCGCAGATCCTGCGATTGATGTTTACTCAATTCCGCGTGTTTTTCAGGTCGGCAGGGCTTGCTCTGAATGGTCGAGGAGAATTAAACGCCAGAGCGGAGGTGTATTCAAGTGTCGGTGTAAATTCATTTTGAAAACGCTTGATGAAATTTCCTCGAGCCGGAACAATGTTTCTTCAAGAAAGATTTACTGGAGCCGCTAAGTACTGTAGCATATCACATTTTTTTTAAATATCTGGATTTTCATTTAAACGAGTTACAGACCTAAACTTTAAATACAACAAGTTAAAATATTAATCGTAGAGAGCAAGTGTAAAATTAATTAGTTTGCCTGCTGCGTGGTCTCCTACACACAGGTTGTAGTGAGATGCCGTAGAGTTTCCTTCGTGTCACGCGATTGCTTCACGTAATTGCTTGGCAGCTATGGAGCTGAAAACTAGGAAAATAGCAAATAATTGAAAAATACTCGCAATTGTTTAGTCGATATCAAACTGAGTTATTACTAGTTGAATTTAATATTGCCAGTGTATCTGCATCGATAAAATTGAGAATAATGCTCTGGTCCAAGTTTAATTCAACTGCTCATTATAGAATATCGTTGGTGACTTAAAACAACGTTTGTTGCCCATTATAAAACGTCGTCGGTGACTTTAAACAACGTTTGTTGCCCATTATAAAATGTCGTCGGTGACGTAAAACAATGTCGGTTGTCCATTATAAAATGTCGTTGGTGACGTAAAACAATGTCGGTTGTCCATTGTAAAATGTCGTTGGTGACGTAAAACAATGTCGGTTGTCCATTGTAAAATGTCGTTGGTGACGTAAAACGATGAGTGTTGCCAAGACTTGGCAGAGGTTAAAGGCCACTGGACAAGGCTAAGTGTGACATCAGAAGATCATACGCAAGTCCAAAAGACCCTCAGGTTGAGAGTCTTCGCGACCCACCTCTGCTCCAGAAAGCCAGATTTCATTCCTTCTGTAATGTACATATTCTCAATACTTCTCAATAGAGGGAAAGTGTCGTGTCATCGTTATTTTAAATGTCGCCATAGGGATATTTATATTGATTTCTATTTATATTTTGTGATAATTCTATTGATATTCATGTTTTGTGCCATTTTATTTGTGAGAGCTGTATAAATCGTTGATTTTCAATTTACATTATCATCTCACGGCTGTGTGATGTACAGTCATTGCATGCGTGTAACACGACATTTTTAGACCTAATAATGAAGTGGTTTTTATTAGATACCGGGAATGATAAAAAAAATAAAACACTAAAGGCACAAGAAAACTTTATGCTAGTACATCAATCTGAAATTCCGAGAAAGACAAGTGGTTCAGGTATTTGACCGAAACTATTTTCTCGTAACTTCTTAACTTATTGGTAGAAATTCGTGATTGCGTCGTAGTACATCGTGGAGACGGATATATCACTGAGTATTAGTGCAGTGATTGCTGAACTTTTTTATTATGTTTACCATACAATTGCGAATTATTACACCACTTGTTGACCATTCTAATGAATGGGAGAAAACAATCTACAACTAGCAAATATCAATAAAGTTGTTCGAAATTTTCCATGAAGTTGCAAAGTCCATACAATCTCTCAGGAATGGCATCAGTGACACATACACAAATAAAATTTGCGGACCCTTTCCTGAAATGGGTGAGTAAGCATTACAGCAGCATGCATGGCCCAAAACCGATCAATTAAGTTAAGTCACGAACTAAACTCCAAAAATTGAGCCCCACTTGCCTCGGTCGCAAAATTCAATTATCGCGGTGCTGCACAGTTGGAATAACAACGAACCCTCCGTAATGTCCATAGCGGTTCGTGTTTGTGTGGGGCCACCGCGAGGAGCTGGAGCACGTCGGTTTGGCTCGAGAAAATGCGTCTGAGGGACGGTCTTTAGACGCACTTGCAGTGCGCTCTCACGGCGCCACGATTTGATTCTTACGAGTAACATCCACTCGAACTGCGTTAACTTTGACAGTTTGGTTGTACTGTTATTCACTTCCACTCACGTTCTCATTTAAAATAATATTCTTGTTTTGTTTGGGTGTCTTTATTGGAAAAATACAGAATGCCATTTGGAAGCAATTTTTATGTATTTTTCGTAATCTCATACGTTGACAGACCTCGAAAAAGTCATGTTTGGTATTACTGTCTGCTGTCTTTGAAATCTCACTCTCACACATTTTGCTGTAACGTTACTAAAACATGAATTGGCATCTTCATTTTCGACCTAAAACAGGCACAATTTAGTTAAAATTTGGGGTCATAATTTTCCGCCCGAAGACTAACCAATTAAATAGGTATGTTGTGAATTAAGTTCACTAACAACAGTTTGCGTTCATGGGAACACTGTATTGATGACTCCAATTTGCTTCGTCAAACTTAGCTTGATATTATCGTATTTGCAGATGCACTCTCTAATTCATAGAATGAAGTCTTTAAATCAAACATCTTCAAGACTCCTTGACAAACCCAAACCAAACCCAAGCCAGCCTCTACCTCGCCCACCCAAACTGACGTCCAGCCTCTACCTCGCCCACCCAAACTGACGTCCAGCCTCTACCTCGCCCACCCAAACTGACGTCCAGCCTCTACCTCGTCCGCCCAAACTGACGTCTAGCCTCTACCTCGCCCACCCAAACTGACGTCCAGCCTCTACCTCGCCCACCCAAACTGACGTCCAGCCTCTACCTCGCCCACCCAAACTGACGTCCAGCCTCTATCTCGCCCACCCAAACTGACGTCTAGCCTCTACCTCGCCCACCCAAACTGACGTCCAGCCTCTATCTCGCCCACCCAAACTGACGTCCAGCCTCTACCTCGCCCACCCAAACTGACGTCCAGCCTCTATCTCGCCCACCCAAACTGACGTCCAGCCTCTACCTCGCCCACCCAAACTGACGTCCAGCCTCTACCTCGCCCACCCAAACTGACGTCCAGCCTCTACCTCGCCCACCCAAACTGACGTCTAGCCTCTACCTCGCCCACCCAAACTGACGTCCAGCCTCTACCTCGCCCACCCAAACTGACGTCCAGCCTCTACCTCGCCCACCCAAACTGACGTCCAGCCTCTACCTCGCCCACCCAAACTGACGTCCAGCCTCTACCTCGCCCACCCAAACTGACGTCCAGCCTCTATCTCGCCCACCGAAGCGCGCGTTCCCACTACCGAGCAGTGCACGCCGACCACAAGAATTGGTTGCCATGCACGCGTTAGAGCGAGTCCATCGAGACCAATATTTCGGACTGGCGATTATGAAGTCCGCGCTGTAGCCGAGTCTCCAAAATCAAACGCCAGGCAGCGGCACAAATTACCATAAATATGCAAGACCTGCGTCGTTTTTGGCCCCTTATGAAGTCTTGAGCCTCTTGAAGTTCTTATTGATGCGCCGCTCACGGGCCCGGGCCTGCGCCGTAGCCTTGAGTGGGAGCTCCTCCTCCAGTTGTTCTGATGTTCAAGCGTGTTGTCAACATCGCGCGTATGGAGATGTTCTGATGTTCAGGCGAGGTGTCAACATCGCGTCTGGAAATGTTCTGATGTTCAGGCGAGGTGTGAACATCGCGTCTAGAGCTGTTCTGATGTTCAGGCGAGGTGTCAACATCGCGTCTGGAGCTGTTCTGATGTTGAGGCGAGATGTCAACATCGCGTCTAGAGCTGTTCTGATGTTCAGGCGAGGTGTCAACGTCGCGTCTGGAGCTGTTCTGATGTTCAGGCGAGGTGTCAACACCGCGTCTGGAGCTGTTCTGATGTTCAGGCGAGGTGTCAACATCGCGTGTCTGGAGCTGTTCTGATGTTCAGGCGAGGTGTCAACATCGCGTCTGGAGCTGTTCTGATGTTCAGGCGAGGTGTCAACATCGCGTGTCTGGAGCTGTTCTGATGTTCAGGCGAGGTGTCAACATCGCGTCTCTAGAATTGAAACAATTTGAACGATTTATTTTCCACAAGCGACTCATCAGTATTTTCAGTTCATCACTTGCACAACGGACAAATTGAAACATGACTGTATGCGGACTAGAATAATTTCATTGATTTCTTGGGCATTCCCATGAAAATATAGTCTAATGCGGTCAATTATATTCAATGCAAGATGTTCACCCAAAGTGCACGCTGAACAAATCAAACAACTCTTTTACGTGAAAAAATGGAGAGCGACGTTTCATTTTGCAACCTTTCAAGCTTGTACTGCATTTTCTAGATTCATACTGTGATTAGGTTCATTTTCAAACTATTGACCTAACATTTCAAATCATCCAGTACGTAGAGAGGAAAGAGTCATTTCTAAACTGCTAGCTTCATATTACGACGATAAGAAATAACTATAAAATCTTTTTAATGTAGATTTGAGGGCATACCATAGAAATATTAGTTTGGTTGTTTAAAACTTCTATTATGAGTTCTCAGGCTACTGTATGAATAATTCCATAATGTTTGTTTTCATGTGTGTGTTGATAAAATAGGGGAGAAATAATGTCTCTTTTTATCTTAAGGTTCTGGTATCATTGTGTGCTAGGACTACCTTACATTTCCTTTACGGATTTAATATTTCCTAACATCCTTATTATCAATATAATAGGAAAATGTAATACCTGAGCTTATTTTATCCGAATGTTTTTCCCAATATCAAGTATCCAAAATATGTTGCGCCTTACATTCCCTTTGCGGATTTAATATCTCCTAACATCCTTATTATCAATGTATTATTGGAATGTATTACCTGAGCGCCTTTTAGTCGAAATTTTTCCAAATATAAAGTAACTAAAATGTGTGGTTGAAACATTACCTGAAATTAAAATATCCCAAACATGTCCCAAATAAAGTATCCCAAATGTATTATTGAAACGTATTACCTGAGCGCAAAGCATCCTAAATTTACGCACAAACTACAGCGATGTTTCAGTACTGTCGCCTCCTGCTGTTCACAGAAGAACATATTTTGAGAGAAATTTAGCATTTTTTTTCGAAAAAGAGGTGCTTGAGCTTTTTCGCCAAAGTCTTATTGTCATTACGTATGAGTTTGTGACACTAGTTTCTGTTTTCAGCCCCACCTCCCATTCTGGCACTCTTTTACACGCACTCTAATTGTGAGGACCGTGCAGCCCGCGTGAGGAATCAAACTGCGAGACTGGGTAGTTTAGGTAACGTTCAGCGTCTACACTAATTACGACTCCAGGACTACGTTAACATTTCTTGTTCAATGCTACGCTCAAAATATGGCAATTTACAGGAAAACCATTCTAAAATGAGACAAATGGGATGTAGTCAGTTAATTTTCATAATATTTTTTCTCATATGAGGAAAATTTCAACCCAGGCGTCAAAGTTCAGTTCCTCATTGTAAGCTCGCTCGTCTACTTCTAATCTGGGCCAGGTGCATGAAAATTTCAAAACAAGTTCAGTACAACATCATCTGAAATATTACAGAAACCTTGCATGAAATTGTTTTGAAAATATTCAAAAATTTCTGACGCAATGCTGAGCTAAAATGCAGTCATTATTGTTCCCATCAGCAATAAATTTCCTCGTATATTGGTTTACTGACATGGAGCTGGATATTTCACGCACAAAGTCTTGCTTTGCCCTGCGACCGTCAAATAGATTTCAATTGCGGCAGTGGTTTTGGAGCAATTCTGATGCAGAACCGATCACTTACTTGTTGCAGGTAGAAATTTAATTATTAAGTCAGTGAACTCTCATTTTAGCGTCACATTGACTAAATTGCTATGCCTGTTACTTGTACTGTGAAAGGTGATGCATGTTTTTTGTCTATGTGAGTTGCATCGTGGAAATCATTGATATTTTCAGTCCATTGTATAACTTGTTACCCAAATAGGTCGCATGACATGATTATCAACTCACAATTTATGATTTCATTCTGTATGGTAATCTCTCTCATATTTCTATTCCACAATACTCATCCTATCCGTGAAAAAAAATTTGAAACTTTCCTTATACTTGCAATCGGAAATGTGTTAGGTCTTCCATGGGCCTACATTTATACTGAGTTCACTCAATAAAAATGTTATTCTTTAGAAAAAATCTACGCCCCGCAGATTACCGTCAATGGATCAAACATGGTTGTTTTTAACCATATCAAGAAGATAAAATAACCTGGCGTCAATATTCAAAACGGTTGAAAAACCAGCGTACGTTCCTTCAGACTCCAGCTTCTCTAGTGCAGCTTCAACGCCTTTTCGTGACCACGCGTGGATACACCCAACCTGTGTGGGTCTTTACTCTCTGTGTGTAGTACGTGTAGTAGACAGTGTACCTTCACTGTCTGTGTGAAGTACATCTCCATAGACGGTAAATCTTTACCGTCGGTGAAGTACCAGTAAAAGACGGTATACCTTCACTGTCTCTGTGAAGTACACGCAATAGACGGTATACCTTCACTGTCTCTGTGAAGTACACGCAATAGACGGTATAGCTTCACTGTTTGTATGAAGTACATGTAATAGACGGTATTTGATACGGCATGGCCACTGTGCGATCGGATGATGGCTTCAACAACTATCCCTCCACTGCATGGTGTGTCGAATATGCCACATGACGGATATTACTGCCTATAGAAATAATTGACAGTCAAAAGTGCATTTCTACGGTTTGTAACGCTACTGAGACATACTACACATAAAATGAAAGTGTATAATACTTGTTCGACCCACCTCTCAAGCGGTAGAGTTCAGTTTGGACGCCCTTTCCGGACTGCATTTCCAAAAATAATTCATGGAGTGAGGGCAGAAAGTCCACGTACAGTACGACTATGAATGCTTCATTGCAGAGTTACTGCCAGCAGACTTGATGCTGCCTGTGATGTCCACATTGTCTCCCACCGGCAGGTGTCATTAGGATTAAAAATTGAAAAGACCAGCGCACCCGCGCTCTCAAATCCGACGACTAAGGCATTGTCCCGTTGAATCTCACTTAATTCCATGGGGCGTACATAGCTCCATCAAATGACTCATATGCAGCAGCATTAATTACTCTCTGATGACTTGGAGAGCTAGGAGCGTGTGATGGTCATGTCTGTGATACAGGCTTTATTTTCTCTCGAACTTTGTGTTAGTCCTCCGCATGGGGACTATATGGAAATAGATGCTGAGTGTATATTTTTACCGTAATACAATTAAATTAAATTTTATTTGATCGAAGTATTTCACTACAGACGGCGGCTATGGCTGATAAGTTGCTTGGTGTATTCGAACACTTTAAATCCTTGACTTGAAGCCCTCAGCAGACACTGTCAGTGTCAACAGTAAAAGTCAAATTTTAAAGATTTTTGTGATTCATTTCAGCCTCGTGCAGTTCCTTGATTATTTTATTCGGGAAGCCTAGAACTTTAGCTCAATTTTATCAAGATTGTACTATTATCGATTAACAAAATTGAACCCACTTAATTAATTAAGAGAGAATTTAATACAACTATAATATTTAGAATCACGAAGAATTAAATATTCATAAACAACCAATACAACAACGACAATTAGGACACACTGTATATTTCTCACGAAACAATTGTACAGTATGCAGGAAGCACAAACATTATATGCTGAATACTCATAAAATAGACATCATCCGATAGGCAGAGCTGTGGAATAGCAAAGCTGGCCGCTTCTGCGCGATATTGGACAGCAGAACCATTAGGGAAATTCGAGAAATTGGTTTTCCCATCCTATTTGGAAGGAGGAATTTTAAGGGCTTGGCTACAAACAATTTTTTTGTTTACTGGGCGTTTCTGAAACCCTGTCATACATTGCTAGCCCAGTTACTGGTACATGTAAGTACTAAGGATAGTTTATACTGAGTACTTCATGAAAACAGCTGACGTGCTGTCTCTTGAATACAGTGGGAGAATGAATTTGTCAGGCATCTAATTAATGGCTCCGATTGGCGACGCAAGCCGCATTCCGGCCGAGGTAAAAACGGCTCACTGTGAGGTGGTGCGCCGTCCTGATGGAATACTTATGAACAAGTTTCACTATGACGACAATTGTGACACACTGTGTTTGCAATTTAAATATCAAAATATATATAGAGAGAGAATTTAAAGATTTCTGTGTTGCCACATCTACAATGCGTGATGCTATTAAAATTCCCACAGCTAAGCTTTTCTGAAAATCTAGCAAAATATGAATAGAAAAGAATTTGAAGACTTCTGTCCTGCCACATCTACAACGTGGTAAAAAGTAAAAGCGTCGAACTGTCCCTTCTCGAACAAGTCTGACGCAGTTTCAATGTACAGATATAATCATTTTTTGATTTAAAGTTTCAGAAACATATTGACTCGCGCTTCCATTATCCGATATAACTCTTTTGCGAATTTTGTGATTATGTCATTTTCTTCTAAAGGACAGCTAGTACTGGAAAACCCAGTACTTCTAGTGAATTTGGAAATCAAGCCTGAATTAGTCTTGTGTAGTTTTAATGCCCTTTTCAATTCTGTCGCGTAATCACTATAACTGTCATGCGTTTATTATTTTCTTCCTCTTGTGTGAATGTATAGATTTTTCCTAATGGTAAACAAAAAAAACTTGAATTTAAAGTACTCGTGGAATAGACAACGTGGAAGGGTTTACAATTAATCCAAAAATTTATATAGGAAAGAGATTTCAAGATTACTGCGTTGTCATATCTGCAATGCATGATACCCTGAACGTTCCAACAGCCATGCTTTACTCTGAGATTTGGTGACTCTGTTGACAAAATTTATGATAGATGTTACTAATCTAAGTAACTACAACCATTCTTTAATATCACGAAGCTATGCTAGATTATGTAGAATTTTATACCGATTTCAATAATTCTGCAATCAATTTTTTATGAAATTATATGTATATATATATAATTAATTAATTATCCATGTATACAAAACATATGTATAAAATTACCTTGATTCATAGTGTGTCTATCAGTGGAAATAAACATTAGATTAAAAGAGCCTTAAATAAACTCAAACCCCTGATTTTGATCAAGTATTCGTTTACTTAATAAAAAAGTAAAATTGCGCCCGAAGGTATTCGGAAAGTTTGAAAATGTAGCTGAGCACCTGACGGTCTAGGGTAAATGGATGCTAGAATTATTGCGTTACGTAGTTCAAGGAGAAGTAATTTTCTCTGAAATAGTATACATTTTCTCAACTCAGACAGACCATGATGTACAATTATGCCCTCATTTGAAGTTACGTGTTTTTCAAACATTGGTTATGCTTGCGCCAAGAATTATGGGCTACCGTTTACTTCTTTTTTGTGTCTCGGTGAGAATGTTATGTTCACTTATAAAATTGTGTTTTCGTGTGTATGTATCCGACTTGCTCGAACAGAAGGTAGGGTCCCAAAATTCTTACCTTACCTCTCCTCTCACCCTCCCACCACCCGCGCGAATCAAATGCAGCATTTCGAAGCAAAATTTCTTTGCGTCGAAAAACTCGAGGCCAGAACGACTTCCTTAAAGTGGCACACTGAAGACAATAGCTTGCTCAGTCCAACTATAATTGAGCTAGCAAGCACGAGTCTTTAGCCTTCCAAGCCGGAATTTCGGGCCCAGATCGCTCCTGGTCTTCCGTTGTATTGACCACTTGCATAATTATCGTCGAAATAAATCAGATTGAAAATGTTTCCCTTGCAAATAAGAATAGCTAATCGTCTCTCATTAGCAATTATATTTTCTTGAACTAACCTCTCACATATTTGTGGACAAAATACATCAATGCATGAGACTGAAAACATTTCCCTAGCCAATAAGACTAGCTATTACTATGCTCATTAGCACTCACATTTTTTCGCATTGACCACTGGCATAATTGTCATCAAAATACGTCAGACTGTAAGCCCTTTCATTGCCAATCAGAACTCTTTACTACTCGCATTCCCGCGCTGAGATCTTATTTGTGAATGCAGATTTTGCGCATCAAAAATCTTTGGAATTCCTTTTCTAGTGTGTACACCGTTTGCCCTGATTATGGGCCATACCAGGTGACAGGGCAACGTCTTGGGAGTGACTATAGAGCAGTGAGCAGGAGCTCCGTTCTGTTGAAAGTAATGCAGGATCTGCTAGTATATAGGCGCTGAGTCCAGTTTATAGTAACTGCTGCAGGTGCGGAGCGCATGCTTGCGTAAGTCTGTTGTTTCATGGACCAGATGTGAGTTTTTTCTTGTTTCAGGGTAGCGGCTTTGACTCGATCTCCAATAATGTAAATGTGTTCAATTGTGTTGAATGCCGTGGGGACCACTACTTCCACAAAGACCCGAATTGTCACTACCTCCGGTGAGGTAGTATTCGAGGGGCAATTGTTCAGGCAGAAAGCGTTTGACAATTATGGAATTGCTACAAATTTTGAGTTGTTCCCCAAAAAGTGTGTTTAGTGTGTTTGAACTATTTTCATGTCGTCGTAATTTTAAAGGCAAATTTTAAACAAACGATACATTTGATAAACAAAAAAAGTACGCAGATTGTTTCAGAGGCAGTAAAAATTTACGATTCAAAACCCTAAATATTTAATTTTGCATAATGTACCGGGAGTATTTGTCTCCAGAATTCGATAACAACAAGAAGAATATCTAGAGCCGCGCGCACGACTGGTTCTCCTATGATATAAATATACGAATATGACAATGAGCGATACAATACATCCTGCAATAACGTTTAGCCTACAAGCGCTTAGCTCCTCAAGGCTAGTATTTTCCGACTCTTATAACAGGTATTACATCCACCGTCATCAAACTGGCCCTGGAATCAGGCTGTCACTGACATCAGACTGACGAAGGAACTGGTACTCGACTGTGAACGTCAAAGGACATGTTGGGGGAATAGATTTCACGAGAAATTATATATTGAGGCTTTTTTTAAGAGGACTGTGTGTTCCTCCGGGACCCCAAAGGGTTAAGAGGGTCCCATTGAGGGAAGGTTTCCACAAATAAGCTGAAATAAAGCTACAATGAGATAAAACATCAACGGCCAGTTAATTCTGCATTTGTACCCATACAATACGAGCATTAGAAGAACTACCTATAGTGCGCAGCCTGAACAAAACACAGCACCTTAACTTAACCCAACATTGCTGGCACAACATATAAGAATGAGGGAGTAAGTAGCAAAATCATTTGTTAAACACTGAGAGAAACACATAACGGTACACTTCAGCGTACCCACTTCTCATGGCCAGTGCATGGGCTCAGCATATTATGCGTGTCTGCTCTACTTCAAGACGCACAAAACACGAAGAGGTCGCAACGCTGGCAGCGAACAATACACATGAGAGAGCAACGCTTATGCGATGAGCAGAGATTTGCTCCAGAGGCAGAATTATGATTGCGAGGCGCTCCATATTTCGAGAGCAAGTTGTCGGACGCTCGCCCTGCTTCTCCTTGCTATGCCCGCCGCTGCTGGCTTTCTTTTAACAAACGCTCGTCTATCAGTCTACCACGGGCTGCTAGTCTTTGCATTTCTAGTGTTCCAACATTCTTAAAAAGTAGTTGGAATTTTTCTAGTCTTGCCATACTACTCGTTCTTGTTTTCGACACTTTGTGAAGAGCATTTCTATAATCCCACTTTCCATGTGAATATGTTTTTGCATGTATTTAGGTTTTATTTCATTAATTTTTTTGTTTCTTGAAATATATTTTCTGCCTTGTGATATTCCTCGTTCATGTGTTGATCCTTTTCATACTTTTTTGCATACTTTGTGTACCACAACTACGTACATTCTTGGTTTTTCAAACTTTGGTCAGACCTTCTACCCTCGTTTAAACTGTATTAGAAAAGTTGTATGCGCCTTTTCCTCGTGTTTCGTTTCCTCATTTTCTTGTTTCGCACAAGTCAATTTTGTCCTTACATTTCTTCATATCATGATACATGTCTTTGCGATGCATTTCATACATATGCAATGACCTCACCGGTGATGGCGCAAGATCTTTTATACTTTTAGATCCTTTCCTTAATTTTCAACGAGAATTCAATCCTCCGCTGTAACTCTACTCTGAATTTGTAGATGTATTTCCACTCATTTCGTTAAATTTTGGCCACGCTTCTCATACTTTTTCCATCGTGAGGAAGACTCTGTTTTTGTTTTTAATATTTGAGGCTATCTCTTAATCACACCACGCGCGATTACTGCTAGCAATTCTTTGTAGATTGACGTGGACTCGTTCACAATCTTCGTTTATTAATTTTAGACAAATTTCTAGTTTTGTTCAAAGTTTATTGATGCGTTCTTGGCGTAATGAGTACACTCCTGGTGATCTTTTTAATGAGCTTATCATTTTATTCAATGTTCGTCGAGACCTAAAAGCATTTGTTTCCCACGCGTAGTCAGAAATACCTTAAAGCCTGCTCAATATTAGGTAAAATTGTAAGAAAAATATTCTATCTCTCAAATTCTTATTTAGGAAGTTAATAGAATTCACGGAATATGAAAATTGAAGAAGAGTTTGGAAAATTTGATCTGCAATAGTTTTCTCAGCTCAAAGAGAGGAACTAAAAGCATACGTTTGTTGAGAACTTTCGCGAGAAGACTCTTTATTTTACCTCCAGTTTCACAGTGGGAAACGAATGAGATTTGGAAAGTTGAACTTGGGCGCCACAAAAACTCACACGAAGGCAAGGTAACTTGTCCAGAGAACTTTTTTGTGCATGGCAGCTGTACTGCTCAATTTTAAAAGTCCCTTGGCGTAGAGAAGGGAATACTTCCTGACCAAGGGCCATACTAACAGCAATTTACGTTACCGTAGCGGTTTATCGTAAGTTTTTCAAAGTCAACGTGACTCTGTACCTGATACAGCTCGCAGCGTAGCTGGTACTTGAAAGAACTCACGAGGCACCGTTACGGTAACGAAAATTGTTTGGAAACCAGGTCTGTGATTATGCACGTCCAACACGGTAGAAAAAACAAGGTAGGGTCAAACCAGTCTTTCTTTCGTCGACCGTGTGGCAATGCTGACGTCATGGCAACGATCCAATAGCAGCGCTCATATTAAATCTAGCCACACTACTAGCCCAAAATCTGGCACCGCTATTGGCATAACGACATGTCCTAATGGTGACGTCATTCAGTTTGTTTGAAGTGAAAAGCCGTTCTATTGGCTAGCCGGACAAAAGGAGGTGTATTATCGCCCATAGAAATGACCCTACCGTGACAAATCAGCGCTTCCGCACATCTCGGCGCTGTGACGGTCGCTGTCGATTAACAACTCTTCACTTGTGCTGTTATCGAAGTATGATATTTGCGTAGGATGCGTCCGTCAGTTGATGGGTGACCAGTTGCGAAGTTTAGACCATGGATGTTGCGTAGGATGTTGATAGACCGCATTCACCACATGAAGCAGTTCGTTTTCTTAACAATGATCATAGCTAAGGTCGCAGCAGTTGTGTTTCTCAACAATGATAATAGCTAAGGTCGCAGCAGTTGGGTTTATTAGCAATGATAATAACGAAGGTCGCACCAGTTGCGTTTATTAACATTGATAATAACTAAAATGGAGGCGGCCTTCACGAAAACCAGTGTCTCCATAGTTGAGAAATGACGTTTGAAGAGATCGAAGAAATGAAGGATGACTTCTTACAAGTAGACATGTTAGAGAAAATATAATTTTGAAATATTATGAAATGATATTAAAAACATATATATATATATATATATATATATATATATATATATATATATTAGAGAAATGACAATTTTGATATGATCTGAAATACATGCTATACTAGAAAAATGACAATTTTGAGAGGAGAATAGACGACAGAAGACCGACTTCTGATTACGTTAGATACTGGCAAAATTATCAGTGACGAGTGCACACGGCCCGTCAAAAAAATGACAGGATTAGATATAGGACCAACTGAGCTTCAATATGGCTTTCCCATGATTTCCCATGCTATTCTATGGCTTTCCAATACTTTCCCAAGTCTCAACCGCTGATATTCTATTCAACCTAATCTAACCTACCAATACACGTGATATTCATTCCGACTCCCAATCTGCTGGGTTAAGGCACCGAAAATTGTGGAGTTGATGAAGCTTGTATCACAGATACGCTCATCTCACACTTTTGGCTGGTGGGTGTGACACACAGATGGACGGACGGACGCGGCTCCTTTTATAATAGTGATGATAAAATTGTTATGAATGACAATGGTTGGCTTGAGTTTGATGGATTTCAGACTGCTGCTGAGTTGAGGCAAATGGTGAAAAGTGACGGTTTGGGGTAGAATTCATGGAATTTTTAACGACTGACACAAAAATTCCGCTAAAATAATACCATAAACTGAATTAGCCCCCACCACGGGTGTCCGGGTGAGACACAAATTATTAAACTAAAAATCATTCAAAAGTTTTCCGTAGAGTCAATTCATTTTCTCAGGAAACTCGTTGAAAATGCGTGGCTAATCACAAAATGAAGAAATCGAAACAATTTATTAAACAAGAAGTAACGTTTATCTCAATCTATGCAAAAACGGTGAACGTCCCGTCAAAAAACAAGCAAAAAGACCTCAAACAAGCCTACAAAAACAAGGAAGAGGTGAGATCACAATTATTTCATGAAGTTCTGGTCACACAGAAATGAATGCTGAGTTTACTGCGGGTGTAGCAGTCTACGGAAATTGAGAGGCAGTGTTAAATTAACGAACTTATTCAAAAGGTTATTCAAATGTTCATTTCTTTTAAAAGAAAATGTTTGAAGGAGACGATAGGTTTCGTGATCTATTCAAATAATTTGAATCTAGAAGTCTTATGAAAGTTATATTTTTAAAAATTGCTTTTACAACTACAGGAAAAGTTTTGGTGATGCATCATGAGCGTGTCACAAATATCAGAATCGCGATATTTTTCATACATAAAAATAATTTTAGTCATCCATAGGAATTCACCAGCCATAACAACTACTAATAAAATTTACACAAACTTTAAAATTTTGAAAAACAACAGAAGCCTATGGGTTATCAAACGTCCATAGTACTTTAAAGATCTCTGGATCTACCATGCTTGCTTCACAAATCATATAATATCCAAAAATCTCACAATATAAAAACAATATCGATATTGTCTTAATTCTGTAACTTATATTTCGCTTTGTCTTGAAGTCTTGAAGTCTTTGTCTATACTTCTTGAAGTCTTGAAGTCTTTGTCTATACTTCTTGAAGTCTTGAAGTCTTTGTCTATACTTCTTGAAGTCTTGAAGTCTTTGTCTATACTTCTTGAAGTCTTGAAGTCTTTGTATATAATTCTTGAAGTCTTGAAGTCTTTGTCTATACTTCTTGAAGTCTTGAAGTCTTTGTCTATACTTCTTGAAGTCTTGAAGTCTTTGTCTATAATTCTTGAAGTCTTGAAGTCTTTGTCTATACTTCTTGAAGTCTTGAAGTCTTTGTCTATACTTCTTGAAGTCTTGAAGTCTTTGTCTATACTTCTTGAAGTCTTGAAGTCTTTGTCTATACTTCTTGAAGTCTTGAAGCAATAAAATTTACCCTAACACACTCATACTCGTATTCCTAAAAAATCCTTTGTCTACACTGTATATTTGAAAACGAGATTTCTATTTCCCACCCATTAGTTTACACCATCAATAGAAAAGCTAATGAAAAATTTCAAAATTCAAAGAATGAAGACTAGCATGTTGGATGGAGACAAGCAGGTCTCCTTACGTTTTATGGGCGTTAAATTTTTTGCTGCTATGGTTTCAGAGTGCGGACGTTTTAGTGACTTAGCGTCGTGGGAGGAACTATGGGCCAAAGGCTGACGTACGATAGTGAAAGCAAGGGCTGGTTTTGCGATTTTTTTAAAGGTTAAAGGTTAGGTTAACATCGGCATCTTTGGGATGCTTTATTTCCAATCAAGCCTGATACATATGATCTTAGCATTGGTTTTTCAAATGTCTTATAACTAACCCTATATATAGGACACCATGACGGTTCCCCCGTAAGGCCGGTACCCATTTCGGACACCTGGGTTGAGTGGGGTATTGTGCTTGAGCTTTCCCTTATACCCAACGGGGAAAATCTTCGCGCCAGCGCTGGGAACGAACCCGCGACTTCCAGCATACAAGTCAGATCCCTTAACCGCTGTGCCACGGAGAGCACGAAGACAAGTTTTGTCGTACAGATTTTAAGACAAGTTTTTTTTAGACAAGTTTTGTCGTACCCCATGAGACTTAGCCATATCAATCGAATACATTGGTATAATATCGTATTATAAATGTAAAAAATGCCGAAAGACACAATCACGATGGTAAACAAATCAAAACATTGAGATATGACGCACGGAATTTACGAGCTCGTATAACTAGAATATTGTAGGATTTTTTCTTCAGAAATCACATTTCAGCACGTTCTTTCAAGAATATTTGCAAAACATTGTTAAGGGCAACTTTTTTAATGAACTATACAACCAAAAAATACTGCGATACTCGGAGCTCATTCAATAGTTTTATTAAATAACGTTCGCAAAACCAAGTCACAGACTTTAAAGGTTGAGCATCTACCGACAAGAATGAAATATGACCTAAGCATCGGTAAAAAAAGCTAATTTCGAGGTTGCTTTTGCGGTTAGAACAGTTAATACTTTTTATTTTTTTAAATATGTTTGCAGTATATGCTCATCATTCTAGTCTTGAAGGAATAATGGAGATGGATGTTGTATCCAGCAAGCAATTAGATCGCAATTTTCTCCTCTTCTCCAAGAAAACTTTAGCTTTATCATCTTACATAATTGTTGAAAATAATATTCAGCAGAAAATTTTAAAACACATACCAAAATTGAATGGTGCTTATTATGGGAAACAATCGAACAAAAATGTCTACTTTTTAAATCAAAATTTCTTCTAACTTGATACAGTACACTCTTTCAGAAACCAATGCATCAAAGTTCTTCCACGTTTCTTGTTACTTTGACACTTTGGGAACAAATGCTAAGATAAATTACATTTTAACTTTTCACAGTTTACTAAATTCATTGAGATTTTATTTCTCGTTAACTGAATTTTCATATAGTTGTCGCAGAGTAAATTTTAAAGCAGGTTTTATTTGTACAATTTCCTCTGTACAAATGGTCGCTTATAAAACGCAGTACTTATATTATTGTTGCCCATAAGACTCTGTACTTCAATTCTGAAGGCATACATCGGCGGAAAATTAAGTACAAGCTCGTCATTACTCACAGCTGGCATTTTGTTTCACGTTGTCGGCAACCGGTTCGCTTACCTGGAAAAATGTGAAAGAAAAGGCGTTTATTTCCAATAAAGTTATTACAAGAAATGTAAATAACATTAACATAACAATTCTTAATGAAATTATCATTTGTTGAAAATAATACACCGATATTATAGACGCCATTTCTTGGGATAAAAAGAGGATTTAGAAGGAAGTACTTTGATGCATTTCTTTGGTTTTGTCATTTCCAAGTATGAGAAAGCCTATAAAAATTGAAAATACTGATGAAAAACGTAAAGGGTATATTTTGGTTTAATGCAAAATCTTCTGAATACATTAAAAAAAAGAGCATCACGTGTGGAATCATTCTTTTTTATAGAAGAAAAGTAGGTAATGAAAAGTATTTTAAGATATTTGTAATTAATGAAAAGTTTTTTCATGATATTTGTAGTCACTGAAAAGTTTGTTCGGTTTATTTGCAGTTAATGAAAATTTTTTCACCATATCAATAGTTGAGGGATAATTTGTTCAGGAAATTTTTAATTGCAATGCAAGCCACTCGTACTCAAAGGACTTGCATACAGCAACTGCATTTTCGCAGGCCTCAGAACTGTTAAAAATCAACCATCAATCCAGTCGGATTTGAAGCTTTGGGTGAGAAGTGCTTCGCTCAATGAAAGATCTAAGGAGCACAGAAAATTATAGAAAAGTACGACATTCGTTACATCAAACGAATCACTACGTACAAAAGGGCGCTTAAATACTGGTTACTACTTCTTGGCTAAGTTTGATGTTATCCATGAGTCTTCCACATAGTTCTCGAAAAGAAGTGATGAAACTGCTCGGGTGTCCGGGAGAGACACAGAACAGTAAACAAAAAATCATTCAACAGTTTTCCGTAGAGTAAATTCATTTTCTCAGGAAACTCGTTGAAAATGAATGGCTAATCACAAAATGAAGAAATCGAAACAATTTAAGCAAGAAGTAACGTTTATCTCAATCTATGCAAAAACGGTGCCCGTCCTGTCAAAGAACAAGCAAAAAGACCTTAAACAAGCATACAAAAACAAGGTCGCGGCAGACAGAAGGCAAGCGAGAGCTCCTCAGAGACCCACTAAATTCCAGGAATTTTAGGCAAAAACGCCGCTGAGTAGCGGCTGCTCAGGGGACTACACCAGTGGCTGCAGCAGAGCAGACCTGATGTGGCGGTCAGAGTCCGAGATGTAAGATGCAATCACCTAGTGATAGCCTGCCTAAATATCGCAGTAAATTGGTTCTCAGAGTGAAAAATATTATTTCAATTGAAAACTGAACTAAATAGTGGCATACTGCAGTCTCGTATTCTTCAGCTAAACACAGTACAAATCGGTAGCTGCTTTAAAAGAAAGAAAATTCCACCGAATGAAATATTTTGGAATCTTCCGACAATCGTGAAATGCTCGACATTTTATTTTCGTGGCGGCCGAAGAAGAAAGCCCTTAAGGGAAATACTCGCGGTGGTCGTAAATACTTTGTTCTAATTAGTGTAATGAGATAAAAGGGCCCACACAAACTAGAGCATGCGCATGCAGCGAGGTTTAATATATTTAATTCTGTAGCTCTAAAGAATCAACATGGCTTTAGCACATTCAACTCGTGAGGCATAAAGTATTTAAGACAAAATATCTCAAGTAGTATGCCTCTTAATGAGTCTTCTACCACAAAATAAGATGTAACTTTGAAACTCATGAACCTTCGGTGTATTATTTACTTATCATTATAGTACAACTACAGAGGAACTGCAGAAGAGCAAATACTCCAATAATTTCCACCGTCAGATGCGGAGCAATTCCCCTCCGCTTTTTGTTCGTGGTTTCCGGGGATCACCGGAGAATTTGTCGAGCAAAAGCCCACAAAACTTTGGTTATTTTCGCCAATAACGAAGCTCATTAGCGGCTCTGTCTGCCATCGAAGCTCCGCCCTCGGCTGCGACTGGAATGTTCACTTTCTGCCCTCCACGAAACACGAGGAATTTTTCTATGAGGAGCTTGTGTAGCTCCATCTCTTGTGATATACTGACAACACAGCAGCCGAATGCGAGGTAAGTTCAATATTTGGATAATGAACAACTTCTTTTCCTCTTTTTGCCTGAAGAGTTGCAAAAATAACTTTCTGGTGTGTTAGAAGCCTGATGTGTAGATTGTATATTAAAGTCAGGGACGTTGGAAAATAATTTCCCACTTGGGTTAGAGGGCGATGATGAAAAAACGATACTCAGGTTACAGATGGCTCAAAAGTCCTAAAAACCCGATATAATTAAGGGTTACTTTCCTCAAATTTTCTAGTTTAGGAATAAGAAAGGAATCGGAAGCTTTATGCCATTTGAGTATATTTTCTTACTTCAATAACGAACATGATGACGTTTTCCAGAATCGTTCTATTACCTCAATGCTTGCCCCTCTTCATGCATTTCAATAAAGCAAGTCTTTCAATACGAGTAAATTTATTGTGAAAGGTTTCAAAATTGCATTTTGCATAGAAACTTTTTTATGCGACGCAGACGAGATTGCGCTAAGTTCGAGGCCATTTGCTTAATCGGATCAAAGGGCTTTTAAAACTTTGCAGGATTATGAAGAGTTCTTAAAATC
Organism: Morinoia aosen; assembly: GCA_030386875.1. Lineage (NCBI taxonomy): Eukaryota > Metazoa > Arthropoda > Malacostraca > Amphipoda > Talitridae > Morinoia > Morinoia aosen. The sequence continues at coordinate 12,034,248 of CM059556.1, forward strand.
GGGGGCAAGGGCGACGTCGATCCGCATGTCATGCTTCGACGGTCCTTTAAAGTCTTACTCTCGCTCGTGACAACATACGTCGCATCACATTTTCTTGAGAGTGCACAGCAACTCGTTATCTCCAACCTATGAACTCCAAAAAATTCGAAAGAGAGCAGAAAACACAAGTCACACTCGGTTTTCCTTAATTATACGGAGCTATGTACACTAGATCGCGCAGAGAATGTCTGACTTGAGTAACGTGTGGAAGTTCGATGTGTCAGGACTACTCCTGATCCGCTGTAATGATCAAGAGTAAATTTTCAACGTACAGAATTGTATTATGAATCTGGAATATTTATGGTGATTCGACCGCGCGCTCGTCAGCAAAAATTCAGGTAGCGCCATAAGGTTGCACACATTTGAAACTTAAACATTTTAGGTTAGACATGCAACTTAACTACTTACGTACTTAATGGGACTAGGATTTTTTGGAAGATGCACATTTTAGATCGGAAACAAGCACACGATGAAAACACTTCCGTCAAACGCATCGTCTGGACTATCAAATTCAAAAACACTCATTTAAAGGTTTTATTATGACTGGATATTTGTGATCTGTCTTGTAGTTACCACATTGCATCCAACGTAAGTAGGCTCGCTTGTCTGCTTCATTTTAATTGCACGACTGTGGCAACCGATCCTTACACTCGATTAATGTGAAGAGCACCGCTATCAATCGATACATTCATTAATATCAAAGAATGTGTTTTCTTCGATAATGAACACAAAAAACTATGCCCTAAGTTCAAACCATAGGTGCGGGTTAGAAAGGAGTAAGCGACAAAATTAACGAACTAATGGAAAAATAAGCTTCACCTACCAAATGCTCTGAAATGTCCTACTAAATTAAAAAAGTAAAAATCCTTCTGCCCCGTAATTATTCTGACCTGGTAAGTAATTTTATTTCATTCTATTTTATCAAAACATCTAAACTATTTACTTGTTTGTTCCAATTATCGTTTACGAATTTTTCCCCCTCACAGTCCTCGCTTACATTCAATAAGTACTTGAGTGCTGCTAAAAGTGAGGCATCAGATCAAAATGTTGAAGTTTAAATTTTTCAAAACAGCGTCAAGCTGAATTAACCTAGAAGATAGAACTGAAAGCATCCTCTCCGCTGTTAGGTGACTAGAACGGAAACTGCCTGAAAGCTTCCTGGTCTGCATGAGGCTGCAGAGTGAAGCTGTGCTGATGCCCTTCTCTTACTAACACTGAGGAGAGAAAACTGTGGTGATGTACTTCTTTGAGTAGTTCTGAGTGGAGAAAACTGTGGTGATGCAGTTCTCTTAGTAACACATAGTCTAATAATCTGTGATAATGCACTTCTTTTAGTAAAACTGAGTCCAAAAAACTGCGGTGATGCACTTTTTTGAGTAGTTCTGAGTGGAGTGAAGATGTAGCGGTGTACATTTCAGAGTAACATTGAGTGAAAGTTAAGAAGTTTCATTCTCCATCAGCATGAGAGACGCAGGAAAATTACCATGCAGGATTTTTTTACGCAAGACTATACCATGCTGCTCCTAAGGAGGTCGCTAATACCACCAGTGCCTTGGTCACCCCGTCATTAATTAGTGAGTTTTCTGGCTCCAACTTTTCAGTCAGACTTGTGCGTGAAATTAACGATGGATTCTTTTTTTCCGGTACACTCAACGAATGAAGTTTGCTACTGATGCACGAAGCTTAAAGAAATGACTGAACGTCTCCACGATCGCCTTATGTGTCATCACTGCAGACACCGAGTTAGGTAATGACGTACTGAACGTCTCCACGATCGCCTCACGTGTCATCACTGCAGACACCGAGTTAGGTAATGACTGAACGTCTCCACGATCGCCTCACGTGTCATCACTGCAGACACCGAGTTAGGTAATGACTGAACGTCTTCACGATCGCCTCACGTGTCATCACTGCAGACACCGAGTTAGGTAATGACTGAACGTCTCCGCGATCGCCTCACGTGTCATCACTGCAGACACCGAGTTAGGTAATGACTGAACGTTTCCACGATCGCCTCACTTGTCATCACTGCAGACACCGAGTTAGGTAATGACTGAACGTCTCCACGATCGCCTCACGTGTCATCACTGCAGACACCGAGCACCGAGTTAGGTAATGACTGAACGTCTCCACGATCGCCTCACGTGTCATCACTGCAGACACCGAGTTAGGTAATGACTGAACGTCTCCACGATCGCCTCACGTGTCATCACTGCAGACACCGAGTTAGGTAATGACTGAATGTCTCCACGATCGCCTCACGTGTCATCACTGCAGACACCGAGCTAGGTAATGACTGAACGTCTCCACGATCGCCTCACGTGTCATCACTGCAGACACTGAGTTAAGTAATGACTGAACGTCTCCACGATCGCCTCACGTGTCATCACTTCGACCCCCCGGAAAATTTCGAAAGCCATGCCAGCGCCTGGCAGCCGTCACCGCCCATCCTCCATCGGACCCTCGCACATGCTGACGGAGCAAAATTTTCTCGTTAGCGGCTTTTCATAAATTGTGCCGCGTTTGAAGGGCCCTCTAGGGCTTTCAGGAGAGCCATAAGCAGCTCGGAGTTAGACATGTCTTCTGCTTATGAGAGACAGCTTCAGGCCGTTCCTGAGGCCCTCCTATAAAGGTTATGTGAAGCGTAATGGCGGGTCTGTAAGGTCGTACTGGCACCGTACCAGAAGTGGGATTTTGCAACAGCCGGAGAGCGCCCTATGAATAGGCCGTCTTATGGACAGTAGATGGGCTGCCGACCGATGTGTGACCTCGCCAGGCAGCTCTTTGGACTTGGCAATCGTACAAATACTTCGCACTTTTCAGTTTCGTTTTGTTCGTTGTCCTCGCTAAAGATACGGGTCGATATCTATGACTGAGGCAAAAGCTCCGGAGTTTGCGCCAATGACCCAACTTTTCTTTGGCTACTTCCTCAATAGAAAGAAGAGGTTGTGCTTGTGTAGGTTGTTTAGGATTACATTTATTCATTTCGAATGCAAGATTTCGATTTTGTTTACTTCGGTTTTTTTTGTGATAGAGAAGGGTATCTTTTTTTGTGCATTATTCAGCCGCCTTAGTTTGAGATACTGGTGATCGCAGGCATTAATTTCCAATGCATTTCACGTTCATAAGCCAGTCAAGTTCCATTGAACTTTTTATTCATCAGCTTTATGTACTTTACGCCTCATTCCACTATCATACTGTGAAATATAGGGAAATGATTTCACTTTTGACGTTCCGTTTTTTACTTTCAATCGTCCGTATTTTTTGCACTTTTAGAATCTTCTATGTTCACGCCAGCTAATCTGTGAGCAAAATTTGCTTTGAATTGCTGCACAAGTCGTAACCATTTGCGCACGTGGAGATGAGCAGCAAATATAAACTCATAATGTGCACACCTCTCCCAATTTAAACGGTAATGATGCCATTCAACTGCTAATAAGCTTGAAAAAACATTTGCAATGCACTGTTAGTAATTAAATTTGACCTTAATTAACTGGAAACCAAATTATTTTTCAATGCCGCAAACCGAGTCTGCGTCAGCTTTTTTCAAATTATATAATACGAGAGAAGCTCAAATATTTAATTTTTTCATCGATGTAATTAATCAATGGTGTATTTGACTGATATTTGAGGTGTCATGTGGAACGAGTGTCATGTCAGTTTTTATCACAATTACAAGTCTCGCAATTTGATATTATATGTACATCAAATTTTTGAGCTAACGCCTCAATCGCGCCCAAAAACGGAAAACTTTGACTAGGTTTTATCTTCAAGAAATGGATTCTAATAAAGAGCTTTTATAACATATATTCACTATGAGTTATATACATTTCATATGTACAGCGTGTAAGGAATTTTACGTTTGTTTCTATGAGTAATACTCCAAATATTTGGAAATGCAAACGGTTGTTTGTTGAGATTTCATCTAGGCGTTTTAATTTCTAGGATCGTCCAAGTTCGATAAGCTTAAAGTTAATTGATAGAAAGCCCCTCGAAAGTTATTTCAAAGATCTCAAGTAAAAAACTGTCTCAATAATCCAAAATACTTCATTGAATCATAAGTTCAAGTGTTGATGAACTAAGGAAAGTCTACAAACTTGGACAGCTGTCTCATCATGATATGATTGATGCTTGACGAAACACAAAATTGTATGTTTACACATTTTTGCATTCTAGTCCATTTTGGTCTCATCCTACTTTTTCACATGATATTGCTCCATCTGATTACCATGTTTCCAGGTCTTTGTATTATCACTTCGTTTTTGCATAATCACTTTTCAAGAAAGTATATAACTATGTTGACTGACCAAAAATTGGCTCAACCATTTGCTCTCTGAACCCCATATCCGTTTTTGAAGCTTGCATCAAACAGCTGATGCAACGTAGTAGGAAGGTCATTGGAAACGAGAGAAAGCATCACCTTGCTGAAGGACCATCATATATGATTTTCTGATATGTAATTATTGTTTGCCGTGAAATCACAATAGTTTCTTACCAATTTGATAATTTGGTAAAATATCCTAAATTCTGAATACTTATAACAGGTGTTCCGTACTTTTCATATACATTGAAAGCCGCTTAAAGACTAAATAAAATTTCTTGAGAAAAATGCATGGACGTAAAATTTAACCGTTCAATCGGCAGAGATTCACCTTCGATAACTTTCAATTAGATGCAATCAGGGCTTAGGTTTATTCCGACAAGCATAAGCATTTTGCTGAGAAACGGTGTTCTTATTTTTTGTTATTTCCGTGAATATTTTTCGTCGAGTGACTGCGTCCAGGAGAAAGATTCGAGTCGTGTCATCAGATGATGAAGGTTTTTATCCAGCTCCGGATGCTCAGTTCAGCGAGGACGTTAATCCTTGTTCAAACGGAGAAATTTTTTGCGCGAATTGCCTCTTACTGCGACGAAACGTTGACTTTTTAAAGAATATTCTTTCCGCTCATTTCTTCTCGTATATGCGTTTAAAATTTTCTACGTACGGAACACTCCAACGATGCTTGGTTATATGAGTCTGCGAATGTGACCTAACTTTTTCCAATGTAAGTTGTTTAGAAAAAAAGTTAACATCACGATTCAATTTCAGCTGAGTCGAATCCCTGAAATACAAAAAGGAGAGAAAAACGTTCACATCATTCGTTTCACCACCGGCTATTTTGAACACAGCTCTTACATGCGGGTATTTGGCAGAAGATGATACGCAGATTTCAGTTCAGGAGTAGAAAGTTTGAAGTTGTACAAATGCAAATTCACATTCATAAAGTTGTACAAATGCTGAAAGAAATAATAACTATGTGCTTCAAATTTAGAATGGGAGGAAGATTTAATGCTTAAAATCCGGCCCTCGACCTAGCTTATCTTAAGATGTTGTAGAATTTATCGGTAATGTAAAAACACGCATAATAATTTTTAATATAGCAAATGCACCTAGATTTGTAATCAACGAGGGATCTTTTCTAAAGGAACACACTAAAAAAAACACCACAACCGATAAAAAGGTAATGAAAATGGAAACAGGTTTTTCAAGAGAAGCGGAATAGCTAATAATAATAAGCGTGAAGAGCGGAAACGGGTCATTAAGTGGTGCTGACTATCAGAGAACATCACAGCAGTCCAGAGACTGCGGAGACGTGAGTGAGGGGCGAGTGGCGGGTGCAGAAAAAAATGCAGCCATGTACGGAATCGGTTATTACTCGCCCGTAGAAATGTATCAATGGATCCAATACAAATTTTAGAACATCCATTATAACTATCTATCACCTAACAGTTTGAACATTCAATATCACTAAAAATTCAACTGTCTGGACACCCATTATAACTTTTGGAACATTTGGTTCGACGAGAAGTATACTTGTTTTTCAAATTGTATTTAGGTATAAATTTTCAACTATTTAACTTTACAGCCGGAAAAATAAATTTTAGAAGACCATTAAAGGAATGCGCGCGATTTTTTAATCACTCAGTATTTCATTTGTCAATGTTGCTGACACACTCGCCAATGCTATTATAAAGTTGCTAGGCAAACGAGTAGCTTCAATATCAATTAAAAATATATTTACACTAACCCTCATGTGATGTGATCTTTACCTCGCTCGGTCACACGGCTGCAAGTGACTTTTATTTTGTTTGTGTCTAAATCACTAACCAACGTTCACCTTATTCCATTGTTAGTACAAGTGAATATAAAAACTATCCTTTTTGGAAAATAGTTCTTAGGGTGAAACTTTTCGAATTCTCTAACACTGAAATTTCTGATGAAGAAAACATGAATCACGCAGAGCTTAAGCTACGCAGCTTGAGTTACTAGTAATTTTACCTAAAGCGGTAGTAGTATTAGCATTGATTTGCTAGCGCTTCAGTAATTCGTATTATATCGCGCCGACCTAAAACGGTAGGCAAAACTTGAGGTTTTGAATAATTTCGAATGTGATGCATCCTTACGTGTCCCAGTTCTCATCACACTCTGCCAATTTTTGCATCGCTGCATCACACGCAAACCACGCAGGGACGATGCGAAACCTACCAAGGCGTTCTCTGACGTAAATCGTTCTAATTCGTGAACTGCGCGAGATGGAAGGACCTGCGGTCTTTACATCGTTTCATTAATTTGCGGTCAAGAATATAGCAAATATTTTAACTGAATTCACAGCAGTCTCCTTTGAATACAGTACAAAATGAATTCTCCAGTTTCATGTGTCACCATTTTTGTAGTCTATTGCGTCATAGTTTGTGGACATCTGTTGATATGTTTCTGTTTGTTGACGTTTGTTGATATGTCTCTGTTCATTGACGCCTGGTAACCTATCTATTCGTCGATGTCTGTTAATGTTTTTCTGTTCATTAACGTTTGTTACCGCATCTCTGCTGTTTGATATCTGTTGATGTATTTTTGGTCATTCACGTCTGTTAATGTACCTCAGTTCGTTCACGTCTGTTAATGTACCTCAGATCGTTCACGTCTGTTAATGTACCTCAGTTCGTTCACGTCTGTTAATGTACCTCAGTTCGTTCACGTGTGTTAATGTACCTCAGTTCGTTCACGTCTGTTAATGTACCTCAGTTCGTTCACGTCTGTTAATGTACCTCAGTTCGTTCACGTCTGTTAATGTACCTCAGTTCGTTCACGTCTGTTAATGTACCTCAGTTCGTTCACGTCTGTTAATGTACCTCAGATCGATCACGTCTGTTAATGTACCTCAGATCGTTCACGTCTGTTAATGTACCTCAGATCGTTCACGTCTGTTAATGTACCTCAGTTCGTTCACGTCTGTTAATGTACCTCAGTTCGTTCACGTCTGTTAATGTACCTCAGTTCGTTCACGTCTGTTAATGTACCTCAGTTCGTTCACGTCTGTTAATGTACAAAAGATTCAGCAAAATAACTGCAAAAATAGAAATTAATGACCATCTATACCTCAGTTCGTTCTCGTCTGTTAATGTATCTCTGTTCGCTGAGGTCTATTAATGCATCAGTGTTGGCACTGCAATTGCCCATCTCTGTAGACAGAACAATTCCGTGAGGGCGTTGCCCGTAATATCGTCCGGACCTTCTTCTGTTACTGATCAAACGCTTTGAGCACCAGAACAGAACTAACACTTTCTCCTGTATTTGCTGGGAGCTGGAAGTATTGGCAACCTTAGATGCTGAGTCGAATTTCAGCGAGATGCCTCAATTCGCAAGACCTGTCGGCAGCACGCTCTCCGCTCGCAAGTGGTCATAATAGGCTTTCCTTCTGAATAATTGCTTGTTCAGCTCTGTCATTGGTGGCGCTTCAGAATGGGACCTGAAAACATGGCTTGTTAATTGCTTCGAAGTTTGGATCGAACGTTTGCTGTATACCAAATACGGGAGTTTCTTCACGAGGTTTGTTTGCCGCTACTGTGGGTTTGGATGCGTTTGTGCAGAATGAAAAGTTTATAGGTTATCGTGTGCCTGTTTCAAATGCCGAGAGCAATAGGATGTGTAATACATTATTTACAGAGCACTAATTATCAGTGAAAAGATTTATTTAACGCCTAAAAGTAATTCAATATTTATGAATTTGCATGCTTCACGTGCACATGTTGAATTGATCACCACTACGGTTATTTCTAGATAAAAAGGATGTTTTATTTGATTTTCTTAGCATTTTTAGCGCAAATATAGCATTGCTCGTAGAACTAATGTGTTTTGCTTTTTAGATGCTAAATTCGTCTCGCAGATTTTCATCAACCCCATTGAAAAATGCGTGGTCGGTAAAATGAACGTTTAAAGAAATTGGCCGCTTGACATTTATAGCATCTATGAAATTCTTTTGTAGGTAAAGCTTCACCAACAATTGTGATCAAAATGAACAAGTGGAGGGTAAATTTACGGCGTATAATGGGCTGCACTTAAATTGAGGGAGCAAAGGAAATCACAGCTACTGGTTTTATGCTTAAAGGCAGGTATAAGCATATCATTAGCTCAATGTTATAAAAAGGCATGCGATTTACGGTAGAATAGTAAAAATATGTTTCTGACAAGACACTGGCACAAAAATAGGGAGAAAACAGCAGTAAAATGTCAAGGTTTCTACAGTTGCAGAGAAGTGCTTTAATTGTGAGGTATCTGACTGATTTTCATATGAGTACGCTAAAATTATTCATAGCAATATCATGGGAAATAAATACATCTAAATTCTAAAGCTTGGGGTTTTAGGGGAAAATGATTTCTACATTTCAATGTAGACAGCGCAGCACGGTTCATGCTTCTTACTGCACTGCGTTTAAAAATCGCCTCTTGCTTCTGAGCATATCAGAGCAGTGAGGCCCGAGGAGCGCATTGGCTTTTTTTTGAGGGTAGGTCACTGCATCATCTTTACCCTTGGTGAGTTTGTTTGTTTGACGACCGCTTCTTCCATTTCTCTGTCACGCTAACAAGGATGCTTAATGGCCGTATCTGTTATGCGAGTTTCACCAGCTCAAAAGTACAAGAATATTTTTTTATCGCAGGTATTATTAGGATGGATTTATTTGCTTGCCATCTACATCTGAAAAATTCATTCAAGGAAAATATTGAATCTCATCTTCACGTAAGAGACGCACTATAGTTAGCGCAAGTAAACAGTTTTGCGCTACCGCTGCGCAGTGCCGGCGCTGCTATAGTCGCGTAAATTCGGTGCTGATTGGCGGAAAGGTGGATTTTCGCAACGAATGAGACAAGCCTCATCACCCTACGATCCATTTTTTTGACCAATCAGTGTACTAGAATTGGGTGATGTTTTTTGGTCTACCTATAAATGATCTGATTTATGAACTATCTACGTCTCCTGCATGGAGTACTGAAATGTGCATACTAGAGAGCAAAATATTTGGTTTTTACGTCACTGCATTATTGATTAGTAAAAGTATCAAGTGATTACATTTCCGTAAATTCAAAAGTAGACCCCTTCACTGCAACAACTTTCAACGCATTCATGTTTCAAACTTCTCGAATTTATAGAATAATTCGAAATATTTTCAATGGAAACCAAAATGTCTGTGTCTTTTGAACACTATTGACTTAAAATATGTTTCCTGTGAGTTTCATGTCGGAATTTTTATTAGAGCGTGGTTTGGATGTCATATTTTATTCTGAGACAAATCAACTTCAAAAGAGCTGATTAGTCAAAATTTAGTAAGAATAACTTTTTGTAAGAGCCTTATCCATTTCTGGCATTCTATGATAGGAGTGTTCTAACAACGACTTATCCGAACCCTTCAAAGAATAATGACAACCGACATGTCTCCTCACATGTCTGCTCACATTACTGCTACTCATAGTTCAACAAGAAGGCGAGATCTCGAGCTGAAGTGCACTTGAAATGACTCAAGCTGAAGTGCACTTTCGAAATTCTGTTTCATTTATCTTCAACTTCAAATTCGTGATTTCATTTGTGAATTTTGGGCAGAAGGGCGTAACCCAGACCGCGGCACGCTAGGGGAGAGCGCGGCTTCATTACGGACGCAGACCAGCCCACTACGGGCGATTATCGCAGATTATGGTTGATTATACCGCGTTACGCCAGATTATGGCCTAATATTGCTGATCGTACTGCGTGTCGCAGACGAGGCATGATTGGTGATCTCGTTATGCTTCCCATACCCTCTGTTGAGCTCGGGATTATTGTAAACGACCGAACAAAAAAAGAGAATTTCTGTTCTTTGCTATCGTTCGAACTCTAAAACCAAACGCGCTGCTTCACAATTTCAAATGCCGTTATGAGAGTCGTGACTCTCAACGCGGCTCAAACTGCGCTGTCCCATTCAAAATTTAAATTTGAAAACTGCTTTTGGGGAATTTAAAAATTCCGTGTGATTTTAACTGCCTGACATAAACAGTCGATGGAAATATTATTTTGAAAAAGTAGGTAATTTTACTTTGAATTTTAATTTAAATTTTACTTCAAAAATAACAAGTTCCATGAGATTTTTGACGGTCTGACATAAACAGTCGCTAGAAATATTATTTTGATATTTTTTTGAATCACTTTCAGAATATTCCAACATAAATTAACGAATTTCTGATGGAAAATTGTAATGGTTTGCCCATGTATTCGTAGGGCATAAATATGGTAAATACATAAATATATCAACATGATATAACTGACCAACCAAGATGCTCCAGTAATAGCAACAAAATGTTTCACTGGTCAACATACATGAAAAATTCATTTATTCAAGAAATTTGATGCTGCAGCAGCTTTAAATTATATCTACTCTGGCAAATTCGGGCTTGTATTTGCTTGACTTGGTATACAAGCGCGCTGTGTGTGAGAATGATTTCAAGCGAAACATTTCCACTTTATTGGTGCAAAATAAAATTCTTAAGATTCGCTTCATGATGCAAGATATTGAATTTATATTTTCCTCACGGAAAAGACAGCTAAAGTAGATTTTCCTCTACGAGTAACACGGTGATTTTTTCATGTCTCACCTCAACATTATAATTTCTCCAAAGTGTTGTCGATGCTCAGCTATAAGGACGATGTTTTCAACCTATTTGTGTATGTCGCGTGTTTCCTTCAGTAATATACAAGATTTAAAATTTATGGGACATAATGGAATATTTTATTGCTGAAATACTTCAATAGAGGAAAAATGCCTATGTGGGGAGAAATATTGAATTGACAAAGAAAGAAAGAAAGAAGAAAGAAAAAAACTTTATTTCCAATAGAGATTGTACAATATTACAATCATTGGTTTTTAAATATCTTAAAATTAATACACTTAGATGATACACACACACGAGTATTGAAAAAACTCGTGTCACTAGTCGAAAAGATATGATTGAGGGCAATGTACTCCTAATCTTGCTTAATCTACATTTGACAATACATGTAATGATAATTATAAGAGATAACGCAAATTCATGGACGATGCATTTTCATTGTGGGGTGAAAACACTTTTGACAGTTTACATGTACATGACATAAAACTTCGCAATTATTGATGCCAGGAAATAATATATGAATCGCTTGTTTCGGCAAATGTTCAAAAGTGTCATTTTAAGGAAGCATGAAAAAAATATATAAATACAAATCCATATACATATATATACGTACATATATATATACTTACATACACACACACATACAGATATATATATATATATATGTACGCATAAGCATGAGGACCAAGAAGATTATAAGTTTTGTATTTCTAATTCAACAATTTTAACATAACGGTCGTTAGTTAATAAGTATTTTATTCAAATATAAATGGATGATCGCACAAAAAATGTATAAGTTGTACATGAATGCTTTACAATAATAAAGAGATGACGAGTTAGGTAATGTTACAAGTTGAGAGTGAACAGAAAATGACCATTATCTCTAGTAAAATGCTAGTTGTCAGTCTAGTACACACATATGTGCACACATACATGTGAATATATACACATATATGTACACATAAGCATGAGGACCAAGAAGATTATAAGTTTTGTATTTCTGATTCAACAATTTTTACATACCGGTCATTAGTTAATACGCATTTTATTTAAATATAATGGATGATCGCAGAACAAATGTATAGTTTGTACATGAATGCTTTACAATAATAAAGAGGTGACGAGTTAGGTAATGTTACAAGTTTAGAGTGCACAGAAAAAAGACCATTTTCTCTAGTAAAATGCTAGTTGTCAGGTTAGTACACACATATGTGCACGTATACATGTAGATATATACACATACGCATGCACAAACATACCCACGCACATACTTACACCAAACTCGTAAGCATACACAAATGCATTTCTATGCATCGAGGCAATACATACGCATTCTACAGAGTGTCATACGCATAGCGTGCACACGTACACATATATACAAGTAAGCATGTGCGCAAATATCAGCATAAACTAGCCATTATAAACCAGAATTCCAATCGAGGGGAACAGAGAAAATATCTTTTATTATAGCATGAATTTTATAAAATTTAGTACTAAAAATAGTGGCACAAGACAGTCTACTTAAGTCAGAAACATGAAATCGATTGTGGGACGTGGATAAGAAAGAAAACATTAATGTCCTATAAAGGTTTCATATTAGAAAACAAATCACATTATCTTTGAAATATGGCGCAAATTGTCGGCAATTCATGAACAAACATAGGTATCACATTATTATAAGCATATAACTATAAGCAGAATCAGCATATTACTGCAGTATAAATGGATGATCACACAACGAATTTATTTTTTTTTTTACATGGATGCTTTACAATTTCAAATTAGAAAAAAAACACATTATCTTTGTAATATGGTGCAGAATGTCTGCAATTGATAAACACACACACACATAGGTACCATGTTTGCAAATGACAACGTATAGGCGGTCAAATCATAATACCTACGCATACTTCCAAACTGTTGTGTGATGTCTTGAATTATAAAACAATGAGCGAGGGAGATTGTTCAGCAATGGAGATACCAGTCAAATGAGATTCGTCAGTACTCATTCATGTTCTGTAACTAAAAATTATTATTGAGACACAAGATGACGAGTTATTTTGGCTTTAAATTCTCTAGGTCTTTGAGGGACTTTAATATCCAGGGGAAGTTTGTTCCACAGTAAGGCGCCTGATATGGACAGAGCCTTCTGCCCTAAGTGAGATGAACGATAGTTGACTAAGACATTATTGTTTCTGTTCGGTTTTTGATTGGTTACAGTGGGTGGATAGAAACGCACTATCTCAGCATTGCTCTGAGGAAGATATAACGAGGAGAATACGTATTGGGCTTTCTGCAAGAGGAGCCTTTCTTGGATAGGAATCCAGCCGAGTTTATTGAGGAGAGGGGTTACGTGATCACTTCTTTTGAAATTACCGTTGCATACCACCTTGGCTGCAAAATTCATGCATTTTTGTAAGTCCCTTTGAAGGTATTGAGGTAAGAAGGTAAGACAAACATTGTTTCATCGGTGAGAGAATCATTTACTCTATTTTTTGAACAACGCATGCATTCAAGGGACTCAATTGCAGGCTTGTAAGAATTTCTTGAGATGAATCTAAGTAGAGCTTATATTTTATAAACTCTAATTTAAAAACGAATTATGCCACAACAACTAGCGCATCTAAGCGAGAAATTTTTTGTACGTGCAGCGCCACAATCGGGGAAGTGAAGCAATACAGGACCAAATAAAAGAACAAAATTGGCACTATTTAGATGAATATGCGTTTCATTTACTGATACTCCGAGAGGAAATCAGAAGTCTAAAAGACGAAGATTGGGTTACAAAACAAGAAAATAAACAATTGATAACGTGTGTCCTATTCACAGTCATAACTTGTACTATTACATCCAAGTAAACTTATTCACGTTTCTCACCAAACCATTATGTTTTCTCAAATAATGCATCAAGCCTAAATAATGCCAATTATGATTGGCATTATTTAGGTGATATATGATTTTATTGTAATGATCACCGTGCCTGTAAAATCGAAGAGGCAATCTTACATTCTTACATCTCAGCGACTGGGCCAAGCACCGATGAGCTCAGAATCAACAGTGAAAACTTCTCATTCCTCTTGACTGTGTCGTTAATCTTGGTCAGAAATCTGGCTGCAATGACGATTATTTGCAATATTGTTATATGAGGATTTCCACTAGATCTAGGAACTCTTTTTGGCATGTGTGAGTGATAAAATAATGAGTGCGAATGAGAAAGCAGATGACATTGTTTTGAAGGAACAATTTCTGGTATCGTACAGATGCCAAATGCATTTAAACTTTGATTGACTATTGAGCAGCACGAGTTGTCCTGTGTGATGTTATTGAGACAACGGTAGCAGGACTTGTGAGTTTGAATGACTACGTTCCCTGACGTTTTTATGTCGAATATAGACTTAAATAAGCAATGATATCAGAAACTTGCTGACTAGCCCGTAGACTATGGGCCCTGAAGTGAAACTGTCAAAAGTTACATAATAGTTGGAAAATCTCTCGAACGTTTTTTCCCGACAAACCCCTTTTCTGCTGGAAACGAAAAATGGGCGAAGTTTCTTCGCTCACTCAAAGGATTGAAAATACAAGGTGTTATTATTTTGGACTCTGCGACCACCACCGTGATAAATGCAAGACGTTGTTGCTGATAAGACATGGCGTTCTAGAGGCGGCTCTTCATTTTCCCTGCGCTGAGGAGGTTGTCTGAGTCTCCAGGTTTGTTCGTGCTGCCAAATTTTTGGCAACGTGATACTTAAAATCTATTTCAAACTGGTGGGTTGTTCTTCAACTTTTTAAGATCATTTTTTGAAACTGCATGCGAAAAGTTTTCGATGAGCATAGGATGAATAATATAAATTTAACTTGAGTGTTAATTGGACCTTGGCACAATATGGTTATTATAATTTACACAAAGCGCTGAGAAACAATCAACAATATTTCTTCTATTTTCCTAAAAACTAGAGAGGAAAACGAAGACATCGGTCACAATATTGAAGCAAATGTATAATTAAGAGTGAGATTCTTACCTTATCTTGTTGCACTGCTAACGGCAAAGTTATCTTACGATTTTTTTCACATTCGTGGGATAACTACGAAATATTATTTGAGCAGTTCATTAAATGGCGCCAGTAGAGTTAGATGGGGGCAACTGTACTTCTTGTGAGGGTCCGTTGTGAAGTTAGAAGCAACTTACTTCGAAAATGGGAACACGTAACTAACTATTTGAGCTTGAATCAAATTTAAAACCAGGGTAGAATCCGTTCCAAATCTTACTCTAAAGAGAAAAATATCTTATACATTTTACTAAATAGGAGAAAACCAAATATTGATGCTTCGTGTTTGCTTTAAAATTCCCAAGAGTCTATTTTGTAACATTGCTAACATAAATTCACGCCTGACGAGGCATTACAAAGGACAACAATGGCCCCTTCTGTTCAGTAACATAACTACCGGAGGGTTACTTCAGCCCTCAGCCTTGTGTTCTCTGCGAATGTTAGAGTATAGTTACGTTTGATGCCATCGCTGTGCTGGTTGTCTTTTGTCTGAGTTGAAGAAGTTCTTGCCCTCAGAAGCCAAGGACTTTCCAGCCTCTAGTGGGCACTCCACATCGCTTTCGAAGAGTTGGATACGAAAGAATAGTGCCTTGATCAAAGCAAGCACAGTCTGGTAATGATGATGAACTGCGTTGTACGCCAGTTTGTGAGGTAATGTGGGCTTGGCAGCAATACATGGCTTGGCCTCATGTCCAGGAAATAATGAGCTTCTGTTCGCTATGGAATTTTTTACTTAATTCTGATTTATAACTGAAGGCGTTTACCTCAGTTGCTCACCGAATTTCCTACCGTTGTTTAAATTTTGACAAACGAACGCAACCATGACAATTTCACCAAAAATTGTACCTCAAGCCCATTTCTAACCATCGAAGTTTTTAAATGACCACTGGTTGTACACCGTGTCTTTTGCTTAAAAAGCACGGGACACTGCTGATTGAGCATCCCTTATCCTAAGTTAATCTTTTTATTAGAATTAATATAAATTGATCTTTAGTTGTTAGTACATCTCATTACTGTCCACAGAGCGTCTACCACACGACTTTATTTGAGTTTTCTGGGTATCTTTTCTCATCGATTGTTCTGAATAAGACCGATTTATTGAAGTTGGAACGCAGCAGCTTCAGGTCGCATCGCCCATATCTTTCAAGCGGCACACAAGGGATCCTAATTCTGATTCAAAATTTCGATCTTCAACACAACGGCCTGATCTGAAGTATCAGATTCGAGTGTCAGTGGATTCATTTCAAGGACATGATATTTCTGGTAAAATCTACATGGTGCGTTGTCCTTTAGAAATAAATACGTAGTAACGACTTGTTGTCCACCTGTGAGGGTATTCGAATCTACGCATCATAATCCACGCACTTTAGGGTGTTACATCTACTTGTGATTGCTTTAGGAAAGTAGAATCTACGTATTGTAATTCACGTACTTTAGAGTGTTACATTTACTTATGATTGCCTTAAGAAGGTAGAATCTACGCATCAAAATCCATGTAATTTAGGGTGTTACATCTAATTGTGATTGTCTAAAGAAGGTAAAATCTATGCATTGTAATCTGACTGGGAACATTAGAATCAATGTGATCCACATTACTATAGTTTGTCATAATCTACGCGTTACAGATTACTGTAAGGTTGTAAAATTCGAATGGTACACTCTACAGTGTGGTGTAAATGTCCATGTGATGCAGTGTGTAAAACATGTGCGGTCGCAACCACGGTTTTCCCGATCTCCTTAAGAATTTCTCAACTACTAACCATTGAATTTTCAGCTTCATATGAATATATAGACTGGCTTTGGGCAGTTTAATGGATTTAATTGATGACTAAAAATAAAAACAATAGCGCTTATTTTGGAGCAATTTGTGGTTCTTGTCGACAAATGCTCTTATCTTACTTTCGATGGTTTCAATATTGTAAAAATATACTCTTTCTTTATAATGATTGATTCAACGGATTGTGTTTAATGCAGGCGACTTGTTTGTATCAGACTTACTAAGACCATGACAAATAATTTGAAATGTTTTTGGTTAATTCGTCGCCAAAAAAATATATTTTCCAACTCTGTGGACATGGAATAACGCAAACTGGAGCGCAAGAGAGTACAAGAAATTTTCTTATTTATGCAAGTTAAAAAGAAAAGCCTAACTAACAATTTTTTATTTATGCTGGCATAAAACTAGCACGAGTCTTCCGTCGATGGTAAATTTAGCAGAAAATAAAATTGTTGCGTTCGCTTCGTAATGGAAAACATGCAATGGAATTTATGTTTCTGACCTCAGAGCTCAGTTAACTCTCCAGTCATCGCACAGGAGTAAATGAGGTTAATGTTTGCTCTGTTTTACAGTCGCCCTACGAACATAAATGGGCCACAGAAAACAATTATTCGCTTTAGATTACTTCAGGAAGCTAAGCAATGCTAAACGTATGCATGGAATTGGAAAACTTACAGTTTGCTGATTGGCATATCACAGTGAAAAGCACAAGCGGTGGCTATGATCTCAAGAAAGCTATTAGAAATAAGCTTAACGGTGACTCCAATGTTTCATAAGTGGAGAAAGCGACCTTTTCTATTTAATTGACTTTTTATAGTGAAGAATGTAGTTGATAGATGAGACTGTCAGTGTTACACGAGGTGAAATTGATTCCTTTCAGCATTAATATAGGCTTGGAACTACCTTATGCTTCCACATGTTCCTTCGAAGGCTGATGAATGTATGGTGTTGGAAGAGTGGCATTCAGAATACCTTGTAGATTAAATCAGGGAAAGCCACACATTACAATGACGCACAAGGGATACAGGTAACTCTCGATTTATCCACATCTCGATTAGTCCCTCTCTCGATTTATATAGTGTTGTTTGCCTCTGTTAGTGCGCGCCATCTCGATTTATCCACACTTCGCGTTCGTTGTGTATTCTGCAACATTCCTTGTATTAAAAAAATAATTAAGACATTTTGTAAATAAAGGCTGTTCTTTCATCTGTTACTCAGTTCAATGTGTGTTGGTTCGATAAATGGGCCAATATGAAAACCCCCATGCGTTAAAGTATCAATTTGATGTACCTGTGAAATTAAAAAAAAAACAATCACTAACTCTGTAGAAGAAATCATATTCAATGGCATTATAAAGCTTTTAAATTTGAATTGTTGTGTCGAGTGAGACTGCAGCTTAGAAGTTCGAAGCAGCCACCGCTCGATCATTTATTTCGCCCGATCTCTTATTATAGTGTCAACAGTGCAGTGCTGTTACCTAGTCTTGTTATTGCATATTCCTGTGGCACAGTACAAGTTTGGTCTCTAATTTTTTTTTTAATTTTAAACATTTTTATCGTGCCTGATATAGTTTAAGCTTTAGACCTGCATTTTTATCAATGTAACTCTAACTTTTCAGTTTATTTTTAGCTTGAGGATGGTGTTTGTTGCTTCGAAACGTTGCTGTTTATAGACTGGCTGAGGTAAAGAATTTTAACGCTTGACAGTGATCCAGGAAAATGTTGAGATAATTTCTTTCGTATTTTAACTCGTGAAGAACTCGTACAATTTCGCAGCGGTGAAAATTTGGAATAGACAAGAATAATTAATAATATAAAGTGCACACATCTTTTGGTATCGCACATTTTACTCGGAAAATGGAGCATGGAATTCAAATATTATTAATATGGAGGTAAAATCCGTCGATACGGAAACGTATTCCAACCAAACGTTTGAAAAAATGTAAAATAGGTCTTTTTACCGTATTATTTTACGCTTGAAGCGTTCAAAAGTTTCCATAGACCTTCTGGAAGTATTTTGACATAACTTTTTTCAATATGTATTTCAATGCTTTTCCATGTATATGTACATTCTGACAAAAAATAATTTCATTTTTTTCGCCAGCAGGTACGTATTTTTAAATGGAAATTGACGTACAACTTACACTCATTCAAACTCTGGGTTTTAAAGAAACTCTTGCTACATCTCTTTTTATATAGAAATGAGCGTATACCTTGCACTCATTAAAACACTGAATTCTAAGTAATCTCTTGCTATATCTCTTTTTATATAGAAATTGGCTTACAACTTAAACTCTTCAAACAGTGACTTTTGAGCACTCTCCTGCTACATCTCTTTTTATATAAAAGTATGCGTATACCTTACACTCATTCAAACAGTGACTAATAAGCACTCTCCTGCTACATCTTTTTTGTATAAAAGTATGCGTATACCTTACACTCATTCAAACAGTGACTTTCAGGGAAAATCTCGCCAGATCTACAACAGGCCACACGGCCACCGCCCCTGATGCGCGCACCTCGCTCCCAGCACGTGCAAGGAACAAGACGCTGCTGTAGAGAGGCTCCCTCTTGTGAAGTGCAAATTAATTCCATCGACGGCAAACTGATCATGAAAGCGGGAACAACCAGGGAGAAATTCCAGTACATCTTCGCAAGAGAAAACAAATTAATGCTCGCTATGCCTTATTTCTGCATTAAGTGAGACATAAGTGGCTGTTCCCGCGGTGTCGTGGCTGCTCCATCGTGCAACTGATGCAGCTTCTACTTGGTGAGAATCACAAAGTGACTTTATATTAATCTATGCAAGACATCGTTTTTTATGAAAACTAATAGAACTGCAATTTAAGTTTTGCATTTATTTCCAGTTATGAGTCCTCACTAGTTTTGCATTAATTAATTCATGAATTTTAAGGACTTGAAGAATTGTTATCGCGCAGATTTCAATAAAAAATGTATAGAACACTGTGGCTTTCATTCTAAAGGCTTCAAATTTAGAATTTTCCTCGTGTCTTCAATATCCAATAATATAAATTAAAGTAATTGGACTTTATGCTGCTTAGGTAAATGCTTTTCAACATTGACAAAATACTTTAATATTTGTCATCGAACACTTATTCGGGCCTTAAGCTGCTGACGGCTCGCAATGACTCAATTCACGGCTCTGGAAAATATATAAATTAATTAATTAGTATATAGTATAATTTACATAATATACGCTAACTTGCGGTTCTCTCAATCAATGCGTTTAATCGAAGTAGTTCTCTTGCAAAAATTAGTGAATAACACTGTTGTATATGGGAAAAAAATAACTCTCGGGTTGCGATAGCGTGTCGTGTTATAGCTGTCACAGTTACGTAAACAGTTGATTTCTCAATAATTTTTCTCAAATTTAACTGTATTTGTCTGATTCATTGGAATAAAATACTATTTGTGATGCACAAGAACGTAACGTCACAAACAGAAAAAATGAAACCCGTTTACCAATTGAGGGTGGTAATCAATTTCATAAATTTTTTAATAAATTTCTTTTCCTCAGAGCTTCGAAGATATTTCATCATTAAATTTTAAACAGCACTCCTCTAGATTTAATGTTAACAATTTCGGCCACTACTTACTTTGTGAAAGAATACACTGAGAGAAATTTTGACACACCTGGGTGTGTCAAACGGTTATTCGAAAATATTTTGATACACAATGAAGTATTTCTTTTGACCACATATCAAACTGGTTGAGAGACTTGAAACACTTATTCACGCTTCAAATGGCTCAATATTTTTTGTAGAAACCGAACTGTGTTTAAATTTTGTGAATGGAGTGCAATTCACCCCCAAAAAACTTTATATCTTCGCTAATTTTTCTTCTAGTTCATGGACATTGTCTGTATATCAGTGTAATTAGTAGCTAGTCTCAGAAAGTGAAATATTTATGAGAAATGAAACTGACTTACGCTGAGTGTGTCATGTTTGGCACGCTTAAGTGTGTCGTATAAGCCCATGACACACAAAAGTGTGTCAAAATACATAGGCTAACCATGTATATTGTCGAACACACTTTTGTGTGCCGGTTTTGCGACAACTTGACACACAAAAGTGTGCCGCTTTTGCGACAAAATTTTTCTCAGTGTACAACTTGGTCTTGGCGTTCGTGTGAGTTCTGGGTGTATATAAAAGAATCTCAAATGCATATAATTTCCCCTAACAAGGCACATCTCAGGACGCTTGCACAACTTATTTGAACCACAAGGAATCTGGGACTACAATATTGTAGCACTCGTGTCCAGTTTTTTTTTTTGGACAGAGTAGTCCGGAAGTGGATCATGAGATAGCTGCGTCACCTGTACAAAGGCTTGTTGTCTTCAGCTGAGTTCTATAGACAAACATTATTCCATGTGATCGTCCATTCTTTTCAGACAATGAATAGAACTTTGATGATTGCAGATTTCTTTAAGAATCTGTAGTTGGATGCTTACAACTATGCCAAAATATTCCTAGGAGTGCAAATAAGGGAGTAATTTCTTTCATGTTCACCCTGATTTGTCCAACTTGATCGCCATATGTAACTTCGTAAATGCACATTTTGCATTTCGCAGGTGACCACCAAACGTTCCATTAAGATTTAAGACCTGCATCCTACTTCATCACGACGTACGTATTATTAACGAACGTCCATAAAAGGGAAGGTTAATGTTCTAGACCGAACATCAAAGGATATGGGGCGTGATTTATTCAAGCAAGATATGGTGTTGCGTGCGCACAAGTACTACAGTAGCCATAACACGAGGGAGTCAAAATCAGGGTGAGGCTCAAATGCGGTCCTAAGCTCAGTAGAGCGCACCTCTTTCTGTCCTCGCGACATTAAATGGCGCTGCGTTTCTACTCCTCACTCTCTTCCCTGCATGAAGTGGCAACTTCAGCGCGTCCATCAGCAAATATTCTTAAAAGTTCAAAGCTCGGGCAATGCGTGAAGAAATTTTATTTAATTCTCAGTACGGGTATAGTTTGCTTACTTCTGTCACTATTCTGTATTTGGCGTAAGTTCAAAATATTGAAAACGATCATGAAAAATTGTTGCCAGTACATATTGCATCGCATCTTAAAATCTCTCGCAGCTCTGAGAGTAATTTCACGTTATTCATTTTTGAATTGGGAGCTTGAACAATATTCAACATTATTTTAATTTTTTCAATGTCAACAGTTCGCATAAATTTAATCATTAGTAATATTGTAGAGAATGGCCCATGTCACACTTTTTATTAAAATTCCATTCGATAGCGAATAAACTATCCAGTGGAACTTCAGCAACGTTCATTGATTTGCGCCAAATACCTGAATTTGGAATCCGATGACTCCAATATCCCTTAATGTGTTTCCTTTACATTGGGCAGAGTAATAATTAATTCATTAAATTGTCTACTTAGTTACAGGCCACTAATTTAATTCGACACTCTATTCGTGACCTTTTCGAGATCTAGCATAAACACAGAATGATCGCTCACACGACACCCAACTTTGTAGTGATGGAATGGAGATTTTAAATGAACGAATTTCGCTAAAATTTATGCAGCAACTTATTGTGGATGGTAAACTACAAGTACTCTCGTATGTTTTGATGTTCGTGCTATATGACGTTAGTGTATGATGAGCTATGTACGTCAGCTTGTGAGGCTGAAATATCCAGTGTACATCAGCTTGTGAGGCCGAAATGTCCAGTGTACGTCAGCTTGTGAGGCCGAAATGTCCAGTGTACGTCAGTTTGTGAGGGCGAAACGTCCTGTGTACGTCAGTTTGTGAGGCCGAAATGTCCACTGTACGTCAATTTGTGAGGGAGAAATGTCCACTGAACATCAGTTTGTGAGGGAGAAATGTCCAGTGTACGTCAGTTTGTGAGGCCGAAATGTCCACTGTACGTCAATTTGTGAGGGAGAAAAGTCCACTGAACATCAGTTTGTGAGGGAGAAATGTCCAGTGTACGTCAGTTTGTGAGGCCGAAATGTCCACTGTACGTCAATTTGTGAGGGAGAAATGTCCACTGAACATCAGTTTGTGAGGGAGAAATGTCCAGTGTACGTCAGTTTGTGAGGGAGAAATGTCCACTGAACATCAGTTTGTGAGGGAGAAATGTCCACTGAACATCAGTTTGTGAGGGAGAAATGTCCACTGAACATCAGTTTGTGAGGGAGAAATGTCCACTGTACGTCAATTTGTGAGGGAGAAATGTCCACTGAACATCAGTTTGTGAGGGAGAAATGTCCAGTGTACGTCAATTTGTGAGGGAGAAATGTCCACTGAACATCAGTTTGTGAGGGAGAAATGTCCACTGAACATCAGTTTGTGAGGGAGAAATGTCCACTGAACATCAGTTTGTGAGGGAGAAATGTCCACTGAACATCAGTTTGTGAGGCCGAAATGTCCACTGTACGTCAATTTGTGAGGGAGAAATGTCCACTGAACATCAGTTTGTGAGGGAGAAATGTCCAGTGTACGTCAGTTTGTGAGGCCGAAATGTCCACTGTACGTCAATTTGTGAGGGAGAAATGTCCACTGAACATCAGTTTGTGAGGGAGAAATGTCCAGTGTACGTCAGTTTGTGAGGCCGAAATGTCCACTGTACGTCAATTTGTGAGGGAGAAATGTCCACTGAACATCAGTTTGTGAGGGAGAAATGTCCAGTGTACGTCAGTTTGTGAGGGCGAAACGGGCAGTGTACGTCAGTTTGTGAGGGCGAAACGGCCAGTGTACGTCAGTTTGTGAAGGAGAAATATCAGTAAGATCATCACAATATGTGCAAATATTTGGTTATGTATAATAACAGTATTCTTCCCTTACTCTCGAATTATAGCTGGAGTTCTTTTCCAATTATCGGAGAAGTGATTTATTTAGTTGAAATTGAAATATTTCAAGCAACAATGAAGCAAAATAAATATTCATTAAATAATTATTTTGTACCCCTCACTTGCGCGTGTTCTATCTCACATCATTCTATGCATAACGTGAGAGTTTGTTATATATTCGAAAGATATTTGGTTCTTTGCATGGTAGCAGATTTTGCATATTACATTACCTTGCTTGTGTACGTAAAAGAGCTAAACAAATATTGGTGTGATAATAACCTTTTTGTACCGTAAGCAAGGCTCACGCAATTTCCGCAGTTGCTGTGGATTAAAGTTGGGGCCAGGAATGTGTACCTCTTGCCAACACCGAGGGTCGTGGAGATCTTTAACTGAAAGCCTCTGGTGTGATTGTTCTTATTACCATACCGCTATTTTCGTATAAAAATCCAGGGACTGCTAATGTTTACTGAGCGAAAAAGTATTCATAAAGCATTAGGATTCTAAAACAATATTTTAACAGCGATTGAATTTCCATATAATTCCTGGCTTGAAGATGATTTGAAAATTGGAGTTTATTTATGTCTGTCCACATCCCAACCCTCTATTTTTGGTGAATTTCATCAGAGTGGATCGCTGTTTGTGCATGTTCGAGTAGGTGGATGAAAAATGTTTCCATACACTATATGACAAATTGAAATAACGGACTTTGATCAGGCCTCAACTTTTACTTTGAGTAGAAACAAAATATCAATATTCAAATATTTTTCAAGCCCATCATTATTGATAATGACCATTACGCTAGAAAGTTTAAACCAATATATTTTATGCTTTAAACAAATGGCGAATTGATGAACAATTTTCAAGCAGAATCAGTTCCTCGTTACATTTGTCCAGCCACGCGCAGGCCAGTCTAATTTCGGTTGAGCAGGAGTCGTTCCTATAATGATTGCAGAGTTACTATATAGCGTTTATAACATATCTTATCTATTGTGCTGCCTAACATTATGTATAAAATAGCCAAAAACGAATGATTGTTTAAATTCAATAAATATTTCTCTTAAATTTTCTATTTCCTATACCAGCAGCTGAGAGGGCTCCGAACCTCCACATCCCGGAAAACAATCGTCTGCTTATTGACTGTCAGCCACATTATTTTTACACAGAGAGAGATGAAGAATGGAGTTCGTCCTCACTGTGTTGCGTGTTTTTTAAAGTTGCAGACTGAAACACGCGTCAAAATATCGGTCAAGGCTCATTCTAGGCACCAGAAAAATTTCCTAGTGTTGTTTGCAAAATTTGTTTTTCGTTGGTTCGTGGCTGGACGTTTGATGAAATGCTCGGGATACAATTACTTGACTGTTCTTCTTTTCTATGAGGCTATCTTTGTTAACGAAAAACTTCGATTCAAACCGTTGACTGTTCAGTGTTCAGGCACTTTTTCCAAAGCTAAATGAGCTAAAGTAAACTGAGACGTGCGTCCGAAATTTACTCGAACCCCTCGAAAGTCCTTACTTATACTCCAGGAGTCGTAATCATGGACTCGAGTTCACGACTCCGACGTTCTTGAGAATTCTGCTGACTCTGCAGCTCTGATTTGAACTCCAGAGGCTTAAGAATTGTTCTGACTCGGTGCCAGGCGTGCTAACTTCAACTCCCACTTCTTGACTTTGACAGCACTAATATTCCTTCTTAGTTCCAATCTCATCACATCGACTCTTATCCCGTGCGAAGACCTGGAGCAATTTCGATCAATTTCAGTCATCGTACCAATGCAGCTGGTAAGTAAAATTGAAGAAATTTTCGCTACGAGCGAACTCAACTTAGCTACGCTTCTTTTTTGCAACACGAACCGTAACCAAGTGGACTTCAAAAAGTTACTCTACCTGATTTACTGCTGTGAACTTGAACCTGATTGAAATTCGGTCGCTAGAGCTGACAAAAATCAGCTGCCTTCTCCACGGCTCCTCTGGCCAGCGTACTTACATGGAGCCGTCTCGTCGGTGGCCAGCAAAGAACAAAGTCGCGATTTTGCAAAGCCCCTCAGAAGACAAATCTATTCCGCTGGAGTCCTTGATTTGTGCTCTTAACGTCTTCATTACTTTCCGTGTGATTTATGAGTCAGTTGAGACACTCCCTCTCCGTCATACTCTTCTGTTCCCGCTCTAATGCACCCATTTTTCTGCCTTTCAGCTCCCTTCACGATGCTACTTTTTCCTGCATGGAGATGAGTCTCCCTCGGAAAGGAATGTTTCTTTTCATTGCACGTCCCTAGGCAACCTAAAGCCAACAATGAGCTTAAATATACTGCTTCGAACAACTGTTCTCAACTTGCTGCCTCATTTTTAAAGCTACGTAATTGCACGTTCTTCATTGCATACAATGGAATTTTTTGTTACATATACCATGCTCAAATACCCGCACTGTTTAATATGAACGTTCAATTTGAATATTTAAGTCTCTTTTATTTCGAGATACGGTGTTGTACACTCAACAGCTCCAGGAAAACCAGCAGGGGACAGCTTTTAATGTTCTCATTTTCAGACATTCGTTTTAAAAACTCTTTTCAGCTTTATTTCTCCCTTAACGCGCTAAATACGAATCACTTCGAATTAACACTTACGAGTCAAAAAGAACAAATTGAAACCGTATTAGTTTAATGATTTGCATTTACTACATTTATTAAACAAATGTGTCATCGTCACATAATGTGGACTATTGTTATTCCACATGCTTCACAAACTCTTTTTGAAAACATTCAATTGCAGTCAATTTAATTTTTCAGAGAACGCGTTAAGCAGTCCCAAATTTGTGTCGTCTCCAAAATTCATGGAAGGGAACTGCAACAACCTCGCACGACTCTCGATGTGCGGTTTCAGCTCGGCACTAAACCAACGGCCCGTGAATTTCTCCTCTAACAAGTCCAAGTCTCTTTTCTTCTTGTCCGACTGTCACTAAGGAAAATTATCAGTCGATGTATCTCAGCTTATTGATTTTTTCTGGGAGTACGGAAGTCGAAATCTTTTGTCTCGGCAGGCAGTAGACCATGAAATTTATGGTGATTTCATTATCCAGGCCTTAGCTCTGCAGCGTCCGCTTTCGGGACAATATTAAGGCGTTTGTTTCAATTAGCAAGCGGCGATGGGGACTCTTATGACCGACAAAACTCAATGTCATCCATAGTCCAAACTTAGGGGAACTCACCAGCCGGTTTTCAACGTGGTGGAAAGCGGACTTGGTTTATGAGTAAGGAGATCCTATCATCAATATGAGCATCACGGGTTGAGGTGTGAGTGAATTTCAGTGACAGATGTAATCCGGTGTTATTTTGGGCAGTATTTGCGCGTAATTAACTCTCATCTAAATTTTCTACAATGAAAGGAAATTTATCGTGGTGAAAACGTGTTTAATTCTTGTAAAATGATAGTAGTGACGAACTGAAAGCCATGCAGTCAAACAAGCAACTTTATTCTGCATTTTAAGGAGAGATACTGTTTATCTAAAGTGACTCTTGTGAGATTATATTCTTATTTCCAAGCTCGATGATGAAAATTTCGATTCAAATGTATTCATTTTTCGAGCTTATTGGGTCAAGAATGGAAAAGTCAGTTCTTTTTGTCATATCGTGAAATGACCATTTGTATTTTGCTCGTAAGAAAAAGTAAGTAAAATTTTACCAGATTCCCTGAGACATATCACTGATCTACCGGCCAGTTTTATCACAAAATTGACACTGTGATCACACATCTATATTTTCAGTTGATTTAAAAATACTCTGAGTACCAAACTCTTTTAATGAATGAAACATTTTGATATGTATACTGAGTGCATGTCAGAAGGCCAATAATTGGATGTCCCTCGTCGACAAATGAAGAGAAATAAAGCTTCACATCGCACGAAGAGAACCTCCAAAATGATTCACGCAATTACGCTTTGAAACTTCCTAAGAGAGATAATTACATGTGGAATGCAATAATTATCTTTTAATTTTAGCGTCGCTTATTTGGCTCGGTTAGACATTAGACACCATTGATCAGAATGATTAAATAAAAATATTTCAACTGACATTCAATTGAGCGACGGTCTGCATTGAAAATATCTTCAAATTAGTCTACAAAGGCTTTTAATTTCACCGGCTCAGTTATTTACGGCCACTCAACCTATAAAATAATACGCCAACTTTCACCTGAGATTTTTTAGGGTGGATATTTTCAATGTGTCTTTGATTATGAATTGCTGTTACATGGAAAGGAGCGGATAATTTTTAACATGAGCCCAAAGGTGACCAGATGCATGCTATGAGAAGCTAAGAACCCTCGTAAGTCATCCCCTCTGCATACGGTGCTCAGATGATCTCTGAGCTCAGACGATTGCTTTGATTCGAGAACCCGCGCACGCGTCGGAAACTTGATCTTGCTGCGTTAGGGCATAGCTGAAATTCAGTGTTTCTTCAATGGTTGAAAAAAATGGTTTACCAATTGGGTTGCACGAGCAACTTTTCTCAATTTCGACACATTTATAAATCGTATTTGGGAGTTAAAGTTGCTCCTTATTTGCGTCTTTGCTGACCTATCGTCAAATAGTGTCTATTATTTTATTTATGAGGGTATTCCCTTTCACATATTTGGTTATTTCCTGAGAATATTTAAGGTAATTTTCTGAAAGGAAGCTTCCATACTTGAAGGTCACTTAGACTTATCTTCAAGTCACTTCTGATGAAGCTATCTCCTTTCCCTTCCACCATGCTCAAAACCACTGAGAACTTCACTAAGAAATATCTTCGTACGACTTCATTCCCAAATGACTTTGGTAAATTTGAAATGGCTTGTCATGCCTCAACTTTGGAAATTGGGAGTGGCCTGAGCTTCACATGTCCTTCCCTTATTTTTTCGAGCATATTGTGGTTCAGTAAGGAAACCTTGCACCGTGCAGAATGCGAAATTCACTCGAGGAGTTTCAAATTTAATCCGCGAATGTGCTCGTCTGAATTACAAACTGCGCCTGGATCGCCTTACTTGACGGCCAAGAAAAAAAGGAATGCGAGAGAGAATGCAAATGTGTTTCTCTTCAGTTATTCATCCTAGTTTCGTTGGTAAATTGCGTTACGCCTTGAGCTGTGACGTATAAAAAAGGTGGGGGACATCAGAAGGGTTCCGAAACGGCATTTGCGAGACAGTTTGAACATTTTGTAAAATTTTTGAACTACGAAGTAATGAGTAAACGATTACAAAGTAATGCATGTTATGAGCCCAATTTTAAGATCCCTCAACCTATATATTTTTTACTTCCAATGATAATTATGGCTCTGTCATTAGAGGAAAAAGTGAACTTCCACTTCCCAGTGAAAAGGTTGGAGAAACGTGTGGCGTTAGGGTTGACCTCTGTTTTGGAATTGCAAATGTATTAGGTGAAATGTACCGAACGACTTCGAACTCTTTTTTCAGTCAAACAATATATTCCAGGAGAAGTTAGTTTTCGTGAATACGTGTAATTTAAGCAAACCCTTTTATAGAGAGTGAAATTGAACTAATCAATTCACTGATTTTATTCATAAATTGCTTAATCTGAGGTAACTTCTGCAATGATTTACCTTGCAATGCACGTGCTCAACATTGCTCACGCAACATTAACATAATGTGTTGCTGTGATGAATAACTAAAAAATCTCCTGGAGGCGCGTCACTTGCCGAAAAGTGTAATTAACCTGCAATATAGGGAACGCTGTTGCTAGAGTTACATAAATTTTCATTTGTTTTAAAATAATTTTATTTGATCAAAATAAGTGGGTATTTCGACGGTATGAGTAGCGGTCAAAGTAGCAGTTAACATATAGGGACACCATGAGCCGAGACTCTAAGTAATCAAATTTGTTAAAATCAAGAGTTGTTGATACCTCTTGTGTTAGACCCACGTACTACTGGATTAAAGCACAATTGCGGATTAAATTATTTTAACCGTCCTAATTCCATTGAAAATATTTGTAGCGGATCGACTGCATTATTGATATGTAGTCCGTGCAGTACGGTTGAATCTCACCTAATATATCTTACCGTAATAATACTCCTGTTGGGTTTATTTATTTACTTGTTTGGTGTCCGCTTCTTCCATCTCTCAGCCACGCTCATTAGGATGCTTAGTAACCGCATCTGTGATACGAGTTTCACCAGTGCACAAGCACAAAAATATCTTTATCGCAGGTACTATGTATTAGGATTAATATAAGTAGTAGTAGTAGTAGTAACATAGGTTTGCTAGCGCTTCAGTTATTCAAACTATATCGCACCGAAGGTAGGATTAATATAACTGTTTGTCATCCACATCTGGATAATTTATTCAAGAACATCGTTGAATTCCGTTATTTTTGAAGGGCAGTGTACACTAGTATATCAATAAATATGAAGCTAGTTATGATTTTCAACCTAGTAAGTTCGTGATGCAAAAATTAATAAAACTGTACGATGTATATGTAATTGTAATAATTTAATTCGTCAAAATACATCTTTTGAATATAGTGACTCCATTTCATTTCTAGGGCTGACTGAAAGTAAAGCATGCACACATGCATACTCATAACAGGCTTCTCCTCCCTATAGGAGGGTAGCCGACAGCAGGCCACAATCATCACCCTTAGTCACTAGGAGGCGAGAGAGGCAGCACTGGCCGCACCAAAACTGCCAGGATCAGCAGCAGCCCAGCACAACCATCTTCCACAGTCAGGCCCGACAGCCATAGCTGGTTTACCCCGACTGATTCGTTGAGTGCAGCCCCTCCCCCCGCACAAGACAGGTCAACCCCATCACACGCGCGCAGGCTTCCAGTACCGCATCAAAAAAATAAAATTACCTCCTTATAAAAATAAAGAAAATAAAGAAAACAGTCAAATAAATTGTAATAAATGATAATCTATCATATTCATATTGATCTCATTAAAGTCCTGAAAACGCCATCAACTATCTATTACTATGTAGTGTACATGGCTCGTCAAAAATGACGGGAGTTAATATTTTCCTTAAATAGAGCTTCCCGATGTGAATGACACACAAATATATCCATCTTAATAGTATCTCCGATTAAAATATTCTTCTACTTGAGCACTGTAGTGAAACTCGTATCTCAGATATGGTCATGAAGCATCCTGAGGATCGTAACAGAGAGACGGACCTCACCACCCTCAAACTACTTACAAAAAAACCTCCAAAACTAGCATCATATGCGCAAAGCGCATCTTTATCAGTTTCTTATCTATCCTTTCCAGTTTCACCTCTTCCCTCCCCGACACACTCTGTGTCAAACTCTCTTTCCGTCTTTTCTATAAGCATCGACAGACAGAGACGGATCAGCAAAGCAAGCCAAATCTATGCATTGCTATTTATCATTAGCGAATAAGTTTTTCAATAAATTTGCAATATCATTCTCTTCGCACTTGGGTGTATTTTTTTGAGCAATATATTCAATTTTCATCGTTGCAACATTTTTTGCCTTGTAAACAAAAATCAGCCAATGCCAGTTTTCGATACCATTTGATTGACACCTAAGACACCATTGAAATAGATATGAATTATCGTGAATGTTCGAGACAGGAGATGTATTTAAATATAAACAAATTAAGCCATATATTCTGGGGACAAGGCTTGCCTCATCAAAAAGACGTATAATTCAAACGCGTAACACGCTACCAGTCCCCTATAACGTAAATACCATAAAACATCTAAGTTTAAATAAATAATTGATATTCACAAAGATTTCAGCAGGCCTTCTCATTCTGAAATGCTTCACTCTACACGCGCAGCATTCGTAGAAGTCATTTGTGCATTGTTCGAAACAACAAATCTCGTGAACCTACTCAATTTTTGCTCATAAGGTGTGCTCTAGCTTTATATCTGCCAGACTTGCGAAATGTCAGTGTTGCACAACGCTTGGTCTTTTCACGTTTGGAAACGATGTTTTACGGAGAGTTGTGCCATTCCCTTGAAAGACAAGAAAATTTCCTATTTTCTCTCGAGATTGACGCCGTGGCCGAGCTGACGGCGGGCAGTGGCCGCGTTCGGTCCGTCCAATAAAAAGCGCCAAGAGGGTAAGTTCAGTAATTTCTCTAAGAAATTTGAAGCCAGGAACAGGATGACGGAGATCCCAGTCGTAGCCATGCAGTGTTTTGAGCAGCGTTGACGATGAGCAAATTCGATTCCCGATATTGCCTTGTCTTAGGGACACTCACAAAAAATGATGCTCTCCATGACACTACAAAAAATGAAACTCGGACTCACCCCGCCGGAAATATTGGTTTCTGCGAGACAAAAACACAACTGCTGCAAGGACAGATTTACGGAAGCAAAGCGACTGCAACGTATTGGTTTCCTTTTCCTGAAATTTGCCAAGAAAAATTCATCATAAAGAACTCGAGAGTTAGGACGGCTTAGATTTCATGGCATTTTTTGCAAGCTTTTGTGAAGTGAATGTCAAATGTTATATGTATCTAGTGTGATATTTGTCGTCTCTGTGCAGAAAGACGGTGTCATATAATACCGAAAATTTGTTCGATAGGCTTTTTGCGAGGTGGACTAAACCTAACATTTTTTGGAAAATGTGGCTTAGTATGGCAGTCAAAATTATTTTTCTTTAACCAGCTAATCAATTCAAAAGCCGAGAAACATTGTAGTCGTATTCATCAATTGAGCGCGGACTGTTTAAGAGCACAATGCGGAGGAAACTTGCAAAGTAATGCTCCTTCCGAGAAAGATATTTTCTCAAACATTTCAGAATTCCTGCTCGTTCAGTAAGGGTAAACTTAAAAGTTTCTTGAAACTTCAGCTTCTTAAATACGTTGGGAGAGAGAAGCAGCGTCGGCAGCGGGCTTTCACGGCTCACGCCCGCTAAAGGCTTCTTCAAAATAATTGCGGCGGCTCCGGCGTTTCTTGTAAGCTGAAATATACGAGCTCTTCTTAAGAGTTGAAGCGCAAAGTATTTCTTAGGAAGTGGCAAAAGTAAGGCGGGGTACCATTGTAGGCCGCGCCGCAAATTGTGGTTCCAGGGCGCCTTTGTCGGAGCGGCGCTGCCTCGAGTAACGGAGGCTATAATTACGGGATCCAGCATGGATGACTGCTTCTCTATGCAGCAAAAACTTGCACTCAACAATAATTGCACTCATTGTGGTGTTTTGAGTAGGAATTTAGGAAAAAATCACCATTAGACGCACTGGGGACACACCATGATGCCGCGGATTGCTCTCGTCAGGTAGCCTGCCGGTCAACCAAAGTTTGGAGTGCAGTTGCAGTTGAAGTAACATGCACATTTGAACGCATGCTAGTGATCTTGGGTTCAGTGCATGTATTAAAAACACGGAATGGATTCTGACTCTTAGTAACATGAACAGTTCGTTCGTGTGCCCCCTACATTCAAAAGAATTTTGGACAGGGTGATATTTCTTGAAGAAGGTATACGTGGGGGTTAGACTAGTAATTCGAGCGTCTTCTTATATTGTCGAGCATAGAACATCGACAAAAATAATTGTTATGCAAATTTTACGTATGAAACACCAATGAAATTTTGTTCTAAGAGAGATGTGGCTTCCTTACTTTTATTCCATCCGGTTTAAGATGTAACAATAACATGAAGATCCTTCGGTGATGTATTTCTTGTACTGTAATTACAAGATGAAAAGAAATCACCAAGAGGATAAAAAAACTAAAGAGGTGACAAGGAGAACTAAAGATGTTATGAAAAGAATTGACTAGGCGAGAAAAATTTGAAAATTTTGTGAAAGAAAACTACATGAACTAAAGAAAAATTGAGAAAGTAAAAACCCAAACTGCCAAAGCATTAGGCAAAAGAAAGACAACGACGAGACAGTGAGAGAACTCCACTAGACCACAAGAAAAATATAAAACCATGAATAAAAAATAACATTCATGCGGAAAGTTGACGTTCTGATTATGTTCTACAATTTACCACTGTCTCCTGATCCCAGAAATACTTCAACGTGCGCGGGAGAAATGATAACAATAAGAAAATAAGGCAGGTCGATCGTCTGGCTGGAACTCGGAGCGAATTAGAAGCAGGGATCCCGCAAAAACAATGCAATCATCTGAGCCAATCACAGCTGCACCCTCAGGTTTTGTCGCGGATTTGAAAAATTGAAAACTGAACCATTGCAGCTTCTTTGGCGTCCGCGGTTTTCGGATCGGCCGTTTTGTCGCCGAAACTCTCAAGTTGGGTCTTTTT
The DNA here is from genome assembly GCA_030386875.1 of Morinoia aosen. Classification (NCBI taxonomy): domain Eukaryota; kingdom Metazoa; phylum Arthropoda; class Malacostraca; order Amphipoda; family Talitridae; genus Morinoia; species Morinoia aosen. Next base: position 12,068,109 of record CM059556.1, read on the forward strand.
TCCGTATAAATTTCGACTATGAGAAAACAGTGTAATTTTTTTTTAATAACTATTTACGTTGAAATTTTCATGGCTGCTAGTTGCTAAGTGGTCTTGAGAATCCAAGTTTAACTGAAAACCCCCAAACATTTAGATTTTAGCCGAAAAATAGGTAAACTAACAACGCTGTCGTCATCATCTGGCTACACTGTCGTCTTCATCTGGCAACACTGTCATCGTCACAATTGCAAACACGGTCTTTGATTCAGCGTCTGTTTCATTGAAGTGAAGCTCGTGAAGAAAAAATTGATTCTCTTAATATTTTCCGACCACTCCAGAGGAATGTGGAAAAAGCTAGTAGTTGAGTGCCGAAGTAGCACTATTTGGAAACATAACGCTCATTTCGCTATATTGACACCTACTTCGGCGGTACCTGCACTACTTGTAAAGAGATCTTTTTTAGAGAAATGCATTCTGCATCAAATGCGCCATGTTAGTTTTCAGAAAGTGCGGTCGATATTTTGCTAAGTAAAGAAATGTATTTTCAACATAAAATCCCATCTTGATCGATTGAGCCCACATACGATATGGTTAGGGTTGTGTTTTTTAATAGAAACATGCTGATGTTCCAGTCTTTATTTTGAGAAACAGTTGTAGAAACTAATGTTTAAAAGTCAAATTTAACACTACCTTTCATATGGTTGATATTACTAAAAAATCCCTTTATGCTTTCTTGACTTGCATGCACAATGTCGATTTCAAAGCAGCCATAAATTTATAACAGTCAGTAAATACTTTTTATATGGTATCTTTCTATTATTTTCATTCTCCACCATGAATTTTTTCCGCATTCTATCCGGTCGGAATAATACGCAGGAGAGTAGAGTAAATTATTAGGTACACAAGAACAAAAAATGAAATACTAAAATCTTTCGTTGCGAGACCTAACACTGTATTGGACTGAACGACTGCGAGGAAAAGGCAAAATTTTGCGCTGACCAGCTACGGGTTGTCACTCTAACACAGTATAAAAGCCCCTCCTGCATATATAAAGTAGAGAAGAACACCTTATTGTGACTGGGGAAACTTGAAGCCATTTTGTAAGTTTCTCACTTGCTTGCCTCAAGAGCCCTCTTCAGGTCACCAGGCCCTTGCCCTCTGCTCGCCTCACTATCGCAACTTCTTGACGCCGGCATTTCTCAATTGTCTCCCACTCAACTACATTAATATTCATGGCATTGAATGAACAGCAAGAGCAGCTTGAAGTTTCCAAAGGCTGGCATTGGTGGCCCAGGTTTTAAAGCTGACGCTGTAAACATCAATAAGCGCAGCAACTGCACCGCCGCATGGCAGTGCCGCCGCGTATCATAATTTGTGCAAAGCCACCACGGTCGCCGAAATTTATGCTCAGGGAACTGGTGGATCTGATTAACCCTGGGCTTCTGTATGCGGCTGTTGAGTCTGGGGCGCGAAGTAATTCTGGAGTTAGATACTGCAGGGGTGTATTGTGCCGGAGTATTACTCCAGAGGTGTATTGTGTCGGAGTATTACTCCAGAGGCTCTTTGCTCGCTGTACACGCGAGTACAACTGACGGCAGTTGTGGTGTTGGATGCTAAGGAAGGGCATTGGGTCGGACTATTGCCCCTCGCAGTCTGTATATACGTGCCATTTACGTACGCATGTGCAATTGACTCAGTTTTGGAGATAGGGACTACTGAAGCACATCGCATTGGCGTCTTAATTGTGTCATTGAGCCAAGGCTGCACAGGTACAATGGACTAAATTTAGTTCTGGAATAGCTTTCCCAGTCGACTCGACGTTGAGGTGGTACGCTTTACTCGCAAATAATTCATTTATGCATATGCGATGTAAAGCAATCATGGGTCATCCTCCTCAGAGCAAGTTGGCATGTAATAATATTAGCTTCAAATCCTTGTGATTCATTTCTTGAAAATAAATGAGGGTAATCGAAGGTTAATCACAATAGTGATAAGATGCCAGCTTTGAAGTTTTTAATGAGATATTCAAGTTCATACAATTGCAAGTAATTCCAAAGTCTATTCTACGAGACTATCACCGTGTTTGGGTAAATACTCTGCGTAGCCTTGCGAGTAGATTCAATACGTGTTTATTGATCTGAAATAAATTACTCACTGACTGACTTGAGGAGGGAGGTGCTTCGTCTTACAGCATTATAGAAGTGTGCAAATGAAAGTAACTAAACAGTTAGGTAACACAGAAAGATTTTGTGCAAGGTTGCTTTTATTTAGCAAGAAGCTACATAACATGCTCTTACGAATGCACAGACTGCAACAGACACTATAGAAGAGCATTGGAAAACATTTTCTCTCGGTCATTTGGTTGCTGTTGGTATTTCACCTCTCTCCTTCATCTTAATCTCTCTTCTTCGGTTGTTATGCCAAAAGAAAGGTGATATGAAAAATGAAAGCAAGCTCTCTATTCTTGACTATAAATAGGAAGGGTAACGAGAAATAAGATTTCCGTCTATTGAGCCTTTTAAAAATAAATAACAAATTGGGTGTGGTGTATACATGAGGGTATTTCCTGTAGTTATTCATATTATTTCTCTCTCACGTTGAAATGTTTTCATTCCCTGCACGGAAGGAAACTTTGTCATTGACTGCTGCAGAACAATGTTAAAATCGCAGTCAGGATCTGCGCAAAGTGGTTCAGAAATACACAATTACGAATGGTAATTTAGCTCAGTAACGTGTGCAAAAGGGCAAAGCGCCGCAACATCTTGAGGCTGCTCCGCGGCTGCAGAAGACGGCGCAGTTTCACGCAGGACATTTGCCCTGCAGGCAACTGCTGCGGTCGAGTGGGCAGGTTTGCGCAGTCGCTGCTAAGGGCCGGCGCTGCCAGCCACGTGAATGTTGCGCTTATCGACGACGACGAGTTTTGACACGTTGACTGCGATAGGTTAAACTGAAGTTCATCATTCAAATCAAATTTAAAGTCAAGAGGTGGGTGGAATTTTATAAATACCAAATATTAATTGGGTCCATTAAATACCGTACATTTTAAAAGATTGTTCCTATTTTCCAAACAACCCATCCATGTGTCGTTTTGCAGCAGGAAGAACTTGAGTACGACCTATTGTTAGGTCGTATTGCAAGCAACGTGTTGAATAGTAAAGTCAGTTTGTTGTCGGGGAATTTTGTGTCATTTACTATGTGACGACGTTTACTAAGCATCACTTTTCTAGAAGAGGGCGGAAACGGTTGTCATTCAGATAATGCACGACGAGCTCATTTAGCTTTGTAACCACGATTCTACTGAGTAGTCATTCTACACATATTGGAAAGATGGCTTAAACTCTAACGTACTTTCATAGTTTTAGTGATAAGTCGTCAGTTACTTATATGTCACGACATGATTCACACATTTCATTATTTGACTTATGATCAATATTTCGCAAAACAAACGATCATGACAGTCAGTGATGTCGATGTAGCAGCAGAAACTGAAAAATGGCTTCAAATAGAAAGAAACACATTATTTAATTTAAAGGATTTTTACTATTTCCTAATGTCAAATTAGCGAACAAAGCTATTGAGCTCAGTTGATGAAAGAGTTCGCACGAGAGCTGCAAGCGTACGCTGTCCTGAGCCTTAGATCTCTCTGTAATAAAGAAGGTAGAGCACAACACATCAACAAATAAGATTTTATGTTACTTTTTACGGCCCATGTCATGATGATGTATTTGGTTCTATTTTTTGAGGTTGGATATTAAGCAAACAAATTTGTATCCGATGATTTCATTCTGAGGGCCAGACATTTGATTGACCATTGAACTTTCCAAGTAAAATTTCAATGGTATATTGTACTGCAGGCTTGAGCGCTTTGACAATGTAAGGCTTAGAAATTCTTCAAACTAAATTTCCGGTACAATTTGCATTTTACATTTTTGAGAGTAACTCAGAACGTTGAATCAAGAATTCTCAGTTTTCAGGGATGAACATTTTGTTCTTATTGTTGCATCTTTAGCGTTACCCAAGAAACTTCATGAGATCAGTATTTATCCGCGTAATCTAAACATGAAAGAATAGCAGCCCAAGGCACGTTTAGGAACGCTCTGCTGTTCAGCGCACGTACGCTGGTAAAGAAGTTGTGCCGGTAAAAACTTTTTATTCCGGCCAGTAACGTTCTTTACTTAACGTTACAGGAGAAGTAAAAACATTTTTCCGTATCTAATGATCATTTTTAACTTTCGTGAGTCAGATATTCACTTCTTGATTACTCATATTCTTCACGCTCTTCTCAACGCTTTACACTTAAACGCTCAAAGGAAACATGCGTCAGACAGAAGTGGAGTCCGTCCATCACTGCTGGGATGCTAAATCGCTTCACTTCCACTCACTTAGCACGGGAACTGCTTTCTCTCTGCTGTTATTGCGCAATGTTCTTTTATTTTGGCCTGAATTTGAGAGGTGGCTTTTTGTTCCGAGGGAAATTCAAGGATCAGAAGAGGGACGAGTAAACACTGAGTGCTCTAGAGCCAAAGCAAATACGGGGTCGCGATAGCAAATCCGCCAGCGCCCCAATTTTTGGAGCAAAACCGGATTAAGGCAGGTCCATTTAGGAAACCTTTCAAGGCAATCGAGATTGACCTCCCTTTGAAAATTCTTGATGAATCTTCATGGTGAAAAAGAGCGCGGCTTCGATGGCGATTCTTATAAATAGGGAAGAAATCGCCATAAAAACCCTTCAACATCCGAACTAGAGCACAGACCTCCAGTTGTGATTTTGAAAACCATCAATAATAATAATGAAGGCATCTACGGATGCTTTATTTCCAAATCAAGCCTGATACATATCACCTTGGACATTGGATCTTCAAATGCCTTATAACTAACACCAGGACGCCATGACGCTTTCCCCCGGTCAAGACCGGTACCCATTTCAGACACCTGGGTAGAGTGGGGTATTGTGCTTGGAATTTTTCTCCTATACCCAACAGAGGAAATCGCCACCGCCAGCGCCCAGATTCGATCCCGGGTCTGCCGCACGGCGGCAGAACCCTCTAGCCACATGGCTACGGCGAACACAACTGCGGACTCTTGAATTTTACCGCAGTCATTTGAAGTATTGCCGAACTTTATAACCGTATTCTACACTTCGACCTTTATGTTTTGACGACCCACTCGCTTTATATTGCTAACGCAACGCTTACCAATTCACCTTTTATTTTCCTCACTAACCATCCCAGTTTCCCTCTTACCTTCCACAATCCACCTCGTGTTAAATGTCCTTCTGTTTATTTCATTTTTAACACCCTAACACAGCTGTAAGCGCATGATGATTAAGTAATTATACCATGGCCCAGTTATTACTTGAAACTATGAATTATGATTTGAACTACGCATGAATCACTAAATTTTACTAGTGTGCAAACTTTCGTCTCTCACACAAGTGTGTGTTTGCAATGCAGTAGAATAACGTTAGCAAGGGAACCTTAATTTTTCAAACAGCTTTTTAAATTTTGGAAGAAGAGTAGCCAAATATACGAAACTTAGTTTTGGTAGTGTCGTTGCTTTCAAAATTGTTTTCAACAAGATTTCTGGAAACTAGATAGTATCGTTAACATGAATTAGAAAAAAATAGATATAATATTCTCAGGTCAAACCTGCTCTTAATTAAAGAAGAAACGATAGAAAAGATTTAAGTTATTAATAAAATTTATGCAAGTCTTATACATGTGAGTATTACGCACATGACATACGTGACCGATGACAAATAAGCTTTCATAGTGCTGAACTGCAGATGTTACTTACAATAGCCATCATTGCCAAACAAATTTCGACAAGTGCACTGACGAACTTTAACATGAACTCATTATCCTCAGAAATTCCTTACCTTACGGTGCCATGAAACTCTGCAAAGTAAATCCATACCGTCGGCATGCAAGCAGCAGGTTAAAATTAAATAACTACCTGCTTCCTAGCTGAGCCGTTCTTTTGCATGAATTAGCATAGAAACAAGGAAATTTCGCTGGTGCACACCTCTTCTGACGCTCCTTAGAGTTGCTGTGAACACGACGCAGTCACGCAGATAAGCATTGGTCTTGTTCACAACTGCTGCGAGTGCTTTACAATTTACGAGTGTTCATTTCAGTAAAATGATAAGTGATCATCTTTGTATTCTAACACCTATAGAACTAGAACAATTTCGTAAACCTGACAAGTTGGAAAAAAATTTATGAACAGTTGACTCTTCACTTTGGTGGAATGCACTGGAAATTTCATATGCCAGGATCCAGGGGACATAAAGTGGTTTTGAGCTTTTGAAGTTTGGGATCTAGAGCGGTTACAAGTCGACAGCTCGCCCAATTAAGCGTCAAATTAATGTTTCAGGAAAAAATTGTCGAAGAGAAGCTACCGGTTTCACTTTTTTATTAGATTTTCTGATATATAAGACCATACTTTTAATGTTGAAAGCCTTAATAGTCCGCATACAGTCTTTCCAAATTGCAATTCCAAAGTTTCCAGTTCAGAGAGTTTGAAATCAGTAACATGTGCATACCGTGCATACCCTCATTTTATAGTATGACATTCTCTCACGCTGTCTTAAAATCATCCTCCATGGGAGTATTGTGAGTAGGAATGAACTCTTACGCGAGTAACATGGGTTTATAGCGCAGAAAACATGAGAACACTGAAAAATCTCTTTCTAGTTGTCTCGTTCTTCACTATCACACCTTTTGCTGGAGACGCGACGGCGATATGAGCCTCAGTTTCCAGTCGCATCCTGTGATGCTAGTCGGGAAGCATGGCAAGTCTCCTTGCAATAATGAGCTGACGCCCTAAAGGTGCAGACGTCATCTGTATAGCGGCTCTGCCCAGTCACGTATTATTCATGCCAGTCTAAGGAGTGTGTCCAACGGAAGCCATGATCAACAAGATCACCATCGGGGGAACAATTCTAATCTATGTCTGTGACATGTATTAAAGGATGCAAGGCGCCTTTTCCATTTACAGAATCATTATCTTGCAGATCTGAAGGTAGTTAGTTCTGTTATGTGCGGTGCAAAACCGAAGGTGGGAAGAAATGAGAACCCTTGTTTGGAAGTCTATGACCACGAAGTCTGCGTGTCGTGAGGGCTATGATGTACTCCACTGGAATACAATGCAGAAATGAGCTGTCCGTGTTCGAAAAGAGTAGCGTTGCTGACCCACAGTATAGCACCTGTAAAGTAAGAGCCAATGGACGCAAAACTTGAACAGTAGTCGACGAATGTATGGAATTTCCTTTGCTTTTTGCATCTGGTTTCTTTCCGAGCGAATAGCTGCCCACAGCAGCGAGCTATTAAGCCTTCTTACCGTCAGGGGAATTACAAGAATACTTCAGAAATGACAATTTCGGATTGGAGTTTGAGAAACTGGTTGCAAGTTGTTTCATAGACGGCATTTAAGCTCGGGGTTGGTGCAAGGATGATAGCAATTTGAATGCTGCTCCTTTCTGATGTGAATTGAAGATAACGGTGGTGTTCATCTGCTTCCGTTCCTACAGCAAAACAAATGTATTATGCTCACACACAGTGCGGAGTATCTCAACACGAAAATTAACACTTTAAATAAGACAATTCATTTGGGGTTCCCAATTGCTAGTCAAATATCTGTAGCTTAAATGAATCAGTTTGAACAGTCAACAGTTTTCCAGCGATTCAGCCGACTACTCAGGACTAAGCTTGTGAATGGGCAACTTCATTCACCTTGAACTATTGTACAATGAAACAACATGTTAAAATTTAAGAAATACACGCAAGTTTTGGTTGTTGATAGATCTGCCGACGCCCTCACGTGAAGTTCAAAAGCCAAATTTGCTGGTAAAATTCATGCTGATTTTTTCTCCTGTAACTTTTCGTAGTGAAACAACGCAAATGCTAACTTTTTTACTCATTCGGCGGTGTTCGCTCCAAGTAGATTAATATAGGCAAGAATACCAAGCCCTCAATCTACGCAACTGACCTCAAGATTGCGCACTAAACACAACAGCGCTCGAGACGTATCGTCCAAATGGCAGAACAAAAAACAATGGCAATTAGAAGAGTGTTGGGCAGAGCAAGGACCGACAGCCCGAGTTTTATCACGGACGCCGGACCAGCCGAGGGGAATATTGGCGTGGGTTTTCTCTGGGACGCTAATTGCTATCGATAATTCCCCAGCGATAGATTGGGCTTATTTTTGCTCCTACATAAAGTTCAGTATCCAACGGGATAAAAAAGATCGGATTCGCTCGGAACGGCGGTCGCCTTTAAATAAGATGCTGCAGATAATACAAAGGTGAACTTGAGCTTCGACATCCGCTGCTGCCCACCTTGCTGCTGATCCTCGAGTTACGGTAACGATTTTTAGTTTTTATGTCCCCCATTAGAGGGAGTATGAACTTGCTCCTTTATTGGGTAGCATCTATTGCAGGGTTTAGGGTCAGGATTAAAATATTATGTGTCCTCCACTCTTACTTATTCGGTTGGGTTCCAGAGAACATTTTGCGCTGTTATTGATCTGTTGGGGATAAAATTTCATATTTTGTAAGATAATATTTGCACTGTTACTAATCTGGATGGAATTAAATTTAGTGTAATGCTGTGTTATAATTTCTTCCCCATTCTCTAATTACAGAGGCATCAATTCATGAAAACAAACACTATGATAACCGCACATTACTCCCCCTTTAAAAATCGATCCTCTTTCTTTCGTTACCAATGAAGATTGACTTATGTAGTTGCCAGATTCATAAGCTGTGAAAACCGCAGCAATAATCGGAAAAACTCGACGCTTCCATGATACCCTTAGAACTACCTTTTGTCGTTATGTAAAAATAATTACGGCTTAGTTAAGCTTAGGTTAGGTAGACGCTCATGAGACACATAATTTTACGTGCATTGTCATCTCGGTGTATGAAAAATGAGCTTACTATAAAGTGATTCGAGAAAATAGGAAAGGTCAGTTCACTCATTAAAGTGAAGCAAATTCCTCCTTCTGACAGTCGGATGGGAACTCGGCGAGTATGTGTCATCTCCAAGAGGACTCGTCGATCAGCAAGCCCATGGAAGCAAAAGGGCTTCTGAGGTCAGAAAACTGTGCAGCGCTCTTCTGGCTCTTCCAGAATTATTGAAGACATAGCCGTTTTTTGCTATTTAAAACTGCGTAATGAAGATCTTCCTATCAATTTTCCTTCTGGCAAACTTAGTTCAGTGATTTCAGTGGAAGGTGATTCAGTGATTTCTCAACTCCATTTAGCCTTTTTTTTCAGCGAGTCTAAATAAACGTCATCTTTACATACGTTATTGCTGATGTCAAGCATGAGCAGTCAATTCATCGTGTGACAGTTTCCGATGGTTCGTTTGCTTTTTTTTTCGTACTTTTGTTTAGGCTTCCTTCATGCTTCTCTCATAACACTTTGACTGCAACCACTAAATATTAAGTTCAACACCAAACTCAAATTCATGTCAATTGTAGTAAGCTATTTGAAAAATACCTAACATGAACAGGATCGTGCCTTCATTAAACTTAAATTAAATATTTATATAAGTTGAGTTTGCGACTACTGGCCGGTCAGCAGCATCAAGAAAATAACTTCCGTGTACCTCCGGTGGCGTACGTCCCAGTCAAAGTGTTAAGTTCACAATTTGCTGAGTTTTCATCCCTACTGAAGAGCCAATGACGTCGCGTGGAGCAGTCATCGCCTTTTCTGTGTCGTTATTGGTTGTCCTTTCAGAAAATGTGATCTACATGTCAAGTGTGATTCTACGTCTCCAAAACGTGACGCAGTGAAAATTCAGTGAATAAATTCTGCATCCATAAACAAGCTATACAAAATAACAATAACTTCTTATTAAAGTCAAGAACTTCAAGTCAAAGGTGATGTTCAGTGTGAGTAAGAATGACGCTTTAGAACCACACGTATATGAATCTTCAGCATAAATATTGAATTGTATTAAAAATGCAGTGATCGCAGTTTGCTGTAATACCTTGTACTTTTTAGTGGGAACGTCATGATTCCCGTATGCTTAAAGCTTGGGCAATTGTAAGATGAACGAGTATACATTTACTATACCCAACATGACTTTTGTGAGCAAATTGTTCACTATGTTTGATTTAATAAAAATTTCACTTAAAAATGCCGTGACTTAAATATATATTTAGCGTCACTGGTAAGCTCAATACATTTCTTGGAGTGACCATTTAAGGTATTTCTACTAAATAACTTTACTCTGGGTGATTTCACAAGTGACTGAGTATTTACAAGTGATTCACACATTCGAGAGGTTGTGGAAATCTATTTCCTGCGACATGGAAATTCTCGCCCTAGGGGCGAAAGTGAAAACTTGAAACTTGAAATCTCTTATGCAGACACTTACTCGATGATTTATAGCGTAAAGAAATCTGTTGTGCAGGCATTTGCTCGAGGATAAATAGCGTGAAGAAATCTTTTATACGAGCACCTGCTTGATGATTTATAGCGAGAAGAAATCTCTTATGCTGGCACCTGCTCGATGATTTATAGCGTGGAGAAATCTCTTATGCAGGCACCTGCTCGATGATTTATAGCGTAAAGAAATCTCTTGTGCAGGCATTTGCTTGATGATTTATAGCGTGAAGAAATCTCTTATGCAGGCACCTGCTCGATGATTTATAGCGTGGAGAAATCTCTTATGCAGGCACCTGCTCGATGATTTATAGCGTGAAGAAATCTCTTGTGCAGGCACCTGCTCGATGATTTATAGCGTGAAGAAATCTCTTGTGCAGGCACCTGCTCGATGATTTATAGCGTGAAGAAATCTGTTGTGCAGGCATTTGCTCGAGGATATATAGCGTTAAAAAATCTTTTATACGAGCACCTGCTTGATGATTTATAGCGAGAAGAAATCTCTTATGCTGGCACCTGCTCGATGATTTATAGCGTGGAGAAATCTCTTATGCAGGCACCTGCTCGATGATTTATAGCGTGAAGAAATCTCTTGTGCAGGCACCTGCTCGATGATTTATAGCGTGAAGAAATCTCTTATGCAGGCACCTACTCGATGATTTATAGCGTGAAGAAATCTCTTGTGCAGGCACCTGCTCGATGATTTATAGCGTGAAGAAATCTCTTGTGCAGGCACCTGCTCGATGATTTATAGCGTGAAAAAATCTCTTATACAGGCACCTACTTGATGATTTATAGCGGGAAGAAATCTCTTATGCAGGCACCTGCTCAATGATTTATAGGGTGAAGAAATCTCTTATGCAGGCACCTGCTCGATGATTTTATAGCGTGAAAAAATCTCTTATGCAGGCACCTGCTCGATGATTTATTGCGTGAAGAAATCTCTTATGCAGGCACCTACTCGATGATTTATAGCGTGAAGAAATCTCTTATGCAGGCACCTACTCGATGATTTATAGCGTGAAGAAATCTCTTATGCAGGCACCTGCTCGATGATTTATAGCGTGAAAAAACCTCTTATGCAGGCACCTGCTCGACGATTTATAGCGTGAAGAAATCTCTTATGCAGGCACCTGCTCGATGATTTATAGCGTGAAGAAATCTCTTATGCAGGCACCTGCTAGATGATTTATAGCGTGAAGAAATCTCTCATGCAGGCACCTGCTCGATGATTTATAGCGTGAAGAAATCTCTTATGTAGGCACCTGCTCGATGATTTATAGCGTGAAGAAATCTCTCATGCAGGCACCTACTCGATGATTTATAGCGTGAAGAAATCTCTTATGCAGGCACCTGCTCGATGATTTATAGTGTGAAGAAATCTCTTATGCAGGCACCTGCTCGATGATTTATAGCGTGAAGAAACCTCTTATGCAGGCACCTACTCGATGATTTATAGCGTGAAGAAATCTCTTATGCAGGCACCTGCTCGATGATTTATAGCGTGAAGAAATCTCTCATGCAGGCACCTACTCGATGATTTATAGCGTGAAGAAATGTCTTATGCAGGCACCTGCTCGATGATTTATAGCGTGAAGAAATCTCTTATGCAGGCACCTGCTCGATGATTTATAGCGTGAAGAAATCTCTTATGCAGGCACCTGCTCGATGATTTATAGCGTGAAGAAACCTCTTATGCAGGCACCTACCCGATGATTTATAGCGTGAAGAAATCTCTTATGCAGGCACCTGCTCGATGATTTATAGCGTGAAGAAATCTCTTATGCAGGTACCTGCTCGATGATTTATAGCGTGAAGAAATCTCTTATGCAGGCACCTGCTCGATGATTTATAGCGTGAAGAAACCTCTTATGCGTTCATGTGGCTCGCTGTCATGTAGCGGGAATGAATAATACAGAATAATGAGTTTCGTGAGCTTTGAACACGGCCTGGAAAGACGTAATATTTGTCAACCTTAAACTTTACCTCATAAAATCGCAACCCACTTACGAAAAAGCGAGTTTAGAAAAAATGGAAAGTATTTGCTTACTATACATATGTGAGCTTGCAAAAGTAGGATTTACTTCTCGATTCTAGCGGAACGAGTTTAGAAAACTTTCTCTCGGCGGCAAAATATTGCAAGAGCCGCAACCGACAATCCAATACACGCCGGAGCAGGGAGCTACGGGCGCCTTTACACGGGCTGCCAAATTTGAGGGAATTCGATTGCCTCAAAGGGAAAACTGGGCCTCCAAGAATGAAAACAAGAAACTTTCTCTACCTCAAATTGGTCGAGTAATACAAATTATTTCGGATTCTGAGGCTCTCAGGTCTTGCATGTTGAAATTAAACTTCAAAGTTTGACTTTTTCCTCACTCACAAATGTTGGCTTCACAAAACTGGAATCGCTTTCTCTGAAAACATGCATCACTATAACATTTCACGAGCATCACACTCATGCAACATTCACATCACAGTTATATCGAGTCTAAGTCGTATTCATCCACGTTCACGTGCGTTCTTTCATACTCACTCATACATATATCTCAATCGCATCATATTTACTCATGTTTCTATAGAAATCTTGTCACAATAGCACTAACTCTCAATCGAATTGCCCATTATGCCTAAATCAATTTCCTAATTTTTAAGCGAACATATTTTTATATCATTTTATATTCAGGTGAAACTTCACTCTACACCTATAGAAATCCCCTATACCTAAAATACCTCATTAAATTTTTCCATTGATGTAAGTCTGCTATAGTTCCAACATACCTACCTACACTTCCTTGCATAGACTTCAGGCTCGACCGAGAAGTAGATATTTCAACACGCATTCAGCAATACCAGGTAGGTTTGTTAACTCTGAAAGATTTTCATAAGTTCCTCTCACTAATACCAAGTTAGCATCTTATTGAAATTTAAAAAAGATTTCTGTCACCAAGGGAAAAGAGCTTATTGACCCATCGATAAGCTATTCAATCGCTTCAATCCTTCGATTCGACCCTTCTACTTCCACAACCGTCCTCGTGGTTCCACTAAGTTGGCAAACAAACCGTGCGGCCAATTTTCATTGGCAAAAAATAAACTTGCTACTGAAATGCTGCCATCAGTACTGATCTTACCGTATTGCGATCGAAATGAATCTCTACACTGCACATGGGGAATTGCGAATTTGGTCTCGCACATGAGGCGAAGTCAGTACAAATTATTTCATGATGCATCATTTTCGGACTTCTCGAGTTTAATTTATGAATTGTACAGCTCACAAGTTTTTTTAGAAAATTTTGTCGACTCTAAAATGTTGGTCTAATGTTGAATTATTAATCACAGACCTCTCTGTACTCGAAAAGTCAAGAAGCTTTCGTGAAGTTTTCTGCTCTTGGATACATACATTTCATTTGATGCATTGCGAATATTTTATTCCCTTATGCATCGAGAGTTCAAAGTTTAGTCACCTCCAGAAACAGTTAATGAATCTGGTACGGGAAGCTACTGCTTCCACTAGGTTTTTCAAATGAAATAAATGTACGAAGAGTTCGCGAGACTCGATGAGGTGATTTTAGGGTGGTCGATAGCGCGCGCGGTCGATGGCGTGCTGGGGCGGTAATTTCTAGTCCTGAGTTCGAGTCTCGCGAACTCCTCGTGCATTGGGAATAGTGTATTGCGTCCTAACGCTAATTTTTCCGAATACTATCATCGACGTTCAGCTAATATTTTCCTGCTTTTAAACTACACTCGTAGAAAATTGAATTCAGATCTTTACCAAGCTGACGATAACATTGTTCAGAGCTCTAATATCTAAATTTACACAGAATTGCAGGAATGAAAGATCTGCCTCCAGCTTCTAGGCTTTCGCGTGCCAGGAAAAACACCGTGCATTCTCTGAACAAAGCATGAGCTTCACTTTGAGCCACCTAGTTTGTGTAATTGGCTGAATTTTGTAGCAAAATTCGCTTAATTAGTTGGAGCTTTTTTCTCGTCTACGATCCCAGTCGCGTCCAGGACCCAAAAGTAAAAATTTTCATAAGCACTGCAGAAAATGACGATGAGCATTCTTCGTCATTTTATACAATAATTAACACATCACACACAACGTGATGTGCAGTGATATCGACAGAACCAGATCTCTCGGAGAGTTTACAGAAATAAAGGTTTGGTCTCCCATTTTTCCTTTGATGTCGGGATCTTTTTAATGAAATTTGGAAAACTTTCGTTCCGCAGTCAGAAACAAAGAATGAAATCCAACTTCTGAAACTGGTCGCACATTGATCAAAATTCCTGGGACAATTATTAGGAGGAAGAAATGGGTTGATGAAAAACTAACATAAACTTTACACTTCTGAAAAATTGCATATAATTCGGTTATTTTCATATATCAAACAATAAAATATCTACAATTTTACGAGATGGCTAAGATGTGTACTTGTGTACTCCAGTTCACCATTTCTCCGCACCAAAAGAATTGGCAAGTATGGGAAGCGTTGAAACTCAATTGTGACCAACTTTGGCTCATGGGCAGCACCGGGAAAAGAAACTAGCGAATTAGGTCTAGGATTGTGGGAGATGCCGTGGATGCCAAACTTTGTTGCAATTTGGGCTTTTGAAGGAAGAGGCTTTGCGACGATGGGACAAAGTCCGCTTTGGTCAACAATGTTTCGAAGAATCGACCGACCTCCACCATTGTTTTAGAATTCTTCTAGAAATTAAGAATGCGGAGAGAACTTCGTAAGAAATAAGAATAAAAGTGTGCAAGAATTTTAAAGATCGCAAAATTTTATGAAATTCGTTTCGTACAGGCAGGTAACATTTACTTCAAGATACACTAATTTTGAGCTTCTCAAGTTTAATGTTTAAATTGTAGGACTCTCAAGTCTTTTTGAAAATAAGCCGCTAAATTGTAATAAAAAGCTTTCACACATTTTATGTTCGAGAAGTTTTCAAGAACATCCCACGAAGTTTCGGAATCTTTTGTTTCTGTGTCGTTCATTTGAAAGGAGCGGGAAAAAAGTTTTCAAGTTGGTTTCTCATATATTGTTTCAGCCCGAATTTTATTCTGTATTCGGAAATAAAAAAGATTCATCAGGCCATTAATTTGAGCTAGTTTCAGGTAAATATTCACGTTCGTATTGAAGATTCGCTTTAATCTGCGCAACAAATAATGATCGTCTCATGTAGAAACGCATTTAAAATATGCAAGAATGAAATTATTGCTAACAATGTGTTATGTTCATATTTTTGGGTAGATTTAAAACGTCAACTTAATTGCAGCATCCAACGACTCGTCAACTAGTCAACTTGTAGCATCCAATGGTTACTGCTTTTAAATTCTGACAGTGACAGAATGCCCAAGCTTACATCTGCGTCGCCAGAAGTAACCTGAAGCAAAATGTTTTCGTCACCGACTCACAGTCATGACACCGCCAGAAAAAAAAACATTCTTTTCACTCGCTCGCCTGACACCAACGTTAAGCGGCCCATAGACGATCAATTTTATTGTCAATATAATTGATAATAATGAATATTGACAATTTAATTGATATTGCCTTCCTAATTGATCATCTGTGGGCTTGATTGACGACCGTCAAATAATTGACTTAGCGGACAAAAAAAATTATATCAATATATTGAGTCAATGATATTGACAATTGAATTGACCGTCTATGGGCCGCTTAACACGTTCGCAAGCCGTGAGCAGCGACTCATAATTTCCTGAAAAAGCTGGTCAGAGCAGACGGTTGTTTCATATGCCTTCAGTTCAGCGAGACTTCAATCCAAACTTCTTCTCCTGAACCATCCTTTCCATCGTTTATCTTATTTGGGGCTTGTTGAACTTCATCAACACTGCTGAACGTGAGATTAAGATTTAAATGGTTTTGTTTCTTACTGATTTGTATTCGATGGTCTGTTGTTTTAATGCTTTTCATGGTTTGTATTCAATGATCTAATGTTTTAATGTTTTAATGATTTGTATTCATTGACGTAATATTTTAATCTTCTCAATGATGTAATATTTTATTCTTATCATTGATTTGTACTAAATGATATAATATTTTAATGTTTCAGTGATATTTCTTCAGTGGTCAAATATTTTAATGCTCTAATTGATTTGTATGGCAAAGGGCGTGCAAATAAGTTTTTGAGCCAATAGTTTAAAATTGTTTACACCGTTTTAATCGGACAGAGTTCTAAAGTGTTTTAGAAAAACTTATGTCCAATTTGTTTCTAGTCATTTGAACGGTTGTGATCCCACTGCTGTTATTTTCATTGCCTTCCTAATGTTGTTTACCATGAAACTTGCATTTTACGCAGCCAAAATATTGACTTGAACGTCCTTGAACCCCAAATTTTCCATGAAATGAATTTCCCGAATCATTATTTGCTTTTTTTGTGATCCTTCTGTGTCATTTCAGCGCGCTCTCCCCACTCATTTCGTGACGCAAACTTCTGAATTTCAATCGACAAGCCCACCTTCCAATACTTGATTATTGCGAAAGTTTTCCTCCTCCTGCGTATCACGAGGAGCTTCAATTCTTTTTGTATCATGGGCATTTTTTCAAAGCCTGTTCGACACTTTAGTTTAGAGTTTCAATTTCATGAGAGAAGCTGTCAGTTTTATACAGAAATTTCCTTCGTCTCATCACAAACTCTTACAATTTAGCGAGAAAAGTTCTGAATCTAAAAATTTTAGAAATTTTGGGTGATGAGGCAACAGGGCAGAGGCTGCTACGGTGTGCTGGTTGCCCACTCGAGTGTGGTGGCTCCTGCCAGCTTGCCTCCATGGTGATGCTAGTTGCCCACTCGAGTGTGGCGGCTCCTGCCAGCTTGCCTCCATGGTGATGCTAGTTGCCCACTCGAGTGTGGCGGCTCCTGCCAGCTTGCCTCCATGGTGATGCTAGTTGCCCACTCGAGTGTGGCGGCTCCAGCCAGCTTGTCTCCATGGGGATGCTAGTTCTCCACAATTGTTCACACACACTTTCGCCTCCCACAGTTTTGTGTCATTAGAAGGCTGCGATTTTGACTCACAATCAAACTGACTCCTACTCTCCAGAAGTCGGTTGTAATCATTAGGTATTTCTACTCAAGTCTTTACCTCAATATTAAAAAGACAATTCCTTTAGTGAGTTAGAGTGGAGGAAAAGATTTTTAATATTTCCTTTGAAATGTGTCATCGAAATGCATGAAATATATCAGTCGTCCGAATATTTGTTACAACGAAGGTGCAAAACTTCGTATTGAGTAACGAAGAGTTTTCAAGCAATCGTTTCAAGTTTTTCACGATCGTGTATTTTTATTACTTATTTCGTTCTCTCTTTTTTTTGCTCGCGTACGTGAAACATAAGGGGAATTAAAACGCTAATCATGAATTCGTGAAGCATTTGCTGCATGCCTCGTTTTATTCAGCTCTATTTCGGGTCCATACCCAGTAAATTCGACGCTGCCTTATTCATTCTGGAGTTGTCTTGTGTGTGGAAATTCAGCTCTGGCGCTGTTCATCATCTGATCTTCTAAACTGGACATAAATTGCACAACGTTGGTTTTCTAACACTTCGATTCATGCACAAAATAAACGTAGAGATTTGGTACGATTATCCGCTTAAAGTTGAGAAGTATTTAGTTTTAGTGTTAGAGCTTCATACGCTAATTATATGCAAATGAATTTAAATTAAAACTTCTTTGGCCGAAGGAGTTAATCCCAACTAAAGTCAAATGAAGGAAACTGTAGATGTAATACCAGGTTTAAACAAATGCTGTGAATTTATATAGTAACAATGATTGGTTTTGAGCTAAAAAGGTGTTTTGGTCCTTCTCATTTCATCACCAATTACAGTCTACGCTGATTGGTTCGCATGCGTACATATTCTTGCACATTTTTTAACGTTTTACTTTGAGTGCACTCCCTCATGTTGCCACTTCGGAACAATATATGGTGAAAAAAGAACAATTTCTCTCAAAAAAAAAAATAACTACACATGTTCGAATATCAGTCAAACGGGTCCTACCACCCGGCTCTCACAGTCGTCTCGGTTCCGTAAGATACCTCGCGTACATGTCTTCACGCAGCCATGAGCCATTATTAATGCTGCT
Source organism: Morinoia aosen (assembly GCA_030386875.1). Taxonomy (NCBI): domain Eukaryota; kingdom Metazoa; phylum Arthropoda; class Malacostraca; order Amphipoda; family Talitridae; genus Morinoia; species Morinoia aosen. The sequence continues at coordinate 12,086,572 of CM059556.1, forward strand.
TCTCCTTCTTCTACCACCAAAATTTGTCGCTCGTACATATCGATATGAATGTAGAATATTAGACTCTAGATTTTGCAGAGAAACAATTTCATATTTTGGACATCAGTCTGGTTCAAATTCTCAGATATTACTCGTCTCACCACCGAGTCTCGCATTTTCCGGCAAAAATTCTAGAGTTTTCTGCCATAGAAGCAACGGGAGCAGAGTAGCCATCATTTCATAGGGCTGCTCCTGACGATCAAAGCCGGAATAGCAGGTGCACTCCAGACCAGACTATTGAACTAGTTACCGGCTCGGAAAAAATAGAAAACTCTTGCAACTTCAGAGAAATGGAAAATGTCTCGAGATTTCGCTCGATGGTGTCTGCGCTGCGACGCAGTGTCGACGCTTGGAGATATGTACTTCATTCTTGTTGGAAGAAACAAGGTTTTTCACACTTCACCCGTGTACTCAGAGCCTAGACTTCATACGTGCATATTGCATATCACAAATCAGTAGAGAAGTTACGGACACATGAAAATGTAGAAGGCAGTATTATATAAAAGGAAATTTTCCGTATTTCTTGAGTGTTCCGCTCTGGTCAAGGTCTATTCTCTCTCAAATGAGCCGTGATTCAGCTTCTAAATTATTTGTCTAAATGATTAATTTGAGATGCGATATTTCAGGGAATAGGCCTGGGCTTTAGATCGTTAAGTATAGTACCTTAATTTTTGTTTTTAGTTTTTTGATGCTGCAAAATAATATTGCCACACACGCGTAACTTTTTACCTATGAATTCACATCCAAGCGCCAACTGTAGTTTCAATAATGAATTATAATTCTCAGTGCACCACTTTACATTTCAATCTTCAATAATAGCGTCAAACGCCAAACTAGTACCCAAAGTCCCAAATCATAGTTTCCAAAACTCGAATAACAGATTCAGTAACTAAACAAAGTTTCTAACGCTCCCAATCATGGTTTCTAGTACTACAATGATAGCTTCAATCAACAAACGTAGTTTCAAACGCCCTCAATCACAGTTTCCAGAACTCCAATGATAACTTCAATTCTCAAACATAGTTTGAGCTTTCTCAGTTGCTGTCCAGTTGTTGTTTCAAGGCATTGTAAGCAGCAAGTTTTCTATCAAGGCTTCTGTATATTCTACCCGATTTTTCTTTTCATCCTTCTCCCGAATATCCACAACGGTTCCATGGTGTATTTTTACCAGCCTCACCCTCGTCTCCCTTCAGTGTCTTAGTATGTATTTTTAATCGCGTTTGGCTCAGCTCTCCTGCCCCATCATCGACGGTATCGTTGCACCGATAAGAAAACGAGGGAGGCTCTTCAGGCTTGAGAGGGCTTTATCCCATCTTCGTCTAGAGTACTTCGCTTCAATTGGTCATTCTTTTTCGTTCAATTTTTAATATTTCTTCACGGGTTCCACTCCAGCGCACAGACTTGTTTCAAAATAGGGCTTCCCAAGTGAAGTGAAAGAGTGAATGCTTTTCAAACGAGTGACTAGAATGGAACTTTTCATCCCAGGCTTGTTGGTTGAGTTGTTTTTACACTCCTCTACGTAGGTTTTTCGTATAATATTTTTCAAGTTATTTTTTCTGTTTCACAGGGCAAATTGATTACAGTCTTGAAACCTTTTTTCGGCATCATGCTTGAATTTTTATAAATTTTGACACACAATACTAGCTATGATTTTCATTCAGTATAGTGCAAAGCTGGTAAAATACAAGTTTGCATAAAAGAAATTCTGAAATATTTTCATAGCAGAAAATGCACAAGCAGCTTTCACGTATTCTGATACATGATGGTTGCTTGTGCATTTTCTGCTTTTCCCCATTTCAAGCTATTCTTGATTCCATAACATGTAGCATCGTCATAAATATACTATGATCATGCCTAAAAATGAGCGACAGGTCATTTAAATAAAGGTCCACAGCACAAACAATCGTCAGAGGAGCTATGGTATTTTTTAATAGGAATACGTTCACTAGTTACGCTGCAACGAATGTTAGGAAATCTGCCACATCGAATGCTGCAACGTATTGTTCAAAGGATTCCAATTCATACAGCTAGGTTCACCAATGGAACGCAGGTGAGTTCTGTAGGCAACGGCTCGTTATAACTCTCTAAACCAATCATGAAACGAAGAATATTGTTCGCTAGATCGACTGCGACTTGCTATTTTCACGCTCCCTCAATTTAGTTCTGTTTTTTTTTGTGATTTATGAGAGATGAACACGTGTGTCGTTGTGTAGTGGGGTTTTAAAATTATAAAACACACAGAACTTCAAAAAAGTATATTATTTGAAACCCTCGATTGGTGTTGCAAAAATATCCTATAGATGGTTAAATTATGTAAAAGTTAATTTTTCCCAATGAAATTATTAACGAAACAATTGCTATCTGGGTTGTAATTTTTCACGCATGTGGGAAATATTATTATGTGAATATACCGAGTAACTTCACTTAGAAAGTGAAAAATAAATAAATGAAAATGATCATGAATAAAACAAAAAATAGTTTAAATTTCGGTTACTCATAGCTTCTCAGACAAAAACTAGTCTCTTTTGTTATTTGAACTCTTTATTTGAATCGGTGTACAAGTCTGCAACCAAAGTTTAGTTTCACTGCATGTATTGAACGAGCATCAGTTTTCATTCAGACATGGCAAGGTATAGACTTACGTTTTTATCAGCGATCGGGATGAAGTCTAAACATCTTGGCATGTGAAAAAGAGGCTATATCAAACTTTTTGGCAATTCTTAGACGTCTTGCTTTCGTCTCACTGTTGCGGTTGTGTAGGAAATCGAGGTAGGGGAGACCTAGTGAAGAAAGTAACAGAAATCGCTAGTGATTCATGCGCACTGCACTGTTCACTGTTGTCCAGGTCTACCAACAATGGGAGCAATTTGGTTCAAATGATAATTCGAAGAAAAATTCTTATTGATGCCCGATTCGTTGACCGGAATCCCTTTGCGTCAAGGACAAAATTACTGCGAAACGTCAATGATTGTCTTTCTTTCTCGATTTATGGACGAAATTTTCGTAAGGAGCCCAATACAACGGTTATTTGGAAGCGATTGGTTCGTAAATGGCAGATGTTAACTTCTGCTCACCGGACTACTTGTTCAAGTTGAATCAAAGCACATACACATCAGACGAAAGGGAAGTGGAGAAGTGGCATGTGGCGATATGAATCAAGATTCTATTTCTATAACAACGAAGCCCGCCGTAGCGTTCATCGATCTCATGAAGCTTGCCACGAAGCCAGAGTACAAGGGGCGATGCCAAGAAGTAGAGAGTCTGTCAGGTTCTGGGGCTGTATCGTCTGCACAGAAGTGGATCTTGTACAGGGTGCGCCAGAGAAACTTACTTATTTGAAAGGTCAATAAAAGCAAAAGTACTGCAGTTATTGTTTTATTGTCTTTTTTATTTGAGAATACAATATCCCAATTTTGTTTTACATTGTTTTGAAAATGACATCGGCTAAATGGCGACCCCCATTGCGCATACACTGATTAAGTCGATTTTTGAAGTAAACTATCCATCACATGGAATCCCATCACCGTTCAAACTTTGAGATTTGGCTCCACGCAATTTCTTTTTATGGGGTTATTTGAAATCTCTGGTTTATGTCGATCGACCACGGACAATAGCTCACCTCAAAAACAACATTCGCGATGCCATTGCCAACATACCGATTGATATGCTGCAAAGAGTGCTTCAAAAATCGACTTAATCAGTGTATGCGCAATGGGGGTCGCCATTTAGCCGATGTCATTTTCAAAACAGTGTAAAACAAAATGGGGATATTGTATTCTCAAATAAAAAAGACAATAAAACAATAACTGCAGTACTTTTGCTTTTATTGACCTTTCAAATAAGTAAGTTTCTCTGGCGCACCCTTTTAGTTTAGAGTATCCGTCAAACTGAAACGACATGGCTACATTGAGCTGTTAGTTAAGCAAGTTTTTCGATTTGCACGATACCTGTAAGAAGAAAGGCGGTTGGTTTTCCTATCTTACATAATGACAACTGCCGGGTGCATTGGGTAAGAACTATAAATAATTGGCATGACAATCATTCAGGATATGTCAGGCATATACAGTATAGATTGGGCGACTATGTGTTCAGACATGAACCTCATAGGAAATTTGTGGGACCAACGCTAACGACAAGTTGAACGTCGAGAAGATCGTCCTCGAATTGTTGTTGCACAACAAAATCGGTTGATGCTAGAGTGTTTTGAAATCGATCATGTTTACGACAAGCCTTTTCTAGGCTTAATGCTGCTCAGAACTGCCGCCAATGTTTGCGTCCGAGGAGGTCCTACATAATGTTAAAGTATTTTTTTGTTCGATCAGCTTAGTGATTGGTGTTACCCTCATTGCAACATGAACGATTATCTTTGCCATCAGTTTTTGTAGGAGTGTCATCATTATATCCGGTTAATATTCTTTAAAATAATTTATTTTACCTGCAGGTAAAAATGTTTCCATTATTTAAAATGAATTTTACGAGATTTAGCTTCATCACTCTTGAAATATTGACAATTTTACCGTGGAATGTTACCCTGCAGACGACAAATAGCTTTGAATTATATAGTACATCAGGACATAAAGGCGCTCGAGTTATTGTGAATTTAGAAGGGATATTTTTATCGTTGATATTATAGTGTCCCCCACCCATCGAAAATGTAGGTATTTCCTGTGATGGATTTCCTGTGACCAAGGTTCTAACTACTGATTACGTCAAAGCGCTCGTATTGCTGTTTTCAAACGTCTAGAAGAGCTTTCGGATGTCACTTCCAGGATTTCATGACTAATGGAACGCTGCGACTCACAATTACTGACCTCAATTTCTATCCTACCGATCGCCAAACCTACGTCTTCGAACCCCTAGTAAGCCATCATACTAAATTGTTTCTTCCTTGTTCTCGTTTTACTCTCGGATATCAATCCTGTTAACTAACCTAATAATCGGAAATCCTAATAATTAAAGGAAATGGTTAATTTGGGTTTAAATAGCGGTATAATTTCAAAATTTAATGAGATTTATTATCCTCTTAAGTTTCAGAGCTAGAAACACTTATGTATAGCGATGATTTCATAGCTGTGAGGTTCTGATTTATATACTGTGTTTATCATCACTTTAATTAACCCGCGTCTAAAGTTTAAAATAAGCTTGTAGCGTCAGGCTCAATGGTTTTAGGGCTTCATATGTAGAATAATTATTTATGGCCAATTGAATCGTTTACAGTTTTTTAACCTGTAATCAGCATTCACGACTAACTTCAAGTAGCACATTCGGAAGTTTTACCACCAAGCTTCCATGGAAAACTGCGAGCAGTTGATATTCGCAGTCGCTTGGTAATTGATTTCGTTGTGTTAAATTTATTGCACGGCGCTAGTCGACATTGTGGAGAATTCCTCGAAATTTTGCTGAGAACATTTTGTAATTCCTTTAGCGTACGATACAGTTAACGTAGTTATGGGTCGAAAACCTAATGTTTTATCGCCATCGTTTTTTTGGTTACTTGCAAAACCGTTGACGGTCAACCGTTGAGGGTAAACAAATCGAGGGGCTCCTTGTATATTCTACGGGAAAAACTCGCAAAAACCTCCCTGCGAAAGTACCGTGAGTTTGCCTCTCTGTTTTTACGGCGTACAATTTACAGACTTCCGGCGTGGTGCATCTTCTCACTGTGACATCAGAATTGCACACAGCTCAAGCAATGCTGCTTCCTCTTACCCAACTCCTAATTCAATTCCAGGGTCTATGTCTTCATTACATTTTTTTCGAACTCTGTCTGAGTTGATGAATTCTCCTGCCTGTGTGCCTTGCATTGAAAGTATTTTTTAACCCTTTAACGCCCCAGAGGACACCAGTGTCCTCTTTCAAAATTCCCCTTCAATATATTTTATTTCTTATTCAATTAGTTCCCTAATGTGTTCTTTGAAGTTCTCTGCCGAGTGGCAGTTCTTATCCCATCCTGATATCGGTGACTGCCAGATGCCAGCGCCAGTTTAGTGACGGTGGTTGTGTTAACGGTAATATGAGTACAAAAATTCGGACGTTAAAGGGTTAAGCATTTTGGGACCCATGTCTCAGTTCAGGCCCGGTCTTACATTCCACTCCCAGGACGCAACTTCAGAGCAACAGCGCAATCCGCGGCAGACATTATTTTCATTAGCTCTATTGCACTGTCAGGTTTCGCAGACCAAAATTACAGATTCGGGGACCAAATTAAGATTGATCCTGAGTCCGTTATAATAAAGTTTTAGAAGAAACTTTGCGGCAAAGTTTCTCGCAATCAGCTTGAGTCCTGGGGACAAACTTTATTCCAGGAACCTTCAAATGGAAAATAGGGCACAGCAACCGCAGGCCACGTGTGGAACTTCGGATTTGCGCTGCCTTTTCATGAGCAATGTCAGGAAGTGGCCGCTGCCTGGACTGTAGCTTTCACTGCTGGCCCTATCAATTTGAGTGGCTACAGTTCTGTGTGTGGCTGTAGCTCTGTGTGTGGCTGTAGCTCTGTGTGTGGCTGTAGCTCTGTGTGTGGCTGTAGCTCTGTGTGTGTGGCTGTAGCTTTGTGTGTGTGGCTGTAGTTATGTGTGTGTGTGGCTGTAGCTCTGTGTGTGTGTGTGTGGCTGTAGCTCTGTGTGTGTGGCTGTAGCTTTGTGTGTGTGTGTGTGTGTGGCTGTAGCTCTGTGTATGTGGCTGTAGCTATGTGTGTGTGGCTGTAGCTCTGTGTGTGTGTGTGGCTGTAGTTATGTGTGTGTGTGGGCTGTAGCTCTGTGTGTGTGGCTGTAGCTCTGTGTCTGTGGCTGTAGCTCTGTGTGTGTGTGGCTGTAGCTCTGTGTATGTGGCTGTAGCTATGTGTGTGTGGCTGTAGCTCTGTGTGTGTGGCTGTAGTTCTGTGTGTGGCTGTAGTTCTGTGTGTGGCTGTAGTTCTGTGTGTGGCTGTAGCTCTGTGTGTGTGGCTGTAGCTCTGTGTGTGTGGCTGTAGTTCTGTATGTGGCTGTAGCTCTGTGTGTGTGGCTGTAGCTCTGTGTGTGTGGCTGTAGCTCTGTGTGTAACTGTGGCAGTGTGCGCGTCTATGTAAGCTTTCTGTGCACTAGCAACTTGCCGTGAAGCTGTATCACTGAGTAAATTTTTGGCACTTTAGCGGAGGTTTTCGTGCTCCTGTGCCCTTTTTTGAAGAGTCTCAGTCACTTTCTTTATACCTACGGCGAGTAAGAATCGAAAAAGTAAATTGTTTCTTTTATCGTAGTTTTGTTCGAGGTTTAAATCGTTCCGGGGGCTGCTGCAGTGTTGCACTTGAAAGAGGTTGCTGTACTATTGTTGCATGTCGCCGTGTTCATCCACAGATGTTATGGGTGTCATGATGTTAGGCATCTGCTCGATGTGCGTTGAGAGCTTTGTGTATAGTATAAATCTTTTTCATCTACAGCTTTGAATTGAGCTTTTTTGGAGGAACTTCTTAGCGTGGTATTTTTTTTACCCGACCGCTGGCTTTCGTCAGCGCTCTTCACTTATGGGGGGTATTTGAAGTTTTTGTTCTGTTATCGCCTTGTACATTATCCGTTGTGCAGTTTCCTGTTTGTCTGCAGCTGCTCGCGCGGTTGTCTGCCGGTTTCCTTCATCAGTAACTGGCTGTGCAAAAGTAGCTGTTTGAGAATTTCACTTTTCCCGTTCCTGTGATATCACACAATGTGTGTGAATTTGTTCCTATGAGTATAATTCTGCCAATTAGTACAAATGCAATTGTCATCGTAATTAAATCTGTCAGTGCAATTGTACCTCTAATTATGGATACCAGCGTCATTGTGCCTGTCAGTGTCGTTGTGCCTGTCAGTGTTTTGTTAAACATTAAGCATGCATAAAGTTTTGAGTGAACAATATTATTCCAGTACCATCATAGGAAAAAAGGATATTTTTTGAGAGTCCATAAGTTCGTATGTTCAGATATAAGGTGGCTTCATTTGTTAGAGAGCCGAGCAGTTAGGATGCAGCTTTTTGTCCTATCTTCCTTCTCTCTCCTCGCACGCTGTTATGCACAGTTACACACTGAACTAAATTTCTTGATTTACTTCGTTAACCGTCGGTGCACAAACACACTCGGTATACTCAATCTTTCACTATGCTGTTTAGACGAGATGTACGAACGTTCGTTACAGAAATGCTAAACTGAGTTCCTCTCTTCACTTCGGCCACGGTCCTCCGTAGCTTGGCGTCATTCGAAAGTTGAAGTTCAGTTCTAAGTTGCAGCCTCGCATTAATCCAGAGCTGAGAGACCCACAAGTCACGCCCACGCCGCACACTCGCTTCACTCACAGACCTGGTAAAAAAATTTACTGAGAGTCTTGAGAACTGCCTCGACTGCTTCAGGGAACCCCAAAAAATTGATTTTGCTCCCCCACCAACATGATCACCTATATTGAATAAGATTTTGATAGAGTGTTTAGAATTATTTCAGTTGTTGCTCGTGCTTTTTAGGGTTCTTCTCAAAGAAAGTTGAAGACGACGCCAGAAAGTGATAGCCTGGAAGTCGACTGGTATTATTTTCATATTCATGCGTGATTTTTATTTTAAAATAAATTCGGTGGTCTTTTTGCAACTTTACGATTCCATTTGTGAATGGTTGTCAACTTGTCAGTTGTCTTTATAAATAGTTACGATGGTTGTCAGTTAAATAGTAATGTATGGAGAAGATCAAGAAAATTTTAATTTTGCTCAAAAAGCTCCTCCACTGAATCCTATTTGCTTGTTACTATCAAAGTTGGCGAGCGGTTAAAATGAAAAAATTATTTCCATTCTTAAAGTTCGGTTCATAGAGAAATGAAGCGTAGCTTCAAGGCCATCAGTAGTTTTTTAGTAACTCTTAAATTCATATTTAAAAAATCAGTCGTCAGTATCTTGCCTACTTGAAATCCCCTTTATTCCCCGAACATTTATGCCCTTTTACATTTACAGCCAAATGAAAAAGATAGCCTCCGTGACACGGACTTTCATTTCCTGTGCCTTCGGCCACCAATTCGAGCATATGCTACGCTTTTCTCAAAAGTCTCATCGCATCTTTGTTTTTTAGCCAGCCTTGATATTACGTCGAATGTCACGGCGTCCACGCCGAAGTGTCCAAAAGCTGCCGAGAGGCCAAGATTTGACGGTCTCTGCCCGGGAAATTATGCTCGAAATGAAGCCATTGGTCGCTCGAGCTTCCGACCGCAAAGTTGAGAAAGATCCTCCAGCAAGAGATGATCGGCTGAAGCGAAACAGTCTTTCATGAAGAAAAGCGTTATCGTTCTGTATAAAGAACAAGCGTTGTGAACAATGAAACTTTGCGTTGTTAATCCATGGCTTAAATACGTACGTCAAGTGTTCAATCAGGTTTTGATAAGTATGGGTGAAAATTGTTTTATGTGTAAATCCTATCCTAATTATCCCTGCTTCTTTCAAATGACATCGTTACCTATCATTGAGCAGAGGGCTTTTTATCAGCATGCTACAGCAACCGTGGGTAAATGAGCAGCAAGTCTCGTCTAAAATCCTAATAAGTGCAGTAAGACGTTGAACGAATTTCTGGTATGCTGCATAAAATTACCTTTAATTATAGTTTTTTCATTTGTGATAATTTTAGTATACCAAACGAAATGAAGAACGCTCGACAAGGACTTGCCGGTGAGCTGCTCATGATTCCCAATGGAGAAACGTTTCAGATTTATCAGAGCTTCAAAATTTATTTTAACACTTTGACCGCAATTGGTAAAACTGAATTGACAGCAATTGGTAAAGTAAATTGAAGAGAGCGACTTTGAAAACAGCAAACATTGCCTGGATCGTGATCGATTATATCAGCTATTCAGTAAATATTCAGGAAAATTGTGTTTGTGACTACTAGTCGGTCAGCAGCATTAGGAAAATCCCCTCCGTGGCCACCGGTGGTGCACATTGCGGTCAAAAAGTTAAGACGCTTCCATCTTTTCGCAAGTTTTCCAGAGTCTGCCACGAAGGGTTTATTGAAAAGGTTCACAAATTTTGAGTTGATACGAAGTGCGAGTTTCAAGTTCTTGACCTGTCAGTAATTTTTTTTGCACTATAAGACAACTCAATTTTATTGGTAATATTTACAGGAAAATTTCCCATAAAAAGCTTCATGCGAGCATTCATTTAGCGCTATAAATTTATTCATGTTCTTAACAAATGTGCCCGTTGACAATATATGTAGACTTACGACTTGAAATTACAAAGAAATTGAATTAAATTTTTCGTACACTCCGAAATTTTTTTTCACATAGAATCTGTTTATGACGAATCGACTTCAAAATATGTATTTATTCTCGCAGAAGTTTTACACAGTTTTTAAAGCATTTATTTGCGTACTGAAATGGATCTTTTACGAGTTTTTGACGCTTCCACTTATTTCTTATGTTTTGTACATTTTGAAAAAAATATTTATAAATACATTTGAGGAGGATCTTCGCATATTTGCTAAACTTGCCACTAAGCAAACAATGAAATACGCTGAAGCCCTGCTGCTTCTTATGAAAACCGCATCCTCATTTACGCTTGAATTGAAAGACTTGAGTCTTGATTAGCGAGAATCAGCAGAGCGAGAAATTACAGTTAATCAGCAGAGCAAGAAATCACAGTTAATTAGCAGAACAAGAAATCTCAGCTAATCAGCAGAACAAGAAATCTCAGCTAATCAGCAGAACAAGAAATCTCAGCTAATCAGCAGAACAAGAAATCTCAGCTAATCAGCAGAGCAAGAAATCACAGTTAATTAGCAGACCAAGAAATCTTAGCTAATCAGCAGAACAAGAAATCTCAGCTAATCAGCAGAACAAGAAATTTCAGCTAATCAGCAGAACAGGAAATTTCATTTAATCAGCAGAACAAGAAATCACAATTATTCAGCAGAACAAGAAATTGCTTTTCGTACATACAAGACGTCCTATAAAATGAACTCATCCGTTGACTGACAATTACTCAAGCATTTTCTTCGGGTGCCCCTAAGAAATCGTATATGATATTCAATTTTCTTACGTTTAGTATCCTTTTCTTCAATTTTACGTATTAGACTTGCATCTATGACAGTAAACGCCCACATCACAAAAGTACATGAGAACTGGGCAGTCAATGATTGATTCCATTTTATTGGGACGCCCTGTTGTAAAGTTTCTATTTAATTCAAAGTTTGATTTTAAAAAACTCTATTTAATGGTCAATTTAAAGTTTTAAAATGAAGAATATTTCACTGGAAATTCAACTCTGGTGATTCGACCTACATTAAATAATCCGTAGTCATATATCTTCATATAATCTTAATATCGTAAGAAACAAAACCTGCACTCAAGTAATGCTTTTCTCGGGGTTCTACGAATGCAGACTTCTTTAGGAAGGAGTTCTGAATAACGCACTTCGCACTTTAAATTCTACCATGTTAAATTCACTCTAGAACCTTCTTCTCAGTAAGAATAGTTAATTTAAGTTTTCGGAAATTCTGCGCTCAGAGTGTGTAGCTGCCAACGGTTCTGAACCGCCGAGCTCGCAAGTGACGTTCAGTTCGATCTGATTTGAAAAGAACATCTCAAAATTCGAGCGCGCTCGTGAGACTAATCTTATCTTGCAAGGTTCCAGTGTTCCAACTATGGGATTTTACTGAACTTCGCGGATTTACTTGACTCTGGCCTAACCTATGCTCTTCCGTTAAAAGATCACGCACGCTCTCGAACGCTGCAAGCATTGATCGTATTGCGCCGTTTTTTAACGTGATAAGCCGGATTGCCACGTCTTCAACACGGTGCTAGAGATCAGTTCAATGTTCCAACCATTTTTCCAGCAGCAGAAACTCTCGGTCTTATTGAATGCTGCGTGTGAGTGCTGTTTTCAAAGATTATTCTCTTCCCCAAGCCCAGAGTTTAAACTCTGTTCCATTGTGCGGTATTTTTTGTTCCATTGCGATTTTTACCGAGGAAATTTATACCTTGCCAAATTTGCAGGAACGAGGCTTTTTTGAGCGCGCGTATTGTTTTCATGCGATGCTCTGCAAAGTTTTTCCTTAACGCAACATAAGGGATCAAATATCAATTTGGATGCCGGAACGAACAAAAGAAATGTTAGACCGCAGCGCTGTGGGACCGCCAGCATCGAAATTCATGATCAGTAGCATCAATACCAGCAGCAAAGAGCCTTTGTGACTTGCTTTTCAAATATAAGCAATTGTTATTTTGTTTAGTGAACTGTTACCATAAATTCAAATTGTACCCAGTGTAATTATTCGAATTGTGATTTGTGTGGGTAAGCGAGTGGGGGCACATGTCACTTTTACGAGTGTTTGAATGAGGGTTAGGATCTAGCATATCACAGATGTATGTTTATTTTTTCTGCGTGTCTTGAGTTTTTCTTTTTTCTTTAATGTTTCAGCACTGGAGATGGAATTCTGATATTCTAAAACGTTTGCAACAAATAATGTACATTTTAACATTGGTTCTCCTCTACCCGTGAGATTCGTTCTCCTTTCCCGTGAGATTAGTTCTTCTTTACGCGTGAGATTAGTTCTCCTTTACGCGTGAGATTAGTTCTCCTTTCCGCGAGAGATTAGTTCTCCTTTACGCGAGAGATTAGTTCTCCTTTACGCGTGAGATTAGTTCTCCTTTCCGCGAGAGATTAGTTCTCCTTTACGCGAGAGATTAGTTCTCCTTTACGCGAGAGATTAGTTCTCCTTTACGCGAGAGATTAGTTCTCCTTTACGTGTGAGATTAGTTTTCCTTTACGCGAGAGATTAGTTTTCCTTTACGTGTGAGATTAGTTCTCCTTTACGCGTGAGATTAGTTCTCCTTTACGCCCAAGAATAGACATATGGTAAATGTGCCATAATTCATACCAAATTTTGTATTAATTTAGACATCTAATTTTATAATTTTACCATGGTTCTTTACTTCTTAAAAAATACATCTCGACTAAGACAGTTTTAATTCCACCGTAAGTTAAACTAGAGTAAAAAATAAAGATCTCCTGCCAATAGCTAATATGTTAAAACAAATCTTTAAATAAAACTATGAAAACAAGTAATCAAAATGCATTGCATTCATTATTTCCATATAAACCGGTCTTTTTAACGCTGAAAATAATGCGCATGCACTCTCTTGAGCATTTCCAGCGTGAGTACAATGATAACATATATTGTTCTTTATCAAGACTTCATAAAGACAGCATCACGGATTTTTGATCCATAAAAATCGTTTATAAATGGCGGTCTCATTTTGAATGCATGTATGGCAAAGTGCGAAGTGATATCGAGCCATTTTAACGATGCTTTCAGGCTCTATAAGGATCGAGTGTGATGCATTCCCCGAACTGCATGTTCAATCATTTCTATTTGAATAGATGACCTCTGCGTGCGCCGGCCTAACCGAGAAGTCCTTTTTGGCTTCAATAACAGGAACTGTGTGACCTGGTGGCAGCCAACGCTGACAGCCGATGTCAATAATATCTATGCAGTGGAGCAGATGTCCAAGCCGGCAGATGGCTGTTTCAGTATTTGTTGACGGAATTTATAGACTCTAGTCAAGAATTGTGACGCTCTTTAAACGTCACTGTGCCAGCTGGTTAAATAACATTCAATCTCTGGGATGAAGAATGAGCTTCAGCATTGAATCTATGTTGAATAATTTGTTAGTAAGCCCTCACAGGACGATAAACGTAGTCTCTTGCTCACGCAAATATGCCGCTTCCGTACGAAATTCTAAGCTGAGTGAATATTTTGAATTCTCGTCTATTTTTGTTAAATCCTGTGGACTGCGCAGTTGTTTTCGAAAATTGCAGTTAATGAGACAAAAAGTTGAGCTTGGAGTGATCACTTCAATGAAGCAGCGCTATGTCTTTTTCTAAAATGCAAATAACTCAGTAGCGATACAGTGTAATTTGTACCAGTGTGCCCAGTCTGTCTTAAGCTCGATTCCGGCACGATCATGCTCTGCCTCACACGCCTTTGATGGTGTGTAAAAAATCTGATATCAGCTGAACTATATTATTTTTATACACCCGACCTGCTTGTTCCCTGTATGCTGCATTTGTTAACAATCTTTAAATAAAATTATTCTATCACCTGGATTTAAATGAAATTCAGCACGCTAACGACCGGAAATCGCCAGCTCCATTCACACATGGAGAAGTGTCTCATGATTCGTGTGTATTTTTATAAAATGTGATTAACAAATATTGGTTAAAATTATTGCGGAAGCACGGAGCTAAGACTAAGGAAATCTTTTTCTTTACTTAATTTCAGAAATTCGCGAATAACTGAAGTGAAAGCACAACATTCCTTCAATCTATTAAGAACTCCTTTAGATTTCCAGTAGGTTTCCAGCCATGGAATTCACTCTCTCAGCGTCACTGGGTAAGACAAATATTCCACATGATGAATAAAGACCGAGAACGGATAACTCGGGCACTACTTTTTCTGCAGAATCTTATTGCTGTAACGACGTCAAATTTTCAACTTAGTTTTGAATTCAAAACCTCTTTTCCACACGAAGAATATAGATCGAAAACCGGCATCTAGGCCACCACTTTCCCGCTGATCCTCTTTGCAGTGCCGATGTTAAATGTTCAACATAGTTTTTTAAACCAAAATCTCTATTCCACAAGCCCGCTGAAGAAAGAGGAAGGACGTGCAACTTGCGCACTGATTTTCTGACGATGCGAAATGTTCAACATAGTTGAGCAGTACCGAATTTTCTGAATCTTCTAACAGTACCGATGTTAAATGTTCAACATATTTTTAAATTAAATCCGCTATTAGAATGAGGGAGGACGGATGGGCAACTTAGACGCTACTTTTCCTACAGAATCATATTGCAGTGACATTCTTCAATGTTCAACATAGTTTTTAATTCAAAACCGCTATTAGAAAAAGCGAGGACAGGTAACTACTGCACTACTTTTCCTGCAGAATCATATCGCAGTAACGCCGTCAAATACTCAGCATAGTTTTAAAATTTAAACTTAGATATTAGTGCTGAATCTCACTGCGGTGCTGATGCTTGAGGCACCAGGCACGGTCGCCAAAGCAGGTGCTCGATTACTGGATTTCTTCAATGCGTTTAAGACGGCGGCTGAGCTCGTGTATTGTTCCAGGGAGGGGCCATTACCGGGCATTGTTGGGGCTGTGGTGCTGTGGTGCGCCTCTTGGTGTGGTGCTGTGATGCGCCTCTTGGTATGGTGCTGTGATGCGCCTCTTGGTGTGGTGCTGTGATGCGCCTCTTGGTGTGGTGCTGTGATGCGCCTCTTGGTATGGTGCTGTGATGCGCCTCTTGGTGTGGTGCTGTGATGCGCCTCTTGGTGTGGTGCTGTGGTGCGCCTCTTGGTGTGGTGCTGTGATGCGCCTCTTGGTATGGTGCTGTAATGCTCCTCTTGGTGTGGTGCTGTGATGCACCTCTTGGTGTGGTGCTGTGGTGCGCCTCTTGGTGTGGTGCTTTAGTGCCTCTTGGTGTGGTGCTGTGATGCGCCTCTTGGTGTGGTGCTGTGGTGCGCCTCTTGGTGTGGTGCTGTGATGCGCCTCTTGGTATGGTGCTGTAATGCTCCTCTTGGTGTGGTGCTGTGATGCACCTCTTGGTGTGGTGCTGTGGTACGCCTCTTGGTGTGGTGCTTTAGTGCCTCTTGGTGTGGTGCTGTGATGCGGCTCTTGGTGTAGTGCTGTGATGCGGCTCTTGGTGTGGTGCTGTGATGCGCCTCTTGGTGTGGTGCTGTGGTGCGCCTCTTGGTGTGGTGCTGTGATGCGCCTCTTGGTGTGGTGCTGTAGTGCGCCTCTTGGTGTGGTGCTGTAGTGCGCCTTTTGGTGTGGTGCTGTGATGCGCCTCTTGGTGTGATGCTGTGATGCGCCTCTTGGTGTGGTGCTATAGTGCGCCTCTTGGTGTGGTGCTGTAGTGCGCCTCTTGGTGCGGTGCTGTGATGCACCTCTTGGTATGGTGCTGTGATGCGCCTCTTGGTGTGGTGCTGTGATGCACCTCTTGGTGTGGTGCTGTGATGCACCTCTTGGTGTGGTGCTGTGATGCACCTCTTGGTGTGGTGCTGTGATGCGCCTCTTGGTGCGGTGCTGTGATGCACCTCTTGGTATGGTGCTGTGATGCGCCTCTTGGTGTGGTGCTGTAGTGCGCCTCTTGGTGTGGTGCTGTGATGCGCCTCTTGGTGTGGTGCTGTGATGCGCCTCACGGTGTGGTGCTGTGATGCGCCTCTTGGTGTGGTGCTGTGATGCGCCTCTTGGTATGGTGCTGTGATGCACCTCTTGGTATGGTGCTGTGATGCACCTCTTGGTATGGTGCTATGATGCACCTCTTGGTATGGTGCTGTGATGCACCTCTTGGTATGGTGCTATGATGCACCTCTTGGTATGGTGCTATGATGCACCTCTTGGTATGGTGCTGTGATGCACCTCTTGGTATGGTGCTGTGATGCACCTCTTGGTATGGTGCTGTGATGCACCTCTTGGTATGGTGCTATGATGCACCTCTTGGTATGGTGCTATGATGCACCTCTTGGTATGGTGCTATGATGCACCTCTTGGTATGGTGCTATGATGCACCTCTTGGTATGGTGCTGTGATGTACCTCTTGGTATGGTGATGTGATGCACCTCTTGGTATGGTGCTATGATGCGCCTCTTGGTATGGTGCTATGATGCACCTCTTGGTATGGTGCTGTGATGCACCTCTTGGTATGGTGCTGTGATGCACCTCTTGGTATGGTGTTGTGATGCACCTCTTGGTATGGTGCTATGATGCACCTCTTGGTATGGTGCTATGATGCACCTCTTGGTATGGTGCTGTGATGCACCTCTTGGTATGGTGCTGTGATGCACCTCTTGGTATGGTGCTATGATGCACCTCTTGGTATGGTGCTGTGATGCACCTCTTGGTATGGTGCTGTGATGCACCTCTTGGTATGGTGCTGTGATGCACCTCTTGTTATGGTGCTGTGATGCACCTCTTGGTATGGTGCTGTGATGCACCTCTTGGTATGGTGCTGTGATGCACCTCTTGGTGTGGTGCTGTGATGCACCTCTTGGTATGGTGCTGTGATGCACCTCTTGGTATGGTGCTATGATGCACCTTTTGATGACGGTTTAGCTATTCTCTTTGAGGAGTTAATGTTCGGCTTTTCCTAACGATATTATATGCCGACAGCGTTATTCTCCTTTTGCTATTATTGCCCTGCCCATATTGCGGCCATTGTTCTGCTCTTTATCCGACTATTGCGCTCGGTGAGGCTATTGTGGTGCTCTTAATGCAGCTATTGTGGTGCTCTTAATGCAGCTATTGTGGTGCTCTTAGTGCAGCTATTGTGGTGCTCTTAGTGCAGCTATTGTGGTGCTCTTACTGCAGCTATTGTGGTGCTCTTAATGCAGCTATTCTGGTGCTCTTAATGCAGCTATTGTGGTGCTCCTAATGCAGCTATTGTGGTGCTCTTAATGCAGCTATTGTGGTGCTCTTAATGCAGCTATTGTGGTGCTCTTAATGCAGCTATTGTGGTGCTCTTAATGCAGCTATTGTGGTGCTCTTAATGCAGCTATTGTGGTGCTCTTAATGCAGCTATTGTGGTGCTCTTAATGCAGCTATTGTGGTGCTCTTAATGCAGCTATTGTGGTGCTCTTAATGCAGCTTTTGTGGTGCTCTTAATGCAGCTATTGTGGTGCTCTTAATGCAGCTATTGTGGTGCTCTTAATGCAGCTATTGTGGTGCTCTTAATGCAGCTATTGTGGTGCTCTTAATGCAGCTATTGTGGTGCTCTTAATGCAGCTATTGTGGTGCTTTTAATGCAGCTATAGTGGTGTTCTTAATGCAGCTATTGTGGTGCTCTTAATGCAGCTATTGTGGTGCTTTTAATGCAGCTATTGTGGTGCTCTTAATGCAGCTATAGTGGTGCTCTTAATGCAGCTGTTGTGGTGCTCTTAATGCAGCTATTGTGGTGTTCTTAATGCAGCTATTGTGGTGCTCTTAATGCAGCTATTGTGGTGCTCTTAATGCAGCTATTGTGGTGCTCTTATTGCAGCTATTGTGGTGCTCTTAATGCAGCTATTGTGGTGCTCTTAGTGCAGCTATTGTGGTGCTCTTAATGCAGCTATTGTGGTGCTCTTACTGCAGCTATTGTGGTGCTCTTAATGCAGCTATTGTGGTGCTCTTACTGCAGCTATTGTGGTGCTCTTAATGCAGGTATTGTGGTGCTCTTAATGCAGCTATTGTGGTGCTCTTTCTGCAGCTTATGTGGTGCTCTTATTGCAGCTATTATATAGCTTTCAATGCAGCTATTATATAGCTTTCAATGCAGCTATTATATAGCTTTCAATGCAGCTATTATATAGCTTTCAATGCAGCTATTGTAAAGCTTTCAATGCAGCTATTATATAGCTTTCAATGCAGCTATTGTAAAGCTTTCAATGCAGCTATTGTGGTGCTCTTAATGCAGCTATTGTGGAGCTCTTAATGCAGCTATTATATAGCTTTCAATGCAGCTATTGTAAAGCTTTCAATGCAGCTATTATATAGCTTTCAATGCAGCTATTATATAGCTTTCAATGCAGCTATTATATAGCTTTCAATGCAGCTATTATATAGCTTTCAATGCAGCTATTATATAGCTTTCAATGCAGCTATTATATAGCTTTCAATGCAGCTATTATATAGCTTTCAATGCAGCTATTATATAGCTTCCAATGCAGCTATTATATAGCTTTCAATGCAGCTATTGTAAAGCTTTCAATGCAGCTATTGTAAAGCTTTCAATGCAGCTATTGTAAAGCTTTCAATGCAGCTATTGTAAAGCTTTCAATGCAGCTATTATATAGCTTTCAATGCAGCTATTGTAAAGCTTTCAATGCAGCTATTGTAAAGCTTTCAATGCAGCTATTATATAGCTTTCAATGCAGCTATTATATAGCTTTCAATGCAGCTATTGTAAAGCTTTCAATGCAGCTATTATATAGCTTTCAATGCAGCTATTATATAGCTTTCAATGCAGATATTGTAAAGCTTTCAATGCAGCTATTATATAGCTTTCAATGCAGCTATTACATAGCTTTCAATGCAGCTATTATATAGCTTTCAATGCAGCTATTATATAGCTTTCAATGCAGCTATTGTAAAGCTTTCAATGCAGCTATTGTAAAGCTTTCAATGCAGCTATTATATAGCTTTCAATGCAGCTATTGTAAAGCTTTCAATGCAGCTATTGTGGTGCTCTTAATGCAGCTATTGTGGAGCTCTTAATGCAGCTATTATATAGCTTTCAATGCAGCTATTGTAAAGCTTTCAATGCAGCTATTATATAGCTTTCAATGCAGCTATTATATAGCTTTCAATGCAGCTATTATATAGCTTTCAATGCAGCTATTATATAGCTTCCAATGCAGCTATTATATAGCTTTCAATGCAGCTATTGTAAAGCTTTCAATGCAGCTATTGTAAAGCTTTCAATGCAGCTATTATATAGCTTTCAATGCAGCTATTATATAGCTTTCAATGCAGCTATTGTAAAGCTTTCAATGCAGCTATTATATAGCTTTCAATGCAGCTATTATATAGCTTTCAATGCAGATATTGTAAAGCTTTCAATGCAGCTATTATATAGCTTTCAATGCAGCTATTATATAGCTTTCAATGCAGCTATTGTAAAGCTTTCAATGCAGCTATTGGAAAGCTTTCAATGCTGCTATTATATAGCTTTCAATGCAGCTATTGTAAAGCTTTCAATGCAGCTATTATATAGCTTTCAATGCAGCTATTATATAGCTTTCAATGCAGCTATTGTAAAGCTTTCAATGCAGCTATTGTAAAGCTTTCAATGCAGCTATTGTAAAGCTTTCAATGCAGCTATTGTAAAGCTTTCAATGCAGCTATTGTAAAGCTTTCAATGCAGCTATTATATAGCTTTCAATGCAGCTATTATATAGCTTTCAATGCAGCTATTGTAAAGCTTTCAATGCAGCTATTATATAGCTTTCAATGCAGCTATTATATAGCTTTCAATGCAGATATTGTAAAGCTTTCAATGCAGCTATTATATAGCTTTCAATGCAGCTATTACATAGCTTTCAATGCAGCTATTATATAGCTTTCAATGCAGCTATTATATAGCTTTCAATGCAGCTATTGTAAAGCTTTCAATGCAGCTATTGTAAAGCTTTCAATGCAGCTATTATATAGCTTTCAATGCAGCTATTGTAAAGCTTTCAATGCAGCTATTACATAGCTTTCAATGCAGCTATTATATAGCTTTCAATGCAGCTATTATATAGCTTTCAATGCAGCTATTATATAGCTTTCAATGCAGCTATTGTAAAGCTTTCAATGCAGCTATTATATAGCTTCCAATGCAGCTATTATATAGCTTTCAATGCAGCTATTGTAAAGCTTTCAATGCAGCTATTGTAAAGCTTTCAATGCAGCTATTATATAGCTTTCAATGCAGCTATTATATAGCTTTCAATGCAGCTATTGTAAAGCTTTCAATGCAGCTATTATATAGCTTTCAATGCAGCTATTATATAGCTTTCAATGCAGATATTGTAAAGCTTTCAATGCAGCTATTATATAGCTTTCAATGCAGCTATTATATAGCTTTCAATGCAGCTATTGTAAAGCTTTCAATGCAGCTATTGGAAAGCTTTCAATGCTGCTATTATATAGCTTTCAATGCAGCTATTATATAGCTTTCAATGCATCTATTGTAAAGCTTTCAATGCAGCTATTGTAAAGCTTTCAATGCAGCTATTATATAGCTTTCAATGCAGCTATTGTAAAGCTTTCAATGCAGCTATTGTTATACCTTTCATGCTGGCACACGGTTTTCTTGATACCGTCATTTTCATACTCGTCAGTTTTTGTAATTATTTTCTCAGAGTCATTTTGTCAATTAATGAGTTCATATCAGTAAATGAGGTAAACCATCGGTAGAAGAAAGTTCATTGGAATGCAAACACTAAGGAAGATTAGAAAACAAGAATATATGTTGCCGTAATTGACTTTAATAATAGGACGAACACTGACCATTGGTAAGTTGAAGCTTCATTGGAATACGAACTATTGAGAAAACTGTTATGTTTTTATCAGTAAACGAAGTGCATCATTGTAAGTAGACGTTCCGGGGGAACGAGAGTTCAGAAGCGATCGGATATGTGAGAGAACCAAACAGCAGCAGCTGGGGGACAGCCAAGGCATGATGGTAATTAGCTAAAGAGGCCACGAGGCACCGTCAGGCACTTCAAAAGAGGAATGATTTCCGCGGTGCAGGCCACTGCTCTGCAAGATGAGGACGTAAAACCTGGGTCAATCCTTGACAGATCATTCAAAAACACTCCATCGTTAGAAGTACGTGCCGAATTTGTAGAGCTATCGTACGTGCATGTGAAAGAGTTTAGGATTAAGGGAATTCGAAGAATACCGTCGGCTGGGGAGAGGCACGGGCTTGGGAGTTTTGTCATGTAATATTGTAAATTCGATGAATACTTATGAGCATTGTGATGTTATACGGTGCACTTAATGCTGTTATTACGCAGCTATCATAAACGGGTCATTTGAGCGATAAGTTTTTTGGAAGGGTTTCGTGCGGAGCATGACCTCATCACTTCTCTCTTGATATGATAGTTTTAAGATGTGTATTCACCACAACACATATAGCAAAATACATTAGTTAGTCTTTCCTTTGTAATTATACATGATCAATTACATCGTGGTCTTGAGTATATTCTTTCTACTACCTTATTCAAGTTAGTGCAAAGACTACCCAATTGAAATTCTGAGCCTTTTACAGATCGTTTTCAGGCAGTTATAAGCCAAGAGTTTAGTCGTTTTCAAGCAGTAAATTAGCCTTTTTCGGAGCAAATGTCTAGTATTTTAAGCCCTTTTAAACGGCTATTTCTGGGCATCGAAACGGCTAATGCAACGGCCATTTTGGGCTTCTCTACTACCTGAACGAGGCTATTCACGACCATTTTTGGCTTTTCCATTGCTTGAACGAGTCTCGTCCTGGCCTTTTTGGGCTTCCTTACTGCTTGATCAAGGCTAATACCGGCCCTTTTGGGCTTCCTTACTGCTTGATCAAGGCTAATACCGGCCCTTTTGGGCTTCCTTACTGCTTGATCAAGGCTAATACCGGCCTTATTAGGCTTCCGTACGACTTATAGTGGGCCTTGCAACGACCTCAAAGAGCTCCAACATCAGATTTTTTATACGATATAAAGAGTTTGTAAGGCCGGGTCTTGTGGCTGCTTCGCCTAATGAGTTCCGATTTGAGGCGAGTGAAGCAGCGGACTTCCGTTTATACTTCTCCGGCTGTAGGTATTGATGATAAGCGGCGCAGAAGTGGGAACTTTTTCTAAAATAAATTTACGTTGTGATATATTAAGATTACTGAACATAGAAGGACTAGAATCGAGGTTTAAGGGGTAACTAGGGTAAAGCACTACAAGTTGAATGCTCAGCGTTCGACAACCCAAGTGTTCCAACAGTTATAAGCTATCATTCATATTTATTTTATATAATGCATTAATAAAGTGCCAATTTGTTGTTATGCTCAGCAGTTAGCTTTTCTGTCCTAGTTTTCATGTTGACTGGATTAATTATTTATAGTATTGTTGAAGATGTTTAACGAACCTTACCTAATCTAACTTAACTAAGTTAGGTTAGTTGAAATTCATTTAGTTCTTTACATTTACTGAAGTAATACGACTTGTACAACATTTACGATTACGAGTCTTTTTACAATCTATTACGCGTCCAAATAGAGGTCGTCGAAAAGGCTTGAAAACGACTTTAAACGACCCGAATGAGCCCGCAAACAGCCATTGACTAGACCTATAAAAGGCCAGTTGAATGAAGAGCCCTTTTCAAGCCCTAATAGGCCAAGTATAGGTAGGAGTCGGTTTGAAGTCGTGATTTTTGGCCCTTTTGGGTCGTTTTCGACCTTTTACGACTAATTTACTACCTGAAAAGGGCGATAATTTTCAATTGGGTAGAACTGAACCTTGAAATTCCACTGTGCACGTATTTATTATCAGGCCTTCAAGGAATAGCATGAAACATCTATCATATAATTTGATCCTTCTTCCTGGTTTTAATTCTTTTAAAACAATATTTTTATTACTTAGGTTTCATGTGCTTTTCAATTTTTCGTTTTCGTGGCGATCACGGATGTGATTCTCTCTGTAAGTTTTTCATCGTGATAAAGCTGTATTTTCTTTGAAAAAAAAAATAACATCCAAATCAAAATGCTGCAAATTTTATTAGCCTTTAATCTCATGGAAGTAAGTGAATGGGTGGATGTGTCATAAAATTCGATGATTATACCACATGCAGCCAGTTTTTTACACTATGATTTTTTATTTGTCCAAGTCTACTTCAAAAACTCCTTTCGATTAAAGAAAAAATAGGTACATTCAGTACATCTTCGAGCTTCATTTACTATTTTAAAGACCAATCCAGATCGAACTTGAAATTATTCAAAAAGTGGCCACCCAATTAACTTGATCGCGTGTAAATACTATTATTTTTTAAACATTTTACTGGCACTTACGTATTACTAGAAGCCAATATCTAGATGGACTTCGGCGTTGCAAATATTCAAACTTCCATCAACGAGGTTGACGATGCTCGGCACGACGACTTCACAGGCCCGCAGCAAGTGGCAATAATCACCTATTCTATTTCGCCGAAGCATCTATGATTTCAGCCGCCTAAGCATAATCTCTGCACTAATCTCTGCACTGGGCGGCTAAAAACACACATGCCACGGCGCAAAAGTTAGACTGGAGTCTGCACTGGGCGGCCAAAACCATACATGCCCCGGCGCAAAAGTTAGACTGGAGTCTGCACTGGGCGGCCAAAACCATACATGCCCCGGCCCAAAAGTTAGACTGGAGTCTGCACTGGGCGGCCAAAATCATAAATGTCCTGGTACAAAAGTTAGACGGGAGTACACACGAGGGAGGAGCTATGGACACTTTCGCTGGCGGGTCTGCACCGACAGAGCGACGCCATGTTTAAAGCATAAGTGTCTCGGTGCTTATTAACACTTTGACCGCAATTGGCTAAAATGAAGTTCAATATTCAATACAAATTTAAAGTTAAAAAAGTAAGCTTTTTTGAAAATAAGAATGGTTGACTAAATCATGCTTTCACTTAGCTTTAATTAAAGTATACATGAAAATTGAGTTTGTGACTACTAATCGATCAGCATCATAAGGAAAATCCTCCAAGGGTGCACGTTGCGGTCCAAGTGTTAAGGTCTGCGCTCACCAGCAATCTACCATCGGCATCACCACATCAGAACACGCTGGCATCAGCTGCAGCTGAAAAGTCAAGCCACAGCCGTGGTCAGAATTGAATCAGGGGAACAGTTAGCATGTGTTTACGTGGGGAAATTTAATTGTATTACAATTTCGTAGTAATTAAATTACCATAGAAATTACCTAAAACTTCAATAACACTGCGGGACCAAACATTACTGCGCTGTATCGGAAATTAAATAGTACTGTGTGTATCTTTCTGCTGGCAGGAAAATTTCCCCTACGAGTTAGTCTGGTTCAACAATGCCGATGCGTCCCGCAAATAATAAATTATTAATTATAATTCAAAATATGAGTGTGGCATACAACTCGGTATCGTGCCCCCTTGATGATAAATACTATTTTTATTTTCACTAGACATCTGCATGTGTTTCGGTTTCAGAAGTGGAACGATCTTACTTACTTATACGTCTCACTGAAGTTTACATTTGCTCCGCTCTATTAATATAAAATCGATGCCGATTCTTAGTTTGTTTTATACTTTATTCTCTAGAGGCTTATTTAGAATTGGGGATTTATATTTTCTTTATATCAGCTGAAATCAGTCACTAATTTCCTAAATCTCGGCACATCTCAATTCTGTGTCTGGTAATTCTTCGCTCTGCATTTTTAATTTCCAGCTTAGTACTGTCACATCTCTTGAGGCTTAAATTTCTCTTTGTAGCAGTTCTATTTAATCCCTGCTAAGAGGCATAACTACGCGACAAACTGTTATCATAGTACTCTGGTAACAGTCCTCACGTAGTTGGTATTACTCTATTAAAAACATCAGGTGATGCATCAGTGTTCATCTCCGCCCCCAAATCACAGAAATAATAGAGATGATCTTAGCGAAATGCTGAGTGCAGCCACCGTAGAGTTTTGAAGAAATGTGTCGTAAGGATCTTCACGAGGTAGTTCGGTACTGCATGCCTCTCACTTTAGCAAGGCTTTCAATCCACTCATCTGAGTGATCTTTAAGTGGGTATATTAGCCTTCTCATGGGGCTGATCACGGGCCTTCCATGCTTTTAACTACGCTGTGTGTAGTCCTTTGTAGCTCACTGGTGCTTCTTGCAGAAGCTTTCAATGCGCGTTATTGTAGTGCGTTGAGCTTTTTGTGATTCCTTGATTTTAAATGTACGAGGAGTTCGCGAGACTCGAACTCAGGACTAGAAATTACCGCGCCAGCACGTTATCGACCGCGCTAACGATCACCCTAAAAAAAGATGATCGAAGCCCAACGAAAGCAATGCTTGGCACAGTGACTCTCAGTGACTTTGAACTCTCCTTTATTTTAATGCAGTGCTTCGAGGCTCTCAGCGCGTGTTTTGTGTGGTGTACTGAACATTTGCACTGGAGTCATGTGGATTTTTGCGACTCCATGTATCGTAATCGTTTGTGCATACGTTTCTATGGCGCTTTTCTAGTGACATTTGCATTTAACCATCATCACCCCGATAACTAAATTTAAATAGATGTGAAATCTGAATAAATCCGCTTTTGAGGCGAGATTTCAGGTATTTTGTAACCTCAATTTTAAGCATTTGCTGCGCAGACATTTGTACGTGGAACGCTGACGTATTATCAACATTAATTTTTAGAGTTCTGTATTTGCACGTTTTCTCGCGGCACTGTTCAACAACACACTGCGTAACTGTGATTTCGTTCACCTTAATAAATATTCAACGTTTAAAGTGGGATTTTTACGTAACTTTAGCGTCCACTTTGCTGATGTCTTATCTTGCCATCCTTCTGTCTTGGCTGTCGAGCTCGGGCGCAGTTCCCTAAACGCTACCGTGCAGGCGGTCCTCTCCGTGTTGCCCATCCCGGGCACGTCATTTTGTCCCGCAGTAACATGCATGACGGATTGTGTGAATTTACTTTGCTGATATCATAGAGCCGTTTGAAACTGTCCTTATATAATCACTTAACTGAAATCGACTATTTCGGCGAAGTAAGCTACCTAAAAGTCATTTTTCACTCTGGGCATACAATGTACAACAGGGAATTTCTGGTTTCATGCAGGCCCAACGCACACAACGCATAAGTTGCGAACGAATGAAAAAAAAATGTACGTAAAAGTAAACTAGTCATTTGAGCGAATCATTATCTACGTTTTTCGAAAGGATTTCGTGCGGAGCCGTGACTTCTTCAGTTCGCTCTTGATAGTTTTGATAGCTCTTTGCTTTAGTGAATAAAGTGTCACAAGTAACCTCGTTTCACTTCTGGGTGAAACCAATATTCTTCTTGGCTTTTATTCCTTACTCGTGCTTCACAACCCAAGCAGGAGGTATTATCTGGTCCAAATAGTGCACAGTTCTTACTACGCCAGCGTGCAATTTCTACCCAACCAACTCTCATTTTCTACACAACCAACTCTCATATTCTACCCAACCAACTCTCATTTTCAACCCAGCCAACTCTCATTTTCTACCCAGCCAACTCTCATATTCTACCCAACCAACTCTCATTTTCTACCCAACCAACGCACATTTCCTACCCAACCAACGCACATTTCCTACCCAACCAACGCACATTCCCTACCCAACCAAAGCACATTTCCTACCGAACCTACACACATTCCCTACCCAACCAAAACACATTTTCTACCCAACCATCGCACATTTCCTACCCAACCAACGCACATTTCCTACCGAACCTACACACATTCCCTACCCAACCAAAACACATTTTCTACCCAACCATCGCACATTTCCTACCCAACCAACGCACATTTCCTACCGAACCTACACACATTCCCTACCCAACCAAAACACATTTTCTACCCAACCATCGCACATTTCCTACCCAAACAACATTCATTTCCTACAAACCAACGCACATTTTCTACCCAACCAACACACATTTCCTACCCAACCAACGCACATTTCCTACCCAACCAACGCACATTCCCTACCCAACCAACGCTCATTTCCTACCCAACCAACACTCATTTCCTACAAACCAACGCACATTTTCTACCCAACCAACACACATTCCCTACCCAACCATCGCACATTTCCTACCCAACCTACACACATTCCCTACCGAACCAACGCACATTTCCTATCCAACCAACACACATTTTCTACCCAACCATCGCACATTTCCTACCCAAACAACATTCATTTCCTACAAACCAACGCACATTTTCCACCCAACCAACTCTCATTTTCTACCCAACCAACTCTCATTTTCTACCCAACCAACTCTCATTTTCTACCCAACCAACTCTCATTTTCTACCCAACCAACTCTCATTTTCTACCCAACCAACTCTCATTTTCTACCCAACCAACACTCATTTTCCACCCAACCAAATCTCATTTTCTACCCAACCAATTCTCATTTTCTACCCAACCAACTCTCATATTCTACCCAACCAACTCTCATTTTCTACCCAACCAACACACATTCCCTACATAACCAACGCACATTTCCTACCCAACCAACGCACATTCCCTACCCAACCAACGCACATTTCCTACCCAACCAACACACATTTTCTACCCAACCATCGCACATCTCCTACCCAACCAACACTCATTTCCTACAAACCAACGCACATTTTCTACCCAACTAACACACATTCCCTACCCAACCATCGCACATTTCCTACCCAACCAACACACATTTTCTACCCAACCAACATTCATTTCCTACAAACCAACGCACATTTTCTACCCAACCAACACACATTCCCTACCCAACCAACGCACATTTCCTACCCAACCAACACACACTTCATACCAACCAACGCACATTCCCTACCCAATCAACACACATTCCCTACCCAACCAACGCACATTTTCTACCCAACCATCGCACATTTCCTATTCAACCAACACACATTCCCTACTAACCAACGCACATTTCCTACCCAACCAACACACATTCCCTACCAACCAACGCACATTTCCTACCCAACCAATACACATTCCCTACCAACCAACGCGCATTTCCTACCCTACCATCGCACATTTCCTATCCAACCAACGCACATTTCCTACCAACCAACGCACATTTCTTACCCAACCATCGCACATTTCCTACCCAATCAACACACATTCCCTACCCAACCAACACACATTTCCTACCCAACCAACACACACTTCATACCAACTAACGCACATTCCCTACCCAATCAATACACATTCCCTACCCAACCAACACACATTTTCTACCCAACCATCGCACATTTCCTATTCAACCAACACACATTCCCTACTAACCAACGCACATTTCCTACCCAACCAACACACATTCCCTACCAACCAACGCACATTTCCTACCCAACCAATACACATTCCCTACCAACCAACGCACATTTCCTACCCTACCATCGCACATTTCCTATCCAACCAACGCACATTTCCTACCAACCAACGCACATTTCTTACCCAACCAATACACATTCCCTACCAACCAACGCACATTTCCTGCCCTACCATCGCACATTTCCTATCCAACAACGCACATTTCCTACCAGCCAACGCACATTTCCTACCCTACCAACGCACATTTCCTACCAGCCAACGCAACTTCCCTGCATCTCCCACTCAACCTCCTGCGTCCATTGAAGCCTCGCTTATTTTTGCGGAGCTTCCCCTCATTTGCGCTGAATTTCCATTGCATATTGGAAGCATGGTCAATTAGTCATTGCCGCCGCATTTTCCAATAAGAGCCACAGCAACGATCGCCCTGGGATGCCGGGACTGCCCCTAGCGCCTGATTATAGGCGTCCTCTTCAGGCGATGTGCGGTACGCGCCTCAACTTGCGCTAAAAGATGATTGCATCGCAGCTTCTGAAGGATTTAACCTCGGA
Organism: Morinoia aosen; assembly: GCA_030386875.1. Classification (NCBI taxonomy): domain Eukaryota; kingdom Metazoa; phylum Arthropoda; class Malacostraca; order Amphipoda; family Talitridae; genus Morinoia; species Morinoia aosen. The sequence goes on from CM059556.1 coordinate 12,115,716, forward strand.
ATATGGCTGCAGCGGCCGCGTCTTCCAGCCAAAGTAATGCTCCTCGTCAGGCCTAAATCGCACTAACTCTTCCTCAGGGTTTGCCTTCCCTCAGATTTTGGGCTGTTCTATTGGAGCGTGATGCCGGGTTTGGTCTGTATGGGTTATCGTTAACGCTGATGTGAGTGTTAATGCTTGTGTTTTGATGTTTTTACAACGTATTGTGTTTTTGGGTTGTTCTATTGGAGGTTATTCTATTTTGGTTGTTCTATTTTGGGTTGCTCTATTGGAGTGTGATGCCGGTTTTGGTCTGTATGGATTATCGTTAACGCTCATGTTTAGTGTTAATGCCGGTGTTCTGATGTTTTTACTACGTGTTGTGTTTTCTGATGTATTTGTGTATCTGCTCTATTGTAATATTGACTGTTATAATCGTAATTTACACTCTCTAGATCTGTCTGGGGTTATTGTTTAACGTTTAAAGCAGCAAATTCAAACGTATTCAAATCATCATATTTTCGTTTAATCTAATTATGGCATTGTTTATGTTTAATCATTATATAGATTTACTTCTTGTCCATTAATACCCCTACTGTGAAAAAATTTTTGGATTAATAACTTTTTTTATAACCAGAAAGGTTCAAGACTTCAAGCCCCTGACCGCGAGTCACTCTTGAAACACACAACACCAAAGAATTTTGTGCAATACTTCGATCTTGGAGTTTTTTTGCTAAACACGCTGCTCATAATATTAAAGATATTATTTGTTGTCGTCGATTTATATTTTATCTTAAGTGCAATTTCCGTAGAGGATGCAAAGAGAAGGAAATGAAAAAAGGGGAAAACTGAAGGAAATGTGAAAACAAAGGAGAAAGTAGTTACGCGCCATGAACGAAGCCGTGAGATATGACCTGCCCCTCGAAAGAGATACGAGATTTGAAACCAAATCGACCCAGAAAAATTGAGCAGAAAGCAACGTATTTCCCCTTTCTTCAACCCTCCATGCTTCCAATACAAAATGATTAGTTCTCCACATTATCATCTACAACTGCAACTAAAATAGCAACTGTTCCCGAAAACAAGGAAGCAGAAAGCCAATGCAAGGAAAGTGAAGCACGCCATCACAACCCTGTCTCCAAGAGGTCAAGATAACTGCATTAACGCTGTCCTCACAAACAACAACCCAATTTCACAACATAATGCCTCCATACGTGCTGGATGCGAGGCAAGCCTTGGGGAATACAGAAGACCGATAGCACCACATTTAGCAAAGCCTGTATTTTACTTAGGGGGAACGGCGTCGTGATTATAGCCATTTTTCTTTTTATAATAATAAAATTGCTTCGAAAAAGTTTTTTTCTGATTCTTTGATCTAAAGCGAGGGAAATTTCTTTCAGAGCGGCAGAGGGAGAAAAGTTATAGAGAATAGTACGTATACATACATAGTAAAAAGGGTAGCTTTTTCAATGCGCATATGCAAATTATATCGCCGTTGAGAATCAATAATATTGTCCATCGAAAGCTCTCCATTACCGTAAGGATTATGTTCAAGAAATATTGTTGCATGACAATTTAGTCTCATACCTTATCTGGATTCGAGTAAAAGATGAACGAAGACAAGAACCAATTGTTGACTGCACGGCTTTGCACTCGAATTATAGAGCAAATAAATTAATTTCATGAGTTGCACATCTCCACCAGGGTGAATCAAATCCTGAGTGTTAGTTACTTAAAAATAGAACCCTATCATGTTTACACCCACTGTTTGCGAGTGATGTCTAGAATAAATGCGATTCCATAACGTATGCATAGGATTTTGATGGCGAAACCTTTGGTGGAACTCGCCTGCGCTCTCATGGGAACAATTCTTCTCGCGCTGCAAAAGGCAGGACTTGGAAACAGCGGCCCATAGCAGGCACATGCAGCACATGCAAACTTGAAACAGCCTTTGATTATCTAAGCTTTAAACTCACAACGACGACAGGGACGAAATGACGAAGCAGTGAATCCAAAAATTAGCCACACGATTGGAATTACAGGCAGGATTTATTTTTCACATCAAAAATAACTCTAAAGAGTATTACGAGTTTTTTTAGCTCATCTGTTGCTTATGCAGTAAATGGCGAGTGTTTGTGGGTAAAAATTAGCATTAGCAAAGCGACATTTACTTGGAAACATAATTTTAAAGCCTGCATTTTATTTAGGGCCAAATTTTTGAGCCAAATTTCTGCATGATACAAAAAACTACCATTATGGATCATACTTCCTAATCATATAGGCCTACTCAAACTTTTTTCACTAATAAATTTATCGTCTGATCGTCTTTGCGAAGTGAGAAAAATTGAACTCAAGGAGACAAAAATTTAATCCATCAAAACAGCTTCCAATTTGCTGGTATGACGTCTAAGCCGGTCACGTTCCGGATAGAATTAGAAAAAATGCAAGGGGAATCTCACACTCGTCAATTAAAAACTTGTATCAATGAGCATTCAAGCTTTAAATGTGTGCTCAAACTGTAAACTGAAAACTATATCATAAAACCCAAGGCCTACATTATCAAACATGATGTATGCTAGATCAAGCGCGACCGAAAGCATATTAAATTCCTGCTATAGTTTTACAAGTAGAAAGAATGGCTAATGGCACTACTTAACCTTACACCTTACTGATAAAACTGGGTACGAAAGCAAAGGAGACTACGAGATGCACATCAACATTGACATCAGGATAACAATCATTACAATCCGCATTCAGACAGCACTACAGAGAAAGAGTCAAGTCTTGCGTTTGTACAGTGAAGCCCGCGCTGCACGATATTCAGTAAAGCAGTAGCGTCCATAGTGAAGGTAGGCCACTGGTGGCCGCAGCCTAGATGGTGACTGAAACTGATTTGTGGCGGCTGAAACTGCCTTATGGCTGCGCAAAAATTTCTAGTGGATGCGCAAAACTGCCTTGTGGTTGCGTAAAACTGCCTTGTGGCTGCGGAAAACTGCCTTGTCGCTGCGCAAAATTGCTTTGTGGCTGCGTAAAACTACCTTATGGCTGCGCAAAATTGCCTTGTGGCTGCAGAAAACTGCCTTGTGGCTGCGCAAAACTGCCTTGTGGCTGCGCACAACTGAGGTGCTTCACGCCCGACGTTTGCGCCGCAGACAGCTACTGGGGCTAAGGGGACATTTTGCGCAGCCTCTACGCAGTGCAACCACTTCAAGAAAAATGACTCATGCGCTGATTGTGGGCTGCCTGTAACAATAACCATAGAGATTTTTATTAGGGCTCTAGCGATGAATGAGAGCGTACTTTCTTTGAGGACTATTTAAAGTTCTTCAAATTCAAGACCAGAGAAGAAATTCCCTCCAAATTGCTCGTTAAATGCAGTGTTCAGGTATAAAATCTTTAAGAGCTTGAAAAGGGGGGGGCAGCACTTCACATACTTTAGTTCCTCATCAAATTACTTCCAGGCAGGGAAACGGATGGGATGGCAATTGTTATCACAATTTGAAGAGAACCGGGCATATTTTGCTATAATACCTTTGCATTATTTTCCTATCTTTGAGGCGAATGTTGATGTGCAAACATTTAAGGAACTCTTATTTTGGAACATTTTTTCATCACCTTAAGTCAGCAGTGAAATTCTGCTAGCAATTTTTTTGAGGGCACGCTTTTCGCTTACAAAATTTATCATTAAATTTTTAGGGTAAGAAATTCTCAGTTCACAAAATTTTTCTTGAAACTCTAGTTTGTCGGTGCGTTCTAGAAGGTGAAAATTTTTCTAAGTTATGGAATGCTCCCTTCGTTCGCAGTAATCTCATTATTATAAAACGAAAATTTTTTGTACGTCACCATTTGTCAAATTGCTTCATGACATTTCCCATTTTCCATAATCATACATCGGCTCAATTTAAACTCAAAATAGTGCACCCTCAAAATAGTGGATTAAGAATCTATAGCGTAAAATCTCACAGGCACCAGAAAATTTCTAACAAAGATAAGCACTGTTGAGACCAGTTTTTTCTTCGTGTGGCGCACAATATAATTTGACGGTATCCCATCACCTGGGACAATTACTGTACTGGGAGAGTCTCCTGAAACTAGTTCACAAGTTGAAATTCCTGCGCATGCCTTGAACCTAAATAGGTTTGACGATATCCCATTTTCCCGGACAATAACTGTACTGGGAGAGTCTCCTTAAATAAGTCCACGAGTTGAAATTCCTACGCAGGCCTTGAACCTAAATAGGCTTGACATGGCTGGTGGCGGCTTAGTAGCACCGTCGCAGGAGCTCACGGCATTATGATGCTGGTCGGGAGGCACTAAAATATTTATACTCCCCGAGGGTGCCGCTCGAATATTGGGCAGGCGATGGTCAACTTTGTCTCTTACAAGAACCCGAAGTCTTCCAACTGCTTTTTATTTCGACCACGAAAACTTGATTAGGCCCGGACATGATCGAGGTGATCACGCAGTTGTTATTCTGTGCGCCGCAACCTTAAAGGTTCGAGCGCTAAACTTTTACCAATTTCAAGCGCTTCACTGGGCCGTGCTTTGAGTCAGTGCAGTCAGTAGCTCTTACGTTGATTTTACACTTGTTCGTCGTAGCGAAGTTAGGTATTTTTGCTACATCTGAGGTGACGCTAATCAGAATTTCGAGATTGGCCTTTTTGTGGCCAAAATTTTCAAATTAGATTTAAAAATGTCGTACGATAGAATTTTGTCCACAAAAAGACCAATCTGATATACTTGCACGAATGTGGTTTAAAAGTATGAACATATTTATCGTAAGTATCCATATTCGTTAGTAACATTTTTATCAGCGAGTTTCCTCAGTGACTATAATTGAACTCAAGTGCTAATGTGATAAGCTGCGTTTGAATCTTGAATCGTTGATAATCAAAAAGAAAAAAACGTCAAGTGTCTGCATTAACTCCGTAACTAAGTTTCTCTCGGCGTAACGAAACATCGATTCGCAAAAATGAAGCTCGAGCTTAATGAACACGATTAGATACGAAAAAAGAATGAAGCATCGCTTCAGCAGCTGCCGAGCGTCGCAGTCTCGGGCTGCTGATCGTGATGTCAGACAACTATTACTCACAGCCACCAGAGTGGATACGACACATTCAGAATCGTAAATATTTACTGACAAACTCCAACTTAATAGTTTCAAACGAGATAGCGGTCGTTTTGCAGACGCGTAGCCCTGCTTTGAGTGTTTTTACCCTCCTCAACAATGTCATTTCGATTATACGTTCTTTTCTATTGGGGCCCATGGACACTATTTGTGAACGAGGCAGCATCCAGTGTATCAAAACTGCTTGGATTCCGATATGGCCCAATGAACTACGCTTATAATATTTTTCATATTTGTACCGCTCTGAAACGCTCGATTGGTACGTCAGAATATTTGGGGACTACCCGACCACTCACAATTGGCTAAGGCGCTTCAAGCGCATTCATTGTGATCGCAAAGACGAATTCTCCGGCTACTGACTCCAAAATCTCATTATTTCATCTGAACAGAAGTTTACAGACTGACAGAATCCTTGGAATCTTCTTGATAGTATTTGGCTGTGATTTCTGGTTCGGATGCTGTCCTCAAAGACGAGTAACACGTGTGGGCTCACTTCATCGAAGCCAAGATTTTTTGTTGCTCTCGATTAATTGATCTCGTACTCTTTTTTCCATGAAAGGGAAATTAGATCGAACAGCTAAAGGCGCTTTCCAGTAGCTGAGATCTTGACTCAATTTCGTTGACATACTCAATATTTCTTCTATTCTGTCGATATCTTGCCGTAGGGTTAATGACCACAATTCTACAGTGTATTCCAGTTGTGTTCCAAGTGCCGTATAGCACGGCAGCATTGCGTTCTTTGACTTGTAGTCGATGTTTCTTGCTATGAAACAAAGAACTCTGCTAACATTTTCAATATTTCTGTACTTGCATGTAGCGTATGAAAATTTTGAGGATAGTGATTCCTACATTTCTTCACTGCTCAACCATTACAATCATGCATTGTACGGAGAAAGTTCAAGTATAAGTTCCAAGGAGCATTATTGACCACTTGTCGATGTTAAAGCTAGTTTACCTGGCATCGGAAAATCAGTTCGAATAAACGTAACGAAATTAGTAAAACGAATATCTTTTGCCTCATTTCACGTTACAACAACGGATTATAAACCAGATTTGGTACCATTGGGTGAGAGATGATGGTACTCGAGCGCGAGTGCTGGTATTTCTCTTAAATATTGACGCTGATTAATCTTTAATCTTGAACGAAATGATATGGGGCTCTATATTGAGAGGATTTTGTACAAGCTCAGATGAAAATGGAAACCCACTCTAATGTTCACAATAATTCAGGTAGTAATGTGTCCCTACTCGCTGAAAATAGTTGAAATCCTAACTGCGTTAAATTTTATACTATATTACACTGATTTAGTATTTTTAAGTTCGCTTCTACATAATTAACTGTCGTTGTCCTCTCCTAGAATAAGAGGTCATTTCGAAAAATCAAAACTAAATATTTTTATAATTTTATTCCCACTCACTCTCATTGAAAATTTACCGTATCCCCAAGATCCTGAAATTTTTATCGAGGTGGCAAGCTTTTGTCTCGACTGTCGTTCGTTCTCAGCGCGAGGTTGATGAGACTCTCCGATTTCTTAACCGTAGCCGCAGAGTCGCTGGTGTGAGAGTCCCTCTTGGGGTCGTGTTAACTGGCGCTTGTCGGGAGCGGTCCCTCGCTGGTTCACGCTCTAACTACTACAGCTGGTCTGTCGTAAGTGGTAGCGGCAGCGAGGTAAATATGATTGATAGTGACTGCAGCTGGTATGTCGTACGTGGCAGCGGCAGCGAGGTAAATATAATTGATGGTAACTGCAGCTGGTCTGTCGTACGTGGCAGCGGCAGCGAGGTAATTATAATTGATAGTAACTGCAGCTGGTCTGTCGTACGTGGCAGCGGCAGCGAGACATATAAGTAACGGCAGCTGGTCTGTCGTACGCATGGTAGCGGCAGCGAGACATATATAATTGATGGTCACTGTAGCTGGTCTGTAGTACGTGGCAGCGGCAGTGAGACATATATAATTTATGGCAACTGCAGCAAATTAGTTCTACAGTGGAAGATGGCAACTGCCGCCACAGTAACATAGATCACTGATGGAAAATGGCAGGTGCTACCGTACAATCAAAGAAGACGGCATCGTCGGCCAGACAGTTACGGATGACGACAATCGAGGGTCGCACGGTGGTATTTGGCCCTTGTCTCTCGATTTGCAGTTGAGTGGAACACGCGCCTCTCAATGGAAACTCGCCAAAGCAAGCTGGAGGGTTTATAAAGTCATCACTGAACGCTTCTGGAGCGCTGAACACACGCTCGGGGTGCGTTACAACCGAGGGCGTTTTTGCAGTTTCTCGTGGCGGTAAGTGCAGGCAGTGCTGATGAAGGCTGTATTATTTGCTTTCGGTTCCACTGGGTGCCATTTGAGTTGGTGGTGAGATGAAAATATTCTTATGTGGTATATTAATATGTATTTTGAGAACGCACTCGCAGATATGATGAGACCTGAATTGCCGAATTTATGAAGTAGGAGTGTCGATTATCACGATATTTTCGATAACTTGAATTATGTTATTCGGATTTCAAACCGACGTTCTATATGTTATACATATGATCATTGCATATTGGTACATGAACAATATGAGAGTTTTCATTTTGATCCGATGACTTCTTTTCATAGAAGTAGTGTTCCCGTTATACAGTAGTTTTTTTCAGACGGAGACATGTGAAAAATTCCGAAAGAAGTTTACACGTGATGGATCACAGTACCTGGTCCTTTTGTCAATTGCACTCTCTATTCCTTGCTAGCCATGAAATACCGTTGTGTGATTTACGTAGTCTTGAAGCGAGAAATTTTGTTCTATAATTATACCTTCATACTAGAGAAATCTCTTCACAGATGATTTTAGGGGATAAAACCAGAATTTGGAGAACACTTTCTTGAATTATGAAATAGAAACCAGGTAACCACCGTTTTTAAACTGTAAAATGGAGCTAGTGTTATTTTGAAAGTGAATGCGAGGACCTCGTGAAAGTTTTGTATCGAAGCAGTCCAATTTTGTACGCAGCGAAGGCGCATGTCGGAGGTGAGTTGTAACCTTGTTCGTCGCTCAGCGAAGTATTTGTTAATAACTCTGAAAAAGTCGCGATGTTTGAGGCCGCTAACGATCCTTTCGCTTTTGTTTGCCTTGGAAATATGCATGAAGCGAAATAAAGTGGAAAAAAGGGTACAAAGCGACCGTCAAAATCCTAAACGACCGCTTTGACAGGGCCAATTTTTCAGGAGTGTCTGCGATGCGCCAGCGCCGAGCGCAAAAATCGTCCAGAAAACTGATCACCTTTTGATTTTTGTTATTTCAATGGAAAAATAAATATTTTCTGATTCGGGGCCAGGAAGATAGTTACGCGGCGTTGGCAGGCAAAACGAATGAAGACTTTTAATTAAGGCCTCCCGCGCTTGGCCATTTAATTGAAAAATTGCCAAAGGACTTGAAAAATGTTTTTTAGATATACTTCGGGGGACTACGGTGGAATAAAAATTGACCTCCCCAGCCATCATTTTTGCTAAAAACTTTTCAATCTTAAATGTGAAATTACTTATTTTTAAAGCAGTTTCTTCATTTTATGTTTGCTTAGAAATACTGTTTGCCCTGTTTGTTAGTCTTGATGTAGTTGTTAACAACGCGTATAAGTAAGCGACACGAAAAACGGAAGTCGAGTCGGGGTCGGCGATCATCACAGTTCAAATTAAAATCACTGTGGGTTAATAAAGCCTCCAGGCGCTTTATGAAACTGCCAGTTTTATTCGAGGTATGTAAAAAAATAATTAAAAAACTTAAATGAAGCAGCAATTGTTAGTCGCACTTTCTAAGTTTCAGAAAACCGAATTTGTGGTCTTCTTTCCGCCCCTTAACTGTCTCAACAGACGCTGATTCTTGAGTTTGCTCTCGGATTAAGAGTGAAACACAGCAACCAGATTTGAGTGATTCCCCAACTTATAGTTGTATTTTAATTAAAGAGTAGTTTTTGAATAACAAATGGTACTATATAAAGTTAACACAGCTTTCACGCAAATGCATCACCAGTGTTTTTGCAGTGCAATTTATTCAACGTAAAAATCTTTGTAAATCATGAAAATGCACAGAGGCCTTCTTTATCCACAACTAAAATTTACTGCAGATCGTTTTCTTTTATCTACTCAAGTTTTTGAATTTGTGGGGAAAAGTTCCGCTTGAAAATTCAACATTGGTCGACGACAATTATTTCCCATTGGAGAACTTAAGCAATATTTTCCGTATTCATCGCATTGTTCAAAAAAAAAAAAGAGTCGAATAATATTGGATCATTTTGGTCTCATGATGGCTCATCCATGGGCCTTGCTGTGCGTGAACAAAACAAAGCCACCGTCAAACGTAGCTTTGTTGCTTCACATAGAGCCAAGCTTTCGTTTACATAGAGCAAATCACAGTTCTATTTTGCTCCGCAACTGACTAGGCTATTTCGAGTGTTTCAACTACACTCACATTGTCTTCCTTGACTCTAAAGTTATTTTTCAATTTGCACACAATTTTTCAATTGGTCTCCGTTTCTTTATTTCCAAGAAGGCTTATCCTTTTGCATTGTATTATTCAATCCAAGTTAGTTCACCTTGTACTCCCCATAAGTTGTACATGCACTATCCATAGAATTTATTAACACAGTTTTTCTACTGACTTCCTTCAAATTTAGCAAATTTTTCTCACAAGTTTTCAGTTGGGTTTTTCGTGTGTTCTTCCAGATTTACGTGAATATTGCATAGCCTTGCATCAGGTCTTCATACAAGTACTCTTCATCTGCTATGGATGACTTTTTCTCGCAGTACATGATTTTCTACGATGTGTTTCTCACACATTCAAAGCATTGATCAAAAATCGTCTAGTTAACTTCAATGATACATTTGCTTCCTGAAACACTGGCCCAGGAAAAATCCACTGACTGAAGAACACTAAGATCGTAGTTGCCATAACACAGAAGTTTGCACTACGTGCTCTCTATTCCACCGGGTGCCATTTGAGTTAGTGGTGAGATAAAAATTTTATAAAATGGTATATTTACACTTTGGCCGCCATTGGTTAAGCCGAAGTTCAATAATAAACTCCAATTTAAAATCAATTATAGTAAGCAATTTTGGACATAGCTACCATGAACTGGATCACAGCTCTATTTAGTTTTAATTAATTATTTATAAAAATTGGGCTTATTACTACTGGTTGGTCAGCAATACTATAAAAATTCCCTCCTTGGCCACCGGTGGTACACGTTGCGGTCAAATTGTTAACCTATAGTTTGAGATCGCAGTCACGCCGCGCTACGTCCGGCCACCGTCGCGCCGAGGCAACACGCGTCAGTTGTCACGGTTAAAAAGTTCAATTATTGATGCCTGTAACTCAATGGCGCCGTGTTGGTGTAGCTGCTGATGGGCGTACGTGACTGAGAGCTGGAGCATCACGTAATTGCTACACACTTCACTATTGTGATGTGTGTATCCTAAGTGGAAATAAGCCGCAGCAGTTAAAGTGTGGTAGAAAAACAGTCTCAATGCCTAACTGACGATGGCGATTTCACAACTAAATTGTCACTGATGATATTTCTGAGAGTCAAAGTATTTAATAACAACTGCACAATGTGAATGAATGTATTACTATTTGTACATAAGAGTATGGAAGCCTTACCTATAAGAATAACACTGTATTTACACCTCCGTTAAGGGGAGGGATTTATTTACATCCGTATGGAAAAAAACGGGTATTAGCGTGGATGATTTTTAATTCTATTCAATACTACTGCAGTAAGGTGACCTACTTTTTCCTCCTTCGATTAGAACACCAGCTCGGTGCACCATTTGAATTACCACGGCATCCATGCGGATTTTGAGTGCATTCCTTGAAGAGAGCAACGAATCGAGCTTGAGGCAAACGCCGAGCAACCATCCTTGTTTCTTTTATATATCAATGACGTTGCGAGATGGGTTCTTCAGTAACATGAGTAAATGAGTTCAAATTAAACTATTTGTATTATGTTGATAACGCGCTTATATGACGATACCATATGTATAATTCTGATACCAAACAAAAGATTAGTTTTGTTATAGCTTTCTAATAGCAATATTCGTTATTTTCAGAGATAGAACTAAGGCGAAGAAACCTTGCAATAGGTACACAGGCTAATTATTCAAAACACACAATAATTTGAGGGTGAATGATAAATAAACGCGCCAGAGCGGTAGTGGAATACGTTTATGAAAAACACCGCCATTTGCTGACGGTTCAGGTCACGCGAAAAAATTAATCTCTGAGCTTTAAAACGAGCACGAGCATAAATTAGGTCCAAAAATACGCGCAGCTCAGCTTTGCAGGCTCATAAATGATTGCAAGTTAGCATTTAAGGTTCGCACGTGAGTGAATGCGAGCAGGTCTCAAATAAACGCACAGAAATGCTCAAGTCTCTTCGCCAACGAATATTAATGCCCCGCAATAAAAACTTGAGCATCAACGTGTCGGGCAGATTTTCAAGTCGCAATCCCCCAGAATCCGTCCTGACCAGCGGAGAGAGACTGGGCTCCTTATAAAGCACGCTTCTCAAAAGACCATAAATATCTCCACCACATCGAGTGAATTTAATTTTGCCTTTTATAGGGCAATAAACTTTATTTTGGGCATTAAAGTATTTCCGGGCTAGAATAATAAAATGCGCTCTGAATACTGAAAATATTCGTAATTCATGAGCCATTCGAGGGCCAGCTGCGCAGAGCTGAGTGAGACTCGTCTGACTTGAGCAAGTGCTACACTCGCGCCTTGCGTGCGTCCTGAGGATTGTAAGGAGCAGAGTTTTAAAATACGACCATACGGCTCGAAAAAAATAGTCTTTTCTTAAGAAGCGTGAAAATTTAATAGCATGATGATATATTAACTCGTATGCTTAAATCTCTTCGAAAACATTGTGGGAATAGTTGAAATGCCGTTCTTTCACACCGATACGTTAAAGCGCAATTTACCTTGTGGTAAATTGTCAGCGAACGCGTAAGGTTTCCAGGAGATAAGGGTTTTTTCATAGGCTGACCTAAGTTTTATTCGAGTAACAGATCCAACTGCTACATCTCGTTGTGGTTGAAGTCTTCGCAAAAGTAGAAATATTTATTTTCCAATTTTTCAACTTTCCGAAACAGTTGAAGTTCATCACGCGTTAAATTTCGGAGGAATTCATTCAACATTTTTTATTGGTAGAATGTCAATTGTTAAAATAAAATACCTCTGAAGTCTATATAACGCAACGTTTCGATGAACAAACGTCATCATCAGGGAAAAATGTGAAAAAATTTATTGTTTTCTCAGGCCATCTCGCCTTAGTTCAAAAGAGAGCAAATTATTAGAGAGGTCGCTCTGACGGTAGAACTCGCCGCCAACTCGCCCTGCATCACTTCACACACGCAACAAGAACGGCGGTGTGCAGACATTCACGCTTTTTGCCCTGAGCTCTGCTAAATTTGAACAATCGAACTTGCTGACGCCAGATTTTGCGACTTAAAGGAAACTAAAAAAATAATATCGAAGTTTAGTAGATGAAAAACTGGGTCAACCGACGATCCACGTATTTTGTGTTGCTTCTGAATGAAAAAAAAACACGATATTACCATTTTTCTTGAAACTTTTGGATCAAATACAGTTTATTCGTTAAAATGAAATGTAGGAGAGCGTCTTTCTTCATACTAGGCACCAAAAACTTGAATAAACCTAATGGGAAATATTTGTTAACATGAAGTGGACGATGATGTAGTTTATTCCCAACGATAATTTAAAAATGATCACTTTTGTTAGAATGGAGTATTTAGAAACATCAAATATTAGACATCTTTTCAAATAAAGTCTCTAATATCGGGTGCTGGTTCAGCTTTCATTAGCTTAAGGAACTTTACCTCTCAAAACCAACCGGTTTTAAAAAATTAATGATAGTTTTGAAATTCTGACACACGAACAACAATTAACTTTCCACATTAATCCAAAGGACAGGGGAATTTTCAGATTTGATTCCAAACCTTTTTTTAATAATTGAACGATAAACTTTCAAAAGAAAGAGTTTACGGTGAAGCTCTCCCCAAACTACACCAGCTCAAGACGCCCATCGAGGTAGAAATCCACCACATCGCACCTGATCTCAACGAACAGCCTGCGTAATCGTGCCTATTCTTGTCCACTCCCGGAGGCGCGGCGCCTGAGGCATATTGTATTCAGAGAATAACAAATTAAAAATAGTGTTTCTCAGAATCGCACATGTGCATTGTTTTAATTTCCGATATTGAGCGAGTTATTAAAGATTCTTTTAAAGAGAATCCCCCGCAATTTAAAAGAATCTTTAATAACTCGCTCAATATCGGGTATTAAACAATGCACATTTTCAAACACCAAATCGGTCTGTGTTTCCAGGAACGAAATAGCATTTCGAAGGAATCTTAATGTAATGGGAAGATACTTGGCTGGGCAGTTAAACTTAAAGTCACCAACAGTATTCAGGAAGCCTCATTTTATACCGCGGTAAATATTCGATTCAATTATTTCTTTGATTCCCAAAAATTAATGGCGTATAATTTGTGACACACATTTAGAATGTTAATTTTATGAAGTTAAACTTAGGCTTTCTCAACGTTAATGCATTCTTTTTTGTTCAGTCGATGTTCAAACTTAACTTACACATTAAAAGTTGAAAACATATTCAACTGACATCAAAACACAATTTGTGGCTCTCTAGAGCTCTGCCAAGGGCGTCAAAACTCCAAGTTGAAAATGAACCAGCATTTGTAACAGCAGCTGAACAACCACAGAACTGCAGCTGTACAACTTCACTGCAACTACATGACAACTTTGCTGCAGCAACTCAAAAATACAACGGCAGCTACAGAAAAACACAACTGCAACTGCAAAACAACACAACCGCAGTAGTGCAACAACATACCCGTAGGTGTGCGACAACACAACTGCAGCTGTACAACACCAGAACTGCAGCTGCACAACACCACAACGGCAGCTGCACAACACCACAACTGCAGCTGTGCAACAGTGATGAGACATCTTTGATGCGGTAAGGGAGTTTCAAATGAACAACCAAACTACAAATCACCAACATCAGAGTACCTCTAAATAATTTTTAGTCTCCGAGAAATTCCCACCGTGAAGTTTTCTCACGCTCTAAAACAGTTCTCGTTGGTAATAGTTAGTCCTGTTAGGATCACTGATCGCACGTGTGTGCTATTTTGCCACTAAACAAGCAAGGCTTACTGTTTTTTTACAACATTCAAAAGGCTGCACAAGCATTACAACGCCTGTCCCCTAGTCTGCGTAATAGAATGTAAATTTCTTTACAGGTATGGAATTTTCTCAAAATTGTAGATGAAAAAAAGATCCGCAGTGCAATGTGCACTTGATTCTCACCAGGTGTGGACGTTCGCCTAGCCAATAATTTAGCGCTCACCTCTCCTTCTTTCTTATATTTCGCTCCTCTGAAACGAGCATTTCTTCCTTTCGAAGCTCTTTCTTTGGTGCGCTTTGTCGTGCAGGGCGAGCGAGGGTGTCCTTTTGTTTTGATTTAAGGCTCGCATTTGAATGCAGCAAGCGGCACTTCTCAGCTCAGAAATTTGTCATTATTTGCCTCCGGAGTCTGTCTTTGTCGTACAAATTACGCTCACTCCGCTAAAGTATTCAGAGCGACTCTCATATATAATTTTTTCACTATACAAACACAAGCGAAGTAGAGTGCTTTAGGCACCCTGCGCGAGTTCTTTTCGTGTGTGAGCCAATTTTTTGTGCAGAAAAGCTTGACAAGTTAGACATGTCTAGGTTCAGCCTGACGTATGCACCGTATTCCGTGACGCACCAATTGCGCGCACGAATTTACAAAGGAGTTCATTTCTCCGAAGTGCCCATACTCATGAGGGAGTGGAACTCGCATCGCATGTGAAATGAGCTCTCCATAGAATCACAATTCACATGTATGATAATGTCATTGAGGCACCAAATTACCTAATCTGCACATTTGAAGAACTGTGTTCATTACGTTAACCTGTTACTTTTTCACTCATAACAGTGCGCGATAGCATTTATTTATTAGGTACAGATAAACAGTGAACATTAAAATATTGATACGACCGTATTTCTCAATTCCTAGAGTGTGTGCAATTCTAGAAAATAACGAGTGCTGAGAATTGTGCAGCAGCATTAGGAGTGAGCATGACACGTCAGCATTAGTGCTGAGTGCGACGTCAGCAATAGCGCTTTCAGATGTCAGCGACAGGGCTGAGCGGAACATGGCAGCCTTAGTGCTTAGCACAGCTCATCAGCTTTAGTGCTGAGCGTGACACATGAGTGGTGCTGAGTGTGAGATATCAGCAATAGTGCAGAGTGTGAGATGTCAGCAATGGTGTTGAGTGTAAGATGTTAGCAATAGTGCTGAGTGTGAGATGTCAGCAATGGTGTTGAGTGTAAGATGTTAGCAATAGTGCTGAGTGTGAGATGTCAGCAATAGTGCAGAGTGTGAGATGTCAGCAATAGTGCTGAGTGTAAGATGTCAGCAATAGTGCTGAGTGTAAGATGTCAGCAATAGTGCTGAGTGTAAGATGTCAGCAATGGTGTTGAGTGTGAGATGTCAGCAATAGTGCTGAGTGTAAGATGTCAGCAATGGTGTTGAGTGTAAGATGTTAGCAATAGTGCTGAGTGTGAGATGTCAGCAATAGTGCTGAGTGTAAGATGTCAGCAATGGTGTTTAGTGTGACACGGCAGCAATAGTACTAAGCATATTATTTGCGTAATAAGAGCTGCCTGAATATTTTATAAACTTTATATAATGTGCAGGTCACACAGATTCTTAACGTGTTAATTAGTGCATTGTCGTTTTGTGATAGCTTTCTTCTTGCTAATACATAAAATCTCATATATAACATTTTTCTAGATAACGCCTATATTGAGAATTCGAATTTCAACGCCATGAAAGTCATGCATCCGCGAGTTGTCAATAGAATTATAGCGGTCGTTAGGTTAAATAGCTACTCTTTATACGAAACTCGGGACAAAATTTTGTGGTTCTGTTCTTTTTTTGCGGTTCTGACCTTGTTTGTGATTTTGCTCTGTTTTTGTCATGTTCCTATTAGTGATGCCGTTCGTGTTCGTTGCCACATTCTTCCTCATAATCATATTCCTCTCTGTTGTCACATTTTTCGCTGCTGTTTTCCAGTGTTCGTCGTGCTATTCCCGGGCCGTGAAAGCACGAGACGAGCGACAGGCGTCTCGACAACCCATTTCTGGTGGCAGCTTAGCGGCGGCGAACACAAGCTCGCCACGGGCAGACATCATGAACACAAGGCGCGCTGAACTTGAAGACATCAGGACTTTCGACATCGCTCAATTTGCCGATGTTTGATCATTGAGGAGTCTTAGTTTGTACAACTTGAAAAGCTGTGCAGCTTGTACAGCTTGTACAACTTGTATAACTTTTGCAGCTTGTACACCTTGTACAGATTGTGCAACTTGTATAACATACGCAGCTTGTACGACTTGTACAACTTGTAAAGCTTGTGTAACTTGTATAACTTCAACAGGTTTTGTAACTTGCACAGTGTGTACAGCTTGTGAAACTACAACAGCTGTACGGCTTGTACAATATTGAACAGGCCTTATCCTTCAAGTGTACACAGACCAACGACATAATTCATCACGTGAACTCCAGAACACAACGTTAATAAAAATTCATCATTCACATATCAGGCAGCACATCAATAGGTGCTCAAAAACGCAACTACAGCCGTACAACAACACAACTACAGCTGTGCAGCAACACAACTGCAGCTGCACGAAAACACAAATGCAGCTGCGCATCAACGAAACACCTGCTAGACGAAAACAAGAACGCATTTGCTCAATAACACAACAACAGCAGTTCAATAACTCAAATGCAGATAAAAAACAAAACAACGACTATAAATCGCGACACAATAACACTTTCATACACGTACACAATGACGTAACTGCAGCTGCAGAAAATGCAACTACAGTTGTACAATAACTGAAGTTCTGCTATTGCTCAATCACACAACCACAGTTGCTCAGTCAGCAGACTGCGTGACCTCTGCTTTGAAAGACAGTGATTAGTCACTTCGGGAAATCGTATTAATTTGCAACGAAGCACGTTTTCCAGTACACCAATTAGTGCACGCAAAGCTGGATGCGTGCATTGATATGCTTAGTTTTCTAACTGTATTATATAGGTGGTAATGAATATTCTAGGTGTATTTTGCAAAACTAGGAATATCTAAAAAATAAAAAGTTGTGCGTTTATTTATGTTCCATATATCTATTATCCTTATCAATCACATCGTCCCATCAGTCAGTGCGCTCTCTCTAGGTTTCTGTCACAAAATAAGCTTGGTTTTTTTAGAAAAAAAGTTGACATTATTTCAACTCCGATGCTTAGTAATGCTTAGCTCCTCAAAATAACTCTGCAAACTTCTGAAAAGATGATAACTTGATGTAGGTTTGACTACATTTCAACTTCCCTTTCAAGTGATCAACATAAATAAAATCCATCAAAATAAACAAGCAACTTTCAAAAAAGATGACTCGCCATGACAACTCCTAGCGCAGATGAGCAGTCGCGCTTGCCCTATTGGGTTTGTAGTCATGAAACGAAATCTCTCCCCTCACATTTGTAAATGAAAACTTTTTTCCGCAAAGTTGGTCTCACGCGTCTCAGTTGATTGAAATACATTCAGCAACTATGTTTTGATTGTTCCTTGACAGCTCAGAAAAGATAATATACGGGACCCACTAAATTCTTCTCAGAAAGTTTAAAAACACACCAAACTCTGCACAGAAAATTTACGAGATCCACCATCCACTGCACGAAAATATTCAGGACCCACCCTACACTCGGCAGCATCGTTTAAGACTCACAACAGATTCTACAGAACCTCCTATGGGTGAAAACCGTTTCGATGTTGTGGAGTTCGCATGCTTTGCGGTCCAGCTACAGTCTTTCATACCCTACAGTATTGTTTTCGAGATCCACTTTCTCTCGCCATTATTGACTGTGTCCAGGAAAAATGCCAGGAGTTGATGAATGAGAATGCAACGAGACACGACAATTGACACGTACACACACATGTATTATTTATTATTAATTATGTGACGAATTACTATTTATTTGAGATTTTTACGACGAATTATTATTTATTTGAGATTATTTTGTGACAAATCATGTTGCACTGTAGAACTCCTGACGTCAGCGCACACTAGCACTGAACTTTCAAATCGGAAAAAACTCTAAATTTCTGTAATCAAAATTATTATTTTGGATCAAGGCCTAATCTTCCTATATGTGCCAATTTTGTGAATATTCTCCACTCAGATGTGATATCCGGCCACAACGTTACTCCATTGTATCCCACGTACACATGTCCGTATAATGCTGAAGAGTTTTGTTGCTTCTTGACTATAACCTGATTTTTCTTAAAAATTTCTGTGAAGAAATTAAAAAACAGCTCATTTTTATGTTTTTCGAAGTTTTCTCTTCCTTTTAGTTATTTTTCGCGAAAAATTTCTTAGGATTACAGTGAGCTCAGCTGTCATTTTCTGTGTAGTAGATGGTAGGTTGCTTCTTTCTTTTATCTTATATATGTATTTTTTCTAATATTTTATTTTCAATAAGTATATATATTAATATGTGTGTGTACGTGTGTAGGTATATATATGTATCTACATAAATAGATATACATGTTTCTATTTCATTTCTTTTACGCAAAAACCATTCGGTTAATAAATTTTATTTCAATAGCGAAATGATTCGAAAATAGATCTAGCACTTCCCCAGAGGGCGTTTCTGTGAATCGGATTAATGTCATATATAATTAATGAAATAAAGTGCAATTTGAGCATATGAATCGTAGTAAAATTATCTTTCTGTCCGTATGTTGTACAAGCTATGAATTTTGATATTGAATATATGTTTGTTTACCCATTTCTACCAATATTTTGTAGATATTTGTCAATCATGAGTGGTAACCGGCTTACACTGTATCTCTATTTTATCCCATGTACCCATGTCCGCATGATGTGGTGAATAACGAGAAGATATGAAATATGTTTTTGGTGGTGATAGGGCTTTGCATATTTTTAGGGCATATTTTTCATTTCTCATTCAACTACCCTTGACAGAGATAGACTATTGGCAAGCCACGTGTGGTTTGTCTATTAGTACGCCTCGTATATTTTGTCTATTAATATGCCTCGTATGGTCTATCTATTTTGTACACCTCTGATAGCTTGTCTATTAGTACACCCCGTATAGTTTGTCTATTATTATGCCTCGTATGGCTTATCTATTTGTATACCTCGGATGGTTTGTCAATTAGTACTCCTAGTATAGAACTTTTGTTAGACCACTAGCACACCACGAATGGTTTGTCTATTAGTACGCCTCGTATATTTTGTCAATTAATATGCCTCGTATGGTCTATCTACTTGTACACCTCTGACAGTTTGTCTATTAGTACACCTCGTATAGTTTGTCTATTATTATGCCTCGTATGGCCCATCTACTTGTACACCTTGGATGGTTTGTCAATTAGTACTCCTCGTATGGAACATTTGTTTTAGGATGCCCTATATTTAAGAAACTTTTAAAAGCCAATATGTTGGCATGTATCTCATGTGACAATTTGGAAATAAACATTTTTTCTTTTTTTTTTCTTTCTTTTCAACAAGCATTACAATTTCACGAAAGACAGTCGCGTGACTGGCATCAAATTCTATATCTATTATGTCTATATTAATTCTATACCACATGTCTATTCTATGCATTATATTCTATTATGTTCCCACTTTATCAATATACATATCATACATTATATTACAAGATTCTTCAATAATATTGTTCTCCAGCGGCAACGTTGGGATTTTCAGAAACAAGAGTTCATAATTCCTCAGTTACGGTCCCCTTATAATATATAGGGCGTCTATCTCTTGGTTTATCCTCCACACTGAAGTCATTCTTTTCGAAGCAAGAAAATCATCTTTATCATTGCGGTGCCCTCAGAACATTCTATACATGTTCTTATCTCGTCGCAGAACTCGTTCTATTTCTTTTTTGAAAGTCTTACGTAAAAAATACCAGGTGTTTACTTGAATGACGAATACATTTTAAAAATTCAACTTCAAAGAAATAAATCTGGAATCTGCAAGCTGTTTCTTAATATAGATGACGAAAAGCATAAAATATCAAGAGTTATATTTGTCGAAGCATGTTTAGCAATTTCTTTCAAGAAATGCCCTCAACTTTCAACACAACCTAACAACATAACATAACATAGAACACATAATATAAGGTTCATTAGCAATAACATTCAACTCTCAATAGTGGCTTATTTTTCTCAATTGAACAACAATGAATGGGCTAAAAATGCATGAAATCACAATAAAATGTTCTTGAATAGAACCAAACATAGAATCCAAACAGTATAGTTTTAAGAGCAGTTTTGATGCAATATTGAAGGCATCACGAGGAGCATCAGTTGTAGCATCAGGCCGAGCGAGTGCGCTGCCTCGGCTGCCGTCGCCATGGCAACATCTCGGCGTTGCCATGGTGAGTTCATGTCAGTTTTATGTGATGTCTGCGAGCGCGGCAAAATTATTCGTTCGATAGCTGGAATGTTGTACTGAGCGAAGCTTTCTGGGATCTTCACGCATTTGTGGCGGATCATTAGCGAATGCTGGTTAGTTCTGATCTCTCATGACTCATTTGACCCGTTACGGAAATTTCGAGGGGTAAATAAGGGAGTAAAGCGACCGAGGTAGAGTGTTTAACTCACGTACACATATGTGGAAATATCACACGGGATGCTGAGTATAACAGTGGCGGCGCTCGAGTTGAAATTTGGTGTGGAGGTGAGCAGAAATGTCTGAAAATTGAGTTGCTTCAACCCATTTATGAGTGACTTGCGAGAGCGAAAGGGCAAAGTGTGAGCTAAGAATCTCTCTTCTCAGTTTCTCTCTCTTTCTGATTAGTAGAACAATAATTACATCTAACTTGATGCAATTGTGGTAAATGGTAAGGAAATAGGAAAAACAAAAGAGTAGTGCCAAGAATGGAACTTCTGTATTTTCCGTGAGAAAATTATCCACCTATTCTTTTGGAAAGCGGCGTAAGTTTACCGCATAGAAAAGATCTTCTTTTAATAGAACTTAATCCTCTAAAATGAATACAATTTTACGTTTTCTACTAACTTCGCGCCTAAAAACGAAAAAGAAGCGAAGCCTTGAATTGATAACATTTGCATCACATGATCATGCTGCGCATCACTGATGCGCAGCAACGCAAAATAATTCGTCGTGCAGTGGGAATGCATCGTTGCGGCTGAGCGAAACCTTCAGGGAAATTCCCAAATTTAATAAGTCTGATTAGTGAAATGAGGACTGCCTCACTTGGGATTATTCTTACGGGATTTTAATCCCGAGTTGCCGCGCTGCAGATTTTTTCTTCCAAAACTGTAAAGAATTACAGGCCGTGTATTACTTTTAGATAATGATTAATTAAACTGGGATATAAATCCCGAAACCTCAGAGTTAAATTTAATCAGGTGTTGGATGAACGTAGGATGCGTATGTTGGTCGATAATGGGAACGTTATTTATACTCCAAAGTTGGTTATTATCAGAGTAATAATCGTAATTTATCATCAAGCACATACTGATGCTGTGGACACGAAATTAATTATTACTTGATAGGTATCAGAGGGTTAACAGAGGATTTCAATTTAAATTATCGGAGGTAAACGTTAATATTCCGCCTAGGCCTACCGTTCAGCAGTGGAGAATTTAATGAACTTTTTATGATGTTTTCCACGCTGTAAATGTATACGAATAGTGTCCACGATGCATATCTGTAAATAATATCCGCAATGCATGTCTATAAAGTATTCACGATGAAAAAATCAGTAAATGGGATCAACGATGCATTTCGGTAAACGGTGTGCGCGATGCAGATTTAAAAGTATTGCCCACGTTCTAAATTTACAAATGTTGTCCTCATTGTAAATTTATGAATGTTGTTCATAACAACTATTTACGAAGTGAGTTATTTATGGTGATTTATGTAATGAGTTTTCTATCGCAATTCACCAAATGCATTATCCATTGAAATTTGCCTAATGAGTTCTCTATTACAATTTGCCAAATGACTTATCTACTGCAATTCACGAAATGAGTTCTCTATACAATTTTCCTTGTTCTCGATTGCAATTTGCCAAATGAATTATCTACTGCAATTCACGAAATGAGTTCTCTATTCAATTTGCCAAATGAGTTCTCTATTGCAATTTGCCAAATGAGCTCTCTATTGCAATTTGCCAAATGAGTTCTCTATTTCAATTTGCCAAATGAATTCTCTATTGCAATTTGTCAAATGAGTTCTCTATTTCAATTTGCCAAATGAATTCTCTATTGCAATTTGTCAAATGAGTTCTCTATTGCAATTTTTCAAATGAGTTCTCTATTGCAATTTTCCAAATGAGTTCTCTATTTCAATTTGCCAAATGAATTCTCTATTGCAATTTTCAAATGAGTTCTCTATTGCAATTTGCCAAATGAGTTCTCTATTCAATTTGCCAAATGAGTTCTCTATTGCAATTTGCCAAATGAGCTCTCTATTGCAATTTGCCAAATGAGTTCTCTATTTCAATTTGCCAAATGAATTCTCTATTGCAATTTGTCAAATGAGTTCTCTATTGCAATTTTTCAAATGAGTTCTCTATTGCAATTTTCCAAATGAGTTCTCTATTTCAATTTGCCAAATGAATTCTCTATTGCAATTTTCAAATGAGTTCTCTATTGCAATTTGTCAAATGAATTCTCTATTGCAATTTGTCAAATGAGTTCTCTATTGCAATTTGTCAAATGAATTCTCTATTGCAATTTGTCAAATGAGTTCTCTATTGCAATTTGACAAAAGGCTTATCTACTGCAATTCACGAAATGAGTTCTCTATTGCAATTTGCCAAATGACTTATCCACTGCAATTCACGAAATGAGTTCTCTATTGCAATTTACCAAATGCATTATCTATTTCAATTTACAAAATGAGTTCTGTATTGCAATTTGTCAAATGACTTATCCACTTCAATTCACGAAATGAGTTCTCTATTGCATTACAATATACGAAGAGAGTTACCTACTGGGATGCAGAGTAATCAATGTGTCGAGAACGTACCCATGAGCAAAGCATGATACGAGCAAGCATCAACTCAGATGAACACTCACAAGACCGGCGTGCGTTGACGTCGTTTGAGAGTGAGGAGAGCTGTGAAACTTCTACGGTAACCTCTCCTTACCTCGTCCTGCAGGTCTCTATCATCTTCCTACTCTTTTCCTCTGCTGAGGTAGAGCGAGCGACGTTAGAACTTGGATATTCAGTGTTAAAGTATATTTTCCATGGTAATATGTGACTAAACAACTGACTTGTGTCAGTGGGTTGACAATCGGCGTATAACTTTACAAGCGTCTCTTATAGTCCACATATTGTAATTTCACGTGACTCGTACGTTGCCGCTCAGATTCTATTCAAAATCAGATTCAGACACCCCATTCTATCCCCAAAAATAATCGAAGTTTCTTTAGTCGATTTATTTTGGTTCAACAGATATGTTCTAGGTTAGTGAGATCATTTCAGCGCTCCAGCATCAGTTCAACAGTTCGGATTTATTTCAGAGGTTCAGCTTAAGTTCACTAGATCGGCATTTATTGAGTCGAAGTGCTAAGAAGTATATTCGTTCACTGTGGCTAATCTGTTCTTGCGTCATTTCTGCTCGTTCTTTGAAACTTATCCAATACTTCTTTATCTATTTACCATGGTGGCAAAACTAAGGCATAATATTGATCATACGAATACAAATGGATCGATTATAGTGTGTCTGATATGCATCGTGGACACCATTTATAGATATGCATCGTGGACACCATTTATAGATATGCATCGTGGACACCATTTACAGATATGATCGTGGAAATCATTTACAGATATTCATCGTAAACACCATTTATAGATATGCATCGTAGGCACTATCGTTTTGAGTATCAAATGAATATGATGCATAAGTACTCGATTTTTTCTAGTACCGATACCATCAATGTCTAGAACTAATATCAACAATGTCTAGTAATAATACGATCAATGTCTAGAAATAATATCATCAACGTTTAGTAATAATAACATCAGTGTCTAGTACAGATATCATCAATGTCTAGTACTAGTATCATCAATGTCTAGTTATAACCAGCACCACAAATTACGGCACCATCCAAGTCCCTAGCACGGTTCAACTCAAAATTCCTTCGATGGGTTGACGAGAAAATGCTTCTTGATATGTAATCAATAAGAGTTTTAAAAGAACCAGAGTTAATCATTAAGGTAAAAAATTCATTATAAAATAGTGAACAAGTCACTACCCCTTGCGAAATACTTGCATGGGAACCGTTCTTCACAGAGACGGTTAAAACATTCTGGGTTTTGGACCTAAGAAAGGCTTCTAATCACTGGAATCATCGATGCATAAATTTGGGAATGGGAATCTGTCGCTACAAAACTCTCATCTAAACGGGAACGCTGAGATATTGGAATCAGCGACGCAGGCAACATTCCAGATTACAGGCAGGGAATTTCACGTAGTCTGTGCTACACAAAACAGCCGATGTAAAAGCAGCGTTCCCTCAGTTATTTAGGCATTTTCGAAGTAAACATATTGAAATTTTTGTTCTTTATTTGTTCAGTACTTTAAGTGCCTCAGTTTAAAGGAATTCACAAAATATAGGAAAAATATATTTTCAATTCGTATAGCTAAGCAAGATGCCAGTAAATAAAAGCCGAGCTTCGATTTAATGAAAATATTTCCAGGTTCAATATCGTTTATTGAACTGCCTTTCCTCTATATTTTGATTGTAGAATTCAGAATATTCCTCCGGGAATTTCATATAACTATTTACCAGAACAACTCTTCTTCCGCTTTCTTTGATGGGGAAAAAATATTTGGCGTTAGCATTGCTGTTTGTTACCAGGAGAACAGACGCGTCTGTATAGTGTATCAAAGGCTTGATTTTCAAACAGTTCATGTCTTCGTAGCGATATGACTGAGAGTGCAAGTTCTTCTAAGTTGACTCTGAA
Organism: Morinoia aosen; assembly: GCA_030386875.1. Taxonomy (NCBI): domain Eukaryota; kingdom Metazoa; phylum Arthropoda; class Malacostraca; order Amphipoda; family Talitridae; genus Morinoia; species Morinoia aosen. The sequence continues at coordinate 12,140,976 of CM059556.1, forward strand.
GAGCTTACGCAGCCATTATTATGGTATAAATTTTATTATTAGGACGTTATCATGAACCGTTATCATGACGTGAATTTCCTGAAAATCTGGTTTCATTACCTATTTAAAAATGAAGCATTTTGATTCAATTTATGGACGTATTCAAGGAACAAATATTCCATTATTTATATTTCCGCGAAGAAATTTGTACTCTGATTTCATTCTTTAGCGCGTGGACGTTTACATTAGGCAAAATATCCTAATTTATTCTGCCACGAATAAATTCGGATCTTGATTTTATTTGCTAATACATTGACGCATTTATTTGGAAAATATTTTCTAATTTATTCTGCCACGAAGAAATTTGTACCCTGATTTTATTCTTCAATACGTTGACGCATATAATAGACAGAATATCGTAATTGATTCTGCCACGAAGAAATTTGTGCTTGATTTAGTTCTTTAAGACGTTGGCTGCCATAGGTGACGCCTTAGGTTTGCTCCCCCGGTTTGCTCCCCCGGCTACAGTAGGTTTGCTACAGTAGGTTTGCTCCCCCGGCTACAGGTTACAGCCTTACAGGTTGCTCACAATCGAATATTTTCAGTGCAATCATAACCACCAGAGCAATACGCCGTGCGTAGGTCCTCGCAGCAAAATTATTTCAGAAGAATACGTAAAATTAACACTTTTTGGGGTACGTGTGAAGAATCGGAGTCTTTATCAGCAGCTAACATTGAATGTTTTCTATTTTATTTGAATGTTCTGAATGTTTTCTATTCTAATTCTATTTAGGATTTAGGCTTTTGAAGTTAGGCAAGTGATATGTAGACAACTGTTCCCGTACAGTGAGTGTCATGTGGACAACAGTTTTCGTACAGTGAATACCATATGAGCAACAGTTTTCGTACAGTGAATGCCATGTGGCCAACAGTTATTTACAGTGAATGCTATGTGGACAACAGTTTTCGTACAGTGAGTGCCATGTGGACAACAGTTTTTTTACAGTGAATGCTATGTGGACAACAGTTTTCGTACAGTGAGTGCCATGTGGAGAACAGTTTTCGTGCAGTGAATGCTATGTGGACAACAGTATTCGTACAGTGAGTGCCATGTGGGCAACAGTTTTCGTACAGTGAATGTTATGTGGACAACAGTTTTCGTACAGTGAGTGCGATGTGGAGAACATTTTTCGTACAGTGAATGCTATGTGGACAACAGTATTCGTACAGTGAGTGCCATGTGGACAACAGTTTTCGTACAGTGAATGCTACGTAGACAACAGTTTTCGTACAGTGAGTGCCATGTGGACAACAGTTTTTTACAGCGAATGCTACGTAGACAACAGTTTTCGTACAGTGAATGCTATGTGGACAACAGTTTTCGTACAGTGAGTACCATGTGGACAACAGTTTTTTACAGCGAATGCTACGTAGACGACAGTTTTCGTATGATGAGACAATTACTTTGAAGGTGTCAGTAATCGTAATTTTGAAGAACACACATTGTTGGTTCGTGCATTGAGAAATTTTTGAATATTCCCACGTTAAACTAATTCTGCCAAATCCAGTAAATTTAAACATTGGGAATGGCATGTGAGGAAAACGAGATGGCATCAATAAAACGAATTATTCCAACTATGCGGGGCAAGAAACCCGAAACTATTTTAAAGAGCTTTCCTGGTCCCAGATTTACCATACAATCTGTCTTGAATGAATTTAAACAGATAAACACTAGGGAGATTTTTCTTGGATTGATATAAGAGAATTGAAATTTACTCACCTACCACTGCATTGAAGAAGTGGATTTGAGCAAAAAATATAATTAAATTCAAATAGGATCCTGAAATAATGTACTTATAAGTGTTACTGAACATATAAATGCCTAACAATGATAATAAATGCACGCATAACATATTTTTTTGTGACAGATTGGGATTCAAAGTAAATCCTTGACAGCGAACGGGTTTTTGTGAGCCATGTCAACGTGCCACTTGCTTGGATAAATTTTGTCTGAAGTTCTTGCATGAAAAGATTCCTTTCAAGAGGGAGTGCTGTGCAGCATTTGAATCAAAAAATGAATTTGTTGTTGAATGATGTAAATGATATTGTAAATAATGGCACAAAAAGATAAATTATTCGTACCGAAGACACAATGGAAGCAATAAATATTACGTATTTCTGTGATGAGAGGAACATAAAATTCAACCGGGGCAGAAAAATTTATTAGATACTACGTACGGTGAAGTTAACTTTAACTCAATCGATAAAAACTTGAAATTGTCGGAATCAAACTTTCAACTGAGCCTGTGATGTATTTTGTATGAAGATAGCGACTTCAAACATGCGTCCAGTTCTTCGGATTTGTACGAATAAAAAAGACATCTGTTACATCCTTTGATAAGTCCTAGTTTGAATCATTCTGAAAATCTTCGGTAAGCTTTGACAGTTCGAATAAATCATCGGGCATCAAAAGCGCCAGGAATTAGATTGGTTAACAATTGTGGAAAAAAAAAGAATTTGATAAAGTTCTGTGAAAATCTGTAGGAATATATTCCTGGATGTAATAAATATGAAAAGCCACGGCATGGTCATTTTGTATTTTCTTCCAAATTGTATTTGCGTTACCATCATGGTTGTATTTGTAAACTTCAATGTATCCTGAAAATTAAGTTGCACATTTTTCTTCGTGTGTTTATTAATATGGTAATGCTTGAGAACGTAGTAACATTAATTTATTCGAACAAAATTGAATGTGAGTGGGTTTACGAATAAATTCTTTGCTAATCATACGTTCTTGATTCTTGCCCTATTTTGAACGTAAATTAACCCTTTAAGAACCAAATAATTTTTCACGCAAAAAATTAGCCGGCTATATTTCTGAAATCATCACTCATTTTGCACAATAGAAGGCAAATTCTTTAACAATGAATTTAGAGTGTAAGAAAGTTATAAATAAGTTCAGTGTCCTACAAGAATGAATGCTTGTCCCGTGGTGTTTCCATGAGACTTGAAAATTATTTAAAGAAAATTAGGATGAGTCATGAACATTACTTGAAATCTTTTTGCCCTCATTTAAATTCTACCATTCATCATATTTCAATCGTCTCAAGGTTCAGCAGCAGTACACAATTAACTGCTGTGAATAGGAAATGCTCAGCAAATTCTCTGGCTATTTCTGTTTCCTAAGAACTATTTCAAATGACAATTGTTGAAGCCAATTTCAGGCCAGTCGCGATATTTCATCCAGCTGAAAATTACCTAACATTTTTGCTCCGCGAATTTCTAACCCTCGCAGTTTAAGCATCCGAATAAGAACTAGCTTTTTAGTTTTAAACTAAAAAAGTTCGTCCAAGTGAGGACCAGGGCACAATGTGCGTGATGCTATAACAATTGTCGCAACACAGCCCCCAAATTTCCATTATGAAACGGCGTAATCGAATTTTGCCTCCTCAAGGAGAACGCACGGCAACATCTGGGTAAACTTATGTCAGAAGTGACACAATCCACACGATGAACTTAGCATGCGCTGCTATTAAATGTTTTCTGGCTGGAAGAAGGTCATATTCGTACATGAGCTTATAGTAAACAAAAAATGAAAATGAAAATTAATATAGCCGACATTTGAGTAGGATACTTTGTTTTCTCTGGTAGCCTTTTTCTAAGTATTGATGTGTTGTTTTTGTAGTTTTTTATTCGTTCTTTGTTCGTCTCTCCTCAAAAATAGCAGCACAACCACAGAATTTGAAAAATTGAGAAACCCAAACAACCCTATTCGAAATACTCACGGTTCCGCACTAGGGCTAAACGTTAGAATTACTGGAAGAAATGTTCTGAATACAAAAACAGTAACTATACCAGTAAATAAAAACAATATTTACTTAAAGAAGTATCCATTCAAAATAGCTGACAGAGTTAGAGCGAGAAGTTGAAACTTATTTAACATAGAAATTTCCATGTCGACATCGGAGTGAAAACTTTATAATTATATTTGAACATATGCTCCTCAAGTGTGAGGCTACAGCGGCATCACTGAGATATTTAGCATTATTCATCACTCATTATATGCGTTGAAAAGAAATGCCGCCAACGCCTGTAGTCATGATACACACAAAGAGACTGAATGCACCGTAAGCAAAAGCGCTAAAATTGGACTGATCAGTTATGGGTATCGTTTAGTACACATTGCTCAGCTCCTTCATTCTACCAGTAAGCCACGGTAGATTAGAAAGGTACGGTCATTTCTATGAGGAAAATTTACACCTCTTTTTGTTCAGTTAGCCAATAGAAAGGCTTCATTTTGAACACACTGGATGAGGTCACCATTGCGACATGTCGTTAGGCCACTGGTGGTACCAGATTTGGAGCTAGCAGTGTTGCCAGATGCAATATGAGCGCTGTTTTTGGTTCGTTGCCATGACGTCAGCTTTGCCACATAGTCAACATAAAAAGAGTGGTTTGAGCCTTACCTTGTTTTTACTACTGAGCTGTGAGCTTTACAGTTGTCTTCCGTACTACTACACGATTTGACTGAGTTTGCACTTGTAGTTCGTCTTCAGCGTGATTGTATGATATGGAAGCTGTTGAAAGATTTGTTTATCACGAGCATGTATATAAATTTTCACTAGAAGAACACGAGAATATCTAACATTCTACAATACAGTATAAGCATTGTGAGCCAAATATAGTGCGCCGCTTCTATATCAACCTATCAGGTGGCAGCTAATTCTGAAGTAAGCCACCCAAAAAAATTTTGTTCACCAATGTAACTAACTGAAAATTTTCTAAACATTTGAAAAGCACAGTAATATTGCATGGAGAAAATAATTTTTTAGTTTAACATTTTTTGCTCTAACTACTATCTTAGTGATATTTGTTACATCGGTAGCTTTATTATCGGTGTATTATTTTACCCATTATTTAAGATGAGAAATATAGTTTGAGAAACGAAACTTTGCTTTGCACTAGATTAGCTTTTGTCATTTATTTAACTTTGGAGAGGTTCTAGGAAATGTAGCCCTTTCAGAATTTATTTGTTCACGTTTGAATCGTAGGTGGTCCCACGAAATTTGCAGCAGCTGCAACACTTTTGTACAGTCTCAATGAATTATATTGCTCATTATATGGATTACCCTACACTTCCGCACCCTAACTTTAAATTTTAGACGTTTTTCAACACCCGCTCAGTCTCAGTGAGTTTTATAGCTGACGTTTTCCTCCTGTGTGGCTCTAGGGATTTTTTCAATCAATTAGTTGGAAACCTTCGTCAGCGACCTCGCTGTCGGATATCCCACAAGCTTAATGCAGAATGAGCTGCTCGTCATGTAATAAAAAGTTGAGATTATTCCACCCTAAAGTTTAAATGTTGGAATATTATTGGATTTCAATTCAGTTGGATTCATAAAGGTGGTCACTTTCGGTGTTAAAGTATGACTAAGCACAAGTCCAGCACACAATCCGCACACAATGCTCTTTTGAGCGTGGTCAGATCTATTAGCAGCAAAAAAAAACTTTGCCAAAGTGTGCAAACGTAACTGAGGTGAAACACAATAAAACAGTGCTTTGCAACTTTTTAAAAGACCCTGGCAGTTATGGAACAGCAAAATCTAGAGGTAGATTCGTAAAAAGAATTCTGTACCTTACAGTAAGAGAATCTATAAGGTTGTCCATGAAGATAATAGACGAACTTCGAGGCAGATTGAGGCACTTGCTGATACCGATTGCAGCCCAATAACTATTAGGCAACACCTGTGTTAAATGAGTCGACAAAATAAAGAGAGTCGACATGGGTTTCGTCTGTTTCTACGTCGCAAAATAGACCGATCAGAGTTTGAAAAAAAAAGTTAACAAGGAACATTGAAAGCGGAAGAGAGGGATTTTTCCTAATGAATAAAAACTATCCGAGATGGTTTTGATGGGTCCTAAAGTTACTACCACGTCAAAGAGTTGCTATTTGAAACATTTTCCTCTGCACAGTAGTGGAGATTCCATCATGGTGTGGGGTGTCTTTTCCTCCAGAGGCGCAATGGAATTCTAAGCAAGCAGGGACATCAAATAGCGGCTCGACATATTCCAGACACTTACATTACTGCGGATGGTCTTGGTTTTGTGTTGTGGATAGTTCTTACTTCAGGATAATACCGAGTTCACAATACCTAACCCCCGATTTGGATTTTCTTCCAGAAGAATGATGTTCCTTTTTCCTGACATCCTCCACGTTTAAATTCGATAGAGAACGTTTGAAGATAAAGATGGAGGCATGTCAACAGAAATAAATAATAATTTCAGATTGTAACTAAATCTGTGAGAAACTATCTTTACCGTCTGGAGTAAACCTCTCCGAACTTCTAGGAATACCTCAAAAAATTTCCGAGGCGACCAACAAGATAGAAGGCGTGGTCCGTTGCTAAAACCTTACGTTCTTTCAACGTGACTGAAGTTTTTAAAGAATTTTTCTACTCATTCGACGGTCTAAAATTTGTGACCTGCTGGCAAGCCGCTCAATTGCTTAAAATGGGATTTTCTAATTTATTTGGGTGGCGAGCGTTGAAGGATTGTCCAAGTCAAATAGTATTTTAGCAGCATCCAACTGAACCAAATGTTATGCTCATGGAACGTATTAATGATCCGGTCATGATGAGAAAAAAATAGTCACTCGATAGGTTTGAGTGACTCTTTTTTTCTGTCTCTTCTCAGGATAGCTAGATTGTGTTTTTTTTTTGTCACAACTGTCGTATTTGGGTGTCATTGAACGGTGCATTTCAAAGAAAAGTTCAAATCCTGTGCTTGGGCTAAATGATTGAAACTTTGTGATATGTGCAGTGTTTTCAATGGTAGGAATAAAAAGTTACTGAAAGCATCGCTCAACAAATAACAACATGCTACAGAGTTACGAGAATAGGAACGACTTTTACGGTAAATTTTTCTTGTTTTCCGTAAGCCGAAATTGAATATTATGGCCTGGAAACGATCATTCTTGTCACTCTACGCTCAACTCGTCGGATTGAATCTTGTATATTTTCGACCGCTCTGATGTTACTTACTTCTCTTCACCCTAAAAATGATTAATTTAGGCTCCGTTTTTTATTTTTTTCTAAAGGCAGCGTGAACAAAGTTAGTTTAAGATTTGTGAAAGGTGTAGTATTTTAGACTTACAAGATGTTGGAGTGAAAATAATTGCCAAATATGGGGACAAAATAAATTACTAAATTTCGAATTGTTGGTTGACCACCAATATATAACCTTCATAATATAAATGATAGTTAATTCAAATACTTTCTTCAGCGTCATCAAAGTTACCGTTTGTTTATGAAAATATGAAAAGAAAAAAATGGTTGTTGGGTCTCTCGGTTTCGGCTATAATAGTTGTCTTACTCACTCTTGAATTATCATGCCACTCTTTTTTTAATTTCGTATGCGCTGATCATTAAGTCAACTCGAAGAACCGAACCATACACTCAAACGAGTAGATCTCACAAATGATATCCAGGTGTGTGTCTCTTCTCGTTTAACTCTCTTGAAGAGAAAGTTAGTATATGAAACTGACATCCGTTGAATTCTAATAACCATTCCGAAAGAAATCGCGAAATAAAAAGTCCAGTGAGCGAAAAGTTGTGCAAAACTTTGGTCATTTATATTTCAATAGCGAAATTAAAAGTCGAGCGCTCAAAACAATAATTCAAATGATTGAATCTATTGGAAGCGTCATTAATAAATTATTTCGAAGGCGGTCAAGCAACAGGTCATTAGCGGTCCATTCACGCCGTCCTATTTTTTATAGCCGTCATAAATGATGAGAAGCAACCAATAACTTTCTAACGCGAAACTAATGAAGGCAGAGGGCGGATTCTTTTCATGACCTGTTCATTTAGAAGTTCCTAGCACCTGCCTCAAATATCTGTCTATAGTTAAGACACTCCTGCATTCAGTTTCCTGCTGCACAATTAATTGTTTATTTTGTTGCTTGCGAGTTTGGTGAGTCCATTGTCCTTACTGAGAGTTTGTGCCCTGGATTTCTGAAAAATTACTGCAAATTCCTGCATTTGAAATTCAGTTGATTTACATCAATGATTTAAATTCGTGTGAAAGTTATCCAAATCTATAAAAAATGAATAAAAAGGGTAGAATTCGCGCTTTAATCGTCAAATGGAAACAGTTTTGACGAAAATATTTCAGCAGGCATTTCTACATTACGCCGTCATTTCTGAAAGCCTGGCTACACCAGCATACTGTCGATTTTTAGGCAAACCTCAACGTACAGTTCTCTTAAAAATTCAGTAAATCTTCAAATTTAGAAATTCTGTTTTTCGTTTTCAATAGAGGGAATAGAGAAATACCGTCATTGATGTATACATGGATTGTTCAAAAGGAAATTGGAGATCGGTTCATTTCGAATGTTTAATGATAAACAAGTCCAATGTTCGAACTCGTTACGACTGACTCTATAGATGCGGGCCTTCATTCATCTCCAACTGCATTATTTTACAAGGAGTAAAATCCACAAACAATGATTCATACCTAACCCCCCCCCCCCCCCCAACCCCCCCCCTTAAAATATCTCATTTATATTTCTACTAGTGCTTTCAATTGTACGAGCATTCCCTTTATTTCCTTAAACAAAATCCAGAGAGTTTCTTCTAAACAGCTCAAAATTAGTTTCATGGGACTACACAACAGTGTCTTAGAAAGCGCTTGGATATCTCCAATTCTCCAAATAATTTCAATGCATGGGAGACATGTATTTTTCAATGCATTGATTTGTTTAGGGGACTTTATAAATTAGCCTGCTGGATGAAAACATCGACTGATAGTGTTTTTCCCAACGGACCATCCAGTGCATTGTATATCGTATAAGATCTTTCAACGAATTCCAAACGGGGACTTTCTTTTTAATTTCTACGGACGACTCGATCTTGGACCATTGGAAAACAATCCAGCCATCTTAAATTGATTCCCACTATTATACATTACATTATGTTTGTAATATATTTTACAACCTAGAGTGTTTTTCTGTGCTGATTTCTTACTGTATATTGTTCAACAATGCTATTTCGGAGGCTGTTAGGTGACTCGTTAGCTTAAATATCATATGTTTTTTTACCGAAATTATATCACAAGATATCAGACGCTTTAATCATGGCAAGGTAACGTTGACAGCCACGAAGATAACGCACATGGAGGTCTGTGGCTGGCTCATATAGGTCATACGTATAGTTCAAGTCATGCAAGAATACCATGATGAAGTGAATCATATTTAAATGAATTAAAAATGAATATTGCGTGACATGAAACGGAAGTACGGAATACTTTTTGCGTTTTAAATTTTTTTTTCTTTAAAAATCAGGGGAATAGCTTCGATTTGCAGAATTTGTTAGCTTAATTTTGGTATACGTGAAAGCCATTTTTTCATTTTCATTTGATTTAAAAACAATAAGCGAATTTGGGGTTTAAAAATTTACTAGCGTGTTGAACACTTTTCGTGCCACTGAATACTGATTAAAATGATCCCCAGTTGTTCAGAGGCTGAACCACGTATATTATTAAATTAGGAAGACTTATACATACCTTATAAGTGGAGGTTCACGCTAGATGACACACGAGGGTTCACTCTACACACATCAGTCGCAATGCTAGACTGGAGAGCTTCACGGAACAACAAACTAAGAACGAAGGTTAAAGTTTGTGAAGGTTAAATTCCCTTACTCCTAAACTCTACTTGAATCACTGAACCAAAGACGACTAAGCCAAACTCCTCGCTATTCAATGACTTGGTTTTCCGTGAAACAAAACAAATCGCGCACTTTTGTTGCGGAACTGTTAGTCGATATCTGGTACTTTTATTCCACCTTATCCGCCCGACTCGAATTCTGCGGATATTCTGAGAAAGTTTCTCAGGGAAAAATGGAGGCTTCATTGGGCTTTGTTACGCTATTGAAGGCCACCGTCAGCGATCCGTAGGAAGTACAACACCACAACACAACAGCTAAACTTGCACGTGAACGGTCAGAGATGTCCGCACATGGAGAGACCTGCGGTCGTATTACATTTATACTCAAAAAATTGACGTCGTGAATTATTATTAATTTCATCGAATTTTTTAGTATTCCTGTATGCGAATCGTACTGAGTGTCAAAACGATCTTATCTACATCCAACCACCTGCATCGATTCTACGTACCTTTTAATCTCTTCACCACCCATAAACATCCCAACAAGTTTAGAGAATGGCACATTATAAAGTTACAATCGTTCAGTGCATCATTAGCTCATAAATTAATTATTGGAATTGACTTTGATGTGTAGGGCAAACTCGACTGCTGACGCTGACCAATACAGCGGCGACCACCGAACGGACGAACACAATCCTTAATTATAAGCGCTGCATTGGGTCTAATCTCTGCGTTCGCGAAGTGAGGGCTCATAAATACAGGCAACATCATGTCAGGTCGTCAGATCAACTCGGTGTTGTGGATGAGGCCGGCTGTAACCGAGCCCCATCGAGAGAACAATACACTAACGTAGCGGTGCGCGCAGAATTCTGAATTTCGAAGGCTTCACGCGTTAACTTGAACTCCTTGCGGGGTTTATTAGTTTGTCAATCGGGAATTAGGTTCATTGCGATGTGATGGGTCATGCAGAATCATACATGTAAATGAGATGAACGACATAGGAAAATGAAGATAGTTTTTGAAATAAAACTGAATACAACACTGCCTGACTTTCAGTTCCAGGGGCATTCCGTGATTTCTCAAAGCCTTTTAACTGCAGCTCTTCACCCTGTTTATATTATGCTAGTTATTTAATGTATCTATGCAAATTTAATTATCTTAGTTCAGATGGAAATCGCAAACAAGTCTCGAATTGATTATTCTCGACATTTTTTACATGTGCGTATTGATTGTTCAAAAACTATTGAATAAGTGTTATAAAGCTGTAATTGCAAGAAGTAGGAACCGCCTTATTTTTCAAACTGTCCCTCTCAAAATTGGAATGCACGTATTTGAGACATGCCATATATATCTGAAAAAATAACTCTATCGGAATGCAATAAAAAGAAAAATTGCATTAATTTAGAAAATAGATTGCGAAGAACGTACAGAAATTGAGTACCAGTTCTCATAAAGATTGAGTACCAGTACCAGTACCAGTTTTCATATTGAGTACCAGTTCTCATAAAAATTGCATTAATTCAGAAAGTAGATTGCGAAGAACGTACAGAAATTAAGTACCAGTTCTCATAAAGAAAAGTCCACAGCAGGACACTACGTGCTGGCACACTCTGTAGCGTTGTTTGCAAAACGTAGGCAACATTCTCACTTCCTTACGTGGATATCCCCTTCCTTATCGTGGATATGTCCTTCCTTATCGTGGATATCCCCTTCCTTATCGTGGATATCCCATTCCTTATCGTGGATATGTCCATCCTAATCGCGGATATATCAAGCCAGGTTACAATCCCCATTTTTGGCTGAAACACCAGGCTTGCCAATGCGTCAGCCACAGACCACGCCGTTTCACGACAATTTACCCGCATTTGTACTCTCCATTCGCATACTACGCTGTAAACGCGATTAGTCATCTTCGTTTTGAAGATTCATCAGCGGGCGATGTGAATTTATCAAGTTTCAGGGGGGGGGGGGGGGCAGGGGAGCTCTATTTATCAGGAGCGAAGCAGCGTCGATAATAACTGACGGGCCGGCACTAACGAGCCGTCATATCGACGGGTTAATTAATGATAGCAGAGTTAAGGGTGAGAGACGGCAGACAGCCGTTCCTCGCTGTGACAGCCCATGCTGTTGCGAGAACTGCCGTTGTTGCAAGAGCCTCGCATCGACCGAGCGAATACTGCAACTATTGCTGACTGAATTGATTAAGACTGTAGCTTCGAGTGTTGCGCATAGTGTTCCGTGTCTTCAACTTCAATTGGGCTGTGTTTCGGTAACGCTACCCATACCGCACTGCTGCTGCTTTCTGTGCATCTTTATACAGGATCGTTTGATTCCGAGCAACGATTGAATATACTTTAATAAAGGGCGATCAATCATGCTGATCTGTATCTTAAATGCACGAATCGCTTATACTTTGTACAGCACACATATCTGCGATAAGATACAGATGATTGAATAGACAAAGATCGTAATGTCAAGATCGTACTGAGCGCAGCATTTCGTGTCCGAAAGGAAACTGCGTGGGAATGACACGCGAAGCAGCTTGAGAATATAAACTGGTGTGCAATCGATAAATAAAACTCATGATGAAATTATTTAGTAGACATTTTTGTATGAAAATGATGTGTGATGGCTTGACACTGATTTGGTTGGTGCGCCTCTGCCGTAATGATAACTATTGGGAACCTGTGTCGCAATGCTAACTATTGGTAACCTGTGTCGCAATGATAACTATTGGGAACCTGTGCAGCAATAGTAAATATTGGTAACCTGTGCTGGAAATTTTGGTAACCTGGGCTGCAATGATGATTATCGATAACTAGTGCCACATGGTATTTAACTGTAATTTGCGCTGTGATGGCATTTACGGACAACCTGTGCTGCAATGATATTGACTGGCATCATTTCTGCAATGGTATTCCATCATAATTTCTATATCAGGCCACAATGAGGCACCATGCATATTTTCACGTATTTAAGTATCTAAAAATCGAAAAAAAATTTAGTAATCATATTAGAAGAACAATTCCTGTTTATTTCTTTACATTGAGTGAAACCCAAATAGCGAATGGCTTAGGGACGTGTACCGCAGGGGCATGTGCTATAAATTTTAAGCATGCTAGGTCAGACTGGCTCTGTATGTCAGGCCTAAAATTCAAATGCCTCTGTTTCAAATCCCCGGTATATTGTTCTAAGCGTGCAAGTAAATACGGACATGACGGACCAGAGCGCAAGAATAATAGTTTGCCCAGGAGCCAATCAGTTCTACATGTTACGTAGCTCAATTGTCTTGCACATCTGCTGTATTGTATATATTGCACAGCAGGCGGAACAATACAATAGGGTTATTGTGTGCACATCAGTTGAAACATCAGGCTAAGATAATTGCTTGCATAGCTTTTAGAATACGAAAATCGAGTAGATTTGTGTTTCCAACTGCGACTACAAGTCATCTATGTAATGCAATACCAAATCATCCAGCATTCAAAATGCTTTCCGTTATAATTAGTGAAGCTAAGGACTGAAAATCTTTGATTAATTACAACTTTTATGTTTAAGGCACTACTAAATCATCCAGCATTCAAGATTCTTTTTGTTATAATTAATGAAGCTAAGGAACTAAAATTTTTGATAAATTGGAGCTTTTATGTTTAAATTGTTAGTAATAGTTTCACGAACAGAGAACATAACCATTGAGCAACTTTCAGTTGTATTTATGAACAGAAATCACACGTGCATTTTAACATTTCAATATATTTATCCTCTTCAAGTTTGCGGCTCAGATCTTAATCATCATCGGTGAATGTATTTCATGGCACATTATTTATAGGTTTTTAAATTAGAAATACGGAGAGAAGCATTTAAAAAACACGTTCCGTAATGACATCACGAGCAATGCTAGCAATGTCCAAGGAGAGAGAGAACTAAAAAAATAAGCAACAGCCCAGCAACGAGTCTGAACTTGAGAAACCAGTTGAATTTCCAACGTTTAAATAGAATAGAATTGAATTCTTCATGCTTCGAAAGAAGGCGCCTCTAAGGCGCTTTTATTCTTGCTTACATTTTCTCAGTCGACTGAGACACTCGATGTGCACAAAATGGGGGACTTTTTAAATAAACTTGAGATATTATATAGTTAACCTCAACTCACTCGACTTACACATTATTCAACTACTGTATTTTACTATCCGCTGAAATGGCAAGGTAAATATTTGCTGAGCTGTGGACAGAATTAATGCATAAAATCTTAATTTCAATCATTTATTTCTGGTTAACCCTTGTAAAATTTTCATTTTAAATGATTTATCTACAGAAAACAAGATTAAATGAATGGGAAAATCTGACAAAGATATCAAAATAGAACAATTTGAATTTGAAAATTGTCAGAATTAACTGGAGTAAATTTTGGCTCGCAATAGAAGACAGGCAAAGAAAATCTGGAAGAAAATTTATTGTTAATCATTCACAGCGAGAACATGAGTGGGAGTGTCGTAATGCATAATCGCTGAACTTCTGAAAAAAAATTCAAGTTTTGATGAGTGGTCCTTCAAAATTCAGGCAGGAAACAACCATCATCAAAGATGGAGAAAATTATAACACTAACATCCAACAACAAGTCACTGTACACGACACTTACTGCACAGCACAATACTACATGAAAAGTCATTTGCATCGTCTGCTGAGAATTCACAAGAATAGGGATGATCCGCCTTTTCGACCGATTATTACAATGCACGGAACCACCGCACGCGACATCAATTTAATCAGCTTTCATCTGAACATTACGCACATTGTGCGCTCTGAGAAACAATGTAAATTGAGCATTAAAAGCCCATGAAAATTGACACTTGAACTATTGCATCCTTCATTTGCAACAAGTGTTTTTACCATCGTTTCCCTCAAAAAAAATGCAGTCAATATCAATATTGATGTCGCGCGTTCCCACTTACTCTCACATTCCTTCCAACAGTTTTACATCAGCTTCTGATGTTCAGCACGGTGAAAAACTCATTTGTATTCAAAGGAAAACTCTTTATGAAAGTAAATGATGTCCTGATGGGTTCTCCACTGGATCCCACGTTTGTATATTTTGATAAGTTTAGTTTAATAAATTAATTTCTTTCAGCCGATTCATAACCAAACGCAATTTCCAAAGCTTGTTATGGACGAGATAATTCCATCACGTTCAACTCAACGGCCAATATCTATTACTTTATTGGGAAACTTCAGAAAATTCTCAGCTTGAGTTCACAGTGGATGAGGAGACTAGCAATTGTTTTATGTCTCTGTGTGAAATTTTGAAATGAATCCGAGTTTTACATGCCAACTAACCCCAATCCAACCATTCAGGTACTTATTTTTTTCAATTCCTTCGTTTCTTTGTCACTTAATAAATAAAGGATCAAAATTTCGTGTTGAAGAGTTATAAAGCACACATGATATTGCGAAGAACAAATACACTGGAAAGCTCGTTGAGAATATAACCATGCACTTAATTTCGAATAACTTTAAACTAACTAGTTTTCATAGTACAATGATACTCTCTTTTACTTTCAGTTGTAAACCTTTCTTCCTTAAAAAATAGTTAGTAAGCCGCTAAAATGCATCTCAAAAGAACACCATATATAAGCCTAAATTTCGCGAAGGCACAATCGCTTTTCGACGCACTTTCCAAGCCATTTAAGATGTCCTCATATTTTTCTACTCGAACAAAGGCGCCTGAACTCTCGAGGATTAGATTTGTGTACCACTTATATTGCATATAGGCTCGCTGTAGTGCTACCTATATTGGATACACAGGGAATACGCTTCTAGATGTATGTAATTCAAGCATCGGTCACCAGCATTACGGCTGTTGCTACACATAGCATGCAAGTTCTCATATTTGGAACATTTGAAAACAGTATTTGGTCATCCAATAAATCAGCAACGACACGCGTGTTTTTTTAGGGAGGAGGTCGTGTACCCAGTCTATTTTTTTCGCCGGAGCATGAATAGCTTTCGCCGCCCAAGCGATTTAATTACTTACAAGGGCGGCAAAAAATATGCATTCAGGCGGCGAAAAAGTTAGACTGGTTAAACAAAATAACGAAACCCAGTAATAAACTTTGGAAGTCTTGTAAAATACAATGAGAGCTTTGGTTTATTTCGGTTGCTCTGACCTAAGCCAGCCTTATACCCCAGTGAGCTGTTGCGTTTTCCCATGGAGTTTTCTTTGTATCGATAGCGCTGGTATTGCTAGCGGTGTCCTTATGAAAATATATCTCGTAAACTTGCCTCCAGTATTTCTGTTCTTAAATCCTGTAAGTTAAGAACCTCGTAATGAAGTTTTTGTTAATAGCTGACGTACGTAGCACAAAGTTCAAAGGGTTATAGCTCATATAACTTAATACCTCATTGAGGGAAATTATTTCTACCTTCAGGCTTCTAATGATATATTTAGAATTTCATTGTAGCTACTGCTTGTGCTTTATTGTGAAATCCTGTTGTACAATTAATTTCACAAGAAATGAATAAAAAATATATCTAAACTCAAAAAATCATAGGAAACCCATTGACAGTACAGTGATTTATTTCATTTTATTTTTTCTATTTATAAATTCAGGTGTAGAGAAAAACAACTTATAAATTTTTTCTAACCCAGTCTAACTTTTTTGCCGCCTGCATGCATGTTTTTTACCGCCTAAGTGATTTAATTGCTTAAATCGCTTAGGTAGCGAAAAACATGCATGCAAGCGGCGCAAAAGTTAGACTGGGTAAGAACCGTCATTGAACTTCAGTTATTCTCATTTTTGAATATTAATGATATCAGCTCTAGTACAAGTATCTAGCTTAGCGCTTACAATAATCGTAGGAAAATGTGTTTTGTAAAATGCGTTGAGTTCGCAACTAAATATGTATTTTCAAGGCCCACCAGGAAGTTAATAGCAACACGTTCATTGTGACTCCTGAGGGTTCATACCAATGGAATTGATAAACATAATTGGAACCATAAAACTCGTTCATTTTATTAATAGCAACGTGAAAGAATTAGGCTTATCATCGTTGCCGTGAAGACATAATTTTTCGTCGATTTCTAGTGAACAAAGATGCGATGTGGGTCAAGGCTTGGAAAAATCTTTCGATTCCCCCACGGAGACTCTAAAACTCATTATGCTGCAAAATGTTACAATGCCTGAGTACATAGTGTTTCAATCAAGAGTTTGTAGCATCACATTCACAATAACTACTTTACTTTGCACTAGTATTCGTTGTAGAATTAGATTACAGTGCATTGAGCAGTTACATCACGCAGTGATGCTGTTTGAATGTAATTTCCATTATGAGTAATAAATATTCATTTTGGAGCTAGAATGAAAGAAAGTATTCATTTTGGAGCTAGAAAGAAAAAAAGTTTTCATTTTGAAGCTAGAAAGAAATAAATTTATTTTGGAGCTGGAATGAAAGAAAGTATTCATTTCGGAGTTGGAAAGAAATAAATTATTCATTTTGAGGCTTGAAAGAAAGAAACAATTATATACTTCCTCAAAAAATAAGGACAGAATTGTCTGCCTGAGATGGCAAAATTTAAAACATTGAATGATGCTTCAGAATTCACTTGACGACTTCTTGTGCGCAGTTATTGGGGACTTGGAGTCGATGTATAAAAATATATTTTTAATAAAAACACTTTAAGCTTTTTGTATTTTGATACACAGTGACTCGCCTGCCATTCGTGTCACGTCATCTTCATGAACGCCTCTAAATCAGATGTGAATTGAAGTTTATGCTGATCTTTTTTGGGTGCCAAGCTCCTTGAGATTCGGTAAGATCTCAATATTTGAAGAAAGCCGTCTGCCGAAAAGTGTAGAATTTCATCCCCAAAGCGCTCTGGACATTTTATGAATTTTCCTCCTTCCTGTATTCTTGTTTCTGATCTTAAGATGTTTTCATCCTGTTTCTATTTGTTGCTTAAAATTAGTTTTCAAGAACAAAGTAAGTCAAGCAAAGAAGAAAAGAGGCGCGTGAGATACCCTCAGGAAACGAGTGCGTGAATCCAATTTTTGGACTGTGAAGGACGCTGAACATAGTCCAGTCAGGAATGTTGACGAGGAGTTGTCGAGACAGGGAGAAGGTTGGCATAAATTAAGTAGAAGTTTTTGAGCTTTTTCTTTATATGCATTTCTTCAGTTGCACTTTACTATAGCTTTTCTGAAAAATTGTCCCAAAAATAAACTTCGGGTTAAACTCAGCGTTGGCCGAGGTAACATAGTCAATATGACCAAAAGCATAAAGCCTCAACTTGAAAATTTGGCATAAATAGGCCAATGTGGCATATTCTACAATACTGCAGGAAGAATTTAAGTAATTTCGTATTTTACACCCAATTTAAGTTTTTTTGAGCTAAATAATCACAGTCACGTGACTGTCACAGTTGATGTTATCTTCTCCAAAATTTTAGTGCAATTTAACTAACGGATAAATTCACTAAATTTTAACAGCGTCCAACAGAACAGCAACTGAACAGAAGGGTACGTATTTGGAAAACAATTGATTAATAAAATATATTCTCTCAAAATTAAGTTAAATAAAATTTGTCGGTATCACGAATTTGAAAAAAGTGCAAATCACTGACAGGTTAAAAATAACGAACATGTGCTCTCAAAATGAAAATGTTGAATCTATAAAATTGATTAATTAATAAAATATATGTTTGTCCAGAAGCCAACTGCAATTTTATTGATTAGAAATTGCTAGATGAAATGATTTGCAAGTCTCCCAACGAATAAAACAGTTTAATGTTACGCCAAGTTGATATAGGTTTAGTAAAGTCTTCTTCATTAAAATAGCTATTATTATTTACTCTGTATTAGTTTGAGTTTCCTTTGTACACGTGAGACCAAGTATCTTGAATCCTATTTGGAAGTGGATTGATTTTATTATTCGTTTCGAATTTTCGCAGATATGCTTGGTAAAGCTCCTCAGTTTGTTCTCTAAAAAGGAAGTAAAATATTCATTGTACCTAGTGGGTCTATAGTCTATAAATAAAGTTTATAAATTTGGAGAATTAAATCAACGCTTTGCAACAGCTCAGTAAAATTCACAGCTCAGTGTTTCCCTCATAACAGTAAAATTAAAGCGATTATATATTATTACTTGTAGTTATCATCAGTGTTTCCCTCATAACAGTAATATTAAAGCGATAATATATTATTACTTGTAGTTATCATCAGTGTTTCCCTCATAACAGTAATATTAAAGCGATTATATATTATTACTTGTAGTTATCATCAGTGTTTCCCTCATAACAGTAATATTAAAGCGATAATATATTATTACTTGTAGTTATCATCAGTGTTTCCCTCATAACAGTAATATTAAAGCGATTATATATTATTACTTGTAGTCATCAATAATGCGCAGTAAAACTGGAACAAGAGTCACACTAATGTCATTCCTGCAATTCTTCCATTATGAGAAACAAAGTAAGGTTTTACGCCACAAAAATATAAACTTACGGTCACCTAATTACGTCTACAAGAAAAATGTTCAGTTTCCTCACGTATTTCGACATACGCTACAAATTACTCTCAAGTTCACTATTGAATGCAATTCATTAAGACACAGGAACTCATTTCTATGGTTAAATCTATTTAAATATCTCGTTTAAAAACAATACAGAGAAGAAGGTGACAAGTGAAAACGCATGTGTAAAAGGGACAGCACAATAGCCGTTTGAGCTGGTAAAACGAGCGAGTAAAAATAGCAAACAATTCCGTGAAAAAACGGGTATCAAAACCTCCATTCTCTACCTCAAATTTCAAAGACAATTTTTCAATAATCATCACCTTCTTCATTAGTGAATTCGGTACATTTTGATAAAATCCTTTCAAAATTAACCGATGAGATATGTTACTTGAAATGCAAGGAACGTGAAGATGTTTTAGCGAATATCGTTGAGTTGAACGGTACAATATGACCTCAAAAGTCAGTGCACATTATCGTGCTGCGCTGAATTATGCAAGTCCGTATTACACGCCAAATGTCCTTCCCACAGAATCAAAAGTACACAGGAACTGTTAAAACTAAAATTCAGGTACAGCAAGCAGAGGTCTGAACATTGGTTTAATTGCTTCTAACACGAAAAAGTATTCCAAGATAGACGTTAAAAACTTGCTGCTCCAATATTGTAAAACTGTCGATTTCCATTAGCCGTCGGAAAACTTTTTGCAAGGAATAATTTCAATGAGAACTTGATGGGTGGTATGCAACGTGTAAAATATGGCGTTGATAGAGCCGGATTTTGTCAGATAAAATCACTCGATTCATCAATCATACGAAACCTATTTATTTACGATTTTACTTTGGAGGATAATTTCTTATTCTTCACATATAAGATTGCAGGCCTACACCCAAGGCACGTAATCGGTTATGACGACTTTTTGAGGACGGTTAGATCAATTTTCTTCAAGTGTGCAAAGGGTGAAAAATTACCGGTTATAATTTTGACCTCAAAAACTATCTTTCATTGTCGTTTGGCGTTCATACATCCGGAGGAGCACACAAGCAGAATGATAAAACGCGAAAAATATCTAATGAATGATAAGGACGCACAAACAAAATCGGCTGCTTTTCAATTATTGTGGCCAATTTTGTTGGCCTAACTTGGTTTATCTTAGTCTTTGTATACAAGCAGGAATATTTTTTCGCTCAGTTCGGTTTTTTGTTAGCAACATTAGGATGAAAGCTGTTAGCGAAGGATTTGTTCAGACGGGCAGGTAATATTTGCGGGGCGTAGAATGGATCTTCGTCGGCTTTGTGCCATCCATAATTGATTGGTCAAAGACTTCCGTGGAACCCTGCAGCAGACCAAGTTTATTCCCGGGTTTTGTTTCTTTTAAATCGAGGGTACGGCACCTTCTCTTGATTAAGCTACATCGTTAGCAGCGGCAAAAATGCGGCGTTGCAGAAACTGGCCACTCAGTAATGTAGGATATTCATTTCTGCGTGCGGAGCAACGAGGCTCGGGGGACGCGTGCAGTCAGTCAACTCTACGCTCGGCTGGAACTTGCTGCTCACTTTTTGTTTTCTAGCTGATGCTCTATTTTATTTAAATGCTGCATTTGTGTGTGTGTGTTTGAGATGGGAGGGAAGAGGGAGAGGGAGGTTAGAAGGCAAGGGGGTTGAAGTACGAACAAAATTATTCGAAAGAGAAATGAAAAATTAAAAAATGTATCTTAAACATCACATGCTTTTCTGAATTAGCTTCGTGGAGTCTCCGTTTCAGTGAAAAGTTCGTAAAAAATTGGCTCTATAAATCCACCATTCAAGTAAGGCATTGTTTTAAATTGACGCTTCCTGGCGAACATGTGAGGAACGAGCTATACCAATCGTGTTCATTCCATATGAGAAATCTTCGAAGGTATGTGTAATCACATTAATGCAGTCGAAATTGAAACATATGAACTTCCAAATAATATAAATAGCTTTAAAAAAGCCTAATATCTTAAAGGAAACCTTATCTGTTCGTTTTTATTTACCCCCTAATGTTGTCTCGCATTGCACAGTAACGAATAAGGCTTTAACTACGGCAACTTACTTCGATAAATTTGTAAACACGCATTCACTGATACGCATAAATAAACGCTTTAACGCGTGCCTGGTAGATGTGTTCACCTTGATGTCAAGAGGATCTTTTGCAGTGATTCTACATGCGGAAGATATTTTTCATGCCCCGAAATTTCTGTATATGTAACTAGAATAAAAGAGAAAAAACATTTTTCTTGCTTACCTTTTCGTTGGGAGCCGGATCTGTATCCAGAAGCAGCAACCCTGGGTTGATCAGTGGGTTGCTTCTGACAGGAAGCAGGCAACGAGTCAGACGACTTGTCGCAGAACGTGTCACTAGAATCTCTTTGGTACCCGCGGAACGATCTCGAGACGTCCTCGTTTGATTTAGAAAACGTATGATTTCTCACAATTTCGTCGAATAAATCTACCTTAGAAAACCGAGTGGATGGAAAAAGTGCTTGCTTCTCCACAGGAACTTTTTTCTCAACTGGTGAGCTTGAATTAAACGTTACAGAGCCGGAGGGTGTTCTGTGCACAACCGACGACACCTCTGCTTTGAATTGAGCTGGGGGTGAAGGCATGGCAGGATGTGACACCTGGTCTTTGGGGGCATCAGAAGACGGCGACATAGAAGAAGGAGAGGAGAAAGAAGACGAAGGTGAACCAGGAGAAGATTGAGCAGCAGCAACACCGTTCATGGGCAGCACAGCGTCCGACGAGGAGACGTGAGGCACCAAACTCACTAACACTACGGGTGTTATGACAAATATTTTATACTTCCAATTGAAGATACTGAGTGAAGTGTGGGGGAAGAATGATCTGGCAGCCCCAGAATTCATGTAGCCCCCTTCAGTAGTTCTTATTTGAACCTGAATGAGAAGCAGAGCCAAAAATAGGGCCATTTTCACTCTTCTTTTCTCACTATCTTGTGCAGGGTTTGACTTGAGCCTTCGCGAAAGTAACCTCCAATTTTCTCCAGACATTGCTACTTAAAGATATTTAACGAAAAATGAAATACAAATACGTTCTCTGGCTCAGGTCAAACTAAAAAAGTATGAAAATAGCTCTCAAGAAATCGTAAAAGCATCCCAGAGTTTTAATTCACCTTAAAAATCCCGAGATTGGGACTGTCCAGCAACGGAACAACATTCCACTGTCATACTCTCTTCGGGTCCGTATTCCGCAGCTCGGTTACATCCATCGAAAAGTTACCTCTGCTAAAAAAACTGAGGAAACACAAACATGTCTATCCTGTTACGGTCTAGTGAGGGGCAGGCTATCAGTTCAAGCGACTCTTGTCATTTCCCGCACCCATGAGCCGCCTTCACTCATGGAACAGCTTGCTGTTACACCTGCACTTCAGCTATTCACAAAACACACGTTTCATTGATCAATAACCACTCAATCCGGCACTGAAACTTGACATGTTTTCACTCACAGTCATACGCATGAACACTGGAGTCAAAAGTTTAGCAAAAATGTTTACCGCAATTTTGAACACAGAACCAAAGACAACGCTTCCAATAGATTCTCAATACAAAACTCTACGGGCATTCGAAGAATGTTTTCAATAAAAATCAAGGAGTCTTTCGCACTGATTAGTTGAATTCCGGACCACATACATAGAATGGTTAGAAAAATTAATGTCACAGGTTCAAACCAATTTTGGGCATCGTAAAATCAATATTTAGGCATAAATATAGTTCACTTCCAATGGGATTAAAGCACGCAGCCACAGAATAGCCCCTGCCGCTATCGACTGAGGCACAAACGCTCTGCCAAGGGAAGCTCTCCCCCTCTCTCTTTCTTCCCTTTCCCTGCTCTCTCTCTCTCTCTCCCTCAGCACTCTCTCTCTCTTCCCGCTCTTTCTCGCAGGTGCTCTCTTTCTTGCCAACTACTCTTTTTCAGACGCAGGCAGTCGGACAAACTTACGTACGAAATTCAGTAGTGGGCTTTGGCTTCTGCATCTCCACCTTTAAGGCTTTCTCCTCTCGTCCACCTTCTCTGTCACCCGACCTGCGTCTCAGCAATTCTCTTTCTACGCTTCTTGCGCGCTGTTTATTTATTTGCCTTCTTACGCATCTTCTTCGACGTGCTCTGAGTCGGACGGTGAGATTCGCATTTATCGCTCCCTGGATACCAGTGTTCAGATTCTGCAATCAAACTGTTACATGGCAAAACAATTGATTTACGTGCGCACTCCACTAAAAAATAATTATTTGAGACATCCAAAAAGTGTCAACACGAATGTAATTGAAAGACTGGTATCCGCAGCAGATCCTGTAGGTGCCTGGTGAGGAAATCTAGGCTCGATCTAATCCCAGTTTGCCACAGTGCATTTCCCCAGCAGCGTCCCCTTAGCACCTTTATCTCGCGCCCCCAGAGCGAAAGGCGGAGGGGCAGGGAGGGCGCATCACTGCTCTCCTCATCTAGCATCCAGTCCCGGCGCTCTCACGTATACTTTCTCCTGAAACTCTCTTTCGGCGGGCTCTCTATTTCTACTCTTCTTCACCCCTCCTCTCTCTCCTGTCGACCTCCCTGCCCCTCGGCCCCTCTTTAGAGTGAAAGCACCCCGGCTTGAGTGACGGAGATCATCATGCTTATCATGCTCCTGATCATAATGACGCTGATTGTCTTCTCGTAACTGTTGGCTTTGTCCCCGGCCGCACCTCCGAGTTGGCCACGGGTTCTCACCATGCGTCATGGACAACTATAATTATTTATTTGTTGATGATCTTGAAGGTCATAGTCTGCTCCCTAATTCAAGAAGTGGAATTGTCTGAGTTTCTATGAAATTATTTCTGCGACATGTAATGAATGACACTAAGTAAATAGTTTGTTTTTAGGAAATACATGGATGTTGTTTTTCAACCATCAGTGAGTAGTAATATCTTACTAATTATAACCGAAGGCAACTTTTTTGTAAAAATTACATAGTATCCACGAAGAACTGCATCAACAAGAATCAATTTGTACTTGTTGGATAGTTCTCACTCAACACGTACTTTAAAAAGTGCATACTGTGCAGAGGGGCATTTGAGATGTCTGCGCGAGTAAATAATAAATTCACACAAAAATTGAGAATGATAGAATCAAATAGAAATAATCAAACTACCTTGCATAATAATATTCTTCTGAATCATACGAATGAGTGATGAAAGAGTTGTGACTCCGTATAACGGCATTTTTCAGTGAGTTTCTTTAATCACTGCAAACGAATATATTTTAGTCAATTTTATGATGATGAAGTCACTTAGAAGCAACATTTTCAGTTAGTCGGATGAATGAAAGGTCACTACATGCGACGGATGAATGCACAACATGCGACGGATGAATGCAAAATCATTACATGCGATGACTATTAGCCGCTTTCATGATTGTGCAGTCCCCACATAAGTATAATTCTCATTTGTTCTCAAAATATGGTGCTTCCGTTACTTTAAAACTATGACATTTATTGCCATTACCCGTTGTTTGATAATTTATTCTAATTTAAACACAGGCCCATTTATTCCAATTTAAACACATATTTCCAAGAACAATGCGCAGCGTAACTGAAACAATGTTTGTAATTTTGGTTTAGCTTCGAGTAAGTATCTCTGCATTTAGTATGTGTTTTCTGGAGCTGGAAAAATACTGCAAAATGAATAATATCATTTACACAAAATTATCCTTTCTGCAATATTATCATTTACACAATATTATCATTTACTCCATATTTTCATTTACTCCATATTATCATATACACAATGTCATAATTTACACAATAATATATTTTACACAATATTATCATTTACACTATATACGTGTTTTCTGCTGGTGAGCACAATAAGCCAGTAGGACACTGTGCATCCAATAAAAAATTGGGTAGAAAAACAAACTGAAAATGCTGAGCTCAATAAAAAAATTCAGTTAGATAAAGAGCATTTTTTCATGCGTATATAAAATTCTTGCTTTTTCCCTCGTGTGTTTTCAGTTTAGGTGGCTTCTTTAATACATGATAAATTGCGAAAAGAACAAAAGAACATTCAAGCGAACTGCCTCAAACCGTGAGAAAAACTAGCTCGTCAATATACATCCTTCAAGTTTTGTGGAGCGAAACCCCTCTAAGGGATCAAAGTGAGGTGACTTCGATCCGTGACGGCCAGGACGGTGAGTGCACGAGTGATGAAATGTTATTTTATTCATCACACACGGAATAGCAATCTCTGATCACTACAATGATCAGCAAAAGATATTTTGAAGATTATAAAAAACTATAAAATAATCATGAAAATACACTAAATGACTATGGAACGAATGTAAATGCTTGGGAAAGGAATAGCTGTCAGTAAAATGTTCTTTGAGCCCTGGAAAAGAACGAGATTGAGGAGAAAGAAAGAATTCATTGGAGTACTTTTTTGACGATTTAAAGGCCATTAATTCGCTTTATTGCTATAAAATAAAATTTATGACAATTTTTTTAAACGAAATATAAAATTTTCATAGGATTCATTAAATTTTTCACGTTCCCATTGCGATTTTGGACAATTTTATCAACCAATTTATCTGTCCTTGTAAGTATTTTTTTACGCACAAAACTCTCCTCATCTCATTGGCTAACTTGCATCCTTATTAGCTTGCTTATTATCTTCGTAAACTAAGGAACGAGATGGGAGATACTTGAACACCTTGCTTTTATTAATATAGAGCAAAATTGAGAACTCAACCTAAATTTTGGTTACAAAAAGTTCTGTTCGTTTAATCGAAATTTTGAACACCGTCTCTTCAGCTAAATCTTCACGATTTACGGCGCAAATTATTGGATTGGCAACCTGATACTGAATATCACGAGTGGTCAAATTTTCTTACAAAACTCTGGTCATACTTTATTGTGCGCTTTTGCTTGTCACAGTTCACATTGTTTTCGGCAATAACATAGGGCAAAATAATTTTTCTTGTTGACGGAATTTGTTTCACTAAATTGGAAATAATCATTTGCTGTGTAATTTAAGGACGATATGAACAGAATATTGATTTTTTATAAAAGATTTCTCATTCTTAAACTCCTTTTGTGAATGCTTTTAACAGTCTTTGAATTTCATTCATATTGTAAAATGATCGACTATTAACTAATTTAAAAGAAAAGAAACGAATTACATAAATAATCTGATAAAATGGACCACGAGAGGTCTGGCACATGGTACATACTACAAAAGTGGTTATAAGTAATTTGGCTCTGTCTCTATCGATGCAGTTCATAGCGTAGAAAGCAAAGGGCAGAGCAGCAAAATTTGAGAGGTTGAGAGATCAACGCAGCTATTTCTATAATACTTGCTCATCAGGAAACGCTTTCATAACCCAGGGATGGAGTGTTAATGTTTTGGTAGAACTCTACATAAACTGACCTTGAGATGCCGGTGAGAAAGTTTCTTTCTTTTCTACCAGTTGCGAACCAGAGTTATTAGTGACTTCACACTGTAACATGGTAATGTTTTTTTTTCAGCGAATCAGTATCAAGTGATGTCTCTTTTGTTACTTGATGATGATAGGATCAACTCTGAGACATTGAAAAATAATTTTGTCGAAAAGTCAGACGCACGTAAAAAACAAAGGAAATGAACTCATTAGTAGTAAAAGTAAAACATATAGTGATTTTCAAATGATCTAAATTACATTTAATTTTAAACTGCGAATCAAAGTAATAGAATCTATGAGAAACGAATGTAATTTCCTGCTTGTGAAGCAAAAAGTTAAAAACGAAACACAAGAAGTAATCGACGCCCAGGGCTTTCTTACCTGCGCAGGAGCCAACCAATCAGAGCGCCTCTTCCCTCTGTACATTCAAAGTAAATTAGATCGCACTTCGTTACCCAATTGAAGGGAAAATTCTTTCTCAATGCTGCTTTTGAAGCGCAGGCCGAAGGAATTCTTTTGTTCTCCGCATAGCTTTGGTTTAGGTTTCATGGAAGCGAATGCTGAAATTGAGGAGCCTATTTTGCAAAGGTGCAGAATGTCGCATCGCTTAAATTGAACACGTTCCAGCATAAATGGTGTTTTTAGACTCGAGGAGGAATTCAAGGATGTTTTTCAACGCGAATAATCTAGCCCGGACTATTTAAGTTATCCTATTGCAACTAATCACAATGAAACCTCATTTATCAGAATCTTTCTCAGCCCAACGTCAATAAACCTCATCTTCAATAAAAAAGAGAGAACCAGGAAAATGGTATAAAACATTTTTCATTAAAATGTATTCTTGAGACTGAAAAGACTCGTAAAAAATAGGACGTTTCGAGCCTTCGCTCATCATCAGCAATAGGTACAAATTCGAAAAAATGTCATCTGTAAAATACAAAAAGAAAACAACTCAAAAAATGCATGACATTACTTATTGACTAGGGATAAAGGAAATGAGCTAAGATGATTATTTAAAACAGGTTTCGTTTTAAAAATGAACAGAGACTCTAAAATCCGCAATTCTGAACACAACTTTGCCCTGGCTATGACTTTGAAGCTATTTTTATTGACTGCTGTGTCGCATTCAAAAGCGTGATTACGGATGGCTGAGTTAGATGGGCTTGCTAAAATGTTTCCCGTCCGGTAGCTCCTACCTTGATGCTCGGCAATCCTACATCCCAGAGTACGGGTAGTCATGCCCACATACTCAGATGCACAAAGTGCACAACTATATTTGTATATTAGGGATGCCTGCATCTCAGTAGGAAGTCTATCCTTGAATCTAAAAAATGATTCAATTTTATGATTATTGACCAATATTATTCTAAATTTTACATTACTGAAATATTTTTGTAGTAGCTCCAGTATTTGTTTTTTCATTAATTCTGATTGAGGACCAAAGTAAGGGAAACACAGAGAGAGCGTTCGTACACGAGTACGAGTCTTACGAGTCTTTTCAGTCTCAAGAATACATTTTAATGAAAAATGTTTTATACCATTTTCCTGGTTCTCTCTTTTTTATTGAAAATTCGAAAACACCGAAACAGCTGCTTTAAACCTCATCTATCTAAATCTAACCTGACCATCAATTTTCTTCTTACCAAATTGCGGCTGACCAGATGGGAATTTGGAAATTTAACTTATCTTCTATCGCTGTTTTAAAAACATGTACAAAAATTATTCGACACCGCTAACGCACCGATTTAAATTCAAACACAATGAAATGAATCATTCGAAGCAAAATAAATATAAATCCACAAGTATTTATTTTATGGTAAGTTCAGCTATCATCTTTTTTTTTTAGCTCAATGCATAGTAGTTGAGCAGTTGCATCGTGTATCTGGATGTATAGCAGGCCTCCTCCATTACATTTGATTTTTAGAGCTAGAAAATTGACAAGAGCTGGCATGCGTGTCTCGTCAAACAGAGGCGGCGTTCGGTACGGCGGCATTCGATGGAGTGCGGTTTGTGTAGTTTTTAAATGAACAGAGAAAACATATCTCAGATCCGGTATCATAGTGTACCCGAGCGCTGACACAGTATAATTGATTCCTATATCTATGCTACGGTTCTTACTTATTATGTTTTTGAAGTGTGACGAATGGCATGATACGAATTTCATGGTTATACACTTTCAAATCAGCAAAATTTTTACGTAGTTATAATGGTGGTATAAAGTGTACGTCCTGAACATAAATTGTATTGCTCTCGAATGCTGTTTTCAAGTCATTTATACAATGCTGAACATAGCTGATTATGATAATGTTGAGGACTGAAATTTACTCTTCGTGCTCACTTTCATTGCCATAAAATACAGAGACATGAATGTAGCCAAACGAAGATGCAATTACATTTGAGCAATTATTTTTCCGTTCGCATATTTTCCAAGATTTACTTTCTGCCAGTCAGCACGAGAGACTAAAATTCAGGTCAAGGCCGATGAGAAACTCGCACATTTACGACTATATTTTGTCCGAATTAGCCATCACAGAGTTTGCAGTAGACTTTATATCAACGCACCACTATTACAACTGTATCCAAAGGCGTGTCGTTGTTCTGAACAATCACAGAACATCAAACGTTCGAGACTGCATGAAAAAGGTCGCGTCTGTACAGTTCTCCGTAGCGCATCACCTAGCTAGTCATTAACGCTACTTCTGCGCTGCGTGCGTTGTGATATGCGTAGGCGGGCTTTGCATGGATAGATTGCATTGCAATCTATCCATCTGATTGCAAAGACTGAATTGTGGACGAGATGCCTCGCTCGGTAGACGCCATGACATCTTCCTCTCATCTTATTTCCGATCAGCACTGAGTCAACAACGTTAGGTAGCGGGAGCGCTATAGCATGAGAACACCAGGCGTCGGTATCCTTCCTATCGCAGTTGTTCAACCATCATGGGGCATTATCAGACTCACGTGGGAAAGACATAGTACGTATAATATGTATACTTAAAATTCTCTCTGAATGTAACGGTATGCAGAAAGTGTTTTGCCTTAGACGGAGAATTAATTTAATATACCCGTTTTACCTTCAAAAATAATTTCTTATACCTCAAGTCCCTGAGCTCATATTTCACTATAAGTGTGCACTAAAAGGAGGGTTTTCAATAATGCATCGTCACTGAAATTATATTTAATTTTCTAATTGTAGTTACATATTTTATCGAACCTAGAATAAACATCATTAGGAGTGCATTGCCCTGAATAGTTTGTTTCGATTAGTGAAATGAGTGTCGAAAATTGTTCGACATTTCGAATAATTAAATAAAGAATTGAATTAATAAACAAATAAAAAATTATTAAAATAATTAAAATAAATAAAATGAACTTGAATTTAAACAAAAAGTCCTAAAATCAAAGTCGAAAATATTCCTATTAATTTCTCTCATTTTGAATTTAATTTGAACCTTTATTCCCTAAGTGAGGTGACCACGGGTTAAACTGCGGCTCGATCTGCAGATTCTTTAAGATTCTTACCATTCCCCGTGGGAGATTCCTTCCGTGCGCAGTGGGGATTATTCCCGTTCCAGAGGGGATTCTTTCCGTTCCCAGTAAAGCTTGTTCCGCACGAGCTGGCGCTGCTTGCTTGTGGTTGTGCTCCGAACCAACTTCGGCGACGTCGGGTGACGTAATTTCCCCATGGTGTGGTCTAACCAGTGTGTCACTTCTATTCTTCAATCGTTCAGTTGACTGCTGTCTACGTCTTGATCAAAGTTACCGCATTACGTGGCGCCGTTTCTTCTGGCAACATTAACTTCCTGTGTTTTATTCTTTCTGTCTCTTGAATTACAGTAATTAGTGTTTCTGTCACTTTTTGTTGTGTTGTGTTCTACGCACCAATTTTCATCTTGGCGTACTCCATCGATCAATGTAAATCAAATGAACTCGAATGAATTCAACTCAAATCAAATTAGATCAAATCGAATGAATTCGAGTTAAAATCAAATCGAATGATTTCGTATTCATACCAAATCAAAGTTAATCAAATGAATTCGAATTCACCCAAATCAAATTTATGAGTGCTTAGTTCTACTAAAAGTGGAGGTTGACCGTGACCTTCTCATCAGAGCGCAGCACTGATCAAAGTATTCTTTAATTTCTATCGAATGTATCTCGAACTTTTCTTTCTTTTTCTTTTCTAAGATGGGGAGCGCCTCTTCTTGCTATATTTCCCTCGAAATACCTTTTCTTATGCCTGAACGTGTTCCACTGAAGACTACCATTCTTTAGGTGAGTTAGTTGCCTAATTCTGAAATCAAAGTGTTAATCGTTCGAATATCGCATGTCGTATATCACATATTGAATTCTCGTGCCCCCTTTTCCGCGCTCTAAACTGTCCTTCTGATCACGAGCAGTATCAACGTCCTGAGACTACTGTTCAGTTCTCTCGCTTCGGGTCAGTTTCTTCTCGGAAAGCCCTCAGCTTCTTTTAGGTGGGTCAGTTGTAATGTTCATTGTACTAATGCCATAGTTTGGTCATACATTGCTGTCCATTTTCTCCTCGTTATCTAACTGTGCTTTTACTCGTGCAGTATTCACGTCGCGCCGGTTCTGTTAAGATTCTATGTCTCTTCGGGTTGAGGCCTCTACCTTGGGAAAGCCACCCGGTACCCGTCGGTGGGTTAATAGTTGAAATATCCTGAATTTATTCGATAACAATTTTAGTTGTTATCTGTGCTTATTTCCAAGTTTCACTGGTTTATTTTGTTCTGCAGCATTGGTAGCCGACTGTTGTGGTCCTGTATTGTGATCCTTCTACCTCGTTGGGTTGTTGCCGAGACGTTGGTTCTAGCGCCGGACACTTCGAAGCGTGCGCTGCTTTCGTTGATCTCACTGAAAGCGGGAGCCGGGCTTGAAGTCGTCGTGCTCCCTTGAATAACTCGGGAACGGGAACGGAGGATCTCATGTCGCTCTCCACATTAATTTTCGATGAACACGGTAACCACGCTAAACTGTTTTCTGGGTTCCCTGCAGACTTCGGTCTGTTTTAAATGTCACGTTCTCTTTAGTTCAAGGAACTTAACACTTCTTGTTTGGGGTGAGAGACAGTAAAACTTGTTGGAGGAAACCTTAAATTTTCAACTCTTTCAACTTCAATTTTAACTTAGGCTTTGTTGCCGTTCGACATGCTCTTCAACTTCAAATTTAACCTTGGCTGTTGCCGTTTGATATTAAACCTTCCAACTTTAAAGATAATTCAGGCTGTGTTGCCGATCGAAATAATCTTTTCAACTTTAAACTTTACTCCGGCTGAGGCCTATCGAAATAAACTCTTAAACTTCTAAAACCGAACTCTTTTCGCATGAAAATTCTCGCTATTGAATCTTGGTAAAACTAGCTTCGTTGGGCTTTTGCCTGTTCGTATTCGCTGACCGTAGGCCGCATCTGACCTGTGCGTCCCGTTTAGGGAGTATTTTTGATGTTCATCTCCAAATTATTATAATATGCGGTAAATGAATTTGTAAATTTGTATTTCTCTTTGTTTTCCTTTCTGAAAAGGTTAGAGATTAAGTTCAGGCATTGAAAAACCTCGATATTACGATACCCATGTGTGTGTAAAAACTAAGGATCCTTACTTTTAAGATATTTTTAAACCAATGATGAGCTTTTGCATCATCTTTACTGGAAATAAACAGTTTTTCATTTTCTTTCATTCCTATTGTTTCGTTTCCTGCAGACGGCAATACGGGAAAGCTGTTCAACATCTCATGTAGAGTAGCACTAATTTCCTGCCCTGACAGCGAATACCATTTTATCCTTTGCTTCATCAGGTTAAGTGAGTACTATTATAAAAAATGATATTGATCCGTAAGTTAGGGCTTTGACACGAAAAGATAACCGCTCATAAAGTGGGATTTGAACCATTGCCTCATCCTCCATCTTTCAAACATAAAATACTCAAGAAATTAATTTGGTCTCTCGCCGGGTCTAATTAAATTATTCATATAGAATCTTGAGCATGAAGGTCATTCTTTCGTTAATATATTGTATAAATTAATTTTGGGACTCAGTACCGTATGCCTGTCGTCCCGCCGCAGCTAGAAGATAAAAGGAAAAATAGGCTTATAATGTTACATAGTCCTTTTAAAATCTTTTTCTCACGCTTCCTGTCGGGAAAAGAGCTCAAGATATGTACAAGTTCCAATATTTCTCCATAATTACCAAAAATATTTTCGTGCTATTCAAGCTTCCAAATATTATCCAGTGGAACAAAACGTTCGCGAGAGTTGATACGATGTTTTCACTTAAGGTAGGTGGTGCGTCTCTTCTTTCATGACACATTGGTGACATAACCGCACAACCTACGAGCCGGTTCGTTTTGGCAACGAGGGAAGTTGAAAACTCACTCTCATTTTTTATTTATAGAGTTGTAACAAGTCTGAAGTCGGTGCAATAGAAGCCAAACGCACGATCAAGCCGGCTTTACAACACCATTGGTCATTTACCACGCCAATTTTTGTTTCTCAATCCAGGCGGAAAATGAAACGCCCTTTCCTCTTTGCGCAATGATATTCGTGAACGTCATGAAGGCCGTAGCTCCACGCCTCAATTTGGTTAATGCTTTTGATTTGATTTTCTGGATTTCCCTGTTGTGCCTCAGCGAATAAGATATAAATGCGCATTTACATCATCAGGGTGACATTCTGCTGATGGGACAGGGATTAAAGTTGGATTCATTTTGCGAACAAGACAGCTTTGAATATAAAATTAACAATTAAAATTGATGATTAGAGCTCAATTGCATTGAATGATAGCATTAATAAAATAAAAGAACAAATAAAATGGTAAACGACCAGTGTTGAAATACGGCAACTCAATGGAGTAAGATGATTCAATGCTTAAAATTAATAATAAATAACGCGCAATCAATAAAGACCACACATCAGAAGGGCCTTACTACAAGTTAGACAGGAAATGAAATGAAACTTGATCTATATTTTCGAAAGCATCATGTACGTCAAATCCTGCAGCCTATAACAACGAACGCATAGTGATGGTACAAATTTTAGTATTGAAAATTTATGACTTGATTACATAAACGAGAGTTGAATAAAGCTGAGTTTTTAGATGAGATATTGACTTTCAGATCTCACTAGTCTCAAAGGAATGATTTTATGCTTATCTCCATTCTAAAGCTATCTCCAGCAGGCTGCCACGTCGCATTAGCCGAGTCTCAAAAGATCAAATACTCAAAATTAGATTGAATTCATAAGATGATGATGCATCTAAAGAGGCGTATCTAAACTGACGTTTTTCTGGGCCGAAATTCTCGTGTTTTGCCTTCTTTTATTCAGGTACAATGTGGTCATCAAGACAACTCAGCGCGTAGAAATTCCCAGTCTAACTTTTCGCCACCTGCATGCATGTTTTTCGCCGCCAGAGCGATTTATCTCTCAAATCACTTAGGCGGCGAAAAACATGCACCTAGGTGGCGAAAAAGTTAGACTGGGTTTGGCAGGGTTAACTAAATATTGAGTCTGATTTATCACCTTTCGATATTTTATAATTCAAATTCCAATACTTATGCAAGCGAAATACCAATATGGTAGCCGTCGTCTGAAGTTCTCGTACACTGCGGCCTCTGCAGCAGCAACAGAAGCGAAGACGGAATCCTTGCGTGCATGCTATTGTGTGGCGTTCATTAATTCGGCTCGATGTTACCACACTTCCCGCAACCAAGGTAAATTACGGCAACTCTAAGAGATTGCTTCCGAGATTTACTGAAGAGAGCTCGAGCTCAGGAGGGTGCAGGTGAACTGAGGGGTGACTTGCGTCTTCTGAATAACACCACGAAATTATTGAAGTTCATGAATGAGGAACTCATTATGCGCTTTTGTAGAGTGCTCGTGTTCAGGGAGGATGGGAATACCGAATTTTTAACGCGTTAATGAGATTATTCAGACCAGTCAATTAAGATTTTAAACAATTTTAATGACCGATATAATGAGTGCATATGAGAATATTAGCTACATGGATGAGTGTCCTTCAAATTGTGTCAATACTTGTGTTCTCATCATATCCGAGCTACGACGTGAACTAGAATTCTGTCATAGACCAGTTGAATAACTGAAGAAAAAACACATTTTATTTTATACCCCTCTCAGCATTCTGGAACACCACAAGTGCTAATAGCGAGGCTGCAGGAAAAGAAGCAGTTCGAACAATAAAATATTTATCAGAGCCAGCTCACAAAACATTTCATGAAGCGTATATGTTGATTGGAATCCCAAAAGTCATTCCTATAATTGTTCATGTAATTAGAAATGCTATTTTTTCTTGAGAGACGAGTGTTATGATAAAACTGTTTATGATTTGTACGCATGATAGAAGCAATTAATATTAAAAGCTGTTTTCGTAAGAGAAGCTTTGAATTTCTTTCGTGTGTGTATGAGAACGAAATAACTTCTGAACGCTACGAAGGAATTACAGTACCTTTCAAAGTATAACGTCAGGATGGTTGAGCGCTGATCATTGGTAAAATGATGCGCGAAAAAATTACAGTTTTTGGAATAATTTGTTTATAAGTAAATGACAGAATATTTTTGAATAAAATCGTTTGCCGAAAATCCTCAAGTCTAAACGTGACATTTTAATTGAGAGGCTTACTTAGATATCCATCGATATGGTTAGACTGCGGCGGTTCTCTTCCATGAAGTTTTGCATGGCAGAAGGACGCTAAACTTCGTTCGTTAAGTGTGAATCGAATTTATAAACTTAATTTTGACGAAAAATTTACCCTAAAAGAAATATTGTTGACTTTTTTATTCAAAAGTCAAACTTCCTTTCAGAAATGAGTAAAATCGTCAAGATTTAAGCCAAAAAGTTTAAAAATGAATTACTATTAATTGGCAGGAGAATTCAATTAATGGGCAGGAGAAGTAGAACAAAAACAAAGATTTGCGCAGTGAGGAGTATAGACGTACTTACAAAGGAGTAAAAACAGGGCGAAGACCAACACAGAAAAATTCTGCT
Source organism: Morinoia aosen (assembly GCA_030386875.1). Taxonomy (NCBI): domain Eukaryota; kingdom Metazoa; phylum Arthropoda; class Malacostraca; order Amphipoda; family Talitridae; genus Morinoia; species Morinoia aosen. The sequence continues at coordinate 12,176,584 of CM059556.1, forward strand.
CGGAAAATAGCAGTCCTGCACAAATGAGCGTGTTTGGAAGAGGCTCAATCTTGTGTTGGAGAAGACAAATTTATTTTTGTATAACTGATAGAGATTGAGAACTTGGCCTTATAACTTCATGTTTATTTCAGCGGAAACTCATTCATATCAAAACGTAATGTGTAAAGAAGTACATGGATCTCATCGATCATGGGAAAATATTTCATGGTTTAGGCCTAAAAAATTTTGTCACAGTGAAGTAAAGCTCCCTAAAATTTTGTACCATAAACATGACAAAGAAAATAAACGTTTGTTCCAACAAAAACAGTACCAAAGGTTTTAACACGAAAATGAAGGTGTGTGAACGTCAGCTTGGAAAATGAAACCAATTCACAGTTTGATACTGAAAACAAGCTTGACATAAAGTCCACGTTCATAAATACCGACCTTCTAGCTACATTTACATTTTTTAATTACTGTTTTTCAAAATAAAGAGAATGCTCTTCCATTCGTAAAATCCGGCATGAAGGGAACAAAACAGACGTCGAGATTGTGTTAAGTGCTCAACACGAAGGCTCGCCACGGCTGCCAAACAGTCGAGCTTTGCAGGGCATAAAAACAAGCAGAGTTGCGGGCAAGCGCTGGGCAAAATTAAGATCTGGAGCTGGAATTTTATAGAATTCAAGTCGCCGTATCGGCACTGCTGACAACGTGAGTTCTCCTAAGTCGATTTGGCTTTTCTGCGTGCTGCAACATGTAGCGTAGCCAGGTCGACGTATATTGGAGGTGCACCTACGCTGTCGCAGGAGCCCCAAACATGTATGTAGCGCAGCCAGGTCGACGTGGGAATAATTTTGCAATATAAAGCAATATATAAACAAATTCAAGTATTTACCTTGAGAGCCTCCGCTGTCGTAGGTGCCTCTACGACGTCGTAAAAATTAAGCCATCGCAATACCTGTTACCGAGAAAACGGGTTGGCCAATAGAAAGTTGCTTTATGCTAGAAAGTTTCATTTTTTATCATCAATAAAGACCACGAGGTCTTTGCTTACCGTTAGTCTTCCTTACTCGTATACTCATCGGAAAGGTTTCGTTATTAGGTATTAAAGAGACTTTGCTCGTACGTATTTTGTTCATTTCAATCTGCCACAGATGCAATATATTTTTACAAATTTAAAACCTTTGCAAAGTATAGAAATGTAGGGCGAATTACCAATGACTGGATATAGTGGATCGAAATGTTGGGAGAAGGTTCTTGTTAAAAGAAGTTAGAAATGTTGTCAAATGCCGCAAGGCATTTGAGGAAGTGTTAGTAACAAGAATTTATAGTGTTAGTAAGAACCATCAAAGAGTTAGTTTAATCTATTTTCTTCTAGTCACTTTTCGAAACTGAACTATTGCTTGAAAGTGTAAAAATAAAAGGCGTATTTTCGTATTTTTCGCCAGTAGGTTTTTCATTTTCTCAATAGTTACATGTTCCCAATTTTGAGCCCGTTTTTAGACATAAAAACTCCTTTGGCTTGAGGACATCAGAGAGCCAAGAAACAAAAAATCACACGAGCTTTCAAAATGTCACATGCAAGAACAGTCTGTCCAGGACTTGAACCGACAGAATTTAATACACCGAGCCGTATTAAACACATGATTTGAAATTCCTTTGAAGATTGAGTCTCAACTTCACTTCCGTGCTCCGTGTAAACGAAGCTGTTAGCTATGCATTAAAAGGAATTTTTTAGTGTAGACAGGATGAATTTTCTAAAGGATACACAAGGCTTCAAACAGCAGGAATTTTCGATACGGCGTCATACTCTTATTCGCCGTACCTGTTTCTGTACAGTATGCAGCAACTCTTTTATTCTATGCTGGTTGGCGATTCGGATTTTCTATCCGCATATTCAAATCAAATGTAATGTAATAGCCTAAAAAATACTTTAATTGATGCTTCAATTGGGGTGGATACTTAGCTTAAATTGTTCAATACTTTCAATAGAAAATGACTCTCAGACAACTTAGGCTATATTACCTACCTTGCATCATTATCTTATGCTGTCATTTGTCTACAAGATATTTAGGAAATGCACCTGCAAGTTCGATCAATCACACAACTACAAACGTAGTAAAAATTCATTCATATTTTAATGAAAAACAATTCAGTTCGTAATATCTTAACGCAAAATAGAGTTCATTTGAAAAAAATTCCAGTAGTAGGTCTCTTGCTACTGTTCGGTATTTCAGCTTTGCACTCTCGAGCAATACAAAATTCAAACATTGGACTTATTTGGATTTACATTTAGCTTATCTTTTTTTTCTACAAATTAACTATTCCTGTGAGTCATTTGATACTGTATTCCTGAGCCTGCTTCGTCGAAAAAACCGGTGTCATCTCTCTAAATTTGAGCATATTTCGTTCGAAACTCTTCCGGGACGGAAGTTTCAACAGCGCCCCCTCTTCTTTTCTAAAGTTTCTATATATTTTTTAACTTTTCAATGAGTTGCAATTGACATAAGTTGATAAACATTATGAAACGGAGTTGCCAAAATTCACTGAGTGTATTGGCAGTCAGCAATGTCCAATAAGCGAACAAGAAAGCAAACAAGCGAGTACGCGTGCAAAAAAAATCTATCAATTCACATGGGGTGTGAATAAAAAACGAAATTGCTAATTAGACTGAAATAAAAATTCAGTCTAAAAATTGCTAATTAGACTCATCGGTTTTCGTGCAGTTCCCGTTACTGAATGAACAAGTAGATCAGCGACGCTCTCGTGCTACATTTAATGTCAGACTTGCGGTGTTTATAGTCCGCTCAGAATAAGAGATTATTTTAGAGAACCACTGAGCTACTTTGAGGATAGAAGGAAGAAAAGTGCACTATGCAGAGGGATAAACCTGTTTTCAGTTTCATACTGAGAATTTGTTTCATTTTCCAAGCTGAAGGTCACACATGCTAATTTCCGTGTCGTAATCTTTGGTATTGTAATTGTTGAAACAAACATTCAGCATTCAATGGCTTATGTTTCATGTGTCGTATCTAGAAAGATTCATGCCGTATAGAGCGTCATGCTCTCTGTCATATAAATCAGACGCCAAAGTTGATAACAAGCACACATCATTTTGTTAGACGTTCATGTTGAGTAGATGCTTAGTTTGAAGTTGATTCTAGCCTTTAAAACTCCCCATGAAAGTTACGAAAAGCAAACAAACAGAAGGGCTTATATATTAACGTGAAATTTTAGTAACTTAACGTGGACTACAAATTTATTGAGTAGCTTAATTTCATCGGCAAATCTGGGAAAATAATCAATTTACTTCAAAAAAATAATGAACAGAGATTAGAACGTTAGTCAATGTACTTCATATTAACGCTTCTTTGTGGCCTAATTTGCTGCATGTCCATTGTTGTGAGCACGGTGAAGATTTCAAGCGCTGCAGACACGGCACATTAACGCAGTAATTAAGAAGACAATAAAAAAGAGGCACTGCTCACATTTGTACATTTTCTTCATGACTACATTTATTCGGAAAGTTTTATTTGAACTTTGACTAACGAAATATTCCATGAAAATAAAGAACTCAATACAATCCACGAGTGCGCCGTATCATTCCTCAGATGTAACAATGCATGACAAAATATTTATTGTCCCGGGCTTTTTTTTCTAAAATAATTATGATGTCACGATGTAGACTACATTTTCGGTGGAATATTGAAGAATGGAAAAAAGAGAATATACTACTAATGAATTATTATTTTTTAAATGTTTAGTGCAAATGATAATCGGGAACTCAAAGCAGACAACTGATGTGCGATTAGTTATCAAACAATAATTATGTTGCTAAAATTTACAAATCACTTCTTGGCTCTTGTTCTCAGTACGTATTCAGCATAAGTAGGTATATTCACGAGTTGTCCAAGAATAAGAAAACCTACTGCTAATTACGAAATCTTTCTCAGTACCAAATAGAGTGCAAAGAACATACAACGTGTTTTAATGAATTACTTCTCGAATGTTGTCCCCTAATTCTACAAAATTTTTAGATCTGCAGTTTCACTTTTTCATAATTAGATAAAATATTATCCGTTCAGTTTTTCGTCGTTCAAAACAGTGCATTGTTTTGTACACTTAATGCCCTGTACAATTTTGGTGGATTTCAATTTATATTCTTGACCTATATATAGCTTGATTTTTATGGATATAGGATACTTCCGATCAGGATCTCAGTCACATTCATATATTTGTTCTGTGGAATTATCAGTTCTTCATTCAACTCCGCGATAATAGTTATGAGGGTGTCTTCCATTTTATGTAAGTCTTATCATATCTTTCATTTTTTATTACGTTTAACCTTGTTCAAATTGGCCACGGACTTTATTACGCTAGTGCACTAATCACCATTTTTCTCTAAAACGAAATGGTGTTAAAACTCTTATGAAGGTGCGCTCTTTTTGACATCTGAGACAATATTTTGAAATAAATTTTGAAATTGAAATTTGATTTTCTCATTGAAATCGCACTGTGCATAATTTTAAACGGAAATTCAAAAAATAAAATTTCTTGTGCAGACACCTGTACCGTAGAAGCGTAAAAAATAGTGCTCGATTTAGTGCTTGATCTAAGATAAAGTGTTGACATTTCAAGACACGGAATTTTTCATATAACTTTTATCGAAAATGTTCATACAGTATCGGCAAGCATATTAATGTTTTTGCTACTTTGAATGGTGAACATTTCGTGTGTTTTCACTGTTTCTTTACATCTTCTCATAGTTTTACAAAGACGAGACATTTGGCAGTTACCCCTTAGGACTTTCATTCAATTTTTTCTATTAACAGCACACAATCGTTGCACTAAATCCATATAAATTTTTCATCCTTATTAGGAAACAATTTAAGTAGCAAAAGGCAATCGTAAATCAAATTTATTCTTTTAGTAGGCAGGGACGCCTCGTTGGGGAGGTGTTTGATGCGCAGAGTTTCAGTTAAAAATCAAGGTAAATTATACCTCAAGATAACAGATAAGGGGGTCAGTGACATGAAGTTTGCCCAATTCTGAGTCACAATCTCAATGCTATCTCAGTCCCAGTTGTATCTCTTCATCTCGTTTCTATTAATCATTCGAGTTGCTGCGATGATGTTTAAATAATTATTTATTGACAGAATGTTAACTAAAAGGTTGATTATACATCAATGAATCTTCTATCATCTGTAAAAATGCAACACTTACTATTGAAATAAAAGTTAATTTCTGCCCAGGATACTCTGCTTGTGAAACTTATCGCACAAGCCTTCATAAATTGATCAGTTGTGCCTCTGCAGCAAAGTTTTCTTTCGTCATCAAACTAGAGAAAAGTTTAGGGAAGGCCAGTGACTGTTTGTTTATTCACAATGATCATTATAAAAGATGTGAACTTTTACTCACAGTTTATGCGCAGAAAAATTTCCCAATGACTGATAAATTAATTACCCAGAACACTGAAATCATCCAAAGGGAATTTTGGAGCACAAAACTCTACGGAATTTAAAACAAAGATTTAAGTATAAATATTCGTGCGAAATTAATGCACCCCATTCAAAGACGGGAAAAATGTCGATCGATTCCTTATAGATTGTGGTGAATTTTCCGATAATCTACCCCTACGTAAATAAAATGTCAGGTGTCTCCTTGAGATGCTTAATGACCGTATCTGAGATACGAGTTTCGCCAATGCACACGCACAGGAATATTTTAATCACCGCTACTGTAAAGCGGCCCATAGACGATCAATTTAATTGTCTATATCATTGACTCAATATATTGATGACATTTATTTTTGCCCACTAAGTCAATTAATCGTCCATCAAGCCCACAGACGATCAATTAAATTGCAAATATTTGTTATTGTCAATTATATTGACAATAAAATTGATCGGCTAAGGGCCGCTTTAGGATGAATAAATTTTGTTTGCTATCTTGAGACTTATTGAAGGAAACTACGAAATCCTGTTATTTTTGAAGGGTCGTGTACACTACATAGTTCTTTAATAATGTACGTTTATCTTAAAAATGAAAAATGATAAATCCTTGAAGCGTTAGTTTTCGTAAAGAGCATCCTCAGGGAGTAGTGATGTAGATGGAACATGGTGTGAGGGAATAGAAAAAGTTAGTTGAATGTAGTCAGATAAATCTGAAGGATATATCCTAACGCAATGAACGACGTTAATAATTCAAGTCCTATTCTATAGGTTACAATTCTATTTCTGGGTATAACAACGTTCATGCAATGTCAAAATCAGTATATATCAGCATAGTGCCATTATGGTAACCGACGAAGAGTGTAGGGCATTGTCAAGACAGTAATGGAATAATGGTAATGCTTTATTTAATGAGGTAATGTATGCGCATGCCGCGCTCTCTGATTACGAGGGTACTGACTAGTGCGAGTAATTGTTAAATTTCAAAACACGTACGTCATTTATATCAACTATTGAATCATTTCTAAGAAACTACTAGAAGCTAATGATGAAATATGATGACAGTCGAATTTTTATTCCAAATAAACATACAAACATGAGTTTATAAGAGAAATGCAGAAAATTTTCTCCTACTTATTTTTTATAATGCTCTAAAATCCTGCAAACAAATAAAGATTTCGTATAAGGTCCGTATTTTTTAATTTTTTATCTATAGCATCGTTTTCAGATGTGAAGTTGAAGAAATTTTATTTATAAACGATGCAATTTTTCACGTAAATTCGCGCAATTTTAATGAGGCAGCATAAAAAATGTGAGTCGTTCTTATGGAATTAAACAGAGGACTAGGTACTAACAAACTCACTCTGTATGTGAGAAAGACAAAAATAATGTTCAAATCCAAGCTGCATCCCTCCCTGTTGCCTTGAACTTTGCTGAGCGGGGAAAAAGTTGAGTCGGTCACCAATTTTGAGTATTTAAAAATACTAAGAGACAACATTCATTGTTCATACACGCGAAGTTGACATGAAACTCAGTAAGTGCTACGGAATGTTATATTCGACTTCAAACTTTGTGAGTAGTGCTGCATCACCGACGATTTACTACTCCATCGTACTTCATACTCTTACTTGCGTAATTATAATACATGGTCGAGCCTCAGATTTTCATATAAAGAATATGAATCGTCTCATACACAAAATTCGGCGCCTCATCCTGGGAGTTTGAGCTCAGAGCCGTCAAACACATAAGCGAGAGTTGTGCGAGAGACTTGAAATAATGTCTTTGAAATGCGTTTATAAATATGTCTTAATTACTTTTCTCCGTGATGTGGTTAGTAAAAATGACGACTGCTTTGATGATTTCTACAATGAGTTGTTGTGTAGCAATCTTCATTTTTCCGGGAATAGTTGTTTGCGGCTGTCTAGCCCCGTTGGGATAGAAAAAAGTATTCTTCACTGCATGCCACCTATAGGTGCATTACCGACGTATATGAAGACATATATCGACGTATATGAAATGAATAATGGCACTTTTCAAAGAATTTACAAGAGTTTTGCAGGTTTAAATGAGTTGGAATAATTTTTGAGCTAATTTTAAGTGTTCTTTCATTTTGAATTTCACTATGGGCAACAAAATTGTACTTTTAATGGTGACATAAGATGTATAGCTTATATAATAATCAACTGTTAACTTCTTTCAATTTTTTGCCTGAATTAGTTGTGACTTTAAAGAGGGGGCAGATCAATTTTGTCCATTTGTTTAAGATTTACCAATGAGCAATGGCTATGAGGGCTATTTTTGCTGGCAATAAACTTGAAGCATTAAACGTTTACTAAATGAATGAATTTTTTATTTATATTACATAAAAAGTGCTAACGCAATTTGGAGGTGACCGCTCTTGCAGAACACTTTTCCCTAATTAAATTTTATTGAACCTAATTAAAAATTTTCTGAATTATTTCTGATCAGCTGATGGCTGCTAAATAAATTTGAAACTTTCTGCAGACGTGGCTTTCAGTAATCACGTCCAGCAGATGTGAGAATTTTCCGCTCACATTCTGAGAGCATCTTCGAACAGACCGCTTTGTCAGCAAACAAATAGAGCGCTACTTGTTCTGTTCAAACTCAGTCTCAAAACACATATTGTGGTAGCTTTTCATGTTTAACATTTACCCTTTAATATATTTTTTGTACTCATGCTACCGTTATCACAACTACCAATGTTTTGAAAACATCCACTAAAATATTCATGTTCATATTATAGTTATCATAACCATCATATTTGTGCTCATCCTATCGTTTTCACAACGACCATCATTTTTGTACACTTTTTGCCGTTATCACAACGACCATCGTTTTTGTACACACGTTACCGTTTTCACATCCACCATCATTAGATTGTAAATGGCATCAAGTTAAACAGTTGGCAAAATGAGAAAGAGACTGTCACCCAGCAGTGAACTTCAAAGAGAACAAATTTAACAAGAAATTCAATATAGCAAGGTTACTTTCGAATGAGGACTGTATAATCCTCTGGAACGTTAGAGGGTTAAAGTTTCTACACTTGTGTTGGTACCAACGTGATTTTAGAGACTTAGCCTGCCACAGAATTTACTTCTATGTCTCTCATTATATATGACTGGTCAGCTTGCAGCTCCTTTTGTAAAGTCAGGAATTTCTTGCGTGCTGACATAAAGCCTGTCGATGTTAGTTGGTTGAGTGCACAGACAGTCGTCCGTGCTCGCTTTGACTTGCATAGTTGTTGTCTGGAGCTCGAGAATTCCTATCTATATACTTAATTCAGTAACTCAAAATTTGTCCGAGTCCGTTTAGAAAATTGGCTGAGTCTATATGGTCAAGTGAGGCATTAAATTGAAGCCACTGTTGTCTATATTTGCAGAAAACTATTTATTTATTTTTTTTATTTTTTTTTCTTCATTTTTTTTTTATTTTTTTTTATTTTTTTTTCCATATTTTTTTCTTTATTTTTTTTTATTTTTTTTATTTTTATTTTTTTTTATTATTTTTTTTATTTTTAGGCAAGTCGGACAACCCGATACTCGGGTTGAACCGGTAATACTAGTGTGTCTATTATTTGTCTATAGATCAACTCAGTGTCCGTCAATCCATGACTGAGATGTTCAAATCTAGGCTTATTTTAACCTTAGTTTCCTGATTGTACAGAGTGCAGACAGATTCCATTACACACCACAGTGTAACATATCTGTCTGTCCTAAGTCAAGTTGTGTGCTAGAAACCTTCAATTTTCACTGGTGTACTAGTAATTGTTAATTTCAATTCAGCATGCAAACCTCTTTCAGTATACTGATTATTATCATTATTTATTGCTATTGAAGCCTGAAACACTACTCTCACTCTGCTTATAATCCCCCGACGTAGCCCTGTTTAGACATGTGATTTACTTTGCGCTCTGGTTCAAATTCTCATCCGCTGCATGTGATGTTGACTAACAGCCTAGCGTAGTCAGTGAATTTGGATATTTGGCAGCTTCATCTCAATGAATTTTTAGCTGCAGATTAAGTATGAAATTTTTCATTTGTACATCAGAGGTACAGTCAACTGGCTTGCCTACTATGGCTCTGACTGCCATGTCCTTAGACCACTAAGACATTTTTGCCACAAGGGTTGTGTGTGGATGCAAGCTCCTGGGCTTTTATGTTCAACCACAGTTTTACATTTTCCTTCCGCATGTAGAGTGGTATGAATAACATATCAATTTTAGACTGAATTAAATAAACTTTGACTTACAATGTACCTAGCAAGAAATCATTCACATTGACCATCACCCCATTTGCATTTCAAGTATGTATATTACAGTCAATGTGACCTTTAGACCCTAAAACTCGCACAGGAGCCATCTTGTTCCTTGCTTGTGTTTTTCCAATAATTTGCCCTCTAAACTTGTATACTCGTAGCTGATTATATTCTCAGTTTTTAAGTATTTCCCTAATCCGAGCATGAGGATAATTCATACATACTCCATTACACACCTCAGTGTTACATTCAATGGGGCAAAATATTACAACACGTTGATTAAATCTCCAGATTCTACATTTCCAAGCCGCGTAAATTACGAAAATTGGACTATATACCAGGTGATAACATGCTAACTCTTAGGGTCAATCATTTGAGAGTTGTAACGGTCCTCCAGCTCATGTATTTAGCTGAAATTAGCAAGCTCTGCTTGTACTGTAAGTCCCGAGCTGGTGCATTGAGAAACTACTTTGTTGAAATGAGTGTGAAAGCAATATGATCTTTTCCATTTCTCAATTCGTTGACTTCCAATTGTGCCACTAATTCTCCTACGTGCTTATTTCGTGCAGACTTGCTCGTGTCAGTCCTTTTAGTTAAATATGGGCAAATTAGCCCTTGTCACGCGTCGCTTGCCTCCCAGTTAGTTCAATAAAGTAATTTATACGTGAAAGTCCTGTATTTATACTTTAGACATTTTTTGCAGGAATGTCTTTGCTGTCATCTGTGGTTCTTTCAATTTATTAGCAAGTGCACGTGGATAAAATCGCACGTCAAATTCCCAAACACCCAGTTGCTGTGTAATTCCTGTTTCAAGGAAAGAAAAGATGTATTTTATTAGGAATCTGTTCGCTGCCACGCCTATTACATCGAACATCTTCATTTGTCTTATGTCAAGTCTGACGAGGCTGATATACTGATAATTTCCGTCGTTATTTGCCAACTACGAGAGAAACAAAAGGCTAAAGCGCTGTCGCTTCCGTAAATCTTCTTTGTAGGAATTTACTCTTCCAGCTACGCCAACCGAAGACTCCCGAGGACGCCATAGCACCCTGTAACATGAAAATTGCTTGGGGATGCTGTTTTTTGCAACGCACGAGGTGTTCAATTGATGATTTCCTACTTATGGGTTGACAGTATTAGATTAACCAGTGAGTGTTCCTACACGGATGTTAACGTGTCAAATTGGATGAGACAGTCATCATTACTCCTCAAATGACAAAATAAACGTCACTTGTGTCATAGCGTTAATTTATCGCGTGCTTGCTAAGTTTCTCATTTGAACCGTAAATATTCCATTTTCTACTTAGATATGTATACTTTCCTTCTTATTTTCGTTTGTTTCGTGTGCATTATCGTTTACTAACTTGAACCGCAGGAGAATGAATTCCATAGTTGGACCTATGATATTTCACACATTTTGAACGTCATAGTAGAGAATTCTTCAGACTAGGAACATTAATCTTCTGATCTTCCCAAATTGGCTTTGTTCGTTTTGTTGACGGATTAATTGATCGATGTTCCTGTTGAAAAATCAAATAAAGACTGCAACATTTACTCTATTTGCAATTATATTTTACGAGTCAGGTGTGTTGAGAAGTTTATCGAAGAGCTGCTGTGTCCTAAATGCAAAAAATAAGCTTAAATCCTTTCATGAAAACGACAATATATTCTTTTTCCACGTATTTGCGGTTGTGACAAAAATTTATCCGTTTTAATAAATTAGTGTTTTCAGTCTTTCTATTTGGAACATTTCGAACAAAATCTCTCTGTTGTCGATTAGGCTCATTAAATAAATACCTTGATTTTGCTGAACAATTTTTTAGCGTTTGGAGGTGAATGTTGTCGATAATAATACAAAAAGCACTCACTAGGGTTGTCTAGGTGAGCTAGAGCTTCAAGTCAGCGTCTTTTATGTTGATAGGTAAATTATCAATCTGTTCATTTTGATTCATACTGTCTCATCATGTACAATAAAACTTGAACGAATTGACCTTGAAAACATTCTTCACAATCTGTTTTTGTAAACAATAACAACAATTGCACTCATCTAAATATAAGTGCCCTCCTCATCGGATTTAATGAAATAACAAACTACAACAACAACAACGAAAAAGTAAATTTACGATTACGTTTCACCTTGAAGTTTACCGAACGCTGAATTCACTAAAATAACATGAACTGGGTTACCAAAATAATTTCCGTGCAGTGGAAGTATTGACCGTCCCGCCAAAGTCTATTTTCCTTGGGAAAACACTCCAAAACGCTACCGGAAATCTCGATGAGCGTCGAGATAGAAGTCTTGGAATCGCCTTGGAAATGCCCTTTATTAGGACTTGATGGGCTGAACTTACAAGGACAGATTGCTCTCGTTAGGGCCTGACGTTACGCCTTAAAATCCCTTTATAAAATATTTTGCGAATGCCAAACTGAATCGACAAAAGTCTTTGTTCGCTGACGAGTGAAACTGAAACAATGGATTGCTTTTTTTGAGAACTTTGTCTACTGGGAACTAGGTGTCAATTTGCTGCTGATTTGTGGGTCTCTACAGGAACTTTCATTTTCTTACATAGAGCTGGAACTGACCAATCAAAAGTGTTTTTTTATTCACTGTATGGAAGTCATTCTTGTGAAAAGATGTGCTAAAGCACAGCTCGGTCTTATGTTTCTCGTCCCAAAAAATAAACTGATTAAGCATCGGCGACAGCAACACCACAATAAACGAAATTCGTTGAATAGAAAATGTTCGATTTTGATCCGGTTACTGAATTCCTGTTTGTCTATGTCCCATGAGGAAAAACTGCAACATAATATCAATCTCAATTCTAACGTTCGATTTCAGATTACTTTGAGTCGCATCTTTTTCCAGATAATTTTTTTGGATTTTGTCTTTTCAGACACAGTTATATATAAATAATATTCAGTTGAATCAAATAAAGTTCCAATTAGCAAAGAGCAAACGGCCTTTACCATTTTATATAATTCTGACGACGAATGAAACTTACTCCAGTGCTTATTTTCAAACAGCTCTCGAATCATTTTTTCCATCAGCACCGAAGCAAAAAATTTCAACACGTTTCAAAGAAAAAATACGAATTGACATATAAGGGAGAAAATTTTCTTAAGAAATGCTCTTACAAATTCTCATGTCATGTCTTAAAGAAAATGCGTCGTCTGAATGATTTATTTCTATTCGTTCCTATATTTCTTCCCATGAGCTGTACACAGATTAACATGCATGCGTGTGTATGAAAATGCATAGCAATGAAGTAGCATTCCAATACCATGTAAAATTTCATTATTTCAAACTCGTTGCTGCAGTTGGGAAAGAGATTTGGAAGTCAGTGTAGCGGCTGTCAAATGCAACCTAATTTGTAGAATATACAGTATTACCCTAAAAACATATTGTAATTACTCTCCTAAAAGATGCATTGAATTTACTACCCTAAAAGTCTGTTGAAGTTACAGTCCTAAAAATGCAAACTCGATAAATTTTACCATTTAATTTACAGTATCAAAAGGCGCATTGAAGTTGCAGCCCAAAGAGAAGCATGGAATATGCTGTCAAAAGAGGGGCACTGAAATTGCAGCCCAAAGAGAAGCATGGAATTTACAGTAAAAAAAGAGGCTTTGAATTTGCATCCTGAGGGTACTGAGAAGGTACTGAGTTTGCTGAAAGACGTATTGCCTTGTTTTGAATATCTTACTTATCCAAGGGCTTAACAACCGTCGTTAGAGCATCAATACCGCTCAGAAACATTCACCCTAAGACCTTGTGGGAAAATGTAAGGTAGCAAGACATAACCTTCACTACCCACAACCTCTAAAACCATCACAGCATCTGAGGCATCAGAGCTTATCTCTCGATGCTACAGGGGAAACAGTGTCATCATATCTCTCTAGCTCAAACCAAACCTCACGAACAAATGATCGGGTAACATTTAGAAAGATCTTGATTTCTAAATTACAATGTTGTGTAGGTAATGAAACTATGACTGGATGTCTTTTGATTTCTTGGGTTAACATTTTACTTTAAATGAGAACAAAACTCGAACGCTATGATTTATTTCATTATCTCAAAATTACTGACAGTTATCAGTGGGTGATAAGTAGAGTAACATGCAAATGCGAAAATGACGAAATTAAGACTACAAGTGTATCATTGAAGCCCAAGTTTTGAAAAATATAGTGAAATGTGTTATTTTACTTTTAAGAAAGTTTTTTATTAATTAATTTAAAAAATTTCTTTGCCTGTAACGTTAGATAAAGGATGGTAAATTTTAATTTCAGTAGAAAAAAATTCCTTTTACACCTGAGAGTCAGAAAGTGGTCTCGTCCGAGTAAGATGCCAGAGGGTGGCCAAATCTAAGTTGGAGTGCGCAATATAATGTGTTAGGAAGAGTGTTAATGAGACCTGTATCGTCCGTCCTAGCCGAAGTGTTACTCCCCTAAACATTAAGACATATCGGAACTCATGCGTGGACAAGACGAGGAATTCAGAACTTGAATAATTCCACATACTGTTCTAAATTAATACTGAATAGAACAGTGCAGTGTTTTCATTTCCCGTCCTTCGCTTCACGTTTCTTATCAAATATGAGTCGCATTCAAAGCTTTCCACAGTCAATAATATTCAAAATGCGAGCGGGTTTGCATCTGTAGTCCCTCCTAAACCTCACAACAAGAAGCAGAGCGTCCAGCTCAACAATGATAGAAAGTTGCGTCACTAGAATGCCATGAAGAAACGTAGGCTTGAAAATAGAAATCCTTTCATGCCTGTCATTATTACAGTTTGTAAAGACGCCTGTCTCACCCATGTTACCCGAGAGCATATGTACATTGGAATACAGAAAAACAATATGCAATTTGCTTACACTAACGAACTGAGTATTCTATTCGTGTTATCAAATACCACGCCGTCACATGTTATTTTTATATCCAAGGTTAATACTACTTTCATGCTTTTATTGAACTGTCAGGATCTGCTGTTCTGTTCGTCATTTTACATGTAAGAAGTTTTGCTAGCTGGCTGAGCTGAATTGAAATTCCCTTTCTTTTTGGTCGAAGTCTGTGTCGATCCAACAAATTTCGCAATCACAGTCTTGAAAACATATTTCAAATGCTTTTCGCTTTCCAAAATACTTCCCACAGAGCCCTAACTGGGCACAAGACACCAAGCAACATTCTCTTATTTCATCTTCCAGTCTCTCCCGCGCCCTTTTATCAGGCCGGGGGACTTCATCCTTTTGGACTTTTTTCTAAAGTCTGCAAGTCCGAGGCGATTAAAAAGTGTCGCCTGCAGGAGGAAGCCATCGCTCGGGCGGTCGCCCGCCGTTACTAAATCATCGCCTTCGACCGCTGCCCCGAAAATAAATTAAAATAAAACCAACCCAAAGCCCGGCAAGAAATGTCGCCGAGAAACTAGCAAGAATTCCGTCACGTTTGAAATGGTCGGTAACCCCACGCTGCTTTGTGCCGCACCTACGGCGTGATTCTCGCTCAGGCGAAATAATGAGCTTGCAAAATTAACTCAAGTTTTCAAATTATATTTTGCGCAATTACCTCTTTTGAGGAGGGGGATGAAGAAATAAGGGAAAAAGTTTTTCTGTACTGAATCGTTGCTCGGAGTGATTGCTTTTGAAACTCTTTCACGTTGGCGCTTTGTAAAAGTTCAAGAACAGCTTTGTGATTAAAGTATGTTCGAATTGTTCATATCGAGCAATGAATTTGGAATGAAATGATTATTGAATTCAATTTTTGAGCGATTGTAAAGAATGAAATTAAGATAGCAGAGCTTATGATCACGGAAATATGTTTGGAAAGTGGCTTTACCATTTATTGGTTTTCAAAGCGAGTGAATTTTTTTTTATTTTCGCCAACGTTTGCCGAATTTCTCCAAAAATTGTTCATTAGTAAATAGCTTCAACTTGATGCATTGCGACTTTTTACAATAATAATTAGAATCCTCTGCAGTGCTCTGATGCTCATCACTTTCATCCGCGTTTCGCTCTGTTCAAAAGGCAATTCTGAACATCAGCAGAACGCTTGACATCAGAATCTTTTCATTACGCGTTAGTTGTCATGCTTTTTTCGGGAAAAATTTTAAAAAATATCACAGCACTAACTGTCACTTTCAGCATTATAGGAGACTCATGTTTTAAAGATGTCTGCCCCACCCACGTTAACAACTCGCATACGTGTTGGACTACTGTAGGACAACGGGCATTTTACTGACAGCAACGAGCAGTGTTTTATTCGTGACTGTGCTCAAATCCTAAGTTGTCACGTTTTAGTATCATTCACACGTTTTACTAAGAATGACGTACATGGGATGAGGCACGGGTAAATATCAATGATAGTCTACTTTGCACTTAATTAGATATCAGAAAAAGCTAAAAGAAAAGAAGGTACAGTGACACTGAGAGAATGAGGAAATATGAGATAGGAAGTTTTCCCGTAGTTAAATATTGCAAATTGTATTCATATTTTCTTTTTCCATCTGAATTTAGAAAAAAACTCTCAAAATTTTACAGTAGTGCTAGATTTTTAAATGAACGAGACAGTTAGTGAAGGGCTACGGTGTCAGTAGCTATATTTTTGGAAGCTTCTTCCGCCTTGTGTCAAGATTATAAGGTGGAAATTCAATGCGTGAGGTATCTAGCTAGTTTTACAGCAAGATTTTTGTCAACTGCTTATTACTATCATACTACTACGATTCATCATTGCATAATTACAAAATTATCTTTGATAGAATTACTAATGGAACAACCAAACAGTTTTCGACCGAAGTTGTCGTTAACATAGTTTATTATCATTACTATTATCATTTCAGAGTGAGCTCTTCAGGCCGACAATTAAGGTTCAAATCGCAGTATTTAAATTAGCACTATATTTCTGCTGCACTTCATAATAGCTCCGATCTTCTGAAACGGCGTTCTAGACCAAGTTTTGCAGTAATAAACTGGCATTTGCATATTTTGTTGTTATAGTGAATCAGGGTGTAAGAAACGAACGGCAGAAGCCATATTTGACGCTTTCTGATTGTAACGCGTGTGTTGGTAGAATGTTTTATGGAGAGAGAGAGAGCATAGAAGTAGCTTGTGTAATGTGTATCACCTACTGTTGATGAGCAGCAAAAGTGGCACTTGCTTATAAACATTACATTTCGGTCTTGGCCTCTCATTGCTCATCGCACCACTGACACTCACTCAGAAACAGCCTGTAACACCACTGACACTCACTCATAAACAACCTGTAACACCACTGCCACTCACTCATAAACAGTCTATTGCACCCCTGACACTCACTCATAAACTGCCTGTAACACCACTGACACTCATAAACTGCCTGTAACACCACTGAAAATCACTATTTAACAGCCTGTAACACCACTAACACTCACTAATTAACTGCCTGTAACACCACTGAAAATCACTATTTAACAGCCTGTAACACCACTAACACTCACTCATAAACAGCCTATAACACCACTGATACCCACTCATAAACAGCCTGTAATACCACTGAAATTTACTCATAAACAGCCTGTAACACCACTCACACTCACTCATAAACTGCCTGTAACACCTCTGAAAATCACTATTTAACAGCCTGTAACACCACTGACACTCACTCATAAACAGCCTGTAACACCAATGACACTTACTCATAAACAGCCTGTAACACCTCTGAAAATCACTATTTAAAAGCCTGTAACACCACTGACACTCACTCATAAACCGCCTGTAACACCACTGACGCTCACTCATAAACTGCCTGTAACACCACTGAAAATCACTATTTAACAGCCTGTAACACCACTAACACTCACTCATAAACAGCCTATAACACCACTGACACTCATTAACAGCCTGTAATACCACTGACACACACTCATAAACAGCTTGTAACACCACTGACACTTATATATGAACAGCATGTAACGCCACTGGCGCTCATCCATAAACAGCCTGTAACACCACTGATACTCACTCATAAACAGCATGTAACACCACTGACATTTACTCATTATCAGCCTGTAACACCACTAATACTCACTCATAAGCAGCCTGTAACACCACTGACATTTACTCATAAACAGCCTGTAACACCAATGACATTTACTCATAAACAGCCTGTAGCACCATTGACATTTACTCATAAACAGCCTGTAACACCACTGATACCCACTCATAAACAGCCTGTAATACCACTGAAATTTACTCATAAACTGCCTGTAACACCAATGACATTTACTCATAAACAGCCTGTAACACCACTGACATTTACTCTTAAACAGCCTGTTACACCACTGGCATTTACTCATAAACAGCCTGTAACACCTCTGACATTTACTCATAAACAGCCTGTAACACTACTGAAATTTACTCTTAAACAGCCTGTTACACCACTGGCATTTACTCATAAACAGCCTGTAACACCACTGACATTTACTCTTAAACAGCCTGTTACACCACTGGCATTTACTCATAAACCGCCTGTTACACCACTGACACTCACTCATGGCGCTCATTCATAAACAATTCGCTACAAAAACAACATAGTTGTTTCAAAAATTAGAGTTTTTAAAAATTATTCAAGGACTCAGAAGCAAATGTTTACGTGTTAAGTTCAAATTTCTGTGCGATGAGGGAGCCTCTTTTTAAATTCAAGGTGACTTAAGCCATACCGCAAAGGTTGGTAAAGGTGCGCTTTTCTGCTTCAGTTTGCTAACTACACACTGTTACCTTGTCATTCATAATCAAGCAAAATAACATCAATGCATACTCAAAAGGATTACTAGAATGACCTATTTACGTAAAATTATCGATTTTTTCAAGTCGACCTTTTTCGTTTAAATATTTACCCGCGAAAATCATTTGGCACTTGGGAGACTTTACATGCTAATTTCATTTGAATGGCAAAACAAATACTCATAAACTAACAGTTTATGAGAAGTTTTAGAAAAAATTATCAATCCGGCAAACCTAACTAGGAAAATGCGAGATTAGTGGTAACGTTTGGTTGTCAGCCTAGGCAACCTCTTCTCGATGTTAAATGGCGACACGGCTAACTCAAACCTGTCGTCCATGCACTCAACCTCACGGCTGGCAGAACCAAGAAACTCTAAGTAGACTCAGTAGTAGACAAAACTCAGTTGAAGAAACTCAGAAGAAACTCAACAGCAGACAAAATAGAAACAAAGTTTTTGAGGTGTTACTTCTTCTTATTTGTTGATTCCTTAAGTTTGTGGTCACATACAAAGATAGCTTGTGGTATCAGCAAATTTTTATTAATTATTGTTGAGGTTAAACTGAGTGAAAAGGAATTAAATTCTCCAAACGGTAAAGATAACACAGTTTCGCAAGCACCGATTCGTTGTGGCTGCTTCTCAACATCTAACGGTAAAGAAATGAATACTCTTCCTCTTTATTGATTAAATATCCATTTCCAATACTTTTAATTTTTTTTATACCTTTTCAGCTGTCATCCAGTTTCAAAGGTATGCTCTTCCATTTTGGCTTTTGACCGTCCTCTGGATATTCTAAAAAACAAAGATCTGACCTCCAATGTCAGGAATACAGTTTTTAAAACTCTTGACAACAATCATGCAGGCCATTCTATTCATGCATTCTGTGAATCCGGTTCTCTCCTCCGTCGGACATGCAGTTAAAATAATGATTACAGATTGATAGACGAAAAGGTTTTTTGACTTTGGCGGTCTACGGTTAATATGGAGAACATCACAGCTAAGTTTTGTCAGATGTATTGACGAGTAGAATCCACGAAGCTATTAAATGCATATTCATTTTAATAAGTATAAATGTATATTCCCAAAATTGTGTGATTTTCCCACCTGCCAATTTTGCCAAAATCTAACCGGTGATATTCTTCAGAGTGATCGTAAACTCGAAAAACTAGTGAAAATTCGATGTAAGCTGAGCCAGTAAGTTCTCAACCTACCGTCGTGACCACACAGACACAGGACGAACGTCACAAATAGCGACTGAATAACTTGTAGGATATCTTTACAAAAACTCACCCATTCTGGATACTGCGAATCGATTGGGGCTCTAGCAATAAAATGTGTAGTTCGGTGCCGCTCAGAGGATTTCCCATCAGGAATTACAACAGTGATGAGCCGTTACAGTGCATTAAAACTGCAGTAAAGACTACCATCCTGACCACAGGGACGCAGTACGGGCGTCACAAACACAGCCTGTGGTGGCGACGTGTGGTGAAGGCCCAGCGAGCTGGAGGCTCACTGTCCGTAGGAAATAATGGAGCCCGAGATGGTTTTTTAGCCCGGAGATCCTGACGCGAGCAGACTGACCTGCAATAAATGGACTTGCGGACACTGCCCGACTCCGATCCTCCTCGGACACTCTGCTTCGCCCACCTTTTCCTTACCAAAACTGCGTTTCTTGTCTTCTGTTTCTTAGGTATTTCTGAGATGTCTAATATTTATCTAAGATATATCTGAGATATTTATAAGACATTTATGAAACATTAATAAATTATTTATAAGATTTTTCTAAAATATTTCTAAGGTCTTTTTGAGATAGTTATAAGATATTTATGAGATGTTTCAAATCAGGTACGTTTGCAAGTCCATGGGTTTTGAATGTTTTTGCACTTTATTATATTGTCTTGAGATCGAGTAAAGGTGATTATTGTTATTTCTTGTCCTCTCGTTTTAATTATCAGTTAGACTTCGTTGAATAAATTTCTATTTTTTGCCTTTCCAGCTTACGAACAGTTTAGCATTCAATCAAATTGATTTCTTACCGAGTCCGATTGTTTTTTTTTTCAAGAACATCAGTCAACAGCTTCAGCTTGAACGCACGATAACGAATTTAAAAATTGTTTTTGAATTACATTGAAACAATTCATTATAAGTGCTTTAATTCACTCATTTCCTTTCGAGCAGTTTATTCCAAATTGTTGACGTAAATGTTAATTATTGAAAAATAACATTGTTAAATGATTAAGCTAGCAAATTGTGTAACTTTTCTCAGCCAGTACATTTTTCTCATTTGTCTTTTCCCACGCACTGCCCAGCGTTATCCTAATGTTAAATAAAACTTACTTTTTAACAACCGAGGCATTACTTCTGTTGTATGAGTATTTTTACGCACCAATAGCAATAAGCCCTATCAGAAACAATATGGTGGTTCTTTACAGTAGTTTTCATGCACTGCGGCGGTTTGCCAGCGCTGAAATTCCCCTAGGGAACTCCAGAGAGTGGCACTGAACTCCACTGAACTGCTAGAGGCCGTCAGCAATTCGCTCAGAAATTCTAAGTGAGGTTTCACTCAGAAAATCAAAGAGTTAAACGGTCGCCTGTGAATAACAACATCCTTAATACCTTGACAGAAAAGTAAGTTACATTTTCAGCTGAATTTCAAGCCGTCACAATATTCCTGGTGTTAATATGGGTCGTACAAATATGCTTCATGCAAGTAAATCACTTATGAATTTGCAAAGTAAACGAGAGACACTTTAAAATTTGTTTCAAAAGTTCTGGTAAATCGACAAAATAAATGATACAGAAATCAAATGCAATTTTCCCAAAAATACAAAATTCAACGACTATGTTATGAAAATTGTAAAATTGAGAGAGAGAAATTGCATTTTTTGATCTAGGGTCTAAAATCTACTCAGAGCCGGCAGTTCAAGCGTGTCCATTTATCTCAATTAACGTTGTCTAGGCCTGACTTGGGTGATTTTGAATTATAATTAACAACATGCTCATATCAAGGGTCTATTTCCAACCAAACCAAAAATCACAATTTCGAGCTTTCGAATAAAGACCGAGATTCATGCATACAAATTTCACATAATGTATTAAAAATAACATATTGAAATTATAGAAGCATTGCACAGTCATAAACTTAGACCTACTCTCAACAAGAGTTTAATTATTGTTTTTTATTATTATTTTGTATATAATTACAGCTTTAAGAGTTGGAATTTTTACTCAGTCGACCACTTTACCTCTTGCTTTATTATTCATCTTACGAGTATTTTTGACCATAATTTCATTTGACTGTGAACTATCTTTTCATGGATGATCATTTTGTGCAGCGATTACAAAAAGTTTGAATCCTGTCTGTTGTAGCTGGAGTATTAGTTTACCATGTATATCATTATAACTGTAAAACTTTTTCTATGATTTTCAACCTGAGGATTATGTTTTCCACAACGAAAGTTCGCATTTGAAGATTCCCCGTGATTTAGCAAACTGCTGAGTAATTTTCTTACAATTTCATATGACGAAAATAAACAGTAGAGTAAGGTTGAGATTTTGGAAAAACTTTAAGATAGTTCTTAATAGAAACACATCACCAATTTCAAGGCACTGTGTGCCATTCCTTGGCATAATGATTTTTTCCAACTCTAGCACAGAGCTTATCCTCAGAGGTGCGCCTTTAACAGCAAATAATGAACACTACTTTTTAAATCATTCATTTTTTACATGCAAAATTGACCTTTCCTACGCTACAGGAAATATGTAAATGCTTTCCCAGTCATGCAGTTAAACAACTATTTCTGCCGAGTTCAAATACCAGAGTTCACGACATCACTCTACGGAACTGAAGCGCTTCATTTCACTCTTAGCCATTTTCTAACTGTCTGCCGTACATTTTGGTAACATTTCTGCGCCAGGAAGACCTAGAAGACGCTCTATCTACTGCCACCGGAGAACCAGGTCGGTGCCTCTACGTCAAAAAATAAAAAGGACTTTTTCCTCCGAACCAATAACTCTGGATCGGCGACCACTGCGCCTGTTCGGAGCGCGCTGAGAAGCCAACCTTCATCTCTCATTTCTGCAGTTTTTTCAACTTCATCATTTCAATTTACTCTTTCATAAGACGTCGTTGTCCGCACAACTCCTGTGAACATTCGTGAAGTGTGAAAATCAATGTTATATTGGCTTAGAGAATGGCTTTGGAGTTGTCATGGACTCACATTGCCATTGGGATAATGCGATGGAATGAAATTCTTCAAAACCATTGGGAAAGGTTTTGAAAAAAGTAATAACTAGTATCTACTAAATTAAATTTGACCTCGTGGTATATTCATGCAAGACCACGCGAAGCTAAAGTCATACCAGTAATATACTTCTCATCACATTGATTTGCAATAATGCATCCTATCGATACCCTTCTGAGCACAATGACTGGCAATAATCCATCCTATCGTTTTTCAAACAGAATAGTTATAATGAAACCTTAAACGAAGACAAGATAAGCATCCCTCGTTAACGTCGAAATAGAGACAACGGAAATGATCGTTTCACATCACACCTGATGATCAGTAGATGACTCCAACCCAAACAAAAGTGAAATCCAATCAATGGCGAAAATTTACAATGCAGCTAATTCAGAAACAGCCGTGCTTCCTTATACCCGACACTGACCTTTGTTAAAATGAGGAGTAACGCTGAAATTATTGAAGGCGTCAGAAAATAGTATGCGAGGTAGTATTAAATAGTATTCAACGAAGCAATATTAAATAGTATTCAACGAAGTAGTATTAAATAGTATTCAACGAAGCAATATTAAATAGTATTCAACGAAGCAATATTAAATAGTATTCAACGAAGCAGTATTAAATAGTATTCAACGAAGCAGTAATAAAAAGTATTCAACGAAGCAGTAATAAAAAGTATTCAACGAAGCAGTATTAAATAGCATTCAACGAAGCAGTATTAACTAGTATTCAACGAAGAAGTATTAAATAATATTCAGCGCAAGAAGTAGTACGTAACCCGACAGCCATAAAACATTTAGCGTTTCAATGCATGACCTGCATTTCCAGTTTAACATTCCTCATGTAAAGTAAAACTGTGTATTGGTTGCTTGAAAATACCTACTTTGATGTGAAAGGTAGCTCTTTTATCACTTTTTGTGCTTATTTTCACCTGGGCTTATGATTTTTCAAAATCTACTTCATGTTATTTTTGTTGCAGGTACTTGAGTGAAAAAAACGATATTTTAGAATACAAGATATCTTTAAATCAAAAGGTATTTTCACCAAGCCATTCAATTTTATGGAATTTAAATACCAAATCAATTAATAAATGTTGAACACGACACTAACTGTCGCTATGAAGCGTACATTGTAGCTTACAGTACGTGACATTCAATAGTGTAAGGAGACACAAAGTTACACCCCATTTCCTAAAGATAATCACTGATATTATTTAAATTTTTTTAAATTATTCTAGAAGTGCTGTTATGAAATAAATTAACAACATTTCCATTTTGTTTGTTGAACTGGTGACCTTTGAGGCATTGGATTTAGCGTGTAATAATGTACTGACTTACATGTGTGGTTATTACTTGTTAGTTACAGTGATTTTAGGGTGTTATGTACTGACTTACATGTGTGGTTATTACTTGTTAGTTACAGTGATTTTAGCGTGTTATGTACTGACTTACTTGTGTGGTTATTACTTGTTAGTTACAGTGATTTTAGCGTGTTATGTACTGACACACATGTGTGGTTATTACTTGTTAGTTAGTACCAGTGAGATAAAATAAGTACGTAGAGACAGTTTGAATAGTTTATTTAATGAAATTAATCGTGAAACTTACTTAAAAATCAGAAATAAACAATGACATGCGTCATTAAGCATCGAAAATATAATTCTTCGAATACAAAATCTGATGAATAAATCACGAAACACATTGTGAAAAAATATATGACTTCTATTAAATAAGTTTTATGTAAGTGATTCATATTTGTTTCTACAGCTAATATATACTGAAAGCTTCTCATATAAATTAAATGGTATCTGGTGAGACTTGTAAGGAGATTTCAAAGTCAGGGGCCTGAAGAAAAGCATTGCCACATGCCGAAACAAACTAAATTACCAAAAGCTGCGAAAAATCGGATCATTTCTGCGCGCAAGGCAAAAATAAGAGATCAAAATAGTTCAAAAACCTAACTGCATTGACAGGAGCCGATAGTTGTGCTGGGCGGAGATGGTAGATGTCAGGCACCACGGATCATTTTACAAGAGCTGACGCACCCTGGAAGATTACGAAAGAATTTCACGAGAAATGTTGCGTAAAGATAAAACTGTTCCTATTGTAGTACGAGATGAACTTCAAAAATATCTTAGAGCTGCAGGAACACGTCAGTTAGAGAACATATAGCAATAGACTTCATTGGCAAGAACTCAAATCGTAATCCCCTTGGAGAACTGTTTGCTGAAAAACTCAATTTAAATTTGAGATTGAAGTTCGCGGAAGCAAATTTGAAGCACTATGAGGGTTTTCTAGGACGAATTTTATTGCTGGGTGAAATCAAGATAGACCTTAACCACAATATAATGACAATCATGCTGGAGAAAAGATGGAATAACCCGCATCTAGAAGAACATCATCTCAACTGTTCAACATGGTGGTATGGGGTTGATTTCCATATAACGGTGCATGAGAATTAAAAAAAAAATACAGGAACTATGAATAAATCCAAAAAGCGTTATATTCCAGCAGATAATATACGAAAATCTGACGAAAAACTGGGTCTTAGTTGCTTCAATAAAAATTGGACAATGATCTTATGCGTATCAGCAAAAATTCGTGCATGGTTCCGAAGCAACAGTACAAGATACTGACATGGCCTAGTCAATCATAGACTTTATTCATGAAAGTAAATTTTTGGAGAAAACTCAAAAGAAAGATTCAAACAAGATGATAAGCCATCTTTAATAAATTAGCGTTTACAGACGAAGAACGGGCTATAAGATTCTACCCAAGCGTGGAGTGGATTTAGTTAAAACCTACACGAACCGCCGAAGATGTGTGATTGCGAAAGAAGGTGCTGAAACTCAACAGTAAACATTTTTTTCAAGCATCCTAATATTCACTTACACTATATTTCATCTAAAGTTAATTCAATTTCGTAAGCGCAACAAATTTCGTAAACCATAACGTTTGTTGGTGTTAATCGTGTGATCTGAGCAGCTTCCATACTCTTTTAACTTCAACTGCCGAAGCTAATTCAGAGTGTTTTCTGTTCAAAAATCTGTTTCACCTCACTGCATTTGTGTGAAATAGAAAAATTCCCATTAGACGAGGGATGATGGTATTTTTTATGTCCTGTCAATTCATTGGAAAAAAATCCTTTACCGTGCACATTTATTTATTGACCATAGCTTCACGTAGTTCGGATAATGTTTCAGCTGATTTTCTTACGCCTCTTATGCTTCAAATAAATTTTTAATTTCATTGATTGTTGCTGGGGTTAGAGAATTGTTTAAAGTGTTGAATTACGAGTCTTGGTTATTGTTCATACAATCAGGTAAATTCATTCTGTTGATGCTAAGCTCCGAGACAGCTCGTTTTTAATGAATGGGGAAGAAGTTATTACGATTTTAAGTAAACACTTCACAAGAATTAGTGAAAAAGTTATTTCAACCCAATAAACTTCCAGTATTTTTCAGCCGAATGAGTGGCTTGTTTGTAAATTTCTAAACTGATATCGATGATTTGTTGCGCCGCCATCGGTATTTCTGTTGAAAATGGTGTACACATCAAATTGTCCTCACCTGCATTCCTAATTAAACGTTTCATAAAACATTTTGTTGAATAAACTTTTGGAGCAATCGTCATGAAAAGATGAGACTCTTAAATTCGTACTTCCTGAGTCTTGCGAGACTCCCAGGCGCGTGTACCTTGTCACTCGGTAAACAAGTTAAACTCGGTACCTTGTCCCTCGGTAAACAAGTTAAACTCGGTACCTTGTCACTCGGTAAACAAGTTAAACTCGGTACCTTGTCACTCGGTAAACAAGTTAAACTCGGTACCTTGTCCCTCGGTAAACAAGTTAAACTCGGTACCTTGTCACTCGGTAAACAAGTTAAACTCGGTACCTTGTCACTCGGTAAACAAGTTAAACTCGGTACCTTGTCACTCGGTAAACAAGTTAAACTCGGTACCTTGTCACTCAGTAAACAAGTTAAACTCGGTACCTTGTCACTCGGTAAACAAGTTAAACTCGGTACCTTGTCACTCGGTAAACAAGTTAAACTCAGTACCTTGTCACTCGGTAAACAAGTTAAACTCGGTACCTTGTCATTCAGTAAACAAGTTAAACTCGGTACCTTGTCACTCGGTAAACAAGTTAAACTCAGTACCTTGTCACTCGGTAAACAAGTTAAACTCGGTACCTTGTCACTCGGTAAACAAGTTAAACTCGGTACCTTGTCATTCAGTAAACGAGTTAAACTCGGTACCTTGTCACTCGGTAAACAAGTTAAACTCGGTATCTTGTCACTCGGTAAACAAGTTAAACTCAGTACCTTGTCACTCGGTAAACAAGTTAAACTCGGTACCTTGTCACTCGGTAAACAAGTTAAACTCAGTACCTTGTCACTCGGTAAACAAGTTAAACTCGGTACCTTGTCACTCGGTAAACAAGTTAAACTCGGTACCTTGTCACTCGGTAAACAAGTTAAACTCGGTACCTTGTCACTCGGTAAACAAGTTAAACTCGGTATCTTGTCACTCGGTAAACAAGTTAAACTCGGTACCTTGTCACTCGGTAAACAAGTTAAACTCGGTACCTTGTCACTCGGTAAACAAGTTAAACTCGGTACCTTGTCACTCGGTAAACGGCCCCCACACCTACACCACCAGGCATTATAGAACACACAAGCAGTTACAGCCTATTTCACTAGATAATCGTTGATTTCATTCTCATCCTCTTGAAGTTCTCACTCTTCGGTGGAGCTCTCAAAGGAAACCCTAATTTTCTTTGTGGCAAGTCAGGCTGTTGCCGCAAGATGCAAATTTTAGCTCATCTGACTTCTCGCATCGTTCAGCCATAAGTCGATTTTATTAAAATTTTCAACAAATAGGTTTGGTGCAATAGGTTGACCACCAGTGGGAGCATAGTTTGAAGGTAATAGGTAATACGTGACATTTCTTAGCTGGCAAACCCAGTTTTGTTCGTTATATCTGGATTTCCTAGTAATTAATCACGTGTTCATAATTCATCAATCTTTCCATCTCATTTCTCTAAAACTCATTTTTCTAATGTATTTTTAAAGTATTATGTAGAAATGTTTAAAAATGTCTTATTAGTTACCATTCGTTTTTCCCTATAAACTTTACGGAACAAAATTTTCATACTTGTTCCTATTTAAAATTGATTGAAAATTAAATTGTAATATACATGAACGCAGAAATCAACTGGAAAACAGTTCAAACTGTACCTCCATGAAAAAGTAAAAGAAAATATCCAATGTCTCTTATTTAATAACTTGAACATGAAAAACGAAAAAATCGATGATCCGTAACCTGAAGTGAATAACATGAAATTTATAAATCACTTCAATTGCCAGTTTGTCCTTCCCCCTTGAACGCAAATCATGCAAACGATTCACGAAGAATTACAGACTCGTCTCGTCCCCATTCCCTTTTGCATTATTTCCTCGGGAGCCTAGTTTAGAAGGCAGCGCCCCTCTCCTGCGAGCGTGTTTTCGTCTCATCACCTCTAACCAAAGCTCAACTGACCGTACTGTAATAAAATTGACGAAATAGACAGACTTGGCGCTATTTCAAAATTCTCCGTCCCCAGAAACTGAACGAGGCTGAAAGGAGCCGAAGGTGTCGACGGAAAATGAAATCTCGAGCATTTTATTCGCTCCATAAAAAGACGCTTCGAATCCCGGTAGCTTCCTCCGAGTAAAAGTCAGAAGCCAATGGTCTTGCTCAAAAAAAGTTTTCTTCCTTTTAGCACTTAGTTACGAACTATTGTTAAATAAAGCGTATTTCTTTCACACAATATATTTTATGTAATTTAGAAACATTTGAGCGTTAGAATGATAGTAATTCGACCAATTTTTGGTCCTCAAGAAAAAAATTCAATATGGTGTGCATAATCTTTGTTGTCTTGTTTATAACCAGTCTGAAAACATGTTCAAACGGGATAAAAAGAAACTTTAATTATAATACATAATTTAAAAGTTTCATTCGAAACAGTGCTCGACAACGGTCGAGCAACAATGCTTAAAACGTGATGTAAGCCATTCAATGATAAGTGAGTATTTTCAAAAAAAGGAAAATTCCTTAAAACCCTCGAATTGAGTGTCGTATTGTCATTTGGTTGCGTTGTCATGAACATTACAATGACACTAGGGGCATAAATTGTGGAGAAATTTAGCTTAAGTTCTCAGAACTGAAATTCTTAACTTAATGCAGCTTTTTAAGACACGCTTTTCTAAGCACCAGTTCTCGAACAAAGCACTCCCAAAAAATACCCGTAAAAAAGCTATCATTGGAATCTAACCGTGGGATCGTCGATTGCATTTAATTTGTACATTTGAATAAGTTGAACGCTTCACGAGTTACGTAAGTTATTTCTCGGGCGTGTTTCTCAGGGACGGTCGCCGGTTCATTATTATGCTTATATTTATGGATAATCTTTCAAGTTTCAGGAACTTTCTTTTTTTGTTTGAAAAAATGTGCAACTATTCTACGTTCGTGGAAATTTACATACGATATTAACCTATCAACAGAACATGAGTAAAGCAGAGTGCCGTTGATTTTCAAATTTGCAAACATTAAGTGATAGTTTACTACTTCTTTAATTCTTTAGTCTCATTGACTTCAAAACCCTGAATTCATTTCAAACGTGTCCAAGTGTAAGAAGCTTTCTCTCCGCGCAGAGGATTTCAGCATAAACCTCCACAATTAATTTTTTGGGCTTTAATGTCAATAACGCGATGTTATCATATGTCAGCGCAAGTATTCAGTGTGCGAGTGATATTAGTTAAATAATAAATTAAATGATTCATTATTAATATCTAAATCACTCGCAGGCCGAATCTTTTACTGATGCTCTGTTAAAGACAACCTGATCCGCGGATGGTACCAAATGACCGAAATCCAGCTTGGCTCCTCGTCTATTGCATTATCAATCATTGCATGGACAATAACTTATCCATCATATTCATCTTCCCGTGCGCCAACAACCAGTGCACAGCCTTCCAAGTTACTGTTATGAGTTCAGGAATATACCATGCTGCAGACACCAGCGCAGCCAAGATATTTTCTGCAGGAGCTTCTAAAACGAGTCCCTCAACTCATCTCACAATGGTTGAGTATGTGTAAAGAAAAGCATTGAAGACGTATACGAAAGTACAAGGTGAAAACGAGATAATTATGTGAACAATGAGTAGTCCTAGAACAATAATTTTGTGAATCCTGGTCTGCAACAGTTTTCTATCGCTAGCCGGGTGTTTCTGTATGGTCGTAAAAATTTGAGGCGATCATTCTACATTCAACCAATGTGTTCTGCTTTCATGCTTAGGCTTGATTCACCCATGATTCTTCGTAAACAATTCAGTAAAAACCGATGAAA
The DNA here is from genome assembly GCA_030386875.1 of Morinoia aosen. Classification (NCBI taxonomy): domain Eukaryota; kingdom Metazoa; phylum Arthropoda; class Malacostraca; order Amphipoda; family Talitridae; genus Morinoia; species Morinoia aosen. The sequence goes on from CM059556.1 coordinate 12,206,667, forward strand.
ATATTCACAGCGTGCTTTAACGTTCCAGTAATTCATAAAAAACCCTAGACAAATTTGTGGCATGCTATTTGGTAGCATAATTGCTTCAAACGCAGTGAGTATGCAATTAATTACAATAAAATATCCAGAATTAGGCTTTTCATGCTTATACGCTCGTATTATTAATCAACGTGTATTTCCATTTACATACATATGTAGTTTGATCTCTGTTAGGCAATTTGCAGAGCTGAAGCTGATTAAATACATAACACTCTTCAATTGGCACATAAATACTAAATATCTACCAATAACTGGGATCAAATAAGTCTCCTGAAGCTCTCAAACTGAGATCATGACATTTTTCAAGTGATGAGATGAGGTTTTCAAAAAACTCACGACCGGGACACAAAATGCATTAGCGGTAGCGCAATGAGATCTTCGAGACTCTGAACTCTCAAAGATTCCAACCGCTTCAGGACTTCGCCGTACAAATCTTTCGTGTTTCAAAAAGCCGCAGAATTTGATTTAGAACGAATTGTTATCGTACATGGGATGAGTGTAAAGCTTCGGAATTTGAGGACAGTGGGTGACAATTAGATTACGATGATGCACTTCGTTCAGGCGAACTCCAAATAAGCCAAGAAAGTTTGATTATGTGGAAATCTTACAATCGTCCCTGCTGTGTTTATTTCAGCCCGTGATCAGGCAGATGAAGATCAGTTGTGGTTTTCATCATCTGATGGAAGGGATCACGCTATTTACCGAGAAGCGCGTTTGGGATAAATGTTTGTCGGGGATATAAAATTGTTTATTTAGATACAAATAAACATCTTTCAGAGGTGAAAGGTTGAACTATGGCGATCTCAGCTGTGGGTAACAGCACAGCAAATGGTCTCCATTTTCCCGGACCTTGGACATAATCAAGTATTTGTGATGCGTCTTAGAACCAAGACTTCTCAATCGCCATTCTTTCTCGAACAAAATTCCTTGGTACATTTAAATGCCTTACTATGTATGTGTTTCTAAATATTTAACCAGTTGGAGAAAAGCAAGAGATCAGTTATGAAATGAATTCTGTACTCATCTTCCGAAACCTGAATGAATATTATGCAATTTACCCCAGTATCTTCAAAGGCAAATTTTTGACCAAAAAATATATAAAATGTTGAATACAAAGAAAAAATCTCATGTGGGTAAATTTTCGATTTTAAATTCAGGTTAATGAAAAAAGAATATATTTAAACTTCTAAAGTCAGAAAAAAATATTGCAGTCTGTAGTGGGCTGTACTGTTTAGCCTGATCATGTAGAATAAGTGAAACGTTGAAGCTAAGGTCAACCCCACGGAAGCGTTCCCTGTTGTCGCATCCTCCCGTGCTACGTCGGAGCGCCCCTTCGGAGGTGTGTGTGTGCTGCTATGAACTTGAGTGCGTGTATGCTATATTATTGAAATGTGTCATGTTCTTACGCTACGTATATTCATAGTCAGTATTTGTTTGAATTAGCCAGGATTACTTACGTTCTTTCTATTTGTTGTAGGTTACGTGAGAGGAAGTTGCCGCCCGACGTTCTCTCTCCCTCTCTCTAGTATTATACTTTACGAAGTTCATGAAGACCAGGCGCTGGGATACGGTCTCGCCCACTGTCAGTGATAAACATAATTTTTATTAAACTAGTTCTTGTCAACATTCTTCTGACTCTGGGAGACTGATGGAGAGAAGGCGGATTTAAAACAAGATCAGATATTGTTACACATTCAATGACCATTTTATATCCATATCGTCCGTTATCTATTTCCCCTGCGTAATTTACATTTTAGTTATCATTAAATGCTCTCGATTCAAAGAAAGACTGAATATCATCTACAACAAAATAAAAAAAATCTATCCAGCTCTTAAATCTCCGCGTACTCTGATGTGCATGAGGATCTTATTTTTCTAGGGTATCAATTTCCCGGGTCTGCGGAACGGTATCGGTTCGGAGATTATTCGGATTCAGAGTCGGAACAAAACATCTCGAGGAAGCTCTTTAGTGGCGGTGTTACTCTAAGGCGATTTAAATGTTCCATACGTAATGAGCTAGTTTCAACTACACTAAGTGAAACAGCTTTGTGTAACAAACATTGCTGAACAGCACAAATGATTTCGTTTACGCACTGTATGTGCTCGCGATAGCCATGTGCTAGAGGTTCTGCCGCCGTGCGGCAGAGACCCGGGTTCGAAACTCGGCGCTGGCGGTGGCGATTTTCTCTGTTGGGTATAGGAGAAAAATTTCAAGCACAATACCCCACTCTACCCAGGTGTCTGAAATGGGTACCGGTCTTGACCGGAGGAAAGCGTCATGACGTCCTGGCGTTAGTTATAAGGCATTTGAAAATCCAATGTACAAGGTGATATGTATCAGGCTTGATTGGAAATAAAGCATCCGTAGATGTATGATACATGCGTGAGATCCATTTACTTCAGACTTAAAACTTCATTGCACTCTGTACGTACTCAATCCATGCAAAAATCCTGACAACGCCACTGAAGATTAGAAATTTTTTCCGTTTTCAACTTCACATATTTGGGAGTCGAATTTCCTATGATGACTGCCTCCAAAGCCGGACACAGGAGATGGATAGCAGTGCGGAACATGCATCGGGCTACAAATGCTCGTTCAATCGCTCGATATTACCATCTGTAGCCTATCCTCAGCTGATCCAGATTATTCAAGCCTGTAAACTGAAGCAGGCAACTTAAGCCTCAACTGATACAAGCGGCTTAAAAACTAGTCTTAGTTTATCTACTAATATGATGCTAGATGCAAGTTAATAATAACTGGAGATAAGGGCTATTTCTTCTCATCGGATGAGCTGAGGCTCCCTTATAAGGACGTCATCCTGTCAACTGAACATACATGGGTGTTGTGAAACAAGCGCTTCGCACTTGCTTCACAGTTATTTGGTAGTTTGATTCGCAATTATCGCTGCTGCCTAATGTTCACAGAAGTAACTTCGCGTTGGCGAAGGTTTTGCCATCGAAATCTATGCACTGTTGCGAAGTCGTTGAAAAATTCAAGAGTGAAACTGGTTTCAGGGATAGTCAAGTTTGGGGTAGTTGCTGTAGTTAATATCTATTAATTTCAATATCCATCGGTGCAAGTCACATCATATGTTGGTTATTTATGTATACTTCTATTCTCTCGCTGTCTTTTGGATTTGAAATAAATTAAAATTTTAAATAATTTTACGATTCATTCTCGTTAGAAGTCAATGTCATATTTCTCTGAAATATATTCTCACTCTATAAGCCCATCCGTTTACTTGAGTGAAATTAAAATCGCCAGGGACATTCACTTCTTTTGTAAATCACAATCAGTATCGGCTCGAAAAATTTAATTTAGCATCGTTCATAAAGACTTGAATTCACTGTAAAAAAAAATTATAATCCAACATAATGAAGATGTTAGGATAAATATATCATGGTAATTATTCAACCAAATATCGCAGCTATGCTCACACAGTACGTAGAGAATGAGTTAGAAAAGCCACAACTTAGGGCTTCACATCGGACAAAAATTATAATAAATTCATGCCAACCATATCACGTCACAAGTCACCTGCACCCAAAGGCTTCATGGTCTGAGCAAGTCGTCCATGAAATGCGTTACTTATGGCAAATTTCACAGTCCATGACCAGCCAGTACCGTATCTGAAAGCCATTTCTACATTACATAAACAAATTTAGAGTTGAGTGTTAGAGTATCAAGGAGCGGCCGAGTCTCAACGATAGCAACATGACAAAAATCGTCTAAGCCCCAAGATTTGGGCGTGCTCTGAAGAACATAACTAAAGCGAAGCGAAAAGAATGCCTCGTTAATTAGCGCATGAGTGTTGGTGATAATGAGACAGCGAGAGAAAGCATCTTAAAATGAAAACAATGCATAAATGATAATTTATAATTTAGGGAATTTTCAACAAAACGTAATATCCACGTGAATCGAGGTAGCTCAAACTGCAAGCTTTGTTTATGACAATAGGTAAGTTAATGAATTTCTCGATGAAGAGTTGAAGCGAGTAGATTCACCTCAAAATGAAAGCCCAGACTTTGTGAATATATAAGTTAATGAATTTCACTGTAATATATTTCAGTGAGTTGCAGAAACTCATTGCATTTCTGCGCTACTGAAATTCCTGTATAGTCATTCCATCACTAAACCTGAAATGTTAAAACATATCGATTGTGTATGATTAGAAATCTCCGTAACTTTTAATTTTACGGATTCAGACCGATTGAAAAACTTTTTCTCCGGTGAGAGACTTTAAGAAAAGACAGACCGATCGTTACGTAGGATAATTTTTCTTAAAAGAAGCAAATTAAAGAGCCATAAAAATTAATGAGGATAGCGATAAATTTTGCTAATTTGCGCTTGGCTGAGCACTTTTTAGTTCATTCGAAGAGTGAGCGAGAGAATTTTAATGGGCGATTTATCTCGGCGTCTGACAGCTAGAAATTGACGGCAAAAACTCTAGCTACTTGGTTTCCAAGCGGCCATCGATTCCTCAGCTTGAATGCACCAATTAATGAGAAAGAAATTTTCAAGCCCACAGCAAAACTTCTACTTCTTGAAACATACACTTTGCTGGAAACATGAAGTGGTTTCTCATCAACAAACTCTCAAGGTAAAACCTCATAAAATCACATCTTCATCGAAATAAATTCCGACTAAGCTGATTTTGGAGAGGGAAGCTAAATGATTGGGTATTATTGCAATATTACTGGGTCTTATAGCGTCGTTATCCAAGTCTGCACACACTTCGAATTCCGATGGGGCAAAAACGAGTTTCCTACCTCAGAGGTTGCGCTTAAATTAGAATAAAATTATCATAGCACCGTGAGATGCTCAGTATAGCAACGTGAAACAAACATACAGTTTTTGACAGATCTGAGAGTTTTTTTTAGAGTTAGAGAGTAATTTGAAAGAACAGTTGCAGAGCCCTTGCGTGCGGCCAGGTGTAATTTATAACTCAAGTGTCAATAAAAACTTTTTTTGTGGGAAATTATTTTTAAATTGCCCAGAGCTGTACACGTCCAGTAAATATATTTCCCTCGCATGGTTAAGATTATGAAAAAAGTAGCACTTTTCCAACCGCAAGACTTTCGCTCAATATTGCTTCAGAAAAAAGCTTCTTGAAGATTATATTTTAGAAATAGCCTCATTCTTTTGCTAAGTCACTAAGCTCTGGATATGTGATGAGCATGTACGTTTGGGTCTAACCATTAATTAAAATGGAATGATGTCAGTACACCCAATGAGAAATCAACTACAGTTTGTACAATAGATATTTAGGCACATGACTATCGAATATACGGTTTATTTTGCGTCTGCTAATCTCATGTACTTCCTGCTTCTGTAGTATAGCGATGGCGGTGTTCTGCTCGCGGCAAAACTGGAAATTTATTTGAAGAACTGTAAAAAACATCTAGTAAATTATTTCATTTCCCCGTTAATCTACTGACTAACAGGTAACCGGACTAGTATATATTATGCAACCATTTAAATTTTTTTGTGCAACCAAATTCTTGTTACAGTTTATATTGCCATCTCAATTGTTATTATGTATTATTTTGGAAGTTTGAGCAGCATTTGGTAGCCCAGAGTTCGCTTTTGGGGAGCTTTGTCACTCATTAATTAAGAGCTTGGAGTTAGCTGCCGACATGGTCCTGCCGGCCCCCTCGAGGATAACGAATTGTTTGTTTTTGAGAGTCTGTCAATAAACAAAACTTGACAGCAATATTTTGTGTTTATTTAAATATCTTTCGTTCAGTTTTCACGATAATTGCACCGTGTATGCAAGTGCGAGCTTGTACTCAAAATATTATGATATTTTTCATTATTGCTACCGGCAATATAGGGAGACACGTTGCTACTTAGAAGTGCCAGCAATTTACTTTGGAGGTATCGTTTTCGCGTCTGGCCGAAATATACAAGTGACATGCCCTCCAATTTTTATGTAAAACCAAACTCAACCGTCGTTCTCCTGGGTGTCAAACTTTTTCTGGAACACCTTAAATCAACACTCAAACTTTTCTACGATTTACCCCCAAGAATTTCGCCTGGACGGACGACAATGAAATTCTTGCTGAATGCAAGTCCAAAAGTCCAATAGATTCTTGGCTCTTTTCAAAGCCATTGAATAGGTCGACTCCAGCTGCTTCAGACGGAGTGCTTTGGCCACATGTGACTTGGTGACTCCAGGGCTTGTCTTCTTTGTTAACAGCACCGTCACGTCAGGCAAGAGTCATCATCACGATCATCTTTCAGAGACGTTGCAATGCGTCGTCGAATTTTGAAATGGTCCTCTTGAAAAACTTAAATTTTACCCGCTTCCAAAATGTGTACCGCGTTGCGTTGTTGCGAGTAACGAGTTGTTGAGTTTCATTTCCCGGCATATTCTTTACAAGTTCTTTAATTATTTAATTTTTAGCAGAAAAATAATTTCACGGGTATTAACTAATCCAAAGAAACAATTTTACTCAGGTAATAGGCCTAAATCCCTTTAATAACCTTGGAAAATTTTGAGGCAGAGACAGATTATTTCCATCAAGAAAAGTGGGACAAAATGAAAATACTACATTATTCGATAAAAACTTTTTGACAGTAACGACAATCTGTATAGGTTGCAGAAGCAATGTATGAATTAGTAAAACTGAATTGAAGTAAAAGAGTCGAGTTATGAATTTTTTATTAAAATAAATTTTTTCTTCTGCGAGCACGAACCATTGTAACAGCGCACGACATTTCGCTAGCTTATTCATTTATGGAATAAAGGACTCCATCAATTCTCCGGGGCCACGTGGCAGGGGTTTTAAATATTTCAATGCTATTACCTCCATAGGACTTGACCGAATGATGATATTGAGAGGTTACAAGTTTATAACTTTGTAGATTTCGACCTGGCAATGGTGGTTAGTGAAAACTTCAGCGAACTTGGCGAAAAACTTAAAAGTTTATTTTTTCCATCCCCTCTTCACTCTGGATATGATATGCACAACGTTTCTTATTGCTTATTAGATGGAAAGCTATGATTTGAAAGTATAAATATAACCATTTACGTTGACGAGAAGAAGACCCATTGTCAGTTTTCAATTGTGGGAACCGACTTATTTTGCACCCATATGAGAGCTATTTAACCTAAATAAACAACATGTAGGAGCTAGAATGACAGTGTTTGTTCCTTGGTCACTTGTTTTGATCAGTAATGTTCTAATTTCTTAGTATTTCTCTAAAATTTCCCTTTCATTCTATTCCCAAAACGTATTATTGTTTTGCACTGTATAAAGTTAATAAATTTTATCTTGGATCGCCCTTACATGTCGATGTAGATGTCAGTTTTACTCAAAGAAAAATAAAAAAAGAGTTGCATTTGATTTTATTTTGAAGGTGACGTATGGAGAGACGTTCCACTAATTTTTTTCCAGAGAATTTTCTTACCTCCTCCCTCCTCTCTCTCTCTCTCTCTCACGCACTCATCCTCCAGTTGAGAGGAATGTTTACTATCACTCTTCGGTCTCAGAATTTTTTCATCAAATGATATGAATTTATTCTGCTTGTTTTCTTTGACTTTCATTTTGAGCCGATTTCTTTGAAAGTGTACAGCTTCAATGGAGTTCTATGAAAGTTCATTTATGTTTCCAAACTCCCTCGCTATTGCGTAGCTTTATTTCTGCATTTCTTTAATGTGTCCAAAAATTATTGCATAATAGTAACATCTAAGGTACGACGGTTTGATATGTGATTTCGGCTCCAAAATTCAAAATATCCTCAAAACGAGATTCCACAATACACTTCCAACGAGGTGCATCCTGGGATCACGAACCACCCTACATCGCTTGCATAAGACTTAATGTTAGCAGTTGTTTTTCGTCTTCGCTGCTACGCCCACGATTCATTTCTTGCTCTTAACGAGAAAACAGCCCCATTTTGCAGAGCTTTGTTGCTTGCGCCATTCCCATTTTCGCCGTTATATTTCTTCCCTCACCACCCGTTGCAGCTTCACGATTCATTCTGCGCTGGAACGGGTAAACGGCAGCATTTTTCAGGGCGGCGAGGTGGCGGCAGGCATGCGAGTGCGGTCATGCGAGGTAATGCCATAATTCCATTAATTCACGAATGATATCCGATAGGCCCCTGAAATATGACCACCTGCCTCATTTTTCGTTTTCTTCTCAAAGAAAACTGTCACCGAGTCAATATGGCGAACGATGACCTTAAACAGTACTGCGATGGTTTTTATGTGAGACGAGGGCCACGAGACGCATCGCAAGCGCAGCTTTTGAGCTTCAATTCACGACTAACTGGAGGAAGAGACTAATTACTGAATCGTTCAGGTTCATTACGCTTTGAGTTGAGTTCCGGTAATAAAATGTTTAACCATAATACCCATACAAAATATGTGTTAGGTTTTGAATGATTTATAGGCCTACAGAAGGGCAACGTATTTTCTGTGAGCGATGTTTTCTTTTTTATTTCTGTTTGGTTACTAATTTAATTATTTTCAAAGACTGTTTGGATTTAAGTTCAAATTTCAAGAAAAAAATTATAACCTCTAGCAAATTCAAATTTATCACATTTATACTTCATTATTGTAATTAGTATTCTGATGATCAGTTTACCGATAGGTACACTAATTTTGTCACTGGACTTCAGCGTGGGTGTCCAAACTCCTTTTGAAATTACCTTTCATTTGATTTGTTTTTCACTTATTTTGATCAGGGAAAATAGTAACGAAATGCTTCTTTGTACGGCAATGCAGCAAACCAGAAAGTAGCAGTTTTTCCATGATTTCAATTCATATAGTTTACAAATGTATAATACTATGATCAAATGGTATTATAGTATAATACTATAGTATCAAATGTATAATACCATGAAAGTTTTCTGATTCATGAATACCAGCACTTCATTCGTAAACACGACCTGTTACAGTTATCTCCTACGTATCAAAAATATACGTTTTCTGACACAGAAGGGCTGAGAGAATTTGTTAGCACTCACAGTTATTCAATTTGTTGAATACGCGGTTTATGAAACTCGTGTACGTGTGTCAGTGAGTAAAGCGATCGGTATAATTATTTTTAATTCCATATTTTTATCCCCCCATGCATTGATACACTACCTTAAAATGTACAAAATATTTACGAGGAGTGAAAATGTTCAACATATTTGGAGGTAGTCTAGTTTGGCCACATTTTCTAAATTAGTATTTATCCTATTCTTGCATGACTCATATTTACTTCGAATGGACCATAAATTTTTATTTCCGTTACTCCAGTGAATGACATGATCGTACATACGCTGTCAAACTTTTCTGCTAAAAGACTCTCAAGGAAATGTGGCCCGAATTTAACATTTTCAGGCTGTTAACATAAGAGCCGACGGAGCACGCAATAATAATACTGCATCACGAAATTCCTCATGAGTGAGATATTCTAACGCGGCTGACATTTCAAATGAGATGGCAATGTTCCTTCTGCATTTCGTAAGGGAGGTCTGTGCTCTAATGCGTGAAATGTTGAAATGTGGTTGTCAGTGCCGTTTACAACAGACTCACAAAGTATGCCACATCGGAGCAAAACATATTTACTGTCTTCATACACTAAGTGGCCAAAAATGCCTCGTTGTTCAGACTTTTAATCGTAAGTGACTGCACTGCCAGCATGTCGAATTCAGCTTTCATTTTACTAGCTTTGAATATACAAGATTCTTCTATTTTGCATCTCTATATTTGGCCATCACAGAAGTTACCTGTCCGCCAAAGCAGTCAGTGCTGGAGGAAGGGGCGATGAGTCGCGCAGGTTCCTCTCAAGTTCATCCCATAAATTCTTAATTGAGTTCAAATCAGCAGAATGTGGTGGTAATTCCATGCATTCAAATACGTTTCAATTTGTTATAAATCAATCTTGAATATGTTCAGCCCTGTGTATGCGAGCATAGTCTTCCTAAATGGCCTGTTTGCTACCACCGAAATAAAATTTTATGGGAAAATGAAGGTGGTCAGGAATAGTCCCGAGAGTTAATTTCGTTATTGCAAACAGTGTCAAATCTATAAAATCCCAAGAAAAACAGCCCAAAACATTACAGGGACTCTACATAGATGGATGAATAGTAGGGATGATGCAAGACGGGTCCAGAGCTTCATGCGGATGTTGCTATACCCTAACATGCACATAGTTCTGGGAGAAGTTGAATCTAGACTTGTTGGACCACGTTACATGCTCAATAATAGCCAAATCTCAGTGTTCTTGAACAAACAACATACATTTTTCAAATTTAAGTTTTCTCAAAGTAATTCTCTTCAACTCTCGATGCACAATCCTTTGAGGATTTGCACTTTAACCTCCACAAAATTCGCTATTTATTATTTGCGTCGATGAATACCGATTATGATTAATAAATATTTTTTCAAAAAGTATCCGTCTCTGTCATCCAGATTGTTAGGCCTTCCACAATTTCCTCGCAATGAACCGGGTTCCCAATTTTATTAAAAGTTTGCAATTATTATCTGCATCGCTCTGATGTTTGCTGCAGTTACTGTACAGATATCTAAAATCGATTTTCCATTTTGATGAAACCCAATAATGGGTCCTTTATCAAATACTGCCAAGTCCTTGCTACGAGTTTTTATTTCTCCTTTGAAAATTTAAAATTCTCCATGTACTCAAAATCGGTCTTTAATACTTAAAAAATACTTCTATAACATTGCCAAAAATCATTTTACTGAAACAAATTAACTTTGAAATAGAATTATGTAAAATGTATCGAGTAGGGGAAATGCACTGCGTGACTTTTTTTCTGGCCACTTTGTGCGCACAAAAACATCAAGACATTGTACCTCATAATATCACGAGCCATAGTATAATCTCATCATCACATTAGGCTTCCTAATATTATCTTTCTTACAGAATAACACAATAATTATAACATTGTGCTTTATCATACCCCTCTTCTTAATATTGACCTTCATAGTATAACCCTTCAAATTTCACTTGATAAAAAAATGAAACATTTTAGAATAATACTATAATAACATTGTGCTTCATTACATCCCTCTTCTTAATACTGACCTTCATAATATCACCCTTCGCTTGATATTTGTTTATCATTAGGAGATCGAGATCCGCAGCCCCTGCACTTCCAGGCCCGAACAGAAGAGCTGCTTCCTCGTCTAAACTAGGCCTGCAAGGTAAGGAGTTTCTGGCGCGTATTCCTCAACAAACTGGAGGTTTTAAATGCGCATTGGACTTGAAGTCTAAGCGTATTTAAAGTGGTACACTACTGGTCTCTATGTTACCATAGTGGCTTATTGAGTCAAAATTCTCAACATTATAAATTCGTCGGTGAAATTCACTGATAAAATAAGCTGCTTGTGGTAGGCATCATTCGAAAATAATGTCTGTATGGCAACCCACCCAATGCTGTGGGTAGCTCTAACATCGCAGGTATATAGATAAGCCTGCTAAATTATTGTGCAGAGAACTGGCGTCACATACACCGAAAAACTACTGAAGAGCTATCGTTGGCTGTAAATATTAGAAAATTTTGTTTAAGCTTTTCCTTTTCCTAACAAATTAGGCTTTTTCCGGGCGGCTGGTGTTAAATTGCGTTTCTTTTGTAGACAAAGCCCAGATCTGTTTTAAATTGAGGTTAAAATTTTCCCTAAATTTAGATGTCTCATTCATTTTTGTAGTTTAAATTATGCTTATGCATTGCAAAATTTACAACATTCCATGAACTTTTTCATTGTGCCCTTTAACAGTAGAATATAATTCGTCGCCTTGTTTTACTATGGTCATAAAATGTTCCAGCAGAACAGACACTGTATATTCCGAGGCCCTCGAGTTCTGTGGTAGTAAGATTCACATAGTATGCTGTACATATCTTTTGGGAATCCCGACTGCTGTTGCAGTTTCGTTCGTTTGCTAACTGTCCAACTTTTGTCGTACATTGGAACCGATAAAACTGACCGTCTGTCGAGGAGATCTTGATACGTCGTCTGTATTGAAGCTACGCAAAATATAGGTCGGCAAAGCGACTTATGATGCGACTGATAAGTCTATGTGTTCTCTCTCAAATAGAAAGGAGATCCAGAAGATATTTATGATAAGTCCACGTCGAAACTCGTGCGATGGAGCAGAGGAGGCTGAAGCAAAAATGAAGGATAAAGGTGGGGGGAAAGAATGGAAAAAAGGGGGCGAAGAAAGGAAGAAAACGAAAGATTAGGTGGAAGGGACGTTCATAAATAAGTGAATAAATGAAACATTGAAAATGAGGTAGGGGATCGTAGATACAAATGTAAAAACAGGGGGTGGGGGAACGACGCATTAAATGATGTAAAGAAGTGGACAGCAGTTGAACATCGAAAAAGACTTCGTCTGTGGCGCCTGTTAGTTCCTCAACACAAAATAAATACACTGAGTTAGTTTTATAGAAGGTCATGACGGTGGCTGATGTTTTGTGTAGTTTGTTCAGCTCGATAGTTGGTGTCTTATTTAGTTAGTTCAGCTTGATAGTTAGTGTTTTATGTAGTTATGTTGTTAAATAAAAAGTGTAGAGTAGTTATATAAAATACTAACATAGTGTTTTATGTAGTTAGTTCAGCTCGATAGTTAGTTAGAGTTTTATGTAGTTATGTAGTAATATAAAAAGTGTAGTGTAGTCAAATAAAATACTAACATAGTGTTCTATATAGTTAGTTGAGCAACATATGTAACTGCTAAGGAAATTTTGTGGTTTGGTTAGGGGCTCACACCATCTAGTCTAATTCATCTCTATCTCGCACGAAAATTGTAACCGCAGTTCTTAGAAGCTTTGAACACAATGCAATAGTAAAGAATGAAATATATTTGCTCTGAAGTAAAATTTCTGAAGTTATTTAATTCTTACGCCGGTTAAAGAAATTACTTATTAATTTTGGATAAACAATCACTAAACAGTCAAGTAACTTGATTTATTTATATAAAACCTCTACCTCCATCTGAAACGAATTTAGCAACAAATAGTCGTGAGCAGAAATCTTGCACATTTTTTCGTGAAGAGCTTTTGGATTAGATCTTCAAGCAGCATGAAAATATTCTACAAATCTGAAAATCAATATAACTTTCTTTGATAAAATACTCTTCCATGTGACTCTCGTCTCAGCGGCAAATGTGAGTGGTTTATACGTATTTTTAACGTTCGAATGGAATCCACTATGGTAAAGGGTATCAAATTAAATGGACTTTTGATAATTTATGCTCAAAATCGGTTCCTGATACGGCAAAGAAATACAGAAGTGCCTAAACTAGAACGATAATAAAATTTAAGATACTATTATAAATGAGAAGTCATTTTTTGTTATCTGTAAGACAAGAAAATTCACAGTCGATTACCAACGCTAAAAATGCAGTTCAATTGGTTTACGCACACGCGCATTCACACACACACACACAAGCACAAACAATGTTTCTCATTTCTTCCGAAAGTAAGTTAAATGTTAGAAGTAACCTCCGTAGAGTTTTTAGACGTACGTTTGTACATCATGTATTTGAATTTTATAACAATGGGAGTGTAAGGGCTTTACGATTCGTTAAATTTTGACAGCTGAGATAAAAATTTCAAGCTATATTTACAGCTCCAAATTTTAGATTGAATGGCTTTCATAGAAGAACTCTACTTCTTTACGAACACTGTACCTCGATAGGCCGGTTGAATACGACAACCGGAATTTTATGTAACTTTTTCAAATAGAAGGGGATGATTCTCTAGTCAAAACGCCTCTAGAACTTGCTTTATTAAGAGACGAGTAATTTCATTCCTAGTTAGTTAAGAATTAACTGTACACCTTAAAAACTAAACGATTAAATTGATGACAGATAATTTAAATCGAAACAGTCTCGGAATTATCCGACCTCATTTCGAGAGTCATTTTTAACCTCTAGTAGTGTGAGAATTCACCTGGAATGTCATTGTTAATAATATAATCATGAGATAACACTAACATTTTTTCTAGCATTTCTATTTCCAACGCAAAAATGCTGAGATTTTAGAAATGTTTTACTGACGTTGCTAATTTTATAACGAAAAAAGATAAAATTTGAGGGTTGAAGTTTCATTTTGAGATCATCTTAACACGTGTGCAACTGATTCGCCCCCTCCTCCCCACACCCTCCTCAGTGCTCATGCGACAATTGATATAATGGTGGACGACGACTCACATTCAAACATTATCATGGAGACTCATGTTTCAACGCACGTCGATTATTTCCACGCTCAAATGGTACGATATTGGAAGTCCTTCATGTGCATAAAAACGCGTGTCCTTGCATCTGGTGCCTTTCCTATTGTCAATATGAGGTCCTTTGGTACTTAAAAATAATTTTTTTTTCAACAGCTTGAATTTCACTGACGCTTGCTGTATAAAAGACACGTCACCGGTAAGGATGTAAGTAACCTGAGCTCAACGCTCGCGCAGGCAATATCGGATATCTTTTCAATTTGTACACGTAGCATCCAATTCAAAGGATGATAAATTGCAAGTCTAGACACCCTCTCCAAACACAACACACACTCATTACATTACTTCAAACCTAGACACTCTCGCCAAACACAACACACTCTCATTACTATTGTTCAATGCAGCTGAAGTTGGGAGCGGCTGAGTACACACCCGCAACATCACCGGAACAACATAGCTGACCTCGCAACATCTATTGGCAACTAAACTAAAGCTGGTGATATACTCGACCCTTATGACGGTTAGCACCGCAAATTTGCCGGTAGTCATACTACGGTGACCCAACCGTGACGTGATACACCGACAGTGATAACTGCGAGTGTTAGGGTCGGTGTGTTATTCTATTTTGGATCACTGCAAAATGAGTGCGATGGATTCTAACTTGGAGTATTAAGCTGCAAAACACTTCCCAGCGCGTGAGATGAAAATATGTGTTATTGAAGAGACGCAAATACAGCAGGTCCGGATATCTCTATCACGACTTTAAGTTTTCATTCAGTCATGATCTATTCGAGCCGAATGTTTCTATCAGTGTTTAGGGATGAGTGAGATAGCACTGAGGAATAAATGTGTGGCCAAATTTAGTAAATTTTTAGCGTGCTGTTATGGGTGATGAGTGACACGGGATTAGGATCGTACGTTCCGTAGTAGGGTACCTCAGAACAAAAATGCAAAAACTACCGCAGAATGTAGCGGCTGGTAATTTGAAAATGTTCAGTAACTTCCTGTGTATTGAAGTACATGAGGCTCCAGTTAACGCAAGCAAACTTAAAGCGTTCGGTTGGCCAGGTACATCGTAACAGTTGGATCTCATTTTTGCATCTAAGAAAAGACTAAGCCATCACCTCAGAGATGTTTCAAAATAGCGAAATTTGAACCCAAAGAGGCGTGTCGTTTCTGAACTTTTGACCAACCAGAAGATAGAGGCCAAGTCAGTGTCAGCCAAGCCGTTATCGAGTGTGTGTGTGCCGCTCCGCACCCCGAGTGCTCGCTTGCGTGCTTTGTGACAGAAAAATTAATAACACGTTCGTTAGGAAGGAAATTTAAGAAGTAATAAAGAATTTCCGCTTTTTCCCGAAAATGACGCGTGAGTTAGTGTGGTGTTTTTTGCAAGTTTATTTGTTGGGGTATTGGAATGGACGGTGAAGCTGTATGGGCACATGCTTATCTCGATAGCTGGTGCTGCTAGTATCTGCTCCCCTGTCTGATTAAGCTCTATCGCAAGACTTGGCTGTGTTTTCTTGATTGCGTGATTTATATTCCACTTCGTAGCACTTTAGCCAACATTTGTTGTTGCAGGGATAATGTCTCGAATAAGTGCTTCGCCTTTGAATTGATTTCACGCGGAGAGTGTGGTTCTTGCGACTGCAGTTTTTTCCCTGTCTTTCGTACCTTCTCAAGGCTGTTGTTCCAGGGTGTGAATTTTTCAAATTATATTTTCTCTCGTGTTAAAGAACGATAATTATCGGTATTCTCCTCTACACTTGGCAAATCATTTAATTCTACTAGCATTAGTTCCCTAACACTAAGGAAGTTAAACGACCAGTAAGTGAGAGAATATATGCTCTATGAAAACATGTTCTAGTTAATTTGAGTACATTAGTAAATTTAGGAAGAGGTGCTTCAAAATTTCATCACAACAAGAGCGTATTGACTTAAATGAATGTCAATAAAAAAAGGAGCCTGTTTTACAAAAACTCGATCTTTGTGCACCTTCAGTTGAGTTCAGAAAGTAAGCAGCATGAAATTACACAGAGAACTGCCCGACAGGCTTAGGTTGATGATGTTCGAGTAAAATGTAAAAAAGGAAACTTAACCGTTTCAAATTTCTGGACATCAAGCTTTTTCCATTCAAGAATTGATCAATGATCAAAATAGCATTTCTAAAGCGTTCATTTGATGTTCATCTTGAAATGTGATTCCTCCTTGATTTTCGTTCTTTTTTTTCTCAATCAAAACTTTTTCCAATTTTGTCGCTTGCTTCCTTGTGTGCTGCCAGCTTTGTGACAGCGATGGTTCTGAATGAGCTTAGTGCCAAAAGTGATTCGCATTTTAGCTTAAAAGTGCAAACGTTAATGCTATAGTGTTACTTACATTGAGGCTTGCGTGTTCGGTACTCGCGAGACGATGCACAGGTTCGATTCGTTTGAAGAAAGTCCTCCTCCTCCCCCGCATCCCCATTCCCACATTTTGGAGCCCAACATGAACTTCCCCAACCCCCCAAATTCGAGAGATCCAAGTGCTGAATACAGCTCCTCAACCCTTCCCCTGACGGTGAACGGTGGCCCTATCATGAAGTACGGCGGTGAGAGCATCAATACCTTGCCCTACAGCACAGGAGGCTCCACGGACTTCGATAGTTACAGTGGAAGTGGAGGAGTGATCATTGGAAGCGGAGGAGTGATAACCTCTGGGTCAGGTCTCGGTGGTTTTGGTGGATCAGTTGCGGGGACGCTAAGCAGAAACGGCAATTCGACAAATATCAAGAGGTCTTCCATGTTAGATTTGACAGCCCTTCCTACCCCCACTACAAACACGACCTCTAACAACGATCACGATTCTGCAGGTCCTACGGATACGATGCTGTCCCATTCTACCAGTAAGCATCCTCTCCCCGACGACGACGAAGAGGACAATGCCAATCGGCACAATTTGGCGCATCAGCAGCAAGCACAACAACAGCCCCTTCAGATGCATTCGTACCATGACCATAACATCCAGCACCGTTTCAGTGGGTCTACTCAGGCACATCACACTCGGAACGGTTCGAATCAGCTGGGCGGTGCGCGTCAGTCCAACTCGAAGCTGAACAGCCTGGCACTTAAGCACGGTCTCAACAAGAAAGGCTTGATCATACTACTTTTGTGCTCCATGTTTTGCATCCTTCTGCTGGTCGCTCTCATAACTATGGTGGTTCTATGGCCGAAGACTTCAGACGCAGACCAAGCGGAAGTTTGCCTCACGCCGGACTGTCTCCGCGCTTCTGCACAGGTTAGTTGCCTAAATACGCTATTCTTCTCAAAGCAATCTACCTGTCTTCTTTTATATAAACATCCATGAATATATTTATAAGACTGTTGTCGCGTGTTATGTTTTCGTGTTCCCTAATCATTCCGCAGGTCGACTCTGCTTCTGTTATTATGTCGAATAAATTCTCAGGTAGAATTAGGTTTCTGCTAGTTTTAGCTATTTACTGCAGCATTTGAAGATGCGCTTGCACGTGGTGGTCTGTCAACTTGTTATATCATGAGTTGAGAAGTGTCATTTATGCAGCACCCTGTCTGAACTTTAAGAACTAGAAAACAATTCGAGCATAAATTTTCTCGCCATGCATAAATTTATTTTAATAAGCACAATTACCGCAAAATAGGGTCACTATTGATTTTATTGCTGTCAACGATTTTCAAAATTTCGTTGCCACATGTAGGGAATAGGATACATTTTAATACGCTTCATACGAATGATATTTTGCTCACAAATGCTTACTTTTCGAGAGAGTTAACTTTAAAGTTACAAGAACATCGTATATGAAATTGAACAAACGGAGGCGTAAATTAGTTGAAATACGGTATTTTGAAATACGGTATACGGTATAGTTTGAAATACGGTATACGGTAACGATAGGTGAGGTTAAGTTAGGTTACGTTAGATTAGTTAAATAAAATAGCCTAAACTAACTTAAGTAAACATAAAATAACTTGACTTAACTTAGCCCTACCCTTCTGACACCAATGGTTTTCCCGCCACAACTACTGCGCGTATTCCGTATCTACGTTACACCGGAAGAGCCACATCGAAACTGCCGTTAATGCTATTCTTACCTGAACGTTATTTATGCTATGTCTCGAAAACTATGCATTTGCGAGCACCATATCATTCATGTAAAACTTCTTAAAATGTTTCCACTTACCTAAATGTGGCAACGAAATTTTGAAAATCGTTGACAACAGAAAGATAAATATTTAAACCTAATAGTTAAAGAAGTATTAAATTTTCCGAAGTGAAAAATACCAATACCACGCGTGGGTTATGTGCTGGGTGACTTCTCTCAGGGATACAACTATTTGCGATGCTCGTGGAAATAACGTTTTCAGAGAATGATGTGAGGTCCGAAGCTGAGGAGGGCCCGAGCTAAGGGTTAGGTAGGCTTCCTCTTTGTTAAAAAAGCACAAGTTTTGTTTTGTTACGGACCATCTTTTCTCGGTTCACTGCTGTCCTATTTCAGCACCTACTACTTTCTTCTTCAACTCTGATCTTGTTTCATGACCTTTTTTCCCACTTTACTGTTTCTTTGCCTTTTCTGCATCAATTCCACGTTCCCTTAACTCCATATTAATTGGTGCCTTCTTCCTTCCTCTCTTTGGATCTCATTTGCTGAGGATAGGGAGGCTTCAACTAACTAATAAACTAAACTATAAAACTCCGAAGCTGAAAGTTGGATTAGAAAATTTTTCCTTCTGTCGAAAAAGAATTTTTTTGATGTGATGCAAACGTTTGTTACGAACCCATTATTTTATTTTTCCACCGTTAAATTTTTTCATACACTTCCTTCATTCTGGTATCTCGGGGTTAAGTGAGGAATATTTCTTGTGTATAGATGCACAGTTCCCTTAACTTCAGACCTAATGGTGCGTTCCTTTTTCTTCTTTCTAGAGCTCTTTTTTTAGGGTGGCTCATACTAACTCATCTAATTGAATTTACAAAAATTACAGTGAATGCAATTGGTGCAAACTTTTCCAATGCAATTAAACTTTATGAACACATCGCGAGCGCTTCACACTTCGTTTACTTGCTCATGTTACAACCGTTCGATATTTCCGCAACGTCCAAGGCAATTTGAAAGACCAAAGTAATCACTTCAATTTTGGACGACTTTTGAGACATCCTGTTTCCCCAATTCTGGCCCCGGGGTTTTGTTCCAGCTCACTTCATATTTTCGGTACCGCGGAGGTAAAGTTTGCAGCCAACTCTCTACTAGACAAACTCCTGTGCATTTTAGCGAGCAAAGGGTGCAGGCGCGTTCGCCCCATTGAAGCTTGGCCGGCTTCAGAAAACTGCCTGGTCTTCTTTATTAAAACGACAGTCTAAGGAAGCTTTGCCAATTAATTACCCCAAAAATGTGCCTAGATTGAATTTTGTCGCGCAAATTTTGCAAACGCCCGCTGTGTCTCGGGTATTTGGCATTCAAATTGAGATGGGCGTAGCTGTTTGAGGTTGAGAGCTTTGGTCAAGTTTATATTTAGTAGGCTCACGTTTATTCACGCTTACCTTGTGTACATAAAGAGTTAATAAGTACGTCTATATACCATTTTTATCCTGTACTTTCTGTACAAAAACTAAGAAATATTATTTATATGTAAATCCATGCATATATGATGGCCTTAGAGAAAAATAACACAGCCCTCGAATTAGTTTTCGATTAGACACTTTTCGCTGTGATTAAGGAACATGTGCTTTGTGACCTTCAATTGAATAGTCTAACGACTATGAGCTCATATCTAACTCGCAGGCTGTATCAGTATTGTTCAACGTTGCGCCCAGTACGTCAATCTTGTGCTACGTATTCATTTTTTGCTTACATTGCTTGTAGATTTTGTATTTGATCCTGCTCGCCGGAGGTATCGTATTGTTTACATTATTGTAGCGACATTTGCGTGGTGACCTCAGGTGTGTCGCTCGCCGCTGTCACTCTCCCTGCTGGCCACTGTCACGCTCCGTGCTGACCACTGTCACGATCCCTGCTGACCGCTGTCACGATCCCTGCTGGCCACTGTCACGATCCCTGCTGGCCACTGTCACTATCCCTGCTGGCAATTGTCACTATCCCTGCTGGCCATTGTCACTATCCCTGCTGGCCACTGTCACG
Source organism: Morinoia aosen (assembly GCA_030386875.1). Lineage (NCBI taxonomy): Eukaryota > Metazoa > Arthropoda > Malacostraca > Amphipoda > Talitridae > Morinoia > Morinoia aosen. The sequence continues at coordinate 12,227,046 of CM059556.1, forward strand.
CTCCCTGCTGACCGCTGTCACGCTCCCTGCTGGCCACTGTCACGCTCCTTGCTGACCGCTGTCACGCTCCCTGCTGGCCACTGTCACGCTCCCTGCTGGCCACTGTCACGCTCCCTGCTGGCCACTGTCACGCTCCCTGCTGACCGCTGTCACGCTCCCTGCTGGCCACTGTCACGCTCCCTGCTGACCGCTGTCACGCTCCCTGCTGACCGCTGTCACGCTCCCTGCTGACCGCTGTCACGCTCCCTGCTGACCGCTGTCACGCTCCCTGCTGACCGCTGTCACGCTCCCTGCTGACCGCTGTCACGCTCCCTGCTGACCGCTGTCACGCTCCCTGCTGACCGCTGTCACGCTCCCTGCTGACCGCTGTCACGCTCCCTGCTGACCGCTGTCACGCTCCCTGCTGACCGCTGTCACGGTCCCTGCTGACCGCTTTCACGGTCCCTGCTGACCGCTGTCACGGTCCCTGCTGACCGCTGTCACGCTCCCTGCTGACCGCTGTCACGGTCCCTGCTGACCGCTGTCACGCTCCCTGCTGACCGCTGTCCCTGCTGACCGCTGTCACGCTCCCTGCTGACCGCTGTCACGCTCCCTGCTGACCGCTGTCACGCTCCCTGCTGACCGCTGTCACGCTCCCTGCTGACCGCTGTCACGCTCCCTGCTGACCGCTGTCACGCTCCCTGCTGACCGCTGTCACGCTCCCTGCTGACCGCTGTCACGCTCCCTGCTGACCGCTGTCACGCTCCCTGCTGACCGCTGTCACGCTCCACTGTCACACTGTCCCCGTTTTTAGTGCGGCCTTGCAATCAAATTCAATATTATCAACTTATTCAGCAATCAGTTTCGTGTTTATCATGAAATTTCTGTATCCGTCGGGCAAGCCGAAGTAAATAACAAGTGAAATTATGCGAAGCTCTTTCGGCTTAGGTTTTAATAATTGTCCTAGAGGTAAAAAACGCATGCCAACTTCTCCTCTGTGTGTGTAATGTGGGAGCCGAGTTGTAGCGTCGTCTGTGAGCTTAAGTCTGTTCGTTGGCTTGTGAACGTCAACTGATCGGTGGCAGTTGATCTCACAGAGAAAATTGGTTTCGGAAAATCATTTTGAAATCAGTTGATGTACGTCTGCTAAAAAAACATTTCAGGGTTAACTATTCAGGGAAGAAGGCTTCACGAGACAGTTTTGATCTAAAATAGTTCAGCCTAAATGATTTAGATTAAGATTTATCGTTTAGTTTAGGTGAATAAGCAGTGGAGGCTAAACTAATATAACGACAAACCACGGGAATGCTATCATTTAGTATTCAGCATTCAGCTGATAGGGATTGCTGTCCAGTCGCGTGAGGCACCGGAGACGTATCCACGTTAAAAATGAAAATAAAGTTAAAAAAGTACGTGATGAAATTTGTGAAGAAAGTGAGGATTAAATGTATCTAATTTTGAATAAATATCGAGTAATGTGACTATGGTGCAATTTATTTTCAATTTTACTCACGAGAAAAACTAAGAACTGAAACCTTTCCAAAAAGATGTTCATCAGAATAAATTCATCAAGATTAGTTGATGAAAATCAATTCACCAGGAAAATTTTATTGAAATCAGTTGACCAAAATCAATTGATTAATTCGTACAAAATGCGTTTAGCTCTTCATAGACAAATGCTGGTAAAGATTAGTAATAAATAATTTGCAGAAGTATAGTTTGTTCACCTTTAAACACAAACCCGGGATCGTCTTCAATGTTAACCAAACTCAGTGTAAAACTCCGTCAAAATTTAAGCATTTTCTAGTAGTTTCTCGAAGTTACCTAACATAAATTTGTAGAAGGAGACTTATGAGTCAAAAAGTGCAATTTTTACCGCACCACATAACTCTTGTGACTGGATCACCATCGAGATGTTCCAGTCACGGTGCCTTGTTCTAGTTTATGAAAGAAGCTTGTGTAACCAAAATTAAAATTTTTTGAGCTTGCGCAGTCATGCTACACTCATGTGTGTGGTGGAAATAATCTCATTTTATATCATTTACCATGGGTTCATTTTTTCCCATTATCAAACAAAAAAGATAGCATGGCTTTCAATAGCTTTTCCTTCAGCCCCCTGAAGAGAGTAGTTCTCCCAATCTTATACCCACCCATTGAAACTCTAATAACCGCTCATTTAGCAATTTTTTACGGAACTTCACATCGATCAAGCAATGTAAACTTTACTCGACCTCGTACTGGATGAACGTCATTTTTATGTTTATATTAGAATATTTAATGGGATAAGTTTCAAACACATTTTGTCGGATGTAGGAACTGGGTATGCAAAGAATAATAGTAATTCATAGAACTACAACACAACGCATATGCAAAAAATAAATGAAACACAATAAAATTTTATCTCTAAGATATTCCAGTTTGAGCGAGTCATTCTCCTTTAAAGGTGGCCAGTTTCTACAGCAAGTTCCAGTTCGAGTTGGATTCAATTCCATTAGAGCTAGCGTAGTTGTGTACTTTCAATGCACCTGCTATGCGACTAGGATATTTTTGTTTCCTGAAATTTGTAATATTCTCCTAGGGCTTTGCAATGGCATCACTGCGGCCATGTGATTCTGTAATAGAGTTGCATGAGTGTTGTAGAGTCAATAAAACAAGGTGATGTGATGTCCTCACTCACGTTTCATTACTGTTGAAAACCTCCGCATTGTAACTGCTGTGTAAAATTCTACTAACGTCCCTCCGCTGCCTGCATACGAATGCCGTCTGGCATTTCTATAGAATATAGAGAAAATGGATGCAAGTGGACAATGTATCCTATAATTATTTGCTGTACATTAACGTGCGTGGGATAGCTGGAGTTTTTTTTTTTAAATGTGAAATTAAGTGTACAGATATTCTGGGGATATATACCTTTTGGAAATCAATAATTATGCTTAGGAGAAAGTCAAAGAACCTGGTAATTAGGCAGGCATTTCTTTCGTTGGCATGTGTTTAGTGTTTTGTGACGGAACATCTTTTTTTCAGTTCATATCTGTTTTTGCTGCACCTGTTTCTGTCTTTCCCTTTTTAACTTTTTTCTTGTTTCATAAATTTATTTCAGTCTTGCTGTTCCAGCTCGCAGTGTGCGGACACTCCTTGTTCGTAGAATTCAGGTATCCTTAATTCTATACAAAAGGTGCCTTCCTCCTATCCGTCTTGGGAACACTTTTGTAGGAGTTACGGCAGCTTAAACTAATATGTATTCTACACTCTTAGAGTGAGATGTCAAAAAATAATTTCTGCTTTGGAGTGCATAAATTTAACATTTCGATTCTACTACCCCGTACAGCACCAAGAACTTTAAGTGTACTCTTGAACAATGTAACAGATGTACGAAGGTTTCCGAAGTACTTCATTGTTATCTCCAATACATTAAGCAATCTTCTTACTGAAGAACTGGGATAAACTTTAGGTTTGCTCATTTTGAGGAGTGAAGGAATTTTGTAAACATTTCACTTTCTAAGATTTGAAATCGGACTGACTTGTAAAATTTACAGGGATCTAGTTCCTGAAAGCTTGAAACAATTGTTCAAAGTACTACTTAAGTAGCTTCTAGCTTGAAGAACTTTAAACTTGACATCTAAGCCATTATTTACCCTTCATATCCAGTATAACATAATACTTTCGCAACACAGTTGCCACATTTCCTCAACTTTAAAAATTTCTATGAATATTATGTAAACCTGTTTTCATGTATATTAATTAGTAGCAGAAAGAGTCAAGAACATTTCAAAAAACCTAATGATGAAAATGAAGTAACATTAAGGGGGTCAACCCTGGCCTCTGCCAGGCCCTTATCGGTCCGATGAGCATTTGTTATGCTTTTGTTGAAAAAGGACCCTTATGTGGTGGACTATTCGGTCCTAAAATTTTATGGTGCTGCGGACACTAGATCCCCTCCTTCCAGGGGATGGTAAGGGGACCAAAAATCCTGAATTTTCGACCCCATATGAAAAGAAAACAAAACGGGAAATTGAAAATTTGAAACCTTAACTTTGTTAACAATGCTTCAAGGATTCTAAAACTGTCTTTGGTTTTGTTCTAGTTTAAAAATTCGATGACTTCTATTCCTTTGAAATATCTATAAAAATGTACCAAAAAACTAATTTTTCGTATGTAGAAAATGTAAGGCCTAAATCAAAAAAGTTACTGGTAAAAAATGTTTACTTTCAACAAATACATTTACTGGCCAATTTCGAACAAATCGGATGAAAAAAGTTGAAAAATTGTGTTGACCCCCTTAAACCTTTCACGCAGCCATAATTACAATTATTTATCTATTCGAAAAGGCTAACTCCCCACTACGGAAAAATATAAGTTTCATATTGTTTCAAGCACATTCCATGCATGGCGAACAAGCTAAGCGACATAGTTCGCTGCTCTGCCAGTGGTGCTCTAAAAAATCTACCAGACCCAGTACGGCTACCTCCATTTTCCTTGGGAGCGAAAGAGGGCGAGCTAATCTGACTTCTTACTGAATCGAGGAATTTTCTCCTTTGTTCAGTCTAGTCAGGCCCTGGAGACATAATCACCATTATGTAAAACGTAATGAAACGTGTGAAGAAACCTAGGACTTTACGTACATAATTCCGAATACATTTGAGTAATGATACTATATTGAAATATATTCGCGATGATGCTCTGAAGATGAACCAATAAAGGGTGAAGCTATAGTTTCCTAGCAAAGAAAAATTTGTTAAATAGAAAGAACGGTTACATTGAAAAGTTCATCTGGTCATTTTCAAATGCACCATGGAAGACCTGTAGGTCTAGTGGCATGAGTGCGGTATGACCTTCGTCATAATTGCGACGTGTCCAGTCGGACAATTCTTGCCATGTTTCTATGCGTATAGCTTCAAGATACAGCTTCTGCAAAGGTGTCAAGTTCAAGCTCAATTCTTTCTTTATTATAGCTTGAAGCCTCTCTAGCGAGAGCTATGATAATTAGTTTCATTGAGAGTACACACGAGTGAAGCTGGTTATTATTTTTTTTTATCTGTAGAAGGGAATTCTCAGGGCGAAAACAACTAAACTCCACAGACAAAAGATTTGATTCGTACATCGTCATATTAGACGGAGTTTAATAGTCTTGAGTTGTGCTTTCCGGCAGCACTGCAGAACAATTGAAGGTTTTTTTGGTGGGACTGTAGAGAATGTAATCGTGCATATTAGTTCACATTATCACCGTGTGAAAATATAACTTCATCCAAGTGTTCACTATAAATATCAGGGGAGCCCACAGCAGAATATGAAAATTGTCTTTCCCGATTTGCCACGCATTCTGATGATGTGTCGATGAAGGCGGAATTGTTTTAAAGCCTCGTAAAATTTGGCCGAAAATGAACTAGCCGATTATTTAATAATAATAATGCCGTTATTCGACTTCAATGGTATATATAGTCTAAATTTATCCACCACATCAGTGATAAAGCAGCTTAATTGACTATTTCCGACGAGTAAACGCTCTATTAATATTAGAAAAAACGAAAAAATATCCGAATCAATGTTATATGAACCGGATACTCAGCGTGCAGCTGAATGAGGAAATGTATCGATGAAATGGAAATTTTTCGCAGACGATAAATAAATTACTGTGCAGAATATGTAGAATTTCCTCTCAATGCTGTTATAACTATTTACCTTTTATTAGTTTTTACTCGTGAGACGAAAATGCGAACTTCCCCTACGGTTTCCGCTATTTCTCTAAGAAAGTATGTCAAGGATACAATGCATTTATTAAAAAATAGAATGAAACAGAATTTGTGGAATGCAATGGAAAAAACGAAAAGAATGAGTAAGAATGAGTAAGAACGAACCGAATGCATAAAGGTATATGGAAAAGTGTAAAGGAGTGTGAAGTATGAAAAAGTGTGAAGGAGTGTGAAAGTGTGGAGGAGGGTGACGTGTAGTGGAGTGTTTTGATTGAAATACGGCCTTAGATCTAAGTATAGTTGCCTATGTTTAGATTGCTACCCAAATCCCATGTTCGTAGAATCAAATCACGCACAAACCTCAGAGTAGGTTAGGTTAGAGAATGCAGAGGAATTATAATCACCTACATCGTCATCCTTTTCCCCACTTGAGTTCCACTACATTTTTTTCAACACAGAATCTCATTATGCAGTCGCTAACACAGCTATTTGAGCAGCGAAGTCTGGGAGTGAAAACAAAGACGCCAATCGGTCTAGCTGAACTTTTTGTTCTTGATGCGGCATCATGCTGCCGAGCCGTCAGAGAGCTCTGGGCAACTCGTCAATGCGGCATGAAGCACGCGAAGTTGCTAGGTGTGTACTGAGCTAATCCCTCAGCTGTGAGGTGCATCGCATGACCCGTCCACAGCGGGGATCATTTAACATTTTGGTCGCGATGTGAGCCGCCGGTGTACTTGGAGGGAATTTTCATAATGCTGATTTCCGACCAGCAGTCACAAACTCAGTTTTTATTAATGCTTTGTTAACGCTAAATGAAGGGGAAATTCAGTTAAAGCCTGTTATTTTCAAAACTACTGATTACAATCATTGATTAAACATGAGTTGAATAACGAACTTCAGTGTTCGCTATTTTACGTAATTGAACACATTCAATTTTTATCAATATTTGATCATAGCTAAATGAAGTCGAGATCCAGTCAGTGTTGGCTATTTTCAAAATTACTGTCTACAATTGACTTTAAATTTAAGTTGAATATTGAACTTTAGTTAGACCATTCGCGGTTAGGAGTTAATTGTGGCCTGCGTGTGCATGTTGACGTCCGAAAGTCTCGATCGACAAGCCTGCCATATTTTTATTCACAGGATTTTCTTGGCTAATCCTTTTATAGAATTTTAAACTTGAATTTGTGATTTTAATTATTGTGTTGAGTTATATTTAGTTTCGAATTCTTTACCTAACATATTTTTTATTTGCTAAAATTCATCATCAAATTTATTAACTTCTCAAATTTTGAAAATATCAAGTCACGTCATCTCAAAGTGGCATGCTTATTCAGCATCCGTTTATTTTATACTCAATTTTTAAACTTTTCGTGTCATTTCCACATTCAAAAATCTAAAAAAATGCATGTACATACGTTTCAAATCAAGCTGTCTGACGATCTGTTTTGTGGTCATTTCCTGCAGATACCTTTCCTGTTTAGTCAATGTCAGTCGTTTCTCTGTTATTCTGTGTCCTCACATTTTGTACCAACGCTATTACTGTTCACTTCACACCCTCTAGATGTCTTTGTTTAGCTTTTATAAGTCAACGCGTTCAACACTTATTGTGCATCAGGCATTTCATGTCGGTTTGCATGGTTATATTTTATAATTATTCTATGACGATGCGATTCATACCTACGATTAATATCTATCATATATACTGATCATTTTCTATGACAATAAGTTTTATCCAAGGACTACGTGGGTGTATTTTATCTCGATTGTATGACCAAACATTTTATTCCTATTCTACGTACATATAAGTATTTTATACAGACACCATGTCCATATGTTTAATTCCTCTTTTACATCCACATGTTTTATACTTACACCATGTGCGTACATTTTCTTTTTATTCTACATCCATATGTTTTATGGGTACGCTATATTCGTACGTCCTATTTCTATTTTATGTCCATAGGTTTCGCACGTAAGACATGTACGCTCGTTTATTCTTACTTTATGTCCATACGTTTAATATGTAGGCCATATTTTATTCTTATTCGTGGCTCATATGTTTTTACGAGTTCGTCTTCGCTTGAAAATCGCAGACGCTTTCTTGACGCGATGAGCTGTGGTGCAGTAGCTTTTTTTTCGTTTCCTAAATGGACTTCTGGATACTAGAAATCTCGTAAAAGCCGTCGATAAATTCTAGTGCTGGCTGAACTCCAGGCTCTTTTCTGAATATAAAAACCCTTTTGCAAACTCGACCCCACTAAAAGTGAAATATTAATAAAAACTTGGCCGCACTAGTGAGCGTTCAATGAGGCGTCCATCATCCCTCAAGTTGTGAAATCTGCCTGGGTCTGAAGAATCTGGCGGCCATGGGAACAAGAAGGAGCCTCCTCAGAGGCTGGATCATCGTTGTCGACCCCTGCGATCATTAATCGTGAGCCTTACAGGCAAACTTCTCCTTTTGTTAGCCTCAACAAAATAAGAGGGAACCCTAGGCTTGAGGTGCGCTGACAAATTGCGAATGTGTTTGCCGAACCCGAACTTGATCAGGCTGATGGCTCGAGCATGGGATGGGTGTCTTTCACTTTGAATAATGTTACAACCATCGTAGATAAAGTCGGGGAAATAAGCCCAATGCCCGTTAGGTCAGCGCCTGTTTTGAGATGAGTGAAGCTGCAGCGAAGTGGTGTGTTCTGTGATTACCTTCAGGGGACCGACAGTGTGTTCGTATCGTGACAGTATTCTTTCAAGCGAGACGATTTCAAATCAAATTTGTTTTTAATTTATGCTAGCATTTTCAATTGTGTAGTGAATGAACCCTCTGTATAATGTTCGTTCTTGAATTGGAATTACGTGAATATACATTTCTCTCAAAGCTGGCGTGCATTTGATCACTTTTCAAAAGCTTTGGAGGAAGCGCTTTTGAGTCGTAACGAAATTTGTATCGATTGGAAAATTCAGCATCAATATCGCCTACATTGGGTCGATCGATGAATGCTATAATCCATCTAAATTTTTATGGGCAATAAAGTAGCACAATGAGTTTACTGCGAAAGATCCAAAAGGCCTTCTCTAAATGATATTTACGTAAAATAGCGAACATAAATTGGCTTACAATCTCTTGGAAGCTTCAATTTGTCATAGCAATCGAAACCCGAGGATTGCTTTGGAGACGCCTTAGCAGCAGCTGGGAAATTCTGCTAAGCCCCCAAACTTTCAGTAAAGAGGATTGTGTCGCGGGCTAAACTTTTATTTTTTACGTTGTCTCTTTTGCAAATCGTACAAAGACAAAGACTGCCGTCTTTAAAATCACAATGGAGCTTTTTAAAACTGCAGTATCACTTTACAGATTTGCGCAACCACATTTTATCCGTTTATAAATGGGTATAGTTTTATGATACGGCTTCATGATAAAACAATAGAAACATGCGCTGTAATATGGTGAGATAGAGGGTAATATGGCATTAAAAAGTTGTAGCTTATCATTACATTACGGGATAATAATTCACTCATATCTTGAATACACTGCTCAAATGTTCATAGAAATGCAACGATGAGTTCGATAAGAAATAATTTTAATTTACCGACTACAATTCTCACAGACGAATCAAAAGGATGATTTTGGTGAAAATTGTTGACCCTACCGAACCTGATTTTTTGGTAACATACGAATCTTCCGCTATACCGCTGGTCCCTAACCTTCAATGCTCTGCCTCCCCCCTACCCCCCCTCCAGGGGGATACAACTATTGTATCTATGGGAATTAGCGCTCCCAGGGAGAAAATGTGTGAGGGTCCGAGCTGAGATGAGAATTAGGTACGCCTTATTTTGGTTGTAATAAAATGTTTTGTTATGTCAAGCACCACCTCTTTTCAATTCACTGCTCCCCTCAGGGGGATACAGGTATTGTATCTATGGGAATTAGCGCTCCCAGGGGGACTATGTGGGGGCCTGAGCTAAAGGTTAGGTAGGCTTCCTTTTGTTGAAATATAAAAGGTTTTTGTTTTGTTACGGACCATCTCTTTCGATTTACTGCTGTCCTGTTTTTCAGCACCTACTACTTTCTTCTTCAACTTTTTCTTGTTTCAAGAACTTCTTTCTCAGCTTCCTGTTTCTGTGCACCTTGTGCATAGATTCCGCGTTCTCTCAACTCCATACTAAACGGTGCCTTCCTCCTTCCTCTCTTAGAACATCTTTTTCGTGCAATTAAGGGAGGCTAAAACTTTCTTATATAGTAATAATAATAATTCGGTTCACTGCTGTTCTGTTTTTCAGCACCTACTACTTTCTTCTTTAACTTTTATCTTGTTTCATGAACTTCTTTCTTAATTTACTGCTTCTATGTACACTTAGGTTTCTATGTACTGTTTACTGTTTCTCCATAGATTCCCCGTTCTCTTATCTCGATACTAAATGGTGCCTTCCTCTTTCCTCTCTTCAATGCGATCTTTTTTGTAACGGTTAGGGAGGCTTAATCTTTCAATACTCTGCCTAGTACTCGAAAAGAATGCGTCATAAACTAAATATACTTGACCACTCGTGGTCCAACCTCATAGTTAGCCATTTCAAATAAGTCTCCATGTGTTTGAATTGATTTTGTGTGGCTTGAAGTTTAACGCTAAGGTTCAGGGGCTCAAGTTTGGTAGGGTTAAGAATATCTGATTTTTGAGCGCAGGTGACGAGTGAACCTGCGCAATCGTTAGTTCAGTCAATTTTCGAAAATCGAGGCAAAATAGTAGAATTCATTAGGGTAATAAAATGCATGAGTTGCTTCTAGAAACCCCCTGTAGGGGACGGAATTGAAAGAATATTTTAGAATTGTTCAATTGTAAAATTACTAACGCCATTCCACGGGAAATAGACATATTACCGCAAACATATACCCCTCAGGGGGATACAACTGTTGTAACTATGGGAATTAGCGCTCCCAGGGGGACTATGTGAGAGCCTGAGCTATAGGTTAGGTAGGGTTCCTATTTGTTAAAATAGAATATGTTTTTGTTATGTTACGGATTAGCTTGTTTCGGTTCACTGCTGTCCGGTTTTTTAGCGCCTACTACTTTCTTCTTCAACTTTTTCTTGTTTCATGATCTTCTTTCTCAGCTTTCTGTCTCTGTGCCCTTTCTGCATAGATTCCACGTTTCCTTAACTCCATACTAAATGGCGCCTTCTTCCTTCCTCTCTTTGGATAGCCTTTGTTGCGGATAGGGAGGCTTAAACTAACTGAAAATCTAATCTAATCTTCTCGAAAACATAATTGTATTAATCGTTTTCCTTTGGTTTTTATTAGGTAGTGAGCTTTTACGATATTTCATCTCGCCACATTATTTGGTCATCAATTTTTCCCCCTAGGGGGATACAACTATTGCATAAATGGACATTCATACATACAGGGGGAAATGAGAAGTCCCTCCTCTCTCAATGCACTGTTTCTATATACCTAGCGCATAGATTTTGCATTTCCTAACGTCTGTACTAAATGGTACATTCCTCCTTCCTCTCTTTAATATAATTATTAGAACGTCCTTGTCCGGGGAGGGAGACTTAAAAAAACATCTAACCTAATTCTCCCTAATGCTGTCTGTCTGTAATTGAAAGTCTTTGTAAGTTCTTTTTGTCTTGAAAGATACTTCTTGATTTTAATGAATGGGTCGCAAATTTAACGGGACACACAAGTCTTGCGGTCATCCCCAGTGGGATATTGTTCCGGCTTGCTGCTTGATTGTTGTTTGATTATAATATTTTTGATTATTCTGTTAGGGCTGCAAATGATGTATGTATGCGCCGTGCTGCAAAGCTGACTCGTTGCTGGAGAATCAAGAGCACGGCAACTCTGGTAGGTTGGTCTCATGCTCAATATTCGATCCAAATCTCATTATAGGTTTTTCATCATTTAAATGGACAACATGTTAGTTGGAACTTGACATCATTTGTTTCAAGTACATGTTAAAATTGAGTTTGTGACCTCCGGTGGGTCACCCGATTTATGAAAACCCGTTCAGTTACCACTGGCACGTCATCAATCAGTCAGTGAGTTATCGAACTAAAGTTACTTACCATGCTGTCACAGAATATACATCTCTTACCGCACAATGCATAATTATTCCTCGTGATTTAAGTGATAATTTTACAGTTACTCCCCTTACAAATTGTCACTTGAGAATCGGTCTTCATGTGAATACGTTAGCTCGGGAATAAATCGATTTGAAAAACAACACACACTTGGCAATGAGTTTTTTCGTCTAATTTGCACATCGATTTCATGCGTGAACTGAACCTAATTGTTAAGCAACTGCAGAAACGCTCAAACACAGACACAGTAAAATAAACAATCACATCGAGGATTTCATCGCCATTAATTGAAATCTTCCGATTGGTTGAAATTCGATCCGGAGTTTGTGCTCATTTCCTATAGTGCACAGCGGCATTACTTGTGTTTGTCTGTGTGGAATGTTGCAGAGTGGCATGCTGCAGAGTGGCATGCTGCAGAGTGGCATGCTGCAGAGTGGCATGCTGCAGAGTGGCATGCTGCAGAGTGGCATGCTGCAGAGTGGCACGCTGCAGAGTGGCACGCTGCAGAGTGGCACGCTGCAGAGTGGCACGCTGCAGAGTGGCACGCTGCAGAGTGGCACGCTGCAGAGTGGCACGCTGCAGAGTGGCACGCTGCAGAGTGGCACGCTGCAGAGTGGCACGCTGCAGAGTGGCACGCTGCAGAGTGGCACGCTGCAGAGTGGCACGCTGCAGAGTGGCACGCTGCAGAGTGGCACGCTGCAGAGTGGCACGCTGCAGAGTGGCACGCTGCAGAGTGGCACGCTGCAGAGTGGAACGCTGCAGAGTGGCACGCTGCAGAGTGGCACGCTGCAGAGTGGCACGCTGCAGAGTGGCACTCAATGACCCTGTTGTAAGACCCAGTGGTTACAGAAGGGATCCACCTCAGGGAAATGTAAATATTGTTTCTGAGAAAATGCGATAGTTGGATCTTCATGGGAACACATTCCCAGGGCGAAATGTGAGGTCCAGAGCTAAGACTTGGTTAAGCATTCTTTTTGGTTGAAATAAAATGTTTTTTGTTTTATTAGAGACAATTTATTTTCGGGAGAGTGCACTCATGCTTTTCTGCACCTCTGACTTTCTTCTTCAACTTTTATCTCATTTCCTTAACTTCCTTCTCAATTTACTGTTTCTATGCGCTAGGAATGCTGAGCATGAACACACCTTGAGCATAGATTCCTAGTTCCCTCAACTCCGTACTAAATGTTACCTTAGCCCTTTTACTTTTTGAATATCTTTGTTGTATTAAGGGAGGCTGAAATTAATTTTTAGACAATTATAGGGGGGATTTCCGTGGTGCGGGTGACCCACCAGTGGTCACAAACTGAATTTTGATATACTCCATGAAAATCAAATAATGATACGTTCTAATCACTACTGTTGATTCTTTTAATTATCAAAATTTATTTATGGTCAATTTGAGTTACACATTGAACTCCACAATTTTAACTTCTCAAGTCATCCTCTGAATTCTAAAATGGGACGACAATCCAAACGCCCGGTTTTTAAATTTTTTTACGAATCAGCAATGCATCCAAAATGTAGGGCAAGTGGGTTTAGGGGCAAAGCAAGTTGAAATTGCACTCTCGCCAGTACGCTGTTGGATATTCAAGATTCTGTAATTTTACTGTGCGAAAAAAGTATTTACTTCCATTAGTTTCTGGAAGATATTGTTTAATCAATCGCTTCATTTTTTATGCTAATATAGAATATATATTATTGAGGTCGCTTGCACTGGTCAGGAAAATTTGCTCCCTTCGTATTGAAAAAAAAATTCTGAAAATGAATGGGTAAAAATTTTACTTCTCACAATAATTATTTCTTTTTGAGTCATCATCCTCGTTTTTTGTCTGCAATCACTTCAGCTTGACTTGGACTCTAAGCTATTACTCATTGTTTACTTGCTGTCATAGTTACACCATCTACGTTTCGGTCGTAGTAGCATGATTTCGAAAAGAACCCATTATTATGTTACGTATCGTCATATTCTACGTGTCATCCGTTTTAATTACAGCTGCTTTATTTTGAAGACCACACATTTGTTTTACTCGCCAACATCATCTTTGTTTTATCATCTGCGTTTCCATTGCAGCTGGGTGATTGTGAAGGTAACCTGATATTTTTTACTCGCTGACCACATCTACTTTTCATCTAAATTTTAATCGCAGCGGATTGATTTTGAAAGCAACTCACTACGTCATCCATATTTTATGATCTGCGTTTCCATTGCAGCTGTGAAGGTGGAGGTAACCCATTATTTTTTTTTCAGCCGACATTACTTACGTTTCGCTCTTTCGGACGATACGACGGCGAAGTCGCTCATTCTTTTCTTATGCGGTATATTCGTGCACCGGAGCGCGACTGCGAGGTCTTGCGACTCAGAACAGGAAGCAAAACAAAGGTATACTTTAGCTTTATAGATTTTGTTCTGCCACTTGCAAGAAAAAGACGGCGGCCATAGTCTAGAAGGGATGGTTCGTTTGAACAAATGCAAATCTTTCTTTAGCCGTCCCATGGGTCTGCCAAAGCGGTCTTCTTCTGGACAACAAGAAGTTGAAAATCTCAGTTTTGTGGCGCTTGAAAATTGTGTGACGGTGCAAGTCTTGATTTGCGTAAACCGACTGATCTTCATCCGATTTTTTTTTAATTGTTATTTGACAAGTTTTAGAGTGGTTTGGCCGAGTTGGAATAATAGATAACTAGAATTTTACTTCAATTATTTGCTTGTAAGACTGAACATATGTGCGAGTATACATGCATTTTATAATATAATTGCTTTCAGAGGCTTAATTTTGCGTAGAAACGCACCTGAATTTTGAGCACTTTAAAATTAATATTCCTAGTCTTATAACTGAAATTGCGAAATCTGTCTCGCAAACTTGATTTCAGAGTTTAAAGTTAACTATAGGCTTTATTATTCTAGCTGTCGTCTAGGAAGAGCTGCACATGAAGGTGAAATTAAATAATTCAAGAAGTACAAAAGTTCTGGACTAAAGACATTGATGGCTTACGGAGAAATAATTGGACGTTTAAATGCATTTAGTGAACTCCTAGCCCACAGCTCACCAATTCGCACAACTCCGTCTACGTTCAAGTTCTAAGTGTGATTTTTTAACTGTTCTCCATAGTGTTAGAAATCGTTTACCAGGTTCATTATCTAATAGAACTTTTTAAACGGCAAAATTAGAAAATTCCAATTTAATTTCAGTGCAGTAATTTCGTGTAGCCGTTAGGTTTTTTGATTTCATCTTGCAAAGCCTACTCGCACTGAAACATGCCGCTGCACTTCCAGCAAATGACTGCATCAATTAGATACATTTATTTCACATCTGAGTATGCAAATATAAGGAGCCTTTATTACATTCAGATGAATAACATTCGACAAGCTATTTAAGTTATTTAGTTGGGTTTCACTCATTTTTGGTTTGCTTAGATGCTGGAGTTAGCCATTGGCTTCATGAAAGTTATCTGACGATGCTCGGAGTTTGCTGGTAGCTATAATAATTATTGTCATTTAATTTGAATTGACAGATTTTTTCAACTTCTTTTAAAATTGTATTTAAACCCTAGCTGGGACATGCCATCTTACTTAGCGGTGTTTATAAGAAAACGCTATGATTTGAGGTTACATTGTTGGGCGAATATTATTGTCATTCTTCAATGTTGCACACACTTATTAGGGTGGAGTTGAATGTAGACATTTTAATTGAAACGACTGCTGAATTTCAGTGCTAACAGCGATTTCATTCTGAACGTGAATGCATCAGATACTTGTGAGGTGGATGAATTAAAGCAATGCTTGGATGTAATATCTGGCAATTAAAATTCAATAATTTATGAACAAAAAAAGAAAACTTTTGTCTTTAAAATCCTTTTTTATCGTATGTGGCTTCTTCTGTGGCAGTAAATTTATTTACTCAAAATATTCGAAAAAATCGGGAATCATGAATTTTTTCATATATCAATTTTTTTTATTCGGATTTAAGTAGTGCTTGAAGCCATAACCTTTTAAAGTTCGTGAAGTTCTGTATTCTGTATTTTCATTATTTAGGCCGCATTTTTTATTTTCCGTTCTACTTTGCGCGTGCTTAGGTTTCAGCTCTTTCGTTTTTATTTTTGAATATTTTTTGGCATTTATTCTCCGAAGGGGATGTGTGTTAGCCATGGCTTTGTTTTCACCCTGAGTATTGTCGTTCCAATATCTAGTTCAAAATAACTGGAAATATTCAAAGACTGATTACGTAGGCAAAAAAATTTACTATTCACTTGGAAGACCAGCGGAAATTCTACGGTTAACCATATCGAACAACTATCAGAATATGGAGATAACTTTCGGTTTTTCAACTTGAATAACTGAACTTAGCCTAATTTAACGTCTAACCTATTCCATTGTAACCTAACCTAACGTCCCACAGTCATTAATTTTCCCTAATTTATCCCAGCATAAGCTAACCTAAACTAACCTATCGTTACCTAGCCTACCTTATGTTGCGATACGGAGAACGGGGTGGGTTTAGGACCCCCTTTCCATACGCTGAGGGACTCTCAACCCCCGCAAAATTTAAAATATTGTCCATCATGCTTGCGTACACCTGCATACCAGACATGGAGAATAAAAGGATTGAAGATTTACATGAATTTATTTGGGGGAAACACGTGGATAAATCACACAAGGCATTGAAACGAAATGATTTGAAAGGGCACAACTGCATTAATGAAAAGCACGCACATTTCTACCGTTATAAGACTCTAAAAATGACACGATATAAATGTGATGCTTACCGAGAATTCAAGTTACCAATACTCCATCGTAGACAACAAATTACGCATCCACAAAACCGCAGGTTCCACAGCAACATAAAACACAATATTAGCGAGAATAACATATCACGATTCAACCTGGAGCTGCAACACGGTGTCGAATCATATGAAGAGGCACACAATTCACAACGTGAATTCGATCCTCGACTAAATAAACACAGGAAACCGATTGCCTACAAATTATATGATTTTGCGCGACACTTTGAAAAGCACTTTTCTGGGGTGCTGATCTACATCTGAAATTGAACTTTTATCACCACCTAACGGAGCTCTCACATCCATAAAACACTCGCCCCTTTGATAATAAGTGGTTCACTGATAGACATTCACTGCCGATGTGCTATCTTTCACTGCTGATCTCCTTTGTCGTTGCTTAGAGTCGCTGCTGTTCTGGGCTGATCTCTCGTTAACGCGCTGCAGCGGTGCCTTCCCGCTTCTTCTTCGTGCTGCCGACATCCCAGCTCGTGTTCACAGCCGCCCTGGTGCCGGGAATTTCTTAAGAGTCTCGCTGGTGCGCCAATTCACTGTAGTTTTGTGAGTTGATTTTCGCATTGTTGGTGAACGAACTTGACTGCTGACACTCGCAATGTTAGCAAATGCGTGGCTCCAAATCTTGACGCTAAAGTTGCTTGTGAGTTCGACCCCGATGCAAAGATACTTGAATGCTCTCGGTTGAATCTCCGACGTGCTTACACATGACGATCACCGATGCGAGGCTGGTTTACTTCGATCAGGTTTCTTTTGTGAGACGGTGTTCACCGGTTGCCGACGTCCAACGTTGTTTCTTGCACTTCGAATTATTAACTTTCAAATTGCAGTTTGGTAGAAGGCAAGCCAGCGATTGCCGACCTGCTGCGTAATGCACCCTCAGCCCTCGTGCGTAGTGCTCTCTCGTGCGTTCAAAAATCCTCCCTTAGGCTTCATCTCCCCTCCTTATAAGCGTTTCGCTTCCTTGCTTCGAGATTGATCTCGAAGCATCCCATCTACAGAGGCCGTATCTGCATCCTGATTGGCGGGATTCTTGTTTGTTCTGACGTCTGGGCCTCCCATTGGTGTGTGCCCAGACACACCTTCTCGCGTGATCGCTAGGCAAGCGTTCATTGGTGTAGCACAATAGGTTCTCTGCTACGTCTCCCCTTTTCCCCCTCGAAGCAGCCCCGCTTGGCGGCCTAACCGTCAAATTCCAATCCTTGCTGTAACATCTCTCACTACATAAAGCAGAGCATTTTTGAACCATAAAGTGAAGTATTTTCCCAAAGAACATTTTGCGAGCTTGTTTCCCCAAAAATATATTTTACGAGAGTATTTCTCAAAAATTCCCAAAAACGTTTTATGAGAGTAGTATTTCTGGACACTTACCCTGTGACCTAACCTAACTTATCCTTGCCTTACCTATCCTTCATCCAAACTAATCCTAACTTATAACAACTTGATGTATCCTAACCTTACTTACCCTACCAGCACTGATCTTATAATTAATCACATCCAATTTATCCTACCTTAACATCCCCTCTCCAAGCCTATCTTAACATCCCCTCTCCACGCCTATCTTAACATTCCCTCTCCAAGCCTATCTTAACATTCCCTCTCCAAGCCTATCTTAACATCCCCTCTCCAAGCCTATCCTAACATCCCCTCTCCAAGCCTATCTTAACATCCCCTTTCCAAGCCTATCTTAACATCCCCTCTCCAAGCCTATCCTAACATCCCCTCTCCAAGCCTATCCTAACATCCCCTCTCCAAGCCTATCCTAACATCCCCTCTCCAAGCCTATCCTAACATCCCCTCTCCAAGCCTATCCTAACATCCCCTCTCCAAGCCTATCCTAACATCCCCTCTCCAAGCCTATCCTAACGTCCCCTCTCCAAGCCTATCCTAACATCCCCTCTCCAAGCCTATCCTAACATCCCCTCTCCAAGCCTATCCTAACATCCCCTCTCCAAGCCTATCCTAACATCCCCTCTCCAAGCCTATCCTAACATCCCCTCTCCAAGCCTATCCTAACATCCCCTCTCCAAGCCTATCTTAACATCCCCTTTCCAAGCCTATCTTAACATCCCCTCTCCAAGCCTATCCTAACATCCCCTCTCCAAGCCTATCCTAACATCCCCTCTCCAAGCCTATCCTAACATCCCCTCTCCAAGCCTATCCTAACATCCCCTCTCCAAGCCTATCCTAACATCCCCTCTCCAAGCCTATCCTAACATCCCCTCTCCAAGCCTATCCTAACGTCCCCTCTCCAAGCCTATCCTAACATCCCCTCTCAAAGCCTATCCTAACATCCCCTCTCCAAGCCTATCCTAACATCCCCTCTCCAAGCCTATCCTAACATCCCCTCTCCAAGCCTATCCTAACATCCCCTCTCCAAGCCTATCCTAACATCCCCTCTCCAAGCCTATCCTAACATCCCCTCTCCAAGCCTATCCTAACATCCCCTCTCCAAGCCTATCCTAACATCCCCTCTCCAAGCCTATCCTAACATCCCCTCTCCAAGCCTATCCTAACATCCCCTCTCCAAGCCTATCCTAACATCCCCTCTCCAAGCCTATCCTAACATCCCCTCTCCAAGCCTATCCTAACATCCCCTCTCCAAGCCTATCCTAACATCCCCTCTCCAAGCCTATCCTAACATCCCCTCTCCAAGCCTATCCTAACATCCCCTCTCCAAGCCTATCCTAACATCCCCTCTCCAAGCCTATCCTAACATCCCCTCTCCAAGCCTATCCTAACATCCCCTCTCCAAGCCTATCCTAACATCCCCTCTCCAAGCCTATCCTAACATCCCCTCTCCAAGCCTATCCTAACATCCCCTCTCCAAGCCTATCCTAACATCCCCTCTCCAAGCCTATCCTAACATCCCCTCTCCAAGCCTATCCTAACATCCCCTCTCCAAGCCTATCCTAACATCCCCTCTCCAAGCCTATCCTAACATCCCCTCTCCAAGCCTATCCTAACATCCCCTCTCCAAGCCTATCCTAACATCCCCTCTCCAAACTTATCTTAACATCCCCCTCTTCAAGCCTATCCTAACATCCCCTCTCCAAACTTATCTTAACATCCCCTCTCCAAACTTATCTTAACATCCCCCTCTTCAAGCCTATATATACCTGTTATAACCTATATTAACTATCTTTAGCTGACCAAACCTAATCCCATTTCCCAACCAAACCGTAATTTCATTTTTACCTATCGACAGCTAGCCCGGTAACGACAGTCAACCGTAACTATATGATACCTCATGAAGCTCAAAGCGTTACGTACGGACTGACGCACGCACGCACGCACGCACGGACCCTCGAAACGATAACAGAGTAATAAAGTTTTCACAGGGACACTTTTCAAAAAGAGTCTTCAGGTCTGCTGTTTCTAATCTAGTCTTTCTTGTTTTAGTCATATGATTTGGCTGAGTTATTTTTTTTTTAGCAGTTGGATAATTTGTCTACAAAAACTGCACCTCGTTGAACGTATGTATCGTGAATTCATCAGCACATTTTTCTCTGTTTTATTCTAAAGCTCACCCTTTAGGGAGAATGCAATTACTGTTTCTTTGAGAATTAGCGGTCTCAAGGGTAAAATGTGTGGTCCTGAGCCAAGAGTTAGGTAGGCTTCCCTACATGTTGTTTTGATAGAATGGGTTTTCTATTTTGTAACAGACCCTCTATTTTTCTTTCACTGCAGTCCTGTTTTTTTGGAAACTATTACTACAACTTTCGTTATCTTTCATAAACTTCCTTTCTAACTTGCTTATTTGATGTGCAAGGCATCTTGTGCGGGAACGCACCTTGCGCATAATTTTTTTTCTCTTTAATTCTATACTAAACGGTGCCTCCACCCTTTCTCGCTAGGGGACACCTATTTCGTGGCTACGCGGGTGTAAACTAACATATAATCTAATTTAACCTACTGTACACAGATGTGTGACATCAACTCTACATAAAAAATAACTTCATAAAATTTGTGTGAATCTTTTTTTTAGTTCACAATCCCAATTAATATTAAATCCCCGAGATGCTAAAAACGCATGTTTGTACTGGCGTAGAAGCCATTATGTGCCTTATATGTTCATCAGTTACTTGACGTGTTATTCTCCAAGCACCATTTCCTATTATAAGAACGAACATTAAATATTTATAGGCGCACATTCCCCAACTGTGGCTGCTTATGTTACCAATTTCCCCGAACGATTAATCTATCATAAAAATTGTACCACACAACCTCATCATTCACCTGGTCAGATTTTATAGACCGCCATCCGTTGCGGAGGACTGGTCGATCAAGTGTACATTGTTGCTTCGTGAAACTAACTTCTTCTTACATACCCACGATATTGACTGGGCCGTGCAATCATTACAGAACATTATCCTTAACGCCCCACCTTATATTCTCAAGAGCTCAGCTTCAAAGAAAAGTTTACTGGGGTTCAGAAAGCAGTCTTCATAATATAGGTTAGCTGCTGGACACACCAGCCTGAATGATTGCCTCGTGCACTGAGCAAACTAAAGAGCTCGTAATTTTTGAACCCATTGCTGTGCCCGCATAAATAATGTCGCCCCACGCGCCCTGCATTGTAGCTCATTAATGCTTGGATTAGAAGGGATTCGAACGCTTACAGCCAGGGATTAGAGGCCTTTATTACTTCAGAACGCGCTCGATTCTCAAATTCCCGTGTGATTCCCGGTTTAACGGGAATTTTTGTTTCATTTTCAAATTAGGAATTAGGCACTTCTTACGGGAAATTGCTCGCTGTGATATGCATCATTGAGATGACATCTTGATCAAACTTCAAGCATGGGACGTTCGCACTGACAATAGTACATTTTAATTGTGTCTGCTTGTGCTGCTCAGTTAGAAGTTGAATATTTTATTTCTTTATTAGTGTGAGATCAATCTAGAAACTTATGAAGGACTTGATAATGTAGCTGGTGGAAATGGAGGACTGGAAAAGGGGGGCATGTGGCTAAAAGAAATTAGCTTGTGTATTCATTGACAGGGGCTGATGGAAGCAGGGGGCTGATGTAAGCAGGGGCTGATGGAAGCAGGGGATGATGGAAGCAGGGGATGATGGAAGCAGGGGCTGATGGAAGCAGGGGCTGATGGAAGCAGGGGCTGATGGAAGCAGGGGCTGATGGAAGCAGGGGCTGATGGAAGCAGGGCTGATAGAAGCAGGGGCTGATGGAAGCAGGGGCTGATGGAAGCAGGGGCTGATGGAAGCAGGGGCTGATGGAAGCAGGGGCTGATGGAAGCAGGGGCTGATGGAAGCAGGGGCTGATGGAAGCAGGGGCTGATGGAAGCAGGGGCTGATGGAAGCAGGGGCTGATGGAAGCAGGGGCTGATGGAAGCAGGGGCTAATGGAAGCAGGGGCTGATGGAAGCGGCTGCTGATGGAAGCAGGGGCTGATGGAAGCAGGGGCTGATGGAAGCAGGGGCTGATGGAAGCAGGGGCTGATGGAAGCAGGGGCTGATGGAAGCAGGGGCTGATGGAAGCAGGGGCTGATGGAAGCAGGGGCTGATGGAAGCAGGGGCTGATGGAAGCAGGGGCTGATGGAAGCAGGGGCTGATGGAAGCAGGGGCTGATGGAAGCAGGGGCTGATGGAAGCAGGGGCTGATGGAAGCAGGGGCTGATGGAAGCAGGGGCTGATGGAAGCAGGGGCTGATGGAAGCAGGGGCTGATGGAAGCAGGGGCTGATGGAAGCAGGGGCTGATGGAAGCAGGGGCTGATGGAAGCAGGGGCTGATGGAAGCAGGGGCTGATGGAAGCAGGGGCTGATGGAAGCAGGGGCTAATGGAAGCAGGGGCTGATGGAAGCGGCTGCTGATGGAAGCAGGGGCTGATGGAAGCAGGGGCTGATGGAAGCAGGGGCTGATGGAAGCAGGGGCTGATGGAAGCAGGGGCTGATGGAAGCAGGGGCTGATGGAAGCAGGGGCTGATGGAAGCAGGGGCTGATGGAAGCAGGGGCTGATGGAAGCAGGGGCTGATGGAAGCAGGGGCTGATGGAAGCAGGGGCTGATGGAAGCAGGGGCTGATGGAAGCAGGGGCTGATGGAAGCAGGGGCTGATGGAAGCAGGGGCTGATGGAAGCAGGGGCTGATGGAAGCAGGGGCTGATGGAAGCAGGGGCTAATGGAAGCAGGGGCTGATGGAAGCGGCTGCTGATGGAAGCAGGGGCTGATGGAAGCAGGGGCTGATGGAAGCAGGGGCTGATGGAAGCAGGGGCTAATGGAAGCAGGGGCTGATGGAAGCAGGGGCTGATGGAAGCAGGGGCTGATGGAAGCAGGGGCTGATGGAAGCAGGGGCTGATGGAAGCAGGGGCTGATGGAAGCAGCTGCTGATGGAAGCAGGGGCTGATGGAAGCAGCTGCTGATGGAAGGAGGGGGCTGATGGATGCTCAGGGAACACTAGGGACACATGAAGACGTCACAAGTACGAGCTGTGCCTCGGAATGAGGCTCCTCAGGAGTCACTCCACGTAACCAATCTGGGCGACCTGGGCAGAAATGAGCAGGGAACCGCGAGGGAGATGCGGAGGTCACGTGGGTCGCCGGAGGCTAATGTGGGCTGACAGAGTGGAGGTGTGTAAAGGGCTGTGGGTGAGTGGTTAGGACGAGGGTGATTAAGAAGTAGGTGCTGTGAAATTGATCAGGAAATGGTAGTGTGCAAGTGGTTAGGACGGGGTTGATTTAGAACTAGGTTGTGTAAAATTGATCGCAGAAATGTGATGTGTAAATTGTTCAGATGAGGGTAATCGAGAATTACCCGGTGACGAGTCATTCAGAAACGCGTGATAAGGATGGTATTGGGAGAGGGTAATTGAGGTGGGGAAGTACTGAAAAATAAGTGGGTGAGGAAGTAACTGAGGAGAGGGCAATGGAAAAGTGATCAGAAGATGAGCGATTGGGAACTGGTTTGGAAGAGAGTTATCAAGAAATAGGTGGTGGGGAAGTAATTGCTGAAAGGAAACGTGAATGTGGCTGATAAAATATCGGGAGGCGAAATGATAGGAAGTAGTCTCTGGGAAAATGTTTGAGCATAAGGGTGAAAAGTACAATAGGTAGGAAACGATGAAAGAAGGAAAACTTGCGAGCTAGTGATCCTTGAGTAAAAATGAAATGGGTATTTAAAAGTGTGTCGTAACGATTGGAAAAAATCTGCCACGAAGATTCAACATAAGTAGACGGGCGTGTATCGGCTGCAGTAAGCGAAGATAAGTACATGAAAGAAAATAGCAGAAAATGCAATGTAACATCAAAGACAGGGATAAAATAATTTTCATCCCCGTTTTTGTTTCGCGCAACTGTATGTTTGAATTCTTTTAGTCACCCGTCAGTACTGAAATTTAACGCTGGATACGCTTCTGTCATATCATAGAACTGTACTGCTGAACGGTGATGGCCAAACTTACTTTAAAGAACAAAATATGAAACGTGATAATCAAGATGCGTCATGGCAACTGATGTCATACGTACGAAGAAAAGACGTGATGAACTCTAAACGCTTCGATAAAACTCCAATGCGCAGTCTACAATGCTGAACCCTAGTGTGAATAATCTATACTCTAATGAGAGCCGCGTTCGTCTGTCTGTCAGAAGCCACAGCCAGAAGTGTGTGATGAGCGTATCTGTAATACAAGCTCGGCCTTATCAACTCTCGAGAGATTGAATTTTTTTATTTCTAATGGCCTTTTCATTTCGCCTTCTTTCTCATTCCATACAAAGGAGGGTGGACTAGTAGTATCATAATATATGGTAAACGTCATGGTTCATTTTGTTTTATATTGGGTTAATAACATCATGTGATATTATGCATCACGTTTCATTCTGCTTTATATTGGGTCAATGGCATCATATGATATTATGGTGTCATTCTGTCTTATTGGGTTAATAGTATCAAATGATATTATAATGTACCTCGCGTCTCATTCTGCCTTATATTGGGTTAATGGTATATGATATTATGGTGTCTTTCTGTCTTATTGGGTTAGTAGTATCATATGATATGGTGAACATCACGTCTCATTCTGCCCTATATTGGGTTGAATATTTAATTTGAACTGAAGGGGCTGTTGCGCTGGCTCTAATCACTCTAATTGCCGCTCCCCCCAAATGGACCGGCCAGGACCGCTCCGAGTTTCCACCTGCAAAAAATGGACGCCACGAACGTCCTCCTGGTGCGCCACCTGGGCCTCCTATCGATTACCAGCTGGCTGCAGCCTTGTTCTCCTCGCTTATATTCTTCTTAAACGGTTTCGTTTCCCTCTGGTCCTCAAGCCTGAAATGAAATTTTTAGAACTCGATTCTCTATAGTACTGAAAAATTCTTGGGTGTTTTTGTTAACCGGTGTTACTCCTCTAGAAATAAGAAAAAATGTACGTGTCATTAAATAAATGTGTTTTAATTCAATAAAATTGAAACATTTCTTCTTGTATTTAGAATTTTCTCTTGTCATTTCTAATGCCAGGGCAAAGTGACGGTCGCCCCCTGCTGACCTGGCACTTATTTTGAACCCCGCGTGGAGAGGGGAATTCTTGCTAATTTTAAGGGAATTTTAAGGGAATAAGCACTGGGCTCCGCGGTTTTTTGTACTCTCGAACCCTCCGCGGATAAGACGAGCGCTTCTATGCCGTAACGAGAGTACGCGGCTCCTCAGAGCTACGAAATTATCGAATCTATTGGGGCTTATGCTCTTAGAGGAAAGATGTGAGGTACTAAATTGAAAGATAGGTGAGCCTTTCTTTTGTTGAAATAGAATATGTAATACATTTGTTACGGACCATCTTTTTCCGATTCGCTGCTGTTTCTACAGCAGCCTTTGACTTTCATCTTCAGTTTTCTCCATCTTTCACAGACTTCTTTCAACCCTGCTGTTTGTATGCGCAGGGTGTGGGGACACAACTTGTGCATGGATTTTCCGTTGGCTCGATTCCATACTAAATGGTAACTTCTTCCTTCCTATCTTAAGAACACCTTTTTTGTGGCCAGGAAGGCTTAAAATAATTCATCTAATTATCCGGGAGTACGCGGTGATGATGTTGTCAAATGTTTTATTGTGATTTTAGACCGGATACAGGATTCCTCAACTTATACCAGAAGGGCGCACTTACAGTGCTCATCAACATTCATAATTAAAGGACTAACGTTCCTTGGTGGTATTATATCTACACCTCTTGCTAAGTCAGGCAGGTGTACATAGTACAGGAATCCATCGGGGACTTGGTAATGTCTAAAAATTTTTTAAATTACTTCCATATCTCGCCACTATCTTATTACTATTTATTTACGAAGCTATACTTTTTTATTTCTCTTCATACTTTTAGACTCGGTTTCGTCGCCGCATTTGGCAATCCCATCTTCACGAGATTGGGAGCGGCATCTTTGCACTGACTACCGCAAAATACGCCACTCGAAAAAATGCAAGTATTCGTTTATCCAGTACCCATAAATTGATTTTTGCGAAGGTTTATCCCCGAATATGTTGATGAGCTCCTACATTTTACGGTTACGATAAATAATTTAAAAGCAACCAATTTCATTCTGAAATCAAGAACTTCAATTACTCGGATTGCGTTTCACCAACTAATGTATCCATGGGAATCAGCGCTCATAGGGAAAACCTGAGGTCCCGAGCCGTAGGCTAGGTAGTATTACTTTGGTAGAAATAGAATGAGTTTTTACTATGATGCGGACCATGTTTTTCGATTCATTCCTTTCCTGTTTCTCAGGACCGACTTCATATTTATTTTTAATTTCCATATTGTTTCATTAATTTGCTTCCTAACTTGATGTTTCTTTGTGTGGGAACTTTTGTGCGGGAAGACACTTTACTCGTTACTTTGAATCGGTCAATTTTGCATGGAGCCTACCTTCTTCTCTCTTTGGAACCCAATTGTTGCGGTTATGGAGGTCAAGCCTAACACAGAATCGAGCCTAATCTACCTTCATTTTACTTTTTATGTCAGTCGTCATAAGTGGCCATGACCTGCGCTCGACACTTGACCTCTGCATCATACTTATCCTAACGCAACATCACCCAATTTTTACCGCTAGTACAGCTACACACAGCTCTCCAGGGCTTGTGAAACACGTTGATCGCTATGAGTTAAACTGAAGTTCAATATTCAACTCAAACTTCAAATTGATGGTAGTGAGCAATTTCGAAAATAGCCAACATTAGATGGATCGTGTCTTCATTTAGCTTTGATTGTGTATTTATTAAAATCGAATTTATGACTCCTGGTCGGTTAGAAACGTTATTAAAATTCCCTGCGTGTTCACGGATCACATCACGACGAACGTGTTGAGAAGCTCAAGACTGCAGCGGCCGCGCAGCAGCTGAATCTTTCATCGCCCTTCACCTCCCATGCAGCCGCAGCCGCTCTTGTATGGAGAGGTCGAGGAGGAAACAAAGCGTTGCAGGCGCCCCTGTTGAATCTTTTACCTTGCATTACCATCACTAAATATTTTACGCGGCATTACCATCACTAACTCAGCGGCTCTACTTTCCGTGCGTCTGTAGTATATGCGTTAACGCAGCACGTCAAAATGAGTTACCGCAGTGCTTTTTTGCCTGCAGTTGCGAGTGTTGTGTTGGTCAGGAATTATTGACTTGACGCGTTGAGTGTTGAGTGCTACTGCAATAACAGTAATGGGAAAATGTGTTATTAGTGTATCACAGGCCGTTCATGATTACTGAAACACTTTCCGTCGTGGGTCTTGAAAATGAACGTCATGATTGGATATTTATGGGTATTAGCGCTCCTGATGGGGATATGCGAAGTCCTGAGTTAAAGATTATGTAGGCCTTTCTTTCGTTGAAGCAGAATAGATTTTTATTTTGTTACGGACCATTTTTTTCTGTTCACTGCTGTCCTGGTTTTCAGTACCTACAACAGGGTGGGCCAAATGAAGTCATCTGATGTTGTTCGGCTCTAATTTTGTTTAGAAATAAAAAAACCTCGATTCTGTTTTTTTAATATGTTTATTTAAGCCTTTAAAATTATATTGTTCAAGTCGAGAAGATGATATCGGCCAAATGGGCGCCGCCACAATTGATTGCTATACGGGCTCGTTTTATGGCATTTTTCATCACTTCGGCGAGAACTTCGGGCGACAGATTCTCGCACTCGTGTCGAATGTTGTCCTTAAGTGCTTCCAGGGTCTCGGGCTTGTTCACATACACTCGAGACTTCAAAAATACCCACAGAAAAAAGTCTGAAACGGTCAAATCGGGCGAACTTGCGGGCCAGTACAAATCGCCAAAACGAGAAATCAGGTGACCCGGGAACGCCGCCTTCATAATATCGGTTGTGGCTCGCGCACACAGTGCGCGAGCCACAACCGATAATTACATCTGTCCGATATTTACATATGTCAACTTCACAAATGTCAAAACAGATTTCACATTGGCCGCAATCTGCACAAAAAAAGGCATATTACAATGGGGTGACTTCTTTTGGCCCGCCTGATACTCTCGTCTTCAAATTTTACCTCGTTTCATAAACTCCTATCTCAACTTGCTGTTTCTGTGCACCTTGAGCATAGATTCTGCGGTCCCTTGAGTCCACACAAAATGATGCTTTCCTCCTTCCTCTCTTTCGAACGCTTTTGTTGCAGTTAGGGAGGCTTAAACTAACATCTAATTCCTTCATGATAAGTGCATTACGGTGAATAAATTATTTAATTATAAGATAGTCACCTTAATTGGGTTATTGAATAACGTCAGTCCTCCAAATATTGCTAGGGTCAGCGCTAAAATGTGTAATATAATAGTGTACATAAATGTACCTGCTTGTTCAAGAAAAATCAGGAATCTCTAACGAACATTTTGAATAACTCGTGTGTGATTGAATGGTATTATAGAGTAAAACATAAGAAAGTAAGCGGAACCAAAACTTATTAATGACAAATACTTGAAAAATAATCGAATGAGGTAACAGCTTAGAGACTAGTGGTGATGTACTGAAGCATCTAATTCGATCCCGCAACGCGGGCTTGTGGCAGCAGTTGTGAGATATTTTTCTGCCACGGTAACAGTGTGTCCAAATATGCATTAAAACATTCCGATGTGGTTCATCACGTACAAAATTTTTCTGGGAACAAATTTTGGCAATTGTAACTGCAGCAAGTGAACTGTTGCGTCTGCAAAACAAATTTTGTTTCTGCGATACAGGTGAAACCTCGGAGACAATATTGCTGCCTCTGCAACACCGACGCTGCCTCTGCAACACCAACGCTGCCTTTGCAACACCGACGCTGACTCTGCAACACCGACGCTGCCTCTGCAACACCAACGCTGCCTCTGCAACACCAACGCTGCCTCTGCAACACCAACGCTGCCTCTGCAACACAAACACTGCCTCTGCAACACAAACACTGCCTCTGCAACACAAACGCTGCTTCTGCAACACAAACGCTGCTTCTGCAACCCCAACGCTGTCTCTGCAACACCGACGCTGCCTCTGCAACACCAACGCTGCCTCTGCAACACCGACGCTGCCTCTGCAACACCGACGCTGCCTCTGCAACACCAACGCTGCTCAGACCTCGTGCTGCAGAGCAGTCAATGTGTCGAGTTGTGTGTGTTCGCTGCTGATCCCTTGCGTGTGTTCCTTCAGTGTTGACAGCAACACTTCCCTGCAGCAACACTGCCCTGCAGCAACACTGCCTTGCTGCAACACTGCCCTGCTGCAACACTTCCCTGCTGCAACACTTCCCTGCTGCAACACTGCCCTGCTGCAACACTGCCCTGCTGCAACACTTCCCTGCTGCAACACTTCCCTGCTGCAACACTTCCCTGCTGCAACACTTCCCTGCTGCAACACTTCCCTGCTGCAACACTTCCCTGCAGCAACACTGCCTTGCTGCAACACTTCCCTGCTGCAACACTTCCCTGCTGCAACACTTCCCTGCTGCAACACTTCCCTGCAGCAACACTGCCCTGCTGCAACACTGCCCTGCTGCAACACTTCCCTGCTGCAACACTGCCCTGCTGCAACACTTCCCTGCTGCAACACTGCCCTGCTGCAACACTTCCCTGCTGCAACACTGCCCTGCTGCAACACTTCCCTGCTGCAACACTGCCCTGCTGCAACACTTCCCTGCTGCAACACTGCCCTGCTGCAACACTTCCCTGCTGCAACACTGCCCTGCTGCAACACTTCCCTGCTGCAACACTGCCCTGCTGCAACACTTCCCTGCAGCAACACTGCCCTGCTGCAACACTGCCCTGCTGCAACACTTCCCTGCTGCAACACTGCCCTGCTGCAACACTTCCCTGCTGCAACACTGCCCTGCAGCAACACTGCCTTGCTGCAACACTTCCCTGCTGCAACACTTCCCTGCTGCAACACTTCCCTGCTGCAACACTTCCCTGCAGCAACACTGCCCTGCTGCAACACTGCCCTGCTGCAACACTGCCCTGCTGCAACACTTCCCTGCTGCAACACTGCCCTGCTGCAACACTTCCCTGCAGCAACACTGCCCTGCTGCAACACTTCCCTGCTGCAACACTGCCCTGCTGCAACACTTCCCTGCAGCAACACTGCCTTGCTGCAACACTTCCCTGCTGCAACACTTCCCTGCTGCAACACTTCCCTGCTGCAACACTTCCCTGCAGCAACACTTCCCTGCTGCAACACTTCCCTGCTGCAACACTTCCCTGCTGCAACACTTCCCTGCTGCAACACTTCCCTGCAGCAACACTGCCCTGCTGCAACACTGCCCTGCTGCAACACTTCCCTGCTGCAACACTTCCCTGCTGCAACACTGCCCTGCTGCAACACTTCCCTGCAGCAACACTGCCCTGCAGCAACACTGCCTTGCTGCAACACTGCCCTGCTGCAACACTTCCCTGCTGCAACACTTCCCTGCTGCAACACTGCCCTGCTGCAACACTGCCCTGCTGCAACACTTCCCTGCTGCAACACTTCCCTGCTGCAACACTGCCCTGCTGCAACACTGCCCTGCTGCAACACTGCCCTGCTGCAACACTGCCCTGCTGCAACACTTCCCTGCTGCAACACTTCCCTGCTGCAACACTGCCCTGCTGCAACACTGCCCTGCTGCAACACTGCCCTGCTGCAACACTGCCCTGCTGCAACACTGCCCTGCTGCAACACTGCCCTGCTGCAACACTGCCCTGCTGCAACACTGCCCTGCTGCAACACTGCCCTGCTGCAACACTGCCCTGCTGCAACACTGCCCTGCTGCAACACTGCCCTGCTGCAACACTGCCCTGCTGCAACACTGCCCTGCTGCAACACTGCCCTGCTGCAACACTGCCCTGCTGCAACACTGCCCTGCTGCAACACTGCCCTGCTGCAACACTGCCCTGCTGCAACACTGCCCTGCTGCAACACTGCCCTGCTGCAACACTGCCCTGCTGCAACACTGCCCTGCTGCAACACTGCCCTGCTGCAACACTGCCCTGCTGCAACACTGCCCTGCTGCAACACTGCCCTGCTGCAACACTTCCCTGCTGCAACACTGCCCTGCTGCAACACTGCCCTGCTGCAACGCTGCCCTGCTGCAACACTGCCCTGCTGCAACACTTCCCTGCTGCAACACTGCCCTGCTGCAACACTTCCCTGCTGCAACACTGCCCTGCTGCAACACTTCCCTGCTGCAACACTGCCCTGCTGCAACACTGCCCTGCTGCAACGCTGCCCTGCTGCAACGCTGCCCTGCTGCAACGCTGCCCTGCTGCAACACTGCCCTGCTGCAACACTGCCCTGCTGCAACACTGCCCTGCTGCAACACTGCCCTGCTGCAACACTGCCCTGCTGCAACACTGCCCTGCTGCAACACTGCCCTGCTGCAACACTGCCCTGCTGCAACACTTCCCTGCTGCAACACTGCCCTGCTGCAACACTTCCCTGCTGCAACACTGCCCTGCTGCAACACTGCCCTGCTGCAACACTGCCCTGCTGCAACACTGCCCTGCTGCAACACTGCCCTGCTGCAACACTGCCCGTCTTCAACACTGCCCGTCTTCAACACTGCCCTGCTTCAACACTGCCCTGCTTCAACACTGCCCTGCTTCAACACTGCGAGAGCTCAGCACTGCAGCAAGCCGCTGTGGTTACCAAAATATAGCGGCAGGTCAGCTCCCTAATTAAGATGTTCTTATCAAGACCAGCTCATACTGCCGTCATGCTTGCCTTTTCTGCGGACGTTTGCACTTCTACGACAAAATTAAAGAGACTTACAAGCAGAAAGCAGGGTGTACGGTTCGGGAAACGGAAAAATGTGTGTATTAAAGGGTTAACATTAGTTGATTGAAAAATTAAAAAATATAAACATATTTTAGCATTGGAATATTCTTAAAGTGGGTAATGCCTCATTACATTAGTCAATTGATATTATTACAGCGCGTTAAACAATGTGATAAAATAACTTCTATCTCAGAAGTTATTTTGACATGTCTGCCCCTGTGAGTATGCTTCAATGGCTTGATATTCCCAGAAATGAATTTCTTGCCACCCACAGCAGTTGTAGGCATAACCTGACAGCTGCGGTTATGAAGGAAAGGTCTGTTGTAGGAATTGCTACGCTCATCCTGGTGAACAACTAACATCTCGTGCAAGTACATGTTGTTTGCAGTCCTCATCTATTGCACTATATTATGTACAAGATGATCGCGTTGATTTATTTTGCCAGCTACAGCGAACTGCGCCAACTGTAGATTTGTTCCGCCCATGTGAAGTTCTGTCATCTGTAGCGCCACATGCCAGTTGTTGCGAGCAGAGTAGGCCTAGGCATGAATTCGCATTCATTTGCCTCCGATTTAGCTATGCAAAAATTTTTCGGAACAGTAACCTTACGTCGATGCAAACGATCGTTACGACCTGTTAATCACGTTAGCGAACGTCCCTTGAGATGTGTGCACTGAAGGAGACTCTTAGAGGCTGAGCGCTCCTTTAAATACGACACCAGACCTACTCTCCGGAAGGTATGCCGGTAGTGTATGACCTCGTCATTTCAGTTTGAGGAACTAGCGCTCCTCAATGGTAACCCTAGCTTCCCACCACAGAGATCAGCAGCACTGGTTGCATGAGTCTGTTGTGAGTTCCGATTTCGCTACCTAACTCAAATTTCGTTATTTTTCAGAAGCGCATCAAAGTATCTAAGTCATAATGCACCGAGATTTTGATTTCGACTGAAAACTTTCCAAGCGCCATCTCTCGGCCAAAAATACATTCAGACATACGAGTTTGGTGTCAAAAGACGCAGTATTGATTCAGCATTCTAATTAACATTGTAACTCTATACCTGAAATTTTTGAGTTATGGCGTTCTTGCAATGGTACAGCGATTCATATATCATTTGACCTCGTCTTTCATTCCAACTTCTATCTCATGTGGATGGAGCCAGCGTACCGTGCAGCCGACCTCCTGCGCAAGTGTCTTCGCCTTTTATTCGTCACTAGTGTACACGACACGTAAAAAATGAAGGGATTTGATATTTTCCTTAAATAAATCTTCCAGATGTGGACGATGAACAACTACATCCATCTTAATAGAACCCGCGATTATGATATTTATTCGTATCACAGGTGCGGTCCTTAAGGCTCCTTAGGAGCATGACAGAGAGATTGACCAACCAACCCAGCAACAAATGTGTATCGGGGTAGACAACTGACCCATTGTAATAACATAGGAGAAACTACGCACAAAAATATCTAAATTTATCTAGTTATTTATTCCAGAAGATATCTGGCGTTTTATTACATAAAGATTTGCATTTAGCCTTCTCGTCTCTGTGAGATGCTTGCTTTTCTTTTAAACTTGTCGAGCTGTACATACCAAGTCACCCAAATTTTGCGCTAACATGGGACCGAATATTGATATCACTGAGTTTCTTTGCGATCATCATCGCCTAACAGAGCACAAATTTAGGTTAAAGATTGAATTCAATACCGGTATCAAAACGAAAGTCAATTTATCATGAGCGAAAACTTAAGTATCGTACTGAAATAGTTAACTCATCATTATTGCCACACAGACCGTTTTCAAGCCGTTGGACGCAATCGTGCGCTTAAATGCAGAATTTTCCATGTTTGAACAAGCCCATCGAGTTTCTTGTAAATGTGAAAATAAACTCGCACTAAAACTCTACTTAACTTAACACTTGATGTGATACTAAGTAGGGCGCATTATATCATATCAGTAGTACAGTTTTTTGTTCTTACAGCTGAACATGATGGTCCATGATTCAATAGTAGGTCCATGTATCGAAAGAAGGCCCAGGTGTCAAAAGAAGGTCCTGGTGTCAAAAGAAGGTCCTGGTGTCAAAAGAAGGTCCTGGTGTCAAAAGAAGGCCCTGGTGTCAAAAGAAGGTCCAGGTGTCGAAAGAAGGTCCTGGTGTCAAAAGAAGGTACTGTTGTCAAAGGAAGGTACTGGTGTCAAAAGAAGGTCCTGCATGGTGTCAAAAGAAGGTCCTGCCTGCATGGTGTCAAAAGAAGGTCCTGCATGGTGTCAAAAGAAGGCCCAGGTATCAAAAGAAGGTCCAGGTATCAAAAGAAGACACAAGTGTGAAAAAAGGCCCTGGTATCAAAAGAAGGTCCTGGTATCAAAAGAAGGTCCTGGTGTCAAAAGAAGGTCCTGGTGTCAAAAGAAGGTCCTGGTGTCAAAAGAAGGTCCTGGTGTCAAAAGAAGGTCCAGGTATCAAAAGAAGGCACAGGTGTGAAAAGCAGGTCCTGGTATCAAAAGCAGGTCCAGGTATCAAAAGAAGGTCCAGGTATCAAAAGAAGGCCCTGGTGTCAAAAGAAGGTCCTGGTGTCAAAAGAAGGTTCACGTGTCGAAAGAAGGTCCTGGTGTCAAAAGAAGGTCCTGGTGTCAAAAGAAGGTCCTGGTGTCAAAAGAAGGTCCAGGTATCAAAAGAAGGCACAGGTGTAAAAAGAAGGTCCTGGTTTCAAAAGCAGGTCCAGGTATCATAAGAAGGTCCAGGTGTCAAAAGAAGGTTCACGTGTCGAAAGAAGGTCCAGGTATCAAAAGAAGGCCCTGGTGTCAAAAGAAGGTCCTGGTGTCAAAAGAAGGTTCACGTGTCGAAAGAAGGTCCAGGTATCAAAAGAAGGTCCAGGTGTCAAAAGAAGGTTCACGTGTCGAAAGAAGGTCCAGTTGTCAAAAGGAGATCCTGGTGTCAAAGACGCACGTGATGGCTTAAACATCTGTTACCATGATGCAGATAAGAGAGAGATGCGGTGAAAATTTAGTTGTTTTTAAAGTATTTTCCCCTGATACATAGATCAAGTAGAATCTACAAGCGTAATCTTTTTATCTAAAGAACTTCATTTTACAATTGTCATGAATTCCAGTTTGTACGGACCTGATCGTATTTTCTATTCAAGGCGTGTCCTAACTCCGGGTCTGACTATCTTGCGGCCATACATACGTAGCTGTTGAAGTAAAATCAGCGATTTATTGATCATTTTAAAAACTATATCAACCACTTCAATTTGCGATGGCTGCGACCGCGTTTCTAACATTCATTGACGGGTGACACTTTTTTGTACCAAGGAGCGGTAGTTTTTGTAGTGACAGTTCTCTTGCCACTTTAGTGTTTTGTCTGCAGAGTGTCGCCGCCATAACACGAGAGAATTTCTGTTAAGATCTATTGGACTACGTTTATAACATCCTAGTCTAAGTTTAACATGCTCAATACAGGCCGTCGTGTTCACAAGCTTCTGCAGCAGCTTCTGTGGTCAGGTCTTATCTTATCATGTAGCCTTGCATCGCTGATGCTCTCTGCCGCACTAAAGTACACGTCACTTAAACTCGGCACTAACTGTGTCGCAGTCTACATTGCCTCCACTTGTACTCATCACAGTTACTCGTGTATTTCATGTTACTGTGCCGCAGTCTACATTGCCTCCTCTGGCACACATCACAATTACTCCTGTATTTCATGTTACCGTGTCGCAGTCTACATTGCCTCCCCTGGCTCACATCACAACTACTCCTGTATTTCATGTTACCGTGTCGCAGTCTACATTGCCTCCCCTGGCTCACATCACAATTACTCCTGTATTTCATGTTACCGTGTCGCAGTCTACATTGCCTCCCCTGGAACACACCACAAATACTCCTGTATTTCATGTTACCGTGTCGCAGTCTACATTACTTCTCCTGGCACACATCATAATTACTCCTGTATTTCATGTTACCGTGTCGCAGTCTACATTGCCTCCCCTGGAACACACCACAATTACTCCTGTATTTCATGTTACCGTGTCGCAGTCTACATTGCCTCCCCTGGAACACACCACAAATACTCCTGTATTTCATGTTACCGTGTCGCAGTCTACATTACTTCTCCTGGCACACATCATAATTACTCCTGTATTTCATGTTACCGTGTCGCAGTCTACATTGCCTCCTCTGGCACACACCACAATTACTCCTGTATTTCATGTTACCGTGTCGCAGTCTACATTGCCTCCTCTGGCACACATCACAATTACTCCTGTATTTCATGTTACCGTGTCGCAGTCTACATTGCCTCCTCTGGCACACACCACAATTACTCCTGTATTTCATGTTACCGTGTCGCAGTCTACATTGCCTCCCCTGGAACACACCACAATTACTCCTGTATTTCATGTTACCGTGTCGCAGTCTACGTTGCCTCCCCTGGAACACACCACAATTACTCCTGTATTTCATGTTACCGTGTCGCAGTCTACATTGCCTCCTCTGGCACACATCACAATTACTCCTGTATTTCATGTTACCGTGTCGCAGTCTACATTGCCTCCTCTGGCACACATCACAATTACTCCTGTATTTCATGTTACCGTGTCGCAGTCTACATTGCCTCCCCTGGAACACACCACAAATACTCCTGTATTTCATGTTACCGTGTCGCAGTCTACATTACTTCTCCTGGCACACATCATAATTACTCCTGTATTTCATGTTACCGTGTCGCAGTCTACATTGCCTCCTCTGGCACACATCACAATTACTCCTGTATTTCATGTTACCGTGTCGCAGTCTACATTGCCTCCCCTGGAACACACCACAATTACTCCTGTATTTCATGTTACCGTGTCGCAGTCTACATTGCCTCCTCTGGCACACACCACAATTACTCCTGTATTTCATGTTACCGTGTCGCAGTCTACATTGCCTCCTCTGGCACACACCACAATTACTCCTGTATTTCATGTTACCGTGTCGCAGTCTACATTGCCTCCCCTGGAACACACCACAATTACTCCTGTATTTCATGTTACCGTGTCGCAGTCTACATTGCCTCCCCTGGAACACACCACAATTACTCCTGTATTTCATGTTACCGTGTCGCAGTCTACATTGCCTCCTCTGGCACACATCACAATTACTCCTGTATTTCATGTTACCGTGTCGCAGTCTACATTGCCTCCTCTGGCACACATCACAATTACTCCTGTATTTCATGTTACCGTGTCGCAGTCTACATTGCCTCCCCTGGAACACACCACAAATACTCCTGTATTTCATGTTACCGTGTCGCAGTCTACATTACTTCTCCTGGCACACATCATAATTACTCCTGTATTTCATGTTACCGTGTCGCAGTCTACATTGCCTCCTCTGGCACACATCACAATTACTCCTGTATTTCATGTTACCGTGTCGCAGTCTACATTGCCTCCCCTGGAACACACCACAATTACTCCTGTATTTCATGTTACCGTGTCGCAGTCTACATTGCCTCCTCTG
This sequence comes from Morinoia aosen, assembly GCA_030386875.1. Taxonomy (NCBI): domain Eukaryota; kingdom Metazoa; phylum Arthropoda; class Malacostraca; order Amphipoda; family Talitridae; genus Morinoia; species Morinoia aosen. The sequence goes on from CM059556.1 coordinate 12,264,277, forward strand.
GCACACACCACAATTACTCCTGTATTTCATGTTACCGTGTCGCAGTCTACATTGCCTCCTCTGGCACACATCATAATTACTCCTGTATTTCATGTTACCGTGTCGCAGTCTACATTGCCTCCCCTGGAACACACCACAATTACTCCTGTATTTCATGTTACCGTGTCGCAGTCTACATTGCCTCCTCTGGCACACACCACAATTACTCCTGTATTTCATGTTACCGTGTCGCAGTCTACATTGCCTCCTCTGGCACACATCATAATTACTCCTGTATTTCATGTTACCGTGTCGCAGTCTACATTGCCTCCTCTGGCACACATCACAATTACTCCTGTATTTCATGCTACCGTGTCGCAGTCTACATTGCCTCCCCTGGCACACACCACAATTACTCCTGTATTTCATGTTACCGTGTCGCAGTCTACATTGCCTCCTCTGGCACACATCACAATTACTCCTGTATTTCATGTTACCGTGTCGCAGTCTACATTGCCTCCCCTGGAACACACCACAATTACTCCTGTATTTCATGTTACCGTGTCGCAGTCTACATTGCCTCCCCTGGAACACACCACAATTACTCCTGTATTTCATGTTACCGTGTCGCAGTCTACATTGCCTCCCCTGGCACACACCACAATTACTCCTGTATTTCATGTTACCGTGTCGCAGTCTACATTGCTTCTCCTGGCACTCATCTCAATTGCTATTGGATTCGACTGGCTTTCAGATGGTAGTTTTTTGTGTCTTACAGATGCGAATGTTTATGCCAATATGATGTGGATACGCTCGCCTGAACGACTTTCGTTGCCTATATGTCATTGAATTTCCAAGTTGAATTAGCATTTTGACTTTATCACGAGAAAAACTTTTGATTTCTCATATGTACTCGTGCTAATTTAATTTATTCATTCTAAAAGATATAATTTTTTAGTTATCATCATCCTAGCTTCACTGCACCAGCGCATCTTGTAACCTTTGCGCATCCGAAATGAATGCAACTATTTTTGTAGCCCATCGGTAGTCGCTGAGGAGATTTCCATAATGCGAATGACCCACCTTTTTATTAATACCTTCTATACATTTGGATGTCTTTTTTATTAATACCTAACGCCTAATAATGGCCCTTTTCAACAATTTTCGTGCATTTGAGAGTTGGATAAAAAACTGAGTTTATTTTCAGTGGAATCTTAATATTTAAATTAACCCGCTGCGGTTGACGTGTTGGGCCATGCCCTGCAGCACGGGAAGGCGCAAACTCTTTAGCTTATTTTACTGGGGTGTCATGGCTGGAGTGTTGAGCGCTGTTGCGTGCGGGCAGAGCTTTGAAGAGCTGCGCACCGCGCTTCATATGCCGTGTTTATGCTTTAATTAGAGTGCGCACGCAATAAGTATCGGATGCAGTTTGTGGGCGTAGTAGAAGCATGCACTTTTATAATAAGCTCCTATGTCAAGTTTCTCGGTAAAAATGGGGATGTGGGACGGACCCTGTCAGATGACACGGGGTTGGAACTGTCCAGTAATGTTTCATGGTCCATGCCTCCTCGAACTCTACCGCAAATTCTGAGCGAGGAGTTAGCCTAGGCATGAGTTTGCATTCTTTTGCCTTCGATTCCACTACAGCATGTTCAATTTTTTCGTGGTAATAGCCTTATAGCGATGCAAACTATCGTTATGACCTGTTCATAACGTTAACCAATGCCCCTTGAGAGGATTGTATTGAAGGAGACTCTTAGAGACTTAATAGGTCCAGGCATTTGATGCATTTAAGTTTGGCAAGGGAAACGATCCATCGAATTTATATTTCCATTGTACCCAATTCCCGCATTGTTGGATGCTGGTCACTCATAGGCGACAGAACAAAGTTAAGTATTACATGTACAAGGTGGGAAAAAACTCACAAGACTCTTTTTCAACTAGAAATAAAAGCTACCAATATCTGTGTTTGCCAAAAAATTACCTTTGATTAATCACTGAAGTTTTGCTTTCACATTTTGGATAGAATTTGTTGTTAAAACCTTTTATAGCATTGTGAAAATGAATAAACACCAACGTGGTCTCCATTTTCACCTGATTTGAATCCCCTGTACTTAAGTGTTTGATAAATGTTGGAGACTGAAGTCTGTGCATCATCTCACGCTACTGTCAACGATTTGAAGTCGTCCCGGAAGAGGGCTTGGGATAAAATGCGTCGAGAGAAACTGCGTGTCTCTGTTGAAAGCTTCAGAGGAAGACTTCAGAGCGTAATCAAAGCAAAACGACACATTGAAAAAAGAACTTGGGTTTAGTTTCAAGGTAGTTAGGAAATTAATATGGGGACAATTTTTGTTTCATTACACTATCCTACTGTAGATATAATATCATTAACTTAATCCGGGAATTTGTTCTCCATCCTGTAAAGCAAGTCACAGGTGACAATCGCTATAGCGTCACTACCGCCTTTGTTCACTGATTTCTTGCAGTGCTCACATTATGTATCTACATAAGGGTTATGGAAAAAATAGGACCAGAACTCTTTGACTAATATAACTTCACGTGCTAGTATTATTCATTTGATCTTAACGATCTTTCATGTTTCTTAAGAAACGATCTGGTCCGCACGTTTAATTAACATCAGGCAGTTGAGGATCCAAGCCCTGGTACATTGAGGGAGAATAACAGTGCTGCCAGGCCATTAGCGTATGTTCGGATTCAACCCCTCAAAGGGATACAACTATTGTATCTATGGGAATTAGCGCTCCCAGGGGGAAAATGTGAGGGCCCGAGCTGAAAATTTGGTAGGCCTTCGTTGGTTGAAATAAAATGTTTTTGTTATGTTAAGGACTATTTTTTTTTCGGTTCACTGCTGTCCTGTTTTTCAGCACCTACTACTTTCTTCTTCAACTTTGGACTTGTTTCATAATCTTCTTTCGCAACTTACTGTTTCTATGCCCTTTCTGTATAGATTTTGCGTTCACTTTTCATACTAAATGGTGCCTGCTTCCTTCCTCTCTTAATTGGATCTCATTTGTTGAGGATAGGGAGGCTTAAACTAACTAATAATTTAATCTTCCTTTTTGATAAGTTCTTCAGAAGTGTAGCAGCTCATACACACTACGTGTAATATATTTCAAATGTTCTATATCATTTCCATTTAAACTTCACTCAGGGGGATACAACTACTGTATCTAGGCGAATTACCATTCTTTTTTTTGTTGAAATAAAAGGTTTTTGTTTTGTTAATGACCCTTTTCTCACTTCACTGCTGCCCTGTCTTTCAGCACCTCTGATTTTTTTCCAAACGTCATTTTGTTTCATGGCCTTCCTTTTTAACTCACTGTTTTATGCGCATGACCCTGTACGGAAACACCCTTTGTGCATGGATTCAGCTTTCCCTTAACTCCATTCTAAATGGTGTTTTCATCCTTCCTCTCTTTGAACGTCTTTGTTGTGGTAATGGAGGGTAAAACTAACTTATCAGTAAATTTCATTTAAAACGCTAGCATAAAAAAACTTGATTTTACCGAATTCTGCTTTGAAATTTTCAACATGCAAGTCCATATGAAACCATTATCAGCGCATTAGACTAACCTCTCCAACAAATAGCGATTGAGTGAAACTTGCCTACGAGCTGCGTTAAAGTATTAATTTTCCAGCAAATAGCCGTATTGCGATCGTCGCTTACACGTTTCAAGCGAACAAAGCTATCAAATCATTGAATCTTTGAGTACCATTCTCGCCACAAATAATTTATACTTCTTTAATGGAGATAGTGTCAGGATTTACACTGTATTTAAGGAGTTACGTGCAACTTCCAAGCAACTAAAATTTATAAAAGATGATAAAATGATTTTTAAAGTGATAGCACATCGTTTATTTTAGTCGTTCACTGGTCGAATGTTAAATTAATTGAATTGATGTGTTCTAGTCTCCCTCTTCGACGAATTTTTCCTATGTTTCCGCCGTGTGTTCAGAACGTGGGTACAACGAATAAAATGTCTATTTTGCCGGCCAGGTAATTCAGCGCAGAGAGAAAATTCAATGTGAGAATCCAGTCAAGGGACTCAAAAAAAAACTTAGAATGCATCTCTCTCTATAATTTATTATACGCAATGACGGGAAAACTTGTAAATGATTTGAAGTATCCATTTAGCAACTGATGACGTGCTTTCGGAAATTATGAAATTGTTAATGCATAAAACCTAAAAAAAATTTCCTTCCAAATGGAGCGTCCAGAATTTACATTAAATTTCACGATGAAGTCCTCAAACATCCTTTATGTCTAGGATCAAAGAGGAGGTTTACGGACAGTAGGATAATACGTACAGATTTGGGTCTCAATGCTCACGGGTGAAAATCAGGTGGGGTACTCTAAGCAGCCCGTGAACTTCAACATAGAAATGAAAGACTTCGATGCAATTAAAAAGATTATAAGAATGAGAAATTAAGAACCCTAGTCACTTCGAATTTTTTCAACCATTTGATTTTGAGAGCGTCGCGACCAGTGTTTCTGTTGAGTCTATATACATAGAAGCCGCCATTGAACTATCCGAAATTACAGTAAAATTCTTGATGGATAGAAGATGAAGATTTAAAGCACAGTTAAATATCTTTTCTGGTGGAGAACAATGAAGAAACTTCTACCTCAGATTTCCGCTCCGTGTTTTCGAGTACTGCAATTTTTGCTGCAATTTTGCTACATCATTTGATGTTAAAATGTACTAGCATTTGATATTGTTTTGACTGGTATAGTACAGGACTCAAAATCAATCGTTACTGAATTATGTGAACTTTGTGTTGTAAACAATCGAAAAGCTCCATTTTCTGCAGCGAGTACGTTCTTGATATATTTTCGATCGATATAGTACATGACCCGAAGTCAATCGTCTCTGAATTATGTGAACTTCGTGATGTAAGCCAGTCGTAAAACTCCATTTCTATAGCAAGTACTTTCTTGATATATTTCCGATCGATATGGTACATGACTCAAAATCAATCCTCACTGAATTATGTGAACTTCGTGATGTAAACCAGTCGTAAAACTCTATTTCTGTAGCAAGTGCTTTCGGTCTCGTAAGTTAAGTATCCGTGATAGCGCCGGTCGATGAGGTACCATCGAGACTGCTGTCCACCGAAAATAAGGCTCTTTCACATGCTTCCAGTCACGCCACCTCGGCGTTGTCTGCAGCCGTGATACTGGAATCCAGGTGGTTTATGCTTCTCCAGAATAGCATGCAAAGTCTGAAGTACAGAGTTGTTTGAGGAAATGGAGTGGTGCTTCTGAGGAATGGTATGGGCCGTGAAGTGTATCGCAGGAACTTAGGGATGTAATTGTAGGTATTATTTTCGGGTAAGCATAGTAATAATCTTTGAAATGAGGCTTCAAAAAGTTCTCATCTAATTACCAGAAGCGTGAAATATGATTTTTAAGTCGACGGAGAAGAAGGAAGTGTTTTTGTGGGTTTTGTGTATAGGTCTTGCAGAATAACATTGACAATCTCATATGTGTTGTAAGGGTATTAGAGTGGCTGGTGTGGTCCAGTGGCGGAATGGTTGTTGAATGACTTATGTACACGCAAAGGCGAGTTGAATTGGCGTTAAAGAACAACCAGTTGTCTATTCTTTGAAAAGGATAAGAAACTTGAAATCCACTTCGGTAGGCAGGCGATAGGGTAGAAAATAGTACCTTGCGTCATTGCATCCAAGAGTAGCAGGTTTGAACGTCATTATTAGAAAATCAAAAATAAAACAATATCCACGGTACTATTTTATTGCTACAGAGCGTGGAACTGCCGATAGGAAATAAATAATTAGATACGTGTTGAATTGTGGAATGCATATTCATCAAATGTGCAGAGTGTCTACTAGGTGTAAAAATACCAACATCTTAAAACACAGAATTTAAATTAATAGATTGTGGACTATGATTTTCCTTTCATATTTTCAATATTCTATTATTCAAACTTCTTCAGATGTGCATACACGGATAGTAAAATACCATCACACCCGTCGGACAACAAATCACTGCTGCCCATTACCACTGAGGGGATTATCATCAAATTTTACAATCATCATCTCGCGTGCTGGACAACAGATCACTGCTGCCCAGTATCAATGAGGGGATTATCATCAAATTTTACAATTATCATCTCGCGCGCTGGACCACAGATCTCTGCTGCCCTGTATCGTTGAACGGAACGGCAGAAAAGAAAAAAAAAATTCACAGCTCAACACTAGAAACGTGAGTAAAACTGTGAGAATGGGTAGTAACGCACGCCCATTTTCCGTACGCAAATGTACAAAAAATCCCTGCGCAAGTGGCTGTCGTGCGAGGAGCAGGGGGCGGGAGAGGTGTCAGTGGCAGTTCTCTGAAGTGATGTACGAAAATTACATGTCCAGCTCCGGGAGAGAAAGCACTGGGGTATTGTCCTCGCTAAGGTGGGAAAAGAGACGCAAGTTTTGTGGGTGTGAAATTGAAATATTGGAAGTAAGTTTATTTTCCTCTGAAAAACGTGTTACGATAAATATTTGTCTGTACTTTTTATCGCTCTGCTGCCGCAACAGTTGTTACGATGCGCATTTTGTATATTTCTCTGTTTCGGGGTTATTTATACATTAAAACTATTGTTCATACCAATCACTGTTGTGATATCACTGTGTTCTGTTTTTTCTTCGAAAAGTCGTTGATTATTTTTGATCTTATTAGGTTTATTTTACGTCTGTCAATCCCAATCACTATCACTATTCACTATATTCACTATAATAATAAGAACCGCATCCGTCCGTCCGTGGGACCCCCTCTTCTAATCGATAGCTTTGATAGCAACAAGGATAAAGCTTAAGAAATGCAAGAAATTATTCTATTGCATTATTTTTCTGTGGCGATTCAATTCCCTTTCACTTGCATTATGGTGTCCAGAATACGCAATCGGCATATTTTTACAAATAGAAATTTTCTTTGGATCTTTCTCTGTTGAAATTCATCATGTTGCTTCGATATTTTTAATTGATAAAGCGAAAATAAATGTTTTAAATTCGTTTGACCAGTAACTTGGCTACCACTTAGTATAAGGCCCAAGAGGAACTTGAGTTATGGTTTTCGAAATTGTGATTTTCTTGAAAAGCTTCGAAGAGATAATAGACGACATTTCCGAATATAATTCTTGCAAAAGAGGCCACCATGGGTAGAAATGTGTCCAACCGCAAGAGAGAAGTAGCAAGACTTCGACAGCAAGAAAAACGCCGAAGACGATCGGATGATCAACGCGAAATGGCAAGACGAAGCAATGCTGCTCGCCAACGAGAAGCCGGAACTAAATTGACCCTTGAACGGCATTTGGTAATTCTATGGAATTGTGTGGCGTGCATTTTTGTCGGGCAGTATGCACTAGTGAAATATTATTTAAATAATTTCCTGTAGTCAACCGCGTTGAAACGCAGTATGCTTTTTAAATTATGTGACATAAATGATTCATGCTGTGATAATTGTTATCGAGTATTCTTTTGGTGAGCGAGTCCAGCGTATCTATATGGCCGTAAATAAAGCCTTGTTGGCTAAGTGAAGTCAACATGAAATTAATTTTCTCATCCCTGAAACATTCGTGAAGAATTACCCAACATAGCAGTGCTAGAGCTAAACTTGCTCATTTCTACCGATGCAGAATTTAAGAGTACATGATTCCAGAAAGGAATTCTTTGAGAAATAAATTCTTGCTGTGTTAACTCAATAGCAGCCTCTCTCGAAATAGAAGCCTTGGCCCTACAGGTAACCGTCCAAGTCAAGGTATTCACCAAGTTTTTTTTTGTAAGCGCTTGGACGCGTATGGAAATAAACTAGTAGGAACAACCACAATTCTGATAAATTCATTGTGGAATAAATCCAACGTTTTAATCTCTGCAAAATGAACCAGATTTTGAATGAATCAAAGGACAGAGACATAAAAGTATATTCTTCAAAGCTATGTGCATACCGTATGACGTATCAACCCTTGAAGAGGTGTACGTATTGATGTAGATGATGAGGGTGGGTGTTCGGTCAACGTCGAGCATAAGCAACGACGGCGTTAGTTGGATGAGCGAAGGCTGGGACGCCAGCGTCCTTCGCAGTAAATATTCGTAATCTGGGAAATCTTTTGAAGGATTTAGAGCTGATTTTGCAGATGCTTTGCCGTTTGATGAGGATATATCTACAACGAATCAACTTCTGTTCTTTTCTAAGCTTAACGAGCAGATACACGGGTCAGATGTATTCTTTCCTTATTGCATTTATACTATTCGGACATAATGGTGGTTGTGGGTAACTTCAACGCACGTACATATGCACGATTATTGAAGAACCCTCGATACTCTCCTACCGCCTCGGACAACAGTTTGATATATCCCAATCATGCATCGCTCTTTGTCGTCCCCCAAACGATAATATTGTTTTACTATGCATGACGCATTGCAGTTGCAACCAAAAAACATTTGCTTCAAAGTTCATTTGTGCCTCGTGCTCTAGAACTCAAAGAGAGATGTAGCATATTGCAGCTGTAGAAATTAAGGGCTGGGTAGGTTTTCTGTTGGAATAGAATAGGTTGATTCTTTTGGTAAGGACCATATTTTTTTAGTTCACGACTGTCCTGTTTTTCGTTGCCTGTTACGTTTTTTCAACTTATATCTTGTTTGAGAATTTTCCTCCCCAGCGTGCCGTTTTTATGCACAGGGAACATACCCTGTACATAAATTTCGCATTCCTTCAACTCCATACCAAATGGTGTCTTCAAACTCCATCTCTTTTGAATTATTTTGTAGTTAGGGAGGCTAAACTATTGTACCTAGCCTAATCTTGTTGCTCCAGAGCATAATATCGTAGACAAAAACTTCGATTTGAAACTAAAATAAGTTATGAACTGTGTTTTATGCATTCTCAAATTATTTAGTGAGAATGCATTTGTAAATTATTACAAAGACGATCTCACCAGACCGAAGAGAGGGCAAGCAGTCTAAAATACGTCTCTGTATTTATATAACAGAGTATACCTCACTGTATTGTCTGTATTGTAGGTGAGCCTGTCTTTGGCTGAATAATATTAAGATTATTCCCCTCTGCTGTTTTTGGGTAGTGAGGCGCGTGGTTACAAGTGCTGGGAAGACGTCAATGCGAGCAATAAAGATAATTTTGATGCCTAAAACAATGAGGGCTAAAAATTTCCGTAGATAGTTTTGCGGGTATTACACAAAATACGTTAGAGTATATTCTTAATGCTTTGTTTCCATGTCGGGACTTCAATGATCGTGAATTAATGAATGCGCTCAGCAAGTACTACGGTTCGCATACCAAACGTTGCTGAGACGTAACTGTTCGATTATCGTACCGAAATTTTTCATTTATATGGTCAAATTGTGAGTAAACGAGTTACGGGATCCGACTTATATTTCGCAAAATGACTGAATTTCTATGGGCGCTCTAAGCCTGTAATTTTTCTTGCTTTAGTAGATGTAATCTAGCATATTTACGGGACAGAATACAGCCGAGTACTTCAACGTGCACACTAGACCGTGCTCAATCTTGTAAACTGAGTGAGGCATGGCACTTAATCTTCAGGAAAGTTCCTTGATATAAAATAGACAATTTATTCGGGTTCGTCTTCTACTTAAAAACCGATTTCTTATCTCTTAATGCTGAATTAGTAAACTTGTGAATAAGAGAGCGTTTTCAAAATTCAGCGTATATTTCTGGCGAATAGCGTAAACACTTTGGTCGTTCCTGGGTGATTCGCAGGCTCCTTTGAGGTCCAGGAACTGCAGGAATTGTACAAAAGAGCGAAGGAAACACCCTATCATCAGTCCCTGATGCGGCCATTTCCTCAGCCTTCTGTCCTCCAAACTCAGCTGCTTTTCATGCCTCCAACACTGCACTGCTGCTGGTTCGCAAGCAAGGCTCTATGCCATGGATCCCTACCTTGGCTCACGACCTCGCTTCACTATCATGATTCCCTTACATGGCTCCTTAGCACGAGTCCCACGATGGTATTCTAAAATGTTCACAGCCATGGATCTCTACCTTAGCTCACGACCTCGCTTCACTATCATGATTCCCTTGCATGGTTTCCTACCATGAGTCCACAATGGTACTCTTAAAGGGCTCACCACCATGGGTCTCTCCCATGCCTCGTAGCACTTAAAGGCTCCATCTAAAGGCTCAACACTTAGTTTATAGTCTGTTAAAAAGAACTAACTCAAAGAATGAAGTCGATATGTTTGAGAGTATTCATTCCATCAGTTTATCAGTTTGTAGAACCCATGACTCGCTTTCCTCAATTTAAATATTTAGTGTAAAATTTTTTGTGGGTTTATCTGGTACAGCTATTCGACCCGAGCGGCATTTTGCATCTGATAAAAATTATATGCGTTTGTTACCCATGACGAGGTGTACTAAACGTCATATCAAACATTACTGCCAAATAAGTGACTATTTTGTTTTCTTCTGCAAATTTTCATAGAATGCTCAGAATTTAACGATACCATTTTTGATCGAAATGACGAAGTCAGTGAAAGAAAACGTGACATATGTGCACTATTTTCTTCAAGTTATTGGTTTTTGAACAAAACACAAACTCATCCTTTCTTATTTTCCATACTTTTCGTACGATAAAAGACCACCAAATGCGGATTTCATGAAACAGTAGTTTTGGGCGATACCTGTACATGAAGTTCATGATTGCTCCGGTGCCACTCGCTACTCAGAGCGGGGATGTCGGCATTCACATGGTTAGTTAAATCAGGGTTAGCTGTAAAACCCAGTACGAAAATTAAAAAGTCCATAACACACTTAAACTCTAGAAAACTACTTCGTAGTGTTTTGTTTTCAATTTTTTTAGTGATGCCTTGAGCTTTCATGATTGTTTTGGTGTCTTTTTGGTATGGATTATAAGAGTTGGCTGTGAGGCACTGCGGTGTGCCCTAATTAACAGCACACAAAAATCAAAGGCACTGTGAAGCCATTTCTGAAGTATGGAAGATAACACTTGAATGTATCGGATCTTCTTTCTCTTGTCAACTCAAGTGACTGGCGTAGGTGAGCCGACGCGTATTGAACGTTAGTTTAGCATATTGGATTCCATATCGCTAGTCCAAAATGTGAACGCGAGCAAAAGGTTCTGCTGCTCACACTGACATCTTAAGAAAAGACTGTGTTGTGGATGTCCCTGTGAAATTCATTTTAAGGATGGATGGTTACCCTTTGAAAATGTGTCGATAGTGTTCAACATTGATGAAGATAATGGTGAACTTCCTCTAGAGAGGGCATAGAATAATCAATAGGCTTCGTTTATTTAGGTTTGTCCATCTAATGCTGCAGGGGCTGGTGATAGTCGAGACAATACAGTGAGGTAACCTCTGTTATATAAATATAGAGACGTATTTTGGACTGCTTGCCTTCTCTTCGGTCTGGTGAGATCGTCTTTGTAATAATTTACAAATGCATTCTCACTTAATAATTTGAGAATGCATAATTCTTGAGAGAGGAGAGGCTTGGCAATAATATTGACGAAACACTTCAATTCAGCTCTTTTTCAAAATTTTCATGATTCTAGAAAATAAAGCATGTGATCATAAGCATGAAAACAGCAATAATTTGGAATTATTTCATTTCAGAGACAGAAAATAACTAAAACCCTGATTTATATTTACAATTATTTGCATTTTACTCCTTTTCAAGTTTGTTAATTTTGTTATAATTGACCATGAATGAATGACTTTGCGACAAATCTTTGTTTTTAGGAAGCGTCTGATTACTCCTCAATCGCAATACAAGTAGTTTTTCCAGCATTTCATCGAAAATTTGTGCGTTTTGAACAGTATCCGTATTATTTGAATGATTGCAACACGACGCTTCTCGATTCCTTGGAGCATCTCTAATCCTTAGAGCATTCGTCAAAGCATTAGTATTGGTGGAAGTAATTCTATTTACTGAACAGGCTAAAGTATGCCCATTTATCAACAAACTTCTGTTGCTTAAAACTTTTCTTTTATACGTCAAAAAGGTTCTTATAATCATCATCTCTTACAGCATATCTACATTTCAAACATCCCTATTTCTTCAAACATCTCAATTCATTAAAGCATATTTATTTCTTGAAGCATTCCACTTCATTACAGCATCTCTATTTCTACGGGCGACTCTATTTGCTAAAAAATCTTCATTTTTAACGCAGCTCCACATTTTGTTCTCTTTCCCGCCCCTGGTCCGCTGCCCAGCATGATTTGCCCTCGCTCTCCAGGCCTTTTCTCGCTCTCCTTCTCTTCAGGAAGTCCGCAAGAAAAACTGTCGACACAAGAGACCGGGGACATCCGGGACTGACCCCCTCCGTTGCCCTCCCCCCTCCCGCGCTGTCCATAGCCCCCATAGCCCCATTTCTGGCCATAGCCCCCATTTCTATGGGCTGATCTGAACTTAGTCCACCCCCTCGCCCTCTCATACTCTAGCCATCTTCCATTGCAACCTTTCAAATTACGTATACTTTTCACTATAGGAAATCGTGTACTGAATTTAATTTCAGAGTTGTTGTACTAGAGAGGAACATGGTTTTTTCTACAATCAGAAAGACAGTTTTTGATGCGTTAGTAGTTGTGCTAGAGAGGAACCTTGTTTTAGTCTACAATCAGACAGACATTCTATGATGCGATAGTTGGTGAACTATAAAGTTACCTGGTTGTATGCTATGCCCAATCAAAACAAAAAAATTTTTGAGGCAGTGCACTTTGCCCCGAACTTAAGATAGTTCAAGTCATAGCGGTTTCAAGTTTCAATCAACTCTCTCACACATGCCTGGAAAATATTTTTCGACATTTTTTGGCAGCAAATGAGCGTTCCGAGATCAACAAATCTAAAAACGCAGGTATGATGTACTGAAATTACTTGTAACGCAAACACCCCTCATGGGATGCACCCAGGAGGGCTAAGCTTATGAGAACTAGCGCTCACTGGGGAAGATGGAAGGTCCTCATGAGGAGGTTTGGCAAACAATTTTTTCGGTGAAGAAATAAATATTTTGTTCCTTACAAATCATTTTTTTCGGTATGTTTTTTTCGGCGGCTATTTCTTTTTCCTTCAACTCAAACCTTATTTCATGAACTTCTTTGAATCCTGCTGTTTCGGTGAGCTGGGGGAGAAAACACTTCCTGTGCACAGATTCCCGTTTCGTACACTCCAAACTGAGAGGTGCCTCCTTCCTCCGCAAACATACCTTAGTTGTGGTTGGGGGAGGCATAAAATAACTCATAATCCAATCTAATTTTGTGTGTCAGTCAAAACGCAATTCGCTGTGCGAGAGGTATTATTTCTCACTCACGTTAGAGTAGCAAGATAACTGGCATGTGTGCGTATTATGGTGTCCGAGGCAGACATTTACGCCGGCTTAGTGCATGGTTGGCACGGGCCACCGGCGCAAGCGAACATCAGTCAGTGTTCAGTTAAAATTCAGTCAATTCAATTCAAGGTTCAGTCATCAGTCAAAAATCAGTCAACGGCCCAAGATCTCAATGGCAGAGGTCTTAATCAGAAATGTAATTAAACTTCGATGCTTGATTTTTAAATATATCCATGACAGTTCGCCTCTAGAAAGGTTCAGTACATGTCCTTTCGTCCACCATGGTATATGTGCTGCCGCGCTCTCCTCGAGTGCGCTCTTTCGGATGCTACCAGGAAGCAAAATCTTCTACAAGCGGTAAACTGCTTATCAATCGAGGGGAATCAACCTCCACATAGGTTAAGAAATTGGTTGAAGTTTTTCTATCCACTGCTATGAATTGTGCCCGCAAGGGGATACTGCTAACTTTCTTTACCAGTACGAAGACGAAAAAAAAACTTTCATCTTTGTCGCGCCCTCCTTGCTCAGTTTTCATGGCTTTTTCGACTTCCTTTCTTCTTTTTCCTCCTCTCTCGTCTTAATATACATTTTCTATGCACATTGTATCCTGTAAGAGTACATACCTTTTATATAGACTCTTTGTTTCTTTAAGTATATAGTGAATAGTCCATTCTTTTCGCTCACATTAGATCGCTTTTGTTGCTGATGATAGAGCTTTACACTACCTAATATAACAATATTCAATACTTATTGATTTTCGTTTCGGGAAACGTAACCTACATAAAAACAGAATAATCAAGGAGGGTAAAAACATTCACGAAGTCTTCTTTATAAAAATAGAGCTTTCGAGTAAAAACTATACTCATCTTCAGTATCTGGAACAAAAATAAACATTCACAAATTGTAGCAGTAGGGTATATAAACACTGAAAAAGTGATACGAGACTAAATGGGAGTCCTAATTTGAAATATACAGAGGTGCCGACGAATCTGCTTCATTTAACGTAGGCCTAGTGTGGTGAATAAGTATACTTTCTAACAAACGAACACTTAGTTTATTGGTATGGCCTATGTTATTTAGAAAGTATACTTATTCACCAAACTGGGCCTACGTTAAATGAAGCAGATTTGTCTGCACCACCTCAGTATATTTTAAATTTGGACTCCCATTTATTCTTGTATCACTTTTTCAGTGTTTATATACCCTGCTGCTATAATTTGTGAATGTTTATCTATGTTCCAGATACTGAAGATGAGTATAGTTTTTCCCGAAAGCTCTATTTTTTTAAAGAAGACTTCATGAATTATGTTTTTACCCTCCTTGATTATTCTGTCAATATTCAATACTTTTCAATACTTTTTCAGCTTCGTAAAATTTCAAATAGCTTTAACAAGTCAACTTGCCAAAGTCAATAAGGAAATAAAATTACTATTATTAATTATAATTAATAACAATAATTTAATACCGTGAATCCCTGTGCTGAAATTAGGTGCAATGTTTCGGCCTGAAACGTTGGCTATCATCACGAACGCAAGAACTGTCGGAATAAATATCATTTTTAAAGTAGAAATAAATTCTAATCATCGTTATGGTGAAAAATAAGAACATGTGTTAAAGAACATATCAGGTACATTGAGTAATTAATGTATGAACTTTTCACTATTGTTCAAGTAACAAGTGCGCTGCCATCTGCTTCCACTGTCGGACATCATACGACGGTTGCCCGCTCGTGGGAGTCCACTTTACATAGAGAGCATCTCGAGAAAATTTCAGATTTGTACAGTTCGACAAAATTCAAGCCTTGGTAGTATTTTACATGGCTGTACCGATTTTGCGGTTTGAAGCTTAATTGCCACAACCATTTTTATAACTAGGGTATTATATGGGGGCTGAATACTAATGAAAAATTTTTCGTTGGGGTTTCGACCGTGGATACATTCCTATATGATGCTCATAAGAATGGTTTGCTTTTCCTGCACCACTTTGACAGACATTTGTTGTATATCCCAAGTCCGCTGCATTACTGCTATCTTTTGTACGAGTGAAGAGGTATGCAACGCCTACCCTTTCCGAGATGAGCTTGGTGGGTCTTGTAAAGAAATCCAAATTTAATATTAGGTGGCTTAAGTTTGAGTTATGAGTTCGATTGTACCGTTATTGTTACTCGATTTGGGTTCAAAAAATTGAGCCAAAACGTTGAGTAAAATTTTAATGCACAGATTTACGGCAATATAAAATTTAGTCACTTGCGTGACAGCGCATTTTGTCAGACAAAACGTTAGGCCTGTCTGAAAGAAATTGATCAACGATTGACTGGAAATTTATTAAGGTGAAAAAGGTTTTAATCAGAAATATAAATTAAACGTTGATGTTTAATCTTTGAATATTATCCTGATAATTTGCTTGCAGAAAAGTTCAGTATATTTCGTTTCTAAACTACACTTGAATGTGAACTGCTTCAATAAACGAAGCGCTGATCACTGCTGGGAATATAGAGGATTCTCATGAGTTGAAAGCAAGGAATGGTACTGCGTGACAGCGCATTTTGTCAGACAAAACGTTAGGCCTGTTGTCTGAACAGAGCTTAGGGAGGTGGATGCGATGCATAATAATAAATTACCATCATCTTTTAATTTTCTTTATCGAATCAATGAACTACTAAGAACTAAAAATAAGTGGAGGACTAATTTTTGCCATTATCCTAAATCTGAGAACAGTGTTTCACTTGTGATTATTTTCGGCACGTTCGAACTTCTTTGACCTCTCGTGACTTTCAGGGGGACCTTGTTCTATCATTGCGATATTTGAAGTTACTAAGCTACTTTTGTCACAACTTCACGGGGAGAAAGAAATGCCGAAAGAGCTTCCACGCTGGGCTCTCATAAACTCGGCCTCTCCTGCAAAGTGGCAATTCAAGATGCGGATCTATGCAATAGTGTGGAAAAGTCTCCAAATGACAGCACACACCGGACGGAAGGCCTTCCTTATCCTTCAACGCAAATGGCCCAATACCTCAAAAGTCTAAACACTTCAATGGCTCCTTTGTAGCATAAGCGAAAAATTTTGAAATAATGGCAGCCATTTTTATGGGTTTCTGAATGTGACACTGGAGGTGCTGCCATCGTGCGCCTCTTCGCAACTTTGTGGACGATAAACCAAGTCGAAACGACCGATGCTCCTCCTGAATGCCGCTAGTGTCAACTTTGGTCCGGACGTGATGTGGTTTTAGCCCGCTTGAATTTGGTACGTAATCATGTGAACAAGTGTGTTTACCGGTGCTCCTAATGCTCTTTCCGAGAGTGCATTGCGTCACCATGTGACGAGCCTTGCTAATGTTGGGATGTTTGCCAAGGTTACCTTAACTGCTTAGCTCCTACTATTGAGGGGCTCTAAGTAGGACGTGCGCCGTAATCGTTATTTTGTTAGTGGAGGTATAATTTTAGAACATCATTTTATTTAACCGTTACTACTAATCCTGTTTCATTTATCATTTTAAGGTAACATCTCCTTGTGAATTTAATGATGTTGTATTACCTTACAGTGCAATAGGGCTCTATATATTGCGCCACGTAATGATGCCACAAGGGATATAGCCCTGCAGTGGTTGTGGAGGATGTTCTTGGACAAATGCCAAAAACTTTTACTTAGTGAAGTCTTTCATTCAATTTTCAAACGAATGCGCACTTTTCTGACGAATGCTTGATATGTTTCTTTAAAATGTCATTCTTCTGATCGATTTAAATATTGCAAAATAATTTTTTCTAGGTAGTAACCTTCAATAATTTTGTAGTTAGACATACAGCACCCTACACCGCTGCATCATCTGAGGCAACCGCGTCATGCGCAGACTTGTTCATTGTAATTAAGTAAATAATAGAATCACGAGATAGTATGTCCTTTATGCCATGCTACGCAATCCTTCAAGCTGCAACAAAATAACATTTCAGTCTCTGTCAGACAAAGGTTTTCGTCTTTTACGTGTTGAATTAAATCTCTTCCGAAGTAAACGGGATATTTCTAAGGCATTCGACTTGTGCTTGAACGTCTAGTACAGGAGTTCCCAACATGGGGTGCTCTTACCCCTGGGGGTGCTTTCACCCCTGGGGGTGCTTTCACCCCTGGGGGTGCTTTCATCCCCGGGGGTGATTTCCCCCCTGGGGGGTGCTTTCATCCCTGGGGGTGCTTTCATTTCCGGGGGTGCTTTAATCCCTGGGGGTGCTTTCATCCCCGGGGGTGCTTTCATCCCTAGGGGTGCTCTCATCCACGGGGGTGCTTTCATCCCCGGGGGTGCTTTCATCCCTGGGGGTGCTTTCATCCCCGGGGGTGATTTCCCCCCTGGGGGGTGCTTTCATCCCTGGGGGTGCTTTCATTTCCGGGGGTGCTTTAATCCCTGGGGGTGCTTTCATCCCCGGGGGTGCTTTCATCCCTAGGGGTGCTCTCATCCACGGGGGTGCTTTCATCCCCGGGGGTGCTTTCATCCCCGGGGGTGCTTTCATCCCCGGGGGTGCTTTCATCCCTGGGGGTGCTTTCATCCCTGGGGGTGCTTTCATCCCTGGGGCTGCTTTCATCCCCGGGGGTGCTTTCATCCCTGGGGGTGCTTTCATCCCCGGGGGTGCTTTCATCCTTATGGGTGCTTTCATCCCTGGGGGTGCTTTCATCCCCGGGGGTGCTTTCATCCCTGGGGCTGCTTTCATCCCCGGGGGTGCTTTCATCCCTGGGGGTGCTTTCATCCCCGGGGGTGCTTTCATCCTTATGGGTGCTTTCATCCCTGGGGGTGCTTTCATCCCTAGGGGTGCTCTCATCCCCGGGGGTGCTTTCATCCTTATGGGTGCTTTCATCCCTGGGGGTGCTTTCATCCTTATGGGTGCTTTCATCCCTGGGGGTGCTTTCATCCTTATGGGTGCTTTCATCCCTGGGGGTGCTTTCATCCCTAGGGGTGCTCTCATCCCCGGGGGTGCTTTCATCCTTATGGGTGCTTTCATCCCTGGGGCTGCTTTCATCCTTATGGGTGCTTTCATCCCTGGGGGTGCTTTCATCCCCGGGGGTGCTTTCATCCTTATGGGTGCTTTCATCCCTGGGGCTGCTTTCATCCTTATGGGTGCTTTCATCCCCGGGGGTGCTTTCATCCTTATGGGTGCTTTCATCCCTGGGGGTGCTTTCATCCTTATGGGTGCTTTCATCCCTGGGGGTGCTTTCATCCCCGGGGGTGCTTTCATCCCTGGGGCTGCTTTCATCCCCGGGGGTGCTTTCATCCCTGGGGGTGCTTTCATCCCTAGGGGTGCTCTCATCCCCGGGGGTGCTCTCATCCCCGGGGGTGCTTTCATCCCCTGGGGTGCTTTCATCCCCGGGGGTGCTTTCATCCCCGGGGGTGCTTTCATCCCCGGGGGTGCTTTCATCCCCGGGGGTGCTTTCATCCCCGGGGGTGCTTTCATCCCCGGGGTGCTTTCATCCCTGGGGGTGCTTTCATCCCCGGGGGTGCTTTCATCCCTGGTGGTGCTTTCATCCCTGGGGGTGCTCTCATCCCTGGGGGTGCTCTCATCCCTGGGGGTGCTTTCATCCCTGGGGGTGCTTTCATCCCTGGGGTGCTTTCATCGCTGGGGTGCTTTCATCCCTGGGGGTGCTTTCATCCCTGGGGGTGCTCTCATCCCTGGGGGTGCTCTCATCCCTGGGGGTGCTCTCATCCTTAGGGGTGCTCTCATTCCTGGGGGTGCTTTCATCCCCGGGGGTGCTTTCATCCCCGGGGGTGCTTTCATCCCCGGGGGTGCTTTCATCCCCGGGGGTGCTCTCATCCCCGAGGGTGCTCTCATCCCCGAGGGTGCTCTCATCCCTGGGGTGCTCTCATCCCTGGGGGTGCTCTCATCCCTGGGGGTGCTCTCATCCCTGGGGGTGCTCTCATCCCTGGGGGTGCTCTCATCCCTGGGGGTGCGAGACGATATTCCAGGGGCGCGAGAAATGTCAAGATGAATAATAGGATGTTGGCTGTGCAATGGCATTTTTATTTCAGGGATTGCGAGGTTCAAATAAAATTTCTTGATTGGTGCGGGGCAAAAAAATATTGTTGTTGGCTATACATTGGCGCTTTTATTTCAGGAGGTGCGAGGTTCAAATGAAATTTCTTTAGGAATGCGGAGCAAAAAGAAAGGTTGGGAAGCCATGCATGGTCTAGTAGAACGCTGGTGCAATGCATGCAAATGTTCGAAATTATTTTCTGTAAAGTCGAAAATCGGTAGTAAAGACCTATGCGAAGCTGGGTGATAATAGCGACATGACCAGTCTTGATAAAGATACGCTTTTTTAGACTTATCTTTTGGAGCTTGCCACTTTGGAATCCTTTCTTTCCTCAAGTCTAGCCGATGTGCAGTCTCACCTTTTTAGACGCGCCATTTTGCTGGTCTCAATGTTGTCAAAAGTTTCTTTCAGACTCGCGATCAGTACAGATTCACGTTTGCTGCGGACTTCATATTAGTACAATAGCAAACACACGTGTAACAACTCTGCAAAAATCCCTTCATATTCGTTTGGCAGTACATATTTCGCGCATGGTTGAGCCGTCTTCGTCAAGAACAGAATACAACCTTTATAGCGCGAATGAAGGCGGTTTCCAGCGCCAGCAGCTTGCTCTCCCATGACCCAATGAATACCAGCACCACATTTCAAGTACGAAACATTTGAGCTTCTTTCTCTAGCATTTAATGTGGGCTGGCCCTCTATCCCCAACACGAAATTAGGTTGTTCATTCATCTTCAGCTCAGTGTTGCGCTCTTCCTCCGTCTCCGGCACAATGTTGAGTGCTTCCTCCATCTCTAACTCGTTATTAGGCAGTCCTTTAAACCTGAAAACAATCTTTGGCTGTTCCTAACTTCTAGTACACAATACCAGCTTATCCTGTAATAATAGATCAGTATTTTCACTAAAGAATTTCGTTTGCTTATATATCATTATAGTCCTTCCCTTTCAGTGCAAAATGAGGTCACTTCCAACATTTTCCTGAGCTCAGAGGCCTCTTCCAACTCCATTTCACAACAACCTCTTTGTCCAGTACAAAATGAAGCATTCTACCCCCACTGCAAATTTTGGCCTCTCCGACCTCCAGTTCACAATAACCGCCTTTCGTCAGGGCAAAACATGGCCCCTAAACCTCTAACGTAAAGTTTGATCCTTCCACTCCCGCTCACAAAATCTCCGTTAGTTCCTTTCTTGCTGAACACGGCCCTTCTACATACTTTTATTGCACAGTGTGACCCCTTCCACCAGCTCACAATACCCTCCCTTAATTCCTCCCTTGCAGAACACGGCATTTTCACTTCCAGCAGACAGTGTGGTCCTTTCCAACAGCTCACAAAAACCTCCGTTAATTCCTCCTTTACACAACACGGCATTTTCACTTCCAGTAGACAGTGCGGCCCCTTCCACATCCAGCTCTCAATACCCTCCCTGCCTGCAGTACAAAACAGGCCTCTCTCCCCCACCCCCCCAGCACAGCATAGCCCCGGCCCGCCTCGGATCAGAATGACCCCAGTATACCACAAAAGAGTGAAAGGAAGCTTCGTTTTTATTTATGGCCTTAGGAAGACTGTCCAACTGGAGTGCATGCCAAAAAAGGCTTCTGGCCTTCGCGTCTTCATACACTCTTCAAAGCGAGCAAAGTTCGGCGGCCATCTTGGCTACTTTCGTGGTGGTTACAATTTACAAGAAAGCATGCTAGAAAATTATGTTTTTGAGTTGTATAAGAAATTTCATAGACCATTGTTGCTAGATAAATCGCTTTGGAAGTCACTTTAATTCGATGAAAGAGTTAGTCTGTAGTTCTATTGGTACTATATTGAAGTGATTTGCTTTTGCCAGTTTGGTTTGCACTATCACTATTCACTATTCTGTTAGAATTTTTTCATTGAAACTCCATGAGTCAGGCATACTTTTAGAATTAATTTACCAATAATTTACACTTTATGACAAATTTTAAACAGCAGAATAAATTCTCGAGTATGCATCCATCTGTTTTTTTTACCATAATTTACAAATCGTAGTTTATTGCTGCCCAATACACTTCTCGTGTTGTATTCAGTTATTAGCCACCAGACTGCGAAGTAATCAGTCGCGCATCCTAGTATAGGTACAAAAGTGAGCTCGAAACCAAGTTCATCGGTAAGAGTTATGGTGAAACTGAAAAGACCGTTTCTTGAGTTTACAGAAACAAACTTCGTTTAGCTATAAATGTGAGGTAATTGATACTGTGTTGACAGGGAAAACGTAAAATGTGGGATAAGATAAGAGCTGCGTACAATACACATGAGTAGCATTGATCGAATCGTTTTCTGTCCCAATAGAATATCGTTAGGTTACCTCAGCAATAGATAGGACTTCGTGAGTACTATCTTTCGTGCTCACTTTCCTGTGTTTAGTTTGTTTGGCTTCTAAGCCTTCTTTACTAGTTCTTTTTTGTTTTTTCGGTGGCTTCCTTCCTAATCTGCTATTTTTCTGCGCTGACTATCTTACATACGACACACCTTGTGCAAAAAATTCATGTTTTCTAGAGTCAATACTAAATGATCCCTTATCTTCATTTTCTTGATCACCTTTGTTGTGGCTATCGAGTTTTTACACTTACTAATGTATTATTGATGGTGTTTTCAGTAATATACGCTTCGAAAACCATAGTCTGAATACCTGTAGACCAGAACAACGATAGGGAAAGAGGTATTGGTACAACTTGAGGCTTCCACATTTGAGGCTTGGTTTAAATTTTTTGAGATTCATATTACTGGAATCAATCTGTGCAGTTGAGGTTTTTTCGAGGGAGACATTCAACAGCTCCAGCTTATAAAAATGTTAATCCCATCGCTACCACAGAACGTCTTAATTGTTTTGTCTCATATTGCCCGTGCATTTGTGTTCTTATGACTATAGTTCTGAAATCTCCTATGCTTAGACGGTCATCGGTAGATCTGTATTGTAATATTGGGTTTCGTTTGCGGTCATATATACATTTTGCATTCCAAATAATTTTACTAAGAAAAAGAAAAACTGTAGCTGATGCGTTAAAGTTGGTTGGCAGACGCAAACACGTCTCTCGAAATTAGGCTGACGTTAGCCAGGCATTTTGTGTGAATTTTGGCGAATCCAATCATTTTTTGGTATCCCCAAATGCTGTTGTAGGTTCGCTTTATGCCTCCACTGAGCTCTTTTCAAAACTTTCCTACTAAACGCCGGAGTTCGTGGGACGTGACTAGGAAGATTCGGCTTTTCTCGATCGCCTGAATCGTCCGTGGTGCTGCAACGCTGCGGATGATTCTTCTTCACCTGAATGTCTGTGATTTCTAGCTCCTGTAATGATGAGAAATGCATTTTGGATAGGCCTTGATTCCAAAATTTTCGAAGAAGGAAAAAATCAGTTTATTTTCAGTGAAGTGTAGGCATTAAACGTTTTGGAAGATTAGTTTTCTATTTATTTTTTACAATAGAGGTTCTTACTAGGGATGTGAACCTTTATAGCTGTCATCTGTCATAATAGCCCTGTGAATGAATTCAATGCAGTGTAAGTCTCGCGAATGTGGGTAAAACATATCATGTATGTAACTAATCACAAATGCTTACTGGAATTTTCCAGTAACTCATCAATGGTGGGTTACTGGATATAGTCGAATGCTACATTTGTACTTTTCATTTGTATTTTTCATTTTTTGAATGCTACATTTGTACAGATGCTCATCTTTCCATGACAATCATCGCTGAACTTAGCAGCTACCGAATGGCTTCGAGATGCAAATTGTACGATTCACATCTTAATCTAAGCAGCATTCGCCGCATCTGGGCAAACTCTTACAAGAACGTCTAGAGCTGAGCAAAGGAGACTACGTGGTAAGTCAAAAAATGCTCGCTTAAGAAACTACAATGTAAATATAATCTGTGCTGCTTTGAATTGAGGTTTTGAAGTAAATAAGCTTTAATATCTCAGAATACCGTTTATATCTCACGGCCAAGGGGACAATGTGAGGGCCGAGCTAAGGTTAGGCAGGCGTTCTTTTTGTTAAAATAGAATAGGTTTTTGTTTTGTTACGGACTATCTTTTTCAGTTCACTGCTGTCTTGTTTTTTCAGCACCTACTACTTTCTTCTTCAACTTTGATCTTGTTTCATGAACTTCTTTCTCATCTTACTGTTTCTATGCCCTTTCTGCATAGATTCCGCGTTCCATTTACTCGATACTAAATGGTGCCTTCTTCCTTCCTCTCTTTGGATCGCATTTGTTGCTGCGGGTAGGGAGGCTAAAACTAACGACTAATTTAATCTTATAACTCACGTTATAAAAGCTCTCAGTAAAAATGTATGATCTGAGAAATTCACGAGGACATCAAACGTATATCGATCATCTTTAGCTCTTCTTTTCCCTTTTAGCTTCGTACTCGTAGGTCTGGCTTTGCGACATTTTTTAGTCTCTATGTTCAAAACTAGAAAAAAATATTCGCAATGAGCTGATGGTTTCACTTACCTTTTTAGCTGAGATTACCGGGTGCAGCGATAACGATCCTATCCTATCGTATCACTTTAGAAATAAATCGTCAATTCTAAATTTGCAACATTACGCCTAACAAAGAATAATGGTCGACAAAATTGGCATTTGGGAAACTTGAACGAAACGAAATATTCTTATACGTGGATTCTTCGAAAATAGAGTCAAGATCGTGTTCGTCGGTATGTTGCAGCATTGTGGGTACGCATAATCAAAATAGGTTTTAGAAGGTCTTAATCTGTTTTGATCGATTATTGTACGAAAAACATTTATCCAGTTAAACTCAATTCTTAGATTATTGTTTTTTAAGAATTATGTTAAAGCCCCATCTCAATTTCAGAAACTAATCCAACGGATGAGAAAATTATACTGAAACGAAAAAAGTAGAGTATCACACCACCTGAGCCTGACCCTGATGACAGGATTTGGCTGCCTCTTGCTCGTAGATTTTCGTAATGAAAAGTTTAATCCAGTCCGTTATAGTTAGGTTGAGATAGGTTGTCATGCAGGGGTTCTATGTCAGGTTAAGCCATGTTAGGTCATTATGAAGGAATTTATAACTAAATTCAATGGAAGTTGGCAAGTCCAAATGCATTGGCCTTATTTGCCACAGGCTCCTAAATGTCGCAGTGCTCAAAAATATCTTTATTTATTATTTCAATTTCAGTCTACAGGAATAGTGAAAAAAGTATTAATTTGACTTTCATCCATTACTGGTAGCGCAACTAAAGAGTGATGTCATACTCTTAAATTTCAGAGAAATAGCCTGACTGAATAAAATCCACGCAAATAGAATGGAACGTCCAACTGCCTACACCCTTATGACCAATCATGCTTTTTGTTTCTAAATTTCGGTTATGAAATTTTTTAACAACTTAGGTTAGGCTAAGGTTGAGCACAGTTCGCTTGGGCTTGATTAATTAGGTCAGGTTTGGTTAGATTATTTTAAGTTTACTTCGATTATGTTTGGTCAGTGTGCAACAATTTAAACTGCATTGTAAGAAGGCTTCAAAGTGATGAAACACGGACTGTTGAAATTTAAGAGTTTTAGTTTTTTTCGGTTGTTCCTACATTTTTAAGTCAAAGTATTGCATGTAGCACACGCCCCTCGTCATGCCAGGAGTTGATGTTGCAAGCTTCGTAAACCTTGGAAATGAAAATGATTCTAAACAGTGAAGAGTAAATGTATAGAAATACATGAGAAACATATAGAAGTGCACACTAAATTTGAATTGACGCTGTCAAACCAGTACGAAACGTGTGCAGTTATAAGACGTTCGGTTTCACGGACACGTCATGCATTTAAATCACCGTACATAAAGTTGAGTTTGTGATTAAATGAAGTGGAATGAACTCGATTGTTCTTATCTATTTTAAGTTAACATAATGAACAATTTCAAGCCCTTTTACTGATGTTCGCCAGTATTTAACGTCAGCTTTCTCCATTGCCAAATAAATACAAGTTTCCTGGAATCTATTAATTTTCTGATCTTTGGTAATTCAATTGTTCAGTTCAATCGTTGAATTTAGAGTTATTTTTAATTTTTACTAGGACATAACTTATGAAGCTTTTTTTCTAAATATTCGCTTGAGCTTAGCGCCAACAGTTGCGTGATTTTCATCTAATGTTCCTTAATGAAGGCACTAAAAAAGGTTTCCTTCAGTGTGCTGTAGACTTTTAACGCTTTTAGGAATCGGGAGGATTCTTTCGCTCACCGAGTGAGGTAAGTAACTGTCATCGCATTCTGGGAGCTTGATGGGTTTAATTTAAAAAAAAAGCCCAACTTTTTTTAAAGGCCAACTTTCTGGTTATTTCAAAGCAAGCATCACTCGTTGGTGAGGCTTATATTCGTAATGGATAAGAACTTGACGGGCCTTTAAAGAGTTTTCCGTTTTTGATGTACATGAACTGAAATATGAGTTGACTTAGCAACATTTTTCTACATTCTCTCGTCTGCTGGAGTCATTGCCGAACTAGTTCGATGATAGACATGACCGATTGTCTCCTTGTATTCGAGTCCTCAACATTTAGTACGCGCTAAATTCTGATAAATGTTGGGCGAACATTTTGCAGTAGCCACTGACGAAGAGATCTAATTATCTCGAAATTCCCCCTCAAGGGGATACAACTATTGTATCTATGGGAATTAGCGCTCCCAGGGGGACTATGTGAGGGCCTTTGCTAAAGGTTAGGTAGGCTTCCTTTTTGTTGTAATAAAATAGGTTTTTGTTTTGTTACGGACCATCTTTTTTCGGTTCACTGCTGTCCTGTTTTTCAGCACCTACTACTTTCTTCTTCAACTTTTTTCTTGTTTCATAAACTTCTTTCCTAGCTTACTGTTTCTGTGCACCTCGAGCATAGATTCCGCGTTCCCTCAACTCCATACTAAATGGTGCCTTCCTCTTACCTCTCTTGGAACATCTTTGTCATGGTTAAGGGAGGCTAAAACTTTCTTATATAATAATAATAATAAAAATAATCTCGAAATTCAACCTCATCAACATTCCCTGACCTCACTAGCTCTGCATCTTTTCGGCAGTAAGCTTTGAGCCCCCTCTTTTTTCTTCGAATCAATTCTCTGTACCTTTTATTTTCTGAACTTCGATCGGTTTTGTGTACGGTTTGCGCAGCAGAACGGTTTCCTGTTGCCGGTCTCTCGCTGCCTGGCCAGAGTGTCTGCCAGGAATGCCAACTATGGCGTCCGCCGCCCGATTCCCCCATTCCGCTGCGATCACAGACTGCCTGTCCGCTCTCTGCAGCACTCCGCTCTGCGCTCCTAGGAATTCTGCCTCGTCCGTCTCAAGGAACTTGCAGTTTCCACCTAATTTTCGCCCCGAGAAATTCACCTGATCTATTGTAATCCTTTACCGTCAAAGTGGATTACAAAATACAATTTCTTGAACAGCTCTAATATATCATACTCCTTGTGAAATTTTTTCCCCATTGTGTTCTTCAATGTTCATTGTCGAGTTCAAGTCCCTTCCTCGTTGTGACGTCGGAGACTACATGATGCCGGTGTCAGCTTAATGATAGTTGTTGTGGTAACGGTAATATGAGTACAAAATGCAGAATTTAAGGGTTTAAGGAACTCACCATTTCCATTTTGAGCATTCCCCCCAGCTTAATGTTACAAGATACAATGTTCATTTTATAGGATCCCAACCAGCTTTCTGCACAATGCTCCAACGTCCATTTCAAATAAT
This sequence comes from Morinoia aosen, assembly GCA_030386875.1. Taxonomy (NCBI): domain Eukaryota; kingdom Metazoa; phylum Arthropoda; class Malacostraca; order Amphipoda; family Talitridae; genus Morinoia; species Morinoia aosen. The sequence goes on from CM059556.1 coordinate 12,291,324, forward strand.
TCTCTTCAGTTCTCTGCAGACAGTTTCTACGTCCATGTCAAGGATTTCCCTTCAGCTCCATGTAGACTTACAAGAATACACTTCATCTCCCCGAGGAGGCTGCTATACGTCTAAGAAAACGCTTCATAAGTGCCTTGGAATTTGCGTTATTCGCTTCAGGCGGTCAACTCATTCGTCATTAGAACCTTGTTGCATTCGCTGGCGAATTTCCCACCTTCCTTTTTAGGAGGTTACATAATTCCCTGGAACAAATTGAAACAGTCATCTTAGGGGCTGTTATTTCTGGGGCTTACTCAAGCAAGCTTGAAATTTGCGATCAATAATTCCTTGCATTTGTATGAAAGAAACACGAGTTATTCTTTACAAGATAAAGTCAATTTTATCCACTTTATTAAATTTTGTCGTTAACAAAAATGCATTTTCAAAATTTACTCGAAATGTATTTGCACATTAGGAAAGACTCCAAAGTGTTATAAGTGATGCGTCTATGCACCTCTTGTACTAGGGTTTTGCTGCTAGAGAAGCCTGCAATCAATGCGGGAAACGTGAAGGTTATTTTGAATAAATTCAACACATCAAAATAATGTACAGGAATAGCCTTGTGTATGCGCTGTATTTTATGCGGGCACTTTCCTCTTCAACTCATTGAACTCCGGATTTTTTAAAACTCTTGAATATCTTGCACAGTATCTCACGGAACTCATGCAATTGAAAGACTTGCAATTATAGTGAAATCAGGCATTTGACTGATCGTACTCAACTCAGGTAAGCTGAAGGGCTAATTGCCAGAACTCTGGCGAGTGGAATGATTTGCCGCAGTGAAGCGAGTTGCTGTGAACTCGAGGATTTCTAGGACTTGGTGATGAGGTAATTTTGCCAATTATTGTTTTAAACACGAACGATGATAATTTTAGCAACCGTTAATTAACGAAGAAGAACGTTAATGACCTTAGTAAAACTTTGAAGAATTAGCAGGTACGGGGCAGTAAATTCACTGAAATTATTTGAGTTTTTGGGGGATATACTTTGTGAGTTTGGGATTGTTGCTCCAATTTGAGAGCTTCCAATTATTGTGATAAACTGAATGTTTTGCTTCCCGGAATTAGTGAAGCAAGTTGATTGAAATAACGGGATTTGAAGGCTAATATACACTGAACAACAATTGAGTCTATGAGTACATTGACTGAATATTTGTTTTCTAAGAAATGAACTCGAAAGTTATGTGTCAGGAGAAAACAGCAATGAGCGCTTGGCATTTCAACTGCTCAAATATAACGCCACTGTGACGTACGTGAAGCTAAGTGACACTCTCTTTAATCATTCAATTGCATACGATGGCTATTCAGAAAGTATGGAACGTTTGTGGAATTAAAAAAAAAGCACAAGAAAAACATTTCTGTCCATAGAAAAACACAAATTTTTTTAGTGCTGAATGACGGTTAATAAGCGAAGACCTTATTCAATCATTTCATCGTGTGTGAAAAGGTTGTCACACAACGACGATTAGTCCAACTTTTGCCCTTTGTGAGTCAAGTGTAAACCATTTTCATCAAAATTTTTTACAAATCTATACTGTAATAAGAGCCGCGTCCGTCCGTCCGTCTCTCTGTCTGTCCGAAGCCAGCCTGCAGTGTGTGATGAGCGTATCTGTGATACAAGCTCCAGCCCTATATATTTTCACAGGCCGTGTTCACGCGGCCTCATCAACTCTCGAGAGATTGTAATTTTTAATTCTTACTGCCTTTCTCCCATTTCGCCCTTTTTTCATTTCAAATAAAGAGGGGTGGACTAGTGATGTATAAAATCACGAATATCCAAGCGTTAGTTCTCGTATTTTTTCGATATGCCTTGTTTCTAAAAATTATTGCAAGTAGCATTTCAGTGTTTCATATTCCCATCGGTCTTAAAAATAGGAGTTTGATTAACATTGAAAATTATCGAGCGCAGCGTTTGTCACTCTACGTCACTGATACGTCATATCAGGGCTTTCTCTATCTCTATGTGAGCAGGGTGTGTTCTAGACTTTATCATTCAATGCTATCAGTTCTGTATGATAAATCGCCAGGTGTCTCCTTAAATTTTCAAAAATATCAAATAATAAAAATAATAACTGAATATGAATTATTATTACCATTATTATAAATAGTTAAAAGATTAAAATAGGAATATCATTGAACACAATTAGTTCATCCATCTCTCTTTCACGCTCATGAGGATGGCTTAATGACCGTATCTGTGATACGAGTTTCACCAGTGCTCAAGTACATGAGTATTTCTATCGCTAGTTCTATTAGGATGGATAAATTTGTTTGTCACCCACATCTGGAAGATTTACCTACAGAAAAAATCGAATCCGGTCATTTTCGAAAAGGGTCGTGTACACAAGTAAGGAAAAAGACTAAGGTAATCTCTAGAGACGTGGCAATTTTTATAGCTCCTATAAGAAAATTCTTGGTAGAGTTTAGCATTTCAGTCTCTCAACACGTTCATAGCGCTGCTGATCGACCAGCAGTCGCAAACTCAATTTCTATAAATGCTTAACCAAAGCTAAATGAAGACACGGTCCAGTTATTGTTTATTAATGTGAAAATTGCGTGCTACAAATGAGTTTAAATTCGAGTTGAATATCGAGATTCAGTTTAAACCATCGCGGTCAGCGTGTTAAAATGACACCTACCGTTTTTTTCATTTCTAGTGCACCACAAATTTCACTACATACCCGTAATACCACACGAACAGAGAACTTCAGCTTGTATTCTAAACAAAGGAAGCGATTCATTCTTGGAGAGTGAAATATTGTCTTGTTGCTCGCGTGTGTTGGGGTCAGTATGTCTTGTTCTAGACAGTAAAATTCAGCCAACTCTGTGAGGCCAACTCTGTGAGGCCAACTCTGTGAGGCCACCTCTGTGTGGCCACCTCTGTGTGGCCACCTCTGTGTGGCCACCTCTGTGTGGCCACCTCTGTGTGGCCACCTCTGTGTGGCCACCTCTGTGTGGCCACCTCGGTGTGGCCACCTCTGTGTGGCCACCTCTGTGTGGCCACCTCTGTGTGGCCACCTCTGTGTGGCCACCTCTGTGAGGCCACCTCTGTGTGGCCACCTCTGTGTGGCCACCTCTGTGTGGCCACCACTGTGTGGCCACCTCTGTGTGGCCACCTCTGTGTGGCCACCTCTGTGTGGCCACCTCTGTGTGGCCACCTCTGCTTGGCCACCTCTGTGTGGCCACCTCTGTGTGGCCACCTCTGTGTGGCCACCTCTGTGTGGCCACCTCTGTGTGGCCACCTCTGTGTGGCCACCTCTGTGTGGCCACCTCTGTGTGGCCACCTCTGTGTGGCCACCTCTGTGTGGCCACCTTTTTGTGGCTGCCTCTGTGTGGCCAACTCTGCAGGCACTACCAGAATGTCAGGTCTGTCATACCAACTCTTCAGGCCCTCCCATAATGCCAGGTCTGCCATACCAACTCTTCAGGCACTCCCATAATGCCAGATCTGCCATACCAACTCTTCAGGCACTCCCATAATGCCAGGTCTGCCATACCAACTCGTCAGGCACTCCCATAATGCCAAGTCTGCCATACCAACTCGTCAGGCACTCCCATAATGCCAGGTCTGCCATACCAACTCTTCAGGCACTCCCATAATGCCAAGTCTGCCATACCAACTCTTCAGGCACTCCCATAATGCCAAGTCTGCCATACCAACTCTTCAGGCCCTCCCATAATGCCAGGTCTGCCATACCAACTCTTCAGGCCCTCCCATAATGCCAAGTCTGCCATACCAACTCTTCAGGCACTCCCATAATGCCAAGTCTGCCATACCAACTCGTCAGGCACTCCCATAATTCCAAGTCTGCCATACCAACTCTTCAGGCCCTCCCATAATGCCAGGTCTGCCATACCAACTCTTCAGGCCCTCCCATAATGTCAGGTCTGCCATACCAACTCTTCAGGCACTCCCATAATGCCAAGTCTGCCATACCAACTCTTCAGGCCCTCCCATAATGCCAGGTCTGCCATACCAACTCTTCAGGCCCTCCCATAATGCCAAGTCTGCCATACCAACTCTTCAGGCACTCCCATAATGCCAAGTCTGCCATACCAACTCGTCAGGCACTCCCATAATGCCAAGTCTGCCATACCAACTCTTCAGGCACTCCCATAATGCCAAGTCTGCCATACCAACTCTTCAGGCACTACCATAATGCCAGGTCTGCCATACCAACTCGTCAGGCCCTCCCATAATGCCAGGTCTGCCATACCAACTCTTCAGGCACTCCCATAATGCCAAGTCTGCCATACCAACTCTTCAGGCACTACCATAATGCCAGGTCTGCCATACCAACTCGTCAGGCCCTCCCATAATGCCAGGTCTGCAGACCAGCATCCTTCACTGATATTCAACAATTTACTCGACTTTTTGCAATTGAAGTAACATTCCAATTCTCCCGAGTCCGCTGCGTTGCTTTCGGCGGAGTTTTTTAGCAATTCTCGAATTCCGATCGTCAGTCAAATAAAGAGCTTGGGTCCAGGAAATGAATAGTCTCCTTTAATCTGCTCCTCTGCACCTGAGATTTGGCAAAGGTTTTTAATGAGTCCATTTGAGGTCGTTTTCTAGAAATCCACGTTTCTACGTTTTTGGTAAGTATTTGCGGGTACAGAATTTCATTTGGAACGACCAACTGTTGTTGAGTTAACGACAAAGCTGCTTGGTAATTTCATATGGCCTTCGTCCTATGAAATCAAGTTTTTTTTGTAATTAAAGATGCTCATTAGAGAGTTCGCAGTGAGACGTGCATTTTTTGATACCGAGAGGCCTTATTTAACAGGACATTATCTATAAGGTCTCAAGGTCTGGCCGTATAGGTAGTGAACATAGTTGTCATTATACCTAGCGGCGTCCACAGTATGCTACCGCAAAATTTGCAATGCTCATTGCCACTATTTCCCAGAACTTAGCTTGGCCTAAATGCAGGAACTTCACATTTCAACTCTTTGACCACGAATACGTGTACCACTAGGCTTATTGCTCATTTGCGTTCTAGAATATATGAAAAGCGTTATAAGAGTGAATAAATTATTTCATTACCTTTTCACAAACAGATTTCAGCCCTCAATTTGAGCAAGTGTCGTCCAACTATAATTTTTACTCGCGTATGAAAGTGTAAAAATTTATTCCAGCAGTAAAGTCGGTTTTTCAATTCTGATGCTTCCAATCGAGCCAAACCAACCGTAACAACCGCTAAAACGTAGTCAATGCGCTATGTTTTATACTATGTCGTTCTCCTTATGGTGAAGTTATCGTCCTCGTCGACTTTATAAGCCAACACAGGTCCGTGTCAACACTGGAATACCCATTCAAATCAAAGTCAATTTCATGCATGAACATTGACACTCATCAGCAGTCTCACAGCGTACACTGAATAAGGTCGTCACCTCGTATATCTTCCCGATCACGGGTCGTTGATATCTACCTGGGTAAACGCACGCATTTTCATTAATAGGCTTCAATATATTTTGTACATAAGGGCACCAAATTCGGCAAACAATAGACAAACAAATATTCAAAGTATTCTTTAAAAGTGCGCGGCATTTCTCAAGATAAGGAATTTCCCGTTGAGATAAGATATCACACGCGTCAATCTCAGTTTAAGTTACTTCCACGGTGCCGAGACACAGCGCTCAAGTCGCAAATACTCGAACGTAAAGCGTCTTATAGAGTAGCCTTGTGCTATGCATAGCTCTCGCTCCATAAAGGAAAAAATTTATAGTGTGAAATATCTGCACTTAGGCGGGAATAATAGAACGTAAATCTGTGAGTGTAGGCAGATATTGATGGCAGCAATGTCAGCGCGTTCTGCGTCTTGATGAGCTAAAAATGTCAGCATGTAGTTCGTCTCGATGGGCTTAAAATGTCAGCATGTGGTACGTCTCGATGGGCTTAAAATGTCATTGCGATGTACGCTTCGATGGGCTTAAATGTCAGTGCGATGTACGTCTCGATGGGCTTAAAATGTCAGTGCGATGTACGCTTCGATGGGCTTGAAATGTCAGTCCAATGTCCGTCTCGATGGGCTTAAAATGTCATTGCGATGTACGTCTCGATGGGCTTAAAATGTCAGCATGTGGTACGTCTCGATGGGCTTAAAATGTCATTGCGATGTACGTCTCGATGGGCTTAAAATGTCAGTGCAATTTCTGTCTCGATGGGCTTAAAATGTCAGTGCGATGTACGTCTCGATGGGCTTAAAATGTCATTGCGATGTACGTCTCGATGGGCTTAAAATGTCAGTGCAATGTCTGTCTCGATGGGCTTAAAATTTCAGTGCAATGTCTGTCTCGATGGGCTTACAATGTCATTGCGATGTACGTCTCGATGGGCTTAAAATGTCAGTGCAATGTCTGTCTCGATGGGCTTAAAATGTCAGTGCAATGTTTGTCTCGATGGGCTTAAAATGTCAGTGCAATGTCTGTCTCGATGGGCTTAAAATGTCAGTGCAATGTCTGTCTCGATGGGCTTAAAATGTCATTGCGATGTACGTCTCGATGGGCTTAAAATGTCAGTGCAATGTCTGTCTCGATGGGCTTAAAATGTCAGTGCAATGTCTGTCTCGATGGGCTTAAAATGTCAGTGCGATGTACGTCTCGATGGGCTTAAAATGTCATTGCGATGTACGTCTCGATGGGCTTAAAATGTCAGTGCAATGTCTGTCTCGATGGGCTTAAAATGTCATTGCGATGTACGTCTCGATGGGCTTAAAATGTCAGTGCAATGTCTGTCTCGATGGGCTTAAAATGTCAGTGCGGTGTACGTCTCGATGGGCTTAAAATGTCAGTGCAATGTCTGTCTCGATGGGCTTAAAATGTCAGTGCGGTGTACGTTTCGATAGGCTTAAAATGTCAGCATGTGGTACGTGTCGATGGGCTAAAAATGTAGGTACAATGTACGTCTTGATGGGCTTAAAATGTCAGCATGCGGTAAGTCTTGGTGGGTGTTTAAAATTTGTACGGGGTAAAAGTAAATCTGTTCAAATTGTTAGCACATGGAATTAAATACCGGTGAGCTTTTACACACGAGCATTTTCGGATACCAAAACTTTTAAAATTGAAATTAAAGTATTGAAATTATTATGCTATATGACAAGTTTTAACCGTTTTCGTGTTGCTTCCCCTCAGGGGGATACAACTATTGTATCTGTGGGAATTGATACTCTCAGGGGAAAATGTGAGGGCCCGAGCTGAGAGTTAGGAAGGCCTCTTTTGTTGAAATGAAAGTTTTTGTTACATTTAAAGGACCTTTTTTTTCGGTTCCCTGCTGTCCTGTTTTTCAGCACTTACTACTTTCTTTTTCGACTTCGATCTTGTTTCATAATCTTCTTTTTCAACTCACTGTTTCTATGCCCTTTCTGCATAGATTCCACGTTCCCTTAACTACATACTAAATGGTGTCTTCCTCCTTCCTCTCTTTGGATCGCCTTTGTGGCGAATAGGAAGGCTTTAACTAATAATCTAATCTAATCTCGTGTTGCTTCTTCCATCAACTGGTATTGTAACAAGGAACAATTCTTTGATGATATAAATGTGATTCACAATCCTGACATTACATTCCGTGAATATGATGAAAATTGATGTAGTCTTTCGTACAGTCAGTTAAAAATTTTCTTGTAAAAATCTTTTAAAACACCCTTATATATCTCGCTCTTAAACCTAGAACGAAAAGTAGCCATCTAGTTGAGTACCATGTACGAGAGGTATTCGCGCCCTTTATATTCTCATTGATTTCAAATTCGATTTTTGGACATAACTCTATCCAAAAAGCTGCCTGCTTTGTGTACTTCATAGGCTCGTTTAAAGGGGGAAAAATGCTAATAAAATTGATTATTACAATAAAAAACGAACAATCGACAGGGTTTTGAGACTGGCTCCATAACAGTTATCGAAAATAGAAGAATGAAGTTGCGGATGATTACAACTTTTGAACTTTCTATTTATTAAAATAAAAATTAAGAAAATGTGGGATAAGCAATTATGATTATGCTCTCACAAACTGAAAGGGGTCATAATTAAGATTGTTATCCAGAATTATTTTGACTAAAATATACGACGATTTTAAAATCATGTGGTAACAATCACTGGATGATTTGTCAGTTACCTTAAAATCGTCTTCAGATGTGATGTTTTACAGGTCAACTTGGTGGCCTCTGATTGACGAGGATGAGTCAATAAGTTGCCAGAACAAGCTCACTTTCCCAGATGTCTCGCTACTCCTGCGTAAACGCTACATGATGTCATTCCGGCGTACGCCGAAGTACATTGCGCTCAATTATGCTCATACACGACAGAAGAGTGCATAAACCCTGGAATAATGTTTTGTGATTGGAGACGGAAAGAGTATGCGCTACGAAAATGTTGAACGGGGCATCAAAGGCTATATATGGTGGCTAAAAATACGTTATGTTGAACGGTGGCATTAATGTCTTGACACTATGTTAAACGGTAAATTAATGGCTAAAAACTTTTTGTTAAACGTTGAATTAATGGCTATACACTATGTTAAGCGGTGGCATTAATGGCTAGACACTATGTTAAACGGTGGCATTAATGGCTAGACACCATGTTAAACGGTGGCATTAATGGCAAGACACTATGTTAAACGGTGGCATTAATGGCTAGATACTGTTAAACGGTGGCATTAATCGCTGGACACTATGTTAAACGGTGGCATTAATGGCTAGACGCTATGTTAAACGGTGGCATTAATGGCTAGACGCTATGTTAAACGGTGGCATTAATGGCTAGGCAATATATGTTAAACGGTGGCATTAATGACTAGATACTGTTAAACGGTGGCATTAATCGCTAGACACTATGTTAAACGGTGGCATTAATGGCAAGACACTATGTTAAACGGTGGCATTAATCGCTGGACACTATGTTAAACGGTGGCATTAATGGCTAGACACTATGTTAAACGGTGGCATTAATGGCTAGACGCTATGTTAAACGGTGGCATTAATGGCTAGACACCATGTTAAACGGTGCATTAATGGCTAGACACTATGTTAAACGGTGGCATTAATCGCTGGACACTATGTTAAACGGTGGCATTAATGGCTAGACACTATGGTAAACGGTGGCATTAATGGCTAGACACTATGTTAAACGGTGGCATTAATGGCTAGACACTATGTTAAACGGTGGCATTAATGGCTAGACACCATGTTAAACGGTGGCATTAATGGCTAGACACTATGTTAAACGGTGGCATTAATGGCTAGACACCATGTTAAACGGTGGCATTAATCGCTGGACACTATGTTAAACGGTGGCATTAATCGCTGGACACTATGTTAAACGGTGGCATTAATGGCTAGACACTATGGTAAACGGTGGCATTAATGGCTAGACACTATGTTAAACGGTGCATTAATGGCTAGACACCATGTTAAACGGTGCATTAATGGCTAGACACTATGTTAAACGGTGGCATTAATGGCTAGACACTATGTTAAACGGTGGCATTAATCGCTAGACACTATGTTAAACGGTGGCATTAATGGCTAGACACCATGTTAAACGGTGGCATTAATGGCTAGACACTATGTTAAACGGTGGCATTAATGGCTAGACACTATGTTAAACGGTGGCATTAATGGCTAGACACTATGTTAAACGGTGGCATTAATGGCTAGACACCATGTTAAACGGTGGCATTAATGGCTAGACACTATGTTAAACGGTGCATTAATGGCTAGACACTATGTTAAACGGTGCATTAATGGCTAGACACTATGTTAAACGGTGGCATTAATGGCTAGACACTATGTTAAACGGTGGCATTAATCGCTAGACACTATGTTAAACGGTGGCATTAATGGCTAGACACTATGTTAAACGGTGGCATTAATGGCTAGACACCATGTTAAACGGTGGCATTAATGGCTAGACACTATGTTAAACGGTGGCATTAATGGCTAGACACTATGTTAAACGGTGCATTAATGGCTAGACACCATGTTAAACGGTGCATTAATGGCTAGACACCATGTTAAACGGTGCATTAATGGCTTGAAACTATGTTCAGCGGTGTTAAGTATACATTTTAAGGGTATGTGTGCTTTCATATTGATGTTTGGGTAGTGAAAAAAAATTCCGGTTAAAATTTCTGATGGAATCTGCAAGTATTTTTTTGAAGTACGAGTAATGTGTCGTGCTACCGCCATTTTAAATTCTGTTGCCACTCATGTAAATTCTCGTGCCACAATATACGCATTTGAACTGGAAAGAGGGGGCCGACGTCACTCAGGGCCTTTGTTAGGCTTTCAATATCTTCTAAATGCGCACACAAGAAGACAGCTCCCCGGAGTTACTCTCGCCTCATATCAGGCTCCTCTCATGCAACTCCTGCGAGGTCATCCTGAGTCATTCCATGTACTGTCGAGTCAACCAAGGGGACATCACTGGCACAGCCAACTCGCCAAAAATATATTGTGTTGGTCATCGGAATCCCCTCTAGACCACTGACTGCTCAAATTCAGTGTATCGCAATCTGCGTATGTTCTAGAAAATGACTCATTGCTTCTACAACAGTCAGGAAGTGTTGTTCATCCATCCCTCCCTGTGTAATAGCTCGTGCCAGAGCTAGGTTCTGCATGCCTGCCATACCCATGCTCTCGCCATGCTGCTTAAAAAAATATATTCGAAAGGAACCATTTTTCAGATTTTTCCCTGCTACATTTCTTACCCTCAAATTCAGATTATATCGTCATTGATTCCTGTGCAATACCGTCTGTCAATTTCATTTTATTCTCACCCATCATCTAGCTTCATCGTCAAATGCCGTGGTTGCAAATAACACTAGGTAGAAATTATCGTCATGAATGAGCTACAAATGAACTTGCGGTTCTTTTTTGAAAACCTCTCAGGGGGATACAACTATTGTATCTAGGGGGATACAACTATTGTATCTATGGGAATTAGCGCTCCCAGGGGAAAAATGTGAGGGCCCGAGCTGAGAGTTAGGTAGGCCTTCTTTTTGTTGAAATAAAATGTTTTTTTTTTAATGTTAAGGACCAACTTTTTTCGGTTCATTACTGTCCTGTTTTTCAGCACCTCTGACTTTCTTCTTCAACTTTTATCTTATTTCATGAACTTCTTTCCCATCTTACTGTTTCTATGCCCTTTCTGCATAGATTCCTCATTTTTTTATCTCCATACTAAATGGTGCCTTCCTCCTTCTTCTCTTCGATACGCTCTATTTTTGCAGCGGTTAGGGAGGCTTAAACTAACTTATAATCTTATAGTCTTAATCTTTTTTGAAAATGACAAACTTTATCCCGATTATTGATGAATAATTCATTTTTTACAGCAGCAATAATATCATACACAAGTGCTTTTTGCCTTACTTGGCAGAAATTTTGTATGCTTTAGAAAATTATCTCTAGATGCACAGCCCAAAGATACATACTTGTTTAGATGAAATTCTCTTCAGAGACATTGTCTGAAAATGCATGTTGAGACAATGCAACTTCTTATTTGCTTCAATGAACCTCAATACTTGAAAATTTTATTCGAAACTTCCGTTGCACGAGGTGAAAGGAACACATGCGATGTGTCTCATAACAGGTCAGATCGATTGCTTCGATGAGTTTACTTCGAAAGGCATTTGAAGTTGCATCGAAGGGTGTTTGAATTTGAGTCAAAAGGTGTTTGAATTCGCATCGAGAAGTATTTGAGTGTCGAAAGGTATTTGAATTCACTTAGAAAAGTTTTGAATTAGCGTTAAAAGGTGCTTGAATTCGTATCGAAAAGAACTCTAATTCTCAAAACAGAAGGACAAAAATTCGTTTAAATATTAGACGTGAATTTACCTTTGTAACTAAACGTCGGTAAAACTTGTACTAAATGGTGCATCAGACAAAGTGATTATCTATAGCACATTTTGATGAAATATTTTTTTCATTTCACAGTATATATGCTTTCACTGGTTTCGTGTAGTATAAGATTCGTCTCCTGAACGTGATCAGCAAGTTGTGTCCATTTTTTCTAACCTGCATAATATTCCCTTATTTCTTTATTACGTGCATGAGAAATTTTAAAAATATATGTAAAGTGCTCAATATTCTGCACTCTGCTGGTTTGTGCGAACACAAGTAACATAAGTTAGTAATTACGAACATAAGTAACACAAATTACCAATTACGAACATAAGTTACTAATTACGTAGTAAACTTTACAGTTGGAGTTGGAGTGGTTCCCCCCCCCCCCTCAGGGGGATACAACTATTGTATCAATGGGAATTAGCGCTCCCAGGGGAAAAATGTGAGGGCCCGAGCTGAGAGTTAGGTAGGCCTTCTTTTTGTTGAAATAAAATGTTTTTTGTTATGTGAAGGACCACCTTTTTTCGGTTCACTACTATCCTGTTTTTCAGCACCTCTGACTTTCTTCTTCAACTTTTATCTTGTTTCATGAACTTCTTTCTCATCTTACTGTTTCTATGCCCTTTCTGCATAGATTCCTCATTCTCTCATCTCCATACTAAATGGTGCCTTCCTCCTTCCTCTCTTCGATACGCTCTATTTTTGTAGCGGTTAGGGAGGCTTAAACTAACTTATAATCTTAATCTTAATCTGGAGTGGTTCCCCATACGTAAATTACATGTTATTTGTTTCGTGAGCTCGTTTTGAAAGAGTATACCTGAACATTCTGCAAGACCTCGGGTATTCTTCAAATTTTTCAGTCTTTCAATTTCTTGAGAAAAAAATTCTACAGATCAACCTCAAGGCACCTCAGTGGAGGTCGTTTTAACGACGATTTTCTGCTCGTACCTGCCTTATGAAGGATTTTTCCGCTTCTAAAAGTACTAACAATGTGAACTACGTTTCGGCAATTTAGAGTACAAATAACCTTTTGGAACCGCTCTGTATTTGGCTTCAACGAATGATACGAACATGGCCTACTCGCACTCCATCGTCCGTATTCACATCGTATGTAATTCGGAAGCCAGTCTCATTATTTCGTGCAGGTAGATTTACCTAAAATCATGCTTACTCCAACATTTTTATCAGCAGCTCTTTACTGTTGCCTTTTTACCCCTTTAAATTCCCCCCATTCATTACCGGCTTCTGCTTTGTAATTGAAGACGGGGTTTCGAGGGAAAGTTTTCGAATTGCTTCGTGGCTTTTCGCTGACTCGGCGAACCCTGCGCCGATTTATAGGCACTGGAGAGGGGTAAATCCGTGTGCTTCATGACCGTTCGTATGATGAATGAAATACGGGGAGCGCCGTGCACGCTAAGTAAATAGGGGACGCAGAGCGCTAGTCCCTATCATGTCGTAGCGTGCTATGCTCATCTCTTGTGTTCGAACAAACAACTATTGTGTTTTGTTTTCTGTGAAATGAAAAATAGATACTGGGTCCTGTGAGCTACTTTTCCTGATGGTAGTGCTGCTTTTAATCCGAAGTATTGCGAGCGAATTTTTATAAGATAAATAAGTGAAGGAGCATGGCGGACTTGAATTCAGATGCTAACGCAGTGAGCGGAGAGCCCTAAAGAGAGATGTTTTTGAGCGTATCTCGGGAACTTTTTTGCTAATTGGAGTGCTTGTAGCACTTCTGAGCTCAATTAGCTTGTAAGGGAAAATATGCAAACAGCGCTTACACTTGCGCCAGTGTATGTTGAAAATTTTGTTATAGATCTTCACCATAGTTACTAGACGCGCAATTACCATAATTTTTCGAAGTCTGTCATGGATCAAGTTTTATCCATTGAACTCCGCTTATTCTTCCTCCTGTTGAGTGGAACTTTCTTTGAAAAAGACGCTGGAGTTTTTTGCATCAAGCGATTTTTTTTAGCTTTGCTGGTTTACCTCGTTCGAAAATTTTTTGCATCCGTGAGGTTTTTTCTGACGACTTCTCTATGCAACTTGTATCACACTCATATGCAACTTGACTGACAAACGTCGCTCCTGCAAAATTGCAAACTTCACCTCATTTTATTTAATGTTAAACTAAACTGTGATAAACAATTCAACTGCGGGAGTGAAAATGGAAGTTTAGTATTTATCTTAATATCAATTTTCCTTATTAAACTGAACAAAAGATTTATGGGAACATGCCTTCACTTGATTTTCACCAAGTTCGTGCAAAAATTCTGATTGTAACCACTGGTGGGTAACCCGCTAGGTGAAAATCTCCTCAGTGTGTGATATTGATTTCAAGTAGTCAACAGGACTTGAATGCTTGATTGGAGATGTATTAATCTCTTTTGCAATATTTTTAAACTGCAGTTTGTGAAATTATTTCAAATAAATAACCTTTATCCTCTATACCAAATCAATTTCATTCTCATTTGAAAGTTAATTTCACTCCTTATTTCACCCAAGTCAACTGCGCCCAGCGTACTTGAACTTGCGGTATATTCGAGTGGTGCATCCACAACTGCGGCGATGCTACCGAAATAGTTTGACCCGAAGTGACTGCTCCACGTCTTTTTGGTGTACTAAAATGTTGTTGCACTAGACACAATATTCCCCTCATCAAGGGAATTATGATATACCTATGAAACATTTTACAGTAAATTTTGCTTTGTGGAACATTTTTAACCTATAATTTAATTTAAACGTAGGAATTGGAAGAAAACATCTGCGCAGGATATTCCAATTCCCTCACCTCGCACAAGCCACGTCATGCACGCAACGGTCCAGTCCCCTCGTGAAGTTCACGATAAGTCTACGGGAGCACCCTGCCCCGGTCAATAGCTGCCCCCATTACAAGACACGTGTTGGCATCCTCGAACACGGATCCTCTCTCGTGTACGCGATAACGGCCCTTCTGTGTATTGCAAAGCCGGCACTGCGCACAGCCCATACTGGCACTCAAGCATAACTGGCAGTCAGGGCCGACAATAACAACTCTCTCAGTGCATTCAGCAATTTTGGGGGCTGATTGAGGTATTATTGGCATGCGAGTATTCCAGCGATTGTAGAACACCGAACTGTCCAAGTGACCCCCTGAATTGTAAATGAAAAGTACCTCTAAAAGGGAAGTGCTTGAGAAGCTCGTTCATGTGCTGATTGGAAGCCGACTGACATGCGGGTCGATGATTGAAAAGCTGAACCACAGCTTCACTACCTTGCCCAAGTCACGCGAAAGTCACGTCTGGGGATTTTAGGGTAACATAACAGCTAAGATGGGCTCCCTAGACAGCTGACCGCTCCATCTGTAATGATGCAATGCACTGAAGAGAGTTTCTCATCTTACTTAAGGGGTAAAGTGAGGTCTCGATTATGTCCGAATTTTCAACGGAGGTAAGTAAAAAATATTTTGTAGGTCGTTCCAATTCATCGATTACATTTTATGGCTCCTTGGGGCCGAAATGAAAGAGATGCTTGATAATGAACGTGAGCATGCACTAGTCAACAACAGACATATTTTTTGTATTACTTCTTGCAGAACGAGTTCAACACTTTGACTGCGACTACTAAATATTAAGTTCAACACCAAACTCAAATTTACTGTAAATTTTATTAAGCTATTTGGAAAATACCAAACATGAACTGGATCGCGCCTGCATTTAGCTTTGATAAAATATGTATGAAATCTGAGTTTGCGACCACTGGCCGGTCGGCAGCATTATGAAATTACCTCCGTGTACCACCAGTGGCGCACGTCGCAGTCAAAGTGTTAAGAGTACAATGTATTCTGCTAAATTCTTTAATTAACTCTTAGGCTGGAAATTTTCGATGCATCCTGTGACTGAAAACACTGCCAGTAGGCAAGAAAATATCGAACTACCGCCGAACTGTACTGATTTTGATTCGAGTTACACTTCGCGGTTACCCTGCTTTGGTCGATAGCGCTACCTTGCCTACTGGATTTTTCTAGCCGAAGCTCTCGGATTGGTCGTTTTATGTGTACATATTCTGGTTGAAACTTTTTCAACGTTTGTCAACCCTGGTTTCGGCGCTTGAGGTACGCATTAGCAATATTCGTCTGTTTTTTGCATCAATATTCTTTATAAAAGTAGAAAAATGTCAGGGATGTTGCCCACCACCTCGGTTCTCCATTTTTCTATTTCAGCAGATCCTAATGACAATGTTTTTTTCGGTTTATTCAGAAAAATTATTGTCCAGAAATAGTTTTTAACACTTTGGCTTATTGTTTTTCAGAGCACTTACGATAAATTTGTTATGATCCGAAACTTTTGTTTTTATCATGATATTCTTAGCGATGTTGGTTTTCCTTTTCATCCTAAAAGTGAGATTTCCTAGAAATTGTCCTATCTCGTCTGTTTCTTTGACGAGTTCGATGACAGCATTGAATCGCAGAATTTTTAAAAATTACTACCACATATTGTCTAATTCATTGGGATTATTATGCGAAGGCCAATGCCCATAGGGGAGAATCTTAGAAATACATTTACGTAAATGCTGCCTTCGTTCATCTTCATCAGTTAGAATAATACGAACTTTAGTCAAAGTACCCCTCAGGGGGATACAACTATTGTATCTATGGGAATTGGCGCTCCCAGGGGTACAATGTGAGGGCCCGAGCTAAAGGTTAGGTAGGCTTTCTTTTTGTTAAAATAGAAGAGGTTTTTGCTTTGTTACGGACCACCTTTTTTCGATTCACCGCTGTCCTGTTTTTCAGCACCTACTACTTCCTTCTTCAACTTTGATCTTGCTTCATAATCTTCTTTCCCAACTTACTGTTTCTATGCCCTTTCTGCATCGATTCCGCGTTCCCTTTACTTCATACTAAATGGTGCCTTTCTCCTTCCTCTCTTCGGATCGCATTTGTTGCTGCTGGTAGGAAGGCTAAAACTAACGACTAATCTAATCTAATCAAAGTGTAGATGGAAATTTATTATGTATACTTTTTACATGAAAAATTATAATTTCAAACCAGAGTTCCAAAGACAGTCAGAGAGAATTCCACTCTGACAACTAAGATCCCAAAAACTGTTATTCTGACAAATTTCTCATCATAACTTTTCAACTCTTATTCCTTATACAATTATGGAAGCTGTTGAGCACACGCGTGAGAAAAACATGCGGTATAATTTGTGTGAAGTGACAGGTAAAGGCTAAACATGAGGCAGATACTCAGCTGATGCCCCTGCATTGCGGCATCGATCAGCCGAGGCACGGCGTCTGGGCGCAGAGGTGAGGTCTCCCTGGACCTCTCGTATTCTGCTACAACTGCTCTGCTCCCTGCGCTGCCTTTGTACACAACTTCCAATATGTTACCTTTAACCTCAACCTTTCCGTTCGCAGTCACTGAGAAATTTGTATTGTGTTGGAGAGAATATGAATGTTGAACATAGTCGCTTAGAAATTTTTATTGTGTGGAACAGAACATGAGTGTTGAACATAGTCGCTTAGAAATTTTTATTGTGTGGGACAGAATATGAGTCTTGAACATAGTCGCTTAGAAACTTTTATTTTGTGGGACAGAATATGAGTGTTGAACATAGTCGCTTAGAAATTTTTATTGTGTGGGACAGAATATGAGTGTTGAACATAGTCGCTTAGAAATTTTTATTGTGTGGGACAGAATATGAGTGTTGAACATAGTCGCTTAGAAATTTTTATTGTGTGGGACAGAATATGAGTGTTGAACATAGTCGCTTAGAAATTTTTATTGTGTGGAACAGAATATGAGTGTTGAACATAGTCGCTTAGAAATTTTTATTGTGTGGGACAGAATATGAGTGTTGAACATAGTCGCTTAGAAATTTTTATTGTGTGGGACAGAATATGAGTGTTGAACATAGTCGCTTAGAAATTTTTATTGTGTGGGACAGAATATGAGTGTTGAACATAGTCGCTTAGAAATTTTTATTGTGTGGGACAGAATATGAGTGTTGAACATAGTCGCTTAGAAATTTTTATTGTGTGGAACAGAATATGAGTGTTGAACATAGTCGCTTAGAAATTTTTATTGTGTGGAACAGAACATGAGTGTTGAACATAGTCGCTTAGAAATTTTTATTGTGTGGGACAGAATATGAGTGTTGAACATAGTCGCTTAGAAATTTTCATTGTGTGGGACAGAATATGAGTGTTGAACATAGTCGCTTAGAAATTTTTATTGTGTGGAACAGAATATGAGTGTTGAACATAGTCGCTTAGAAATTTTTATTGTGTGGGACAGAATATGAGTGTTGAACATAGTCGCTTAGAAATTTTTATTGTGTGGGACAGAATATGAGTGTTGAACATAGTCGCTTAGAAATTTTTATTGTGTGGAACAGAATATGAGTGTTGAACATAGTCGCTTAGAAATTTTTATTGTGTGGAACAGAACATGAGTGTTGAACATAGTCGCTTAGAAATTTTTATTGTGTGGGACAGAATATGAGTGTTGAACATAGTCGCTTAGAAATTTTTATTGTGTGGGACAGAATATGAGTGTTGAACATAGTCGCTTAGAAATTTTTATTGTGTGGAACAGAATATGAGTGTTGAACATAGTCGCTTAGAAATTTTTATTGTGTGGGACAGAATATGAGTGTTGAACATAGTCGCTTAGAAATTTTTATTGTGTGGAACAGAATATGAGTGTTGAACATAGTCGCTTAGAAATTTTTATTGTGTGGAACAGAATATGAGTGTTGAACATAGTCGCTTAGAAATTTTTATTGTGTGGAACAGAATATGAGTGTTGAACATAGTCGCTTAGAAATTTTTATTGTGTGGGACAGAATATGAGTGTTGAACATAGTCGCTTAGAAATTTTTATTGTGTGGAACAGAATATGAGTGTTGAACATAGTCGCTTAGAAATTTTTATTGTGTGGGACAGAATATGAGTGTTGAACATAGTCGCTTAGAAATTTTTATTGTGTGGGACAGAATATGAGTGTTGAACATAGTCGCTTAGAAATTTTTATTGTGTGGGACAGTATATGAGTGTTGAACATAGTCGCTTAGAAATTTTTATTGTGTGGAACAGAATATGAGTGTTGAACATAGTCGCTTAGAAATTTTTATTGTGTGGGACAGAATATGAGTCTTGAACATAGTCGCTTAGAAATTTTTATTGTGTGGGACAGAATATGAGTGTTGAACATAGTCGCTTAGAAATTTTTGTTGTTCTGGCAGGTTATGAGTGCTTTGTTAAATGAGCGTTCATATGTTTTTTATGACTCACCTGAGAAGTGGGATATTTTTGTGTCGAGAGTTCGTGCTGTCTCGTTGATGTGTAAAAACGTATTTTGCATTGCGCATGTAAAAGTGTCTCGCCGAAAATTGTGTGATAAACTTTTGTCTGTAAGAGTTTGCCTGTAAATTTTATTTGTATATGATCAGAATAAGGCTAAAATACTGAAAATTGAAATCAATTCAGGAAGAAGACATCCCATCGTGTATCCTTGCCCCGAGACTTCATGGTATAAGTTCTGTATCATGCTTTCATTGGTGTATATTTTATATTTTGTGTGGAGAGTTATCCCATATTCATTCGCTCGTATTTTTCATTTTATTTATAAATATCGGCGCATATCCAATATCAATTCAGTCGGTGAATGACAGCAACGCTCAAATAACATTGATTTGAATACTACTGTATATTTCTTCAAGGTATTCGACGTAGAAAAAACTCATTAAAACAGTAAGATTCAATAAAATTCCAAATTGTAATTTCATTTGACTTCAAAAGTATACGAGCAGGGAATGACCGGCATGTCGATTATTCCTTACTTTTCGCCTTTTTTAACCCCTGTCTGTTAGACGAAAGTGAACTTTCCCTCTTACCAACAAGACAATTTTTTTCGAAATAAGCCACAACTGCTTACATTTTTAGAGCGTTCGATTGCAGGTCATTTAAGTGAAACTTAGCTTTGCTGCTACGTTTTTCATAGTAGTGAGAAACGCATTCGAATTTCTTAAAGGTAAGTGATCTTATTTCTCGAACAAGTCCCCGCAAGTTTTTTGTTTTTTTAATTTCACGGCTAACCATACGACTCCAACCGTCCTCCAAACACGAGGCGAAGCCTCAGAGTAAGGAAGCCCCGAGAAGAGGTCTGCGGTGCTGAAATATTCATGAGAGAGATGCTAATGTACAGTAAATATTTCAAATCCAATGGAACTTGCAAGAATTGAAGTAGACCGGCGAAGGTGCGCTGCTAAAGAGATTTTAAAAGCCTCCCAGCGGATGCACGTCGCTTGCTTGGAGGCCTCGATTAAAAACTGGAGAGGTTTGAGCTGTCGAAAATTTGGAGTCCATGCCTAGAACGTTGGGACGGAATAGATACATTTAGAGAAATGATTTCGAGGTAGTTGGAATGATGACTGTATTTTTCAATGAAACATTAAAGAATGAAGGAACTGTGTCGTAACAAACTATTTCAGGTTTAGTAAGGTCATTTGGTTGTATAACAAAACTCTGACTTAACAGCTTCTTTGTGCCTGATGATATCTGAAAACTGGAAAAGATATTATAATATCAACATGAACGAAAAATTGAAAAAATTTGCGCTAAGAGACTACGGTTTTAATCTCATTTTGGATTGCACAGTTATGCATTATTGGATTTTAGCATCCAAGCGATAACAAGAGTTGATACAATAGTTGGTACAATAATACCTTCTTATAATGCGCAAAAACTGTTGGTGACGCAAGAAAGAGTGTGAGAATAAGACATGATGTGGTCTAGAGAAAAACTTCAGCAGACAAATATTGGCACGATCAAGCCATGCTCTTGTGGTTGAGCCGATGTATTTTAAGGCACAATTTCAGAGAGATACAATTGTTTTTTCTGAGTGAATTAGCGCTCCCCGAAGAATAGCGCTTCTGGGTCGATTAGCGAAATATCTTAATAGATCCTTTGTTTTATTTCAAATTACAAAATGATAGGTCCCGAACTGAGAGTTTGGCAAGTTTTCACTTTGGTAAAATAAAGTATGCTTTCAATTTGGTGTTAGGACCTTCTTTCTGCGGTTCACAGTTGTCCTATATTTCAGCACTTCTGACTTAATTCTTCCACTTTTATATTGTTTCATGACATTCTTTCTCAACTTACTGTTTCTCTGAACCGGGAATTTTGTATGGGAACATACTTTGGACACAGATTCTCCGTTCCCTTAACTCAACACTAAATGTTGCCATCATCCTTGCTTTAAAGAATCTCAGGGAAGAAATTGCTTCCTAATTTGCGTTAGAGAACCTCTGGGAAGAAATTGCTTCCTAATTTGCTGTAGAGAACCTCTGGGAAGAAATTGCTTCCTAATTTGCTTTAGAGAACCTCTGGGAAGAAATTGATTCCTAATTTGCGTTAGAGAACCTCTGGGAAGAAATTGATTCCTAATTTGCGTTAGAGAACCTCTGGGAAGAAATTGATTCCTAATTTGCGTTAAAGAACCTCTGGGAAGAAATTGATTCCTAATTTGCGTTAGAGAACCTCTGGGAAGAAATTGATTCCTAATTTGCGTTAGAGAACCTCTGGGAAGAAATTGATTCCTAATTTGCGTTAGAGAACCTCTGGGAAGAAATTGATTCCTAATTTGCGTTAGAGAACCTCTGGGAAGAAATTTCTTCCTAATTGGCGTTAGAGAACCTCTGGGAAGAACTTGATTCCTAATTTGCGTTAGAGAACCTCTGGGAAGAAATTGATTCCTAATTTGCGTTAGAGAACCTCTGGGAAAAAATTGCTTCCTAATTGGCGTTAGAGAACCTCTGGGAAGAAATTTCTCCCTAATTTGCGTTAGAGAACCTCTGGGAAGAAATTTCTCCCTAATTTGCGTTAGAGATCCTCTGGCAAGAAATTTATTCCTAATTTGCGTCAGATAACCGCTGTGAAGTGGCGGTGTGTTGAGATGTACTACGGACCAAGCCCCGTAAGCAGGGCGCTCCTGTCCTATCTTGCGGGTGAGGAGCAAGAGAGCAAACGCTCTCAGCACACAACCCCAGGAAGCACAAACAAACGATAAATGGACGAACCTGCGCGGTAAATGAATCCGAGGTAAACACAGCAAATGAGTGTCGCAAGTGTGACAAATGTACGAGCACGAGGGGCAAACGAGCGATGGAACTGCACAGTCCCGGCAAGATTCTGTTGCAGTGCTGCTTTGGAAGTGTTAATCTCGGAAGGCATTGTCTCTCGTGCGTCAGATCTTGTGGTTTTCATACCACTGGGTGTAAATATCGTGAAGGACAAAGGCTGATTGCATTTTTTACGCATTTTAGATCAAATAGTAGTTATCTTTTCTATTAAACATTTTGCACCTTTTGAGTATAATGCACCGTGTTGTAACAGGGCGATGTGTCGTGATTTTGTATGAAGTTCAGCACCATTAGATTTTCCACGCTTCGTTGTGAATGATAAAATACCAGCTGAAATTTGAGAACCAAGTCGTCAGATAAAACATGAATTGAATACGATCTTCAGGTTGATATCAAATATTCAGCCGTTATAGGTATCTTGAATTTTCGGCCGATTGTCCGCCTTCTTCAGATAACTGGAAAGATTTTCTAAAGATCGTCATAATTTATAATAAGATTATCCTTAAATAAAAAAATTTAAAACTCCGCATATATACCATTTTTATGATGGAAGCAGTTTTCTAGAATTTGAGCTTTCAAGAAGTAGAGTTCCATGACATTTTTAGCCAATGAAGAAAGATGTAACAATCAGCTCGTGAGCCTACTTTACGTGCGGATATTTGATACTTGTAGATTCATTTTTATGACATTCTATCATTTCGTTAGTGCAGTACATAATGTAACAAATGGATTCTTCTGCCTTCTGCGTACGGCAAAGCCAATTAAGGGAAACGCCGCTACATATTCCCGAAGCCCATCAAGTCTGCAACAATCGAGGTAGAAGAAACACAGGCAAACACGAGTAGGGCAAAAAACGTGCGCGAACTAAAATGACAAGCAAGCACTACCAGCTCGCTAAAACCAGTCCAGAGCTGCAGACTAAAATAGAGGAGAGAAAGTAGCATTTGACAGCCGCAAAAACTGTACGTGATGTGTCTGGTTTAATTAAGAAGCAGCGTGACGGAGAGCTGCTACTGGACATCACGCACTCCTCAGCGCGGCGGCAGAAATGAAACGACTTCTGTACTGTGATGGTGACCAGCCCCAGCTCGGCTCTTGTTGGTTGGCTAGATATGTCGGTTGGCTAGATAATGTGTAGGTTGGTTAGTTATAAACTGTGTTGGTAGGCTAGTTAATGTGTCGGTTGGCTAGTTAATGTGTCAGTTGGTTAGTTATAAAATGTGTTGGTTGGCTAGTTAATGTGTCGGTTGGTTAGTTATAAAATGTGTTGGTTGGCTAGTTATAAAATATGTTGGTTGGCTAGTTAGTGTGTCGGTTGGTTAGTTATAAAAGTGTCGGTTGGCTAGTTATAAAATGTGTTGGTTGGCTAGTTAATGTGTCGGTTGGCTAGTTAATGTGGCGGTTGGCTAGTTAATGTGTCGGTTGGCTGGTTAATGCGTCGTTTGGCTAGTTAATGCGTCGGTTGGCTAGTTAATGTGTCGGTTGGCTAGTTAATGTGTCGGTTGGCTAGTTTATGTGTCGGTTGGCTAGTTTATGTGTCGGTTGGCTAGTTTATGTGTCGGTTGGCTAGTTAATGTGTCGGTTGGCTAGTTTATGTGTCGGTTGGCTAGTTTATGTGTCGGTTGGCTAGTTTATGTGTCGGTTGGCTAGTTTATGTGTCGATTGGCTAGTTTATGTGTCGATTGGCTAGTTTATGTGTCAGTTGGCTAGTTTATGTGTCGATTAGCTAGTTTATGTGTCGATTAGCTAGTTAATGCGTCAATTGGCTAGTTAAAGTGTCTGTTAAACTGGTCTGCAAAAAATTTCGAGCCCTGACACCATTCCTGCTGATTTATATGCAAAATGACTTCCTGAATTCAAACATAACCTGCGTTTTCCCCCATCACCGCCGTTTTCGAGGGACTCTCCCTCGCATTTGTATCACTTATCGGTAAGGATTATTTTAGCTTTTAAGAATAATAAATAACAACACAAAAAGTAAAATAATAAATATGAAGATTAATACATAAGTAATATAAGTGACTTCATTTAGTGCTTGCTTTCCTTTTGTGCTCTGAGGTAGAAGATTCTGGTTGCAGTACTCTTGTCAATTGGCGTTACTCTGCCAGCACGCTCGCATTCCATTTTCCAGAAAATCTCCCATCAAACCTAGTGATGTGGTGGAACCGTTCACCGTGTTCATCTGAAACTGCTCTTGAATTTTCAGCGAAAAATTCCATGTGGCAGTGAAGGAAATGCACTTAAAGAGACATGTTACACCCCATGGCCTTGTACGCGGACAGCCATGTCTCGGCGTGAGCGACACAATCATCAATTCTGCTGTAACCTAAAAAGCTCTCACGCATGTTTTGAAACGCTAACCAAGCTCGTTTTAACTTTTGATTAAAGAATTCAAGTGTTCAAAAAGACTAAAGAAGTCCTTTACGTCCCCCCAAATTATCCAAAAATGATAAAAATAGGTGGAAGGGGAGATTCCCTGAAAGCGGTGGGTTGTGTAGGAAAACGGGGCTCGTATTCGGATTTGGAAGGCATTTTACATAGAAAGGAATGGTGTCAAAGCCGATTTTCACGTTGACCAGTGTTATTTGTGTTTGTGGTTAACATACTTCATTGTATTTTCGGTGGCTTCTGCAATTACATTCTCAAGCCTAATTCTTTGCCCGTATTATAACTGTGATTTTTTAATGCATGAGTATTTACCTAGCGTTTTGATATTTTTAGTTCACAATTAGTGGCTTGAAAATGAATAAACTTACCAGATTTGTTTGATTTGATTTTGCGTGGTGCTGCAGAATTTATTACGTTAGTGTATTTTCATATATTTTCATGGCAATATTAGGGGAAAGATTCTCCAATTGTATTATTATGCAGTGCTTTTTCTGTGAGAAAACGGCCAAATCACCGCTGAACGAACGTTGATGGGTGTGAATTACCTGAATGAAATACTTGGAACGCTTTGTGATTTGATCGAAATTTGTTGATATTTAATCTTACGTATCAGCGTAAAGATTCTTTGCTTTCAAATTGATTACGATAAACTGCATGCATATGTAGGATATTTAGCGCTTGATTTTACCAGCTTCTGGCGCATGTAAGACATAGCCGATACAACAGCTCCGTACGTATTAGGCGACGCTGGCACTTCCATTACTTGCAAAAATTGCTTAGATGAGTCAGAAATTTAACACGTTGACTGCGACACGACCCACCGGTGGGTCGTGCTTAGGTTTTTCCTGCTGCGAAACGACCCATCGATGGGTCGTTTTGAAAAATTATAACAACCTTTCTAAATTAGTGGTATTTAACAGGCCCAGTTAATGTTTGATATTTACAAATTTGCTTATCACTTTTGACTTTAAATTCAAGTTGAATATTGAACTTCGGTTTAACCCATCGCAACTAACGTGTTAATGTTCGAATTACGAATTAAAAGAGAGCTACCGCCTGGACTTATTCTGTCAATACGCAGTCGTCTCTACTGTAATTGTGTTTTCACTGCTCTCAAAAAGCCACTCCAAAACTTAATAAAACAACTCTAAAGTCAAAATATTTCTGGTCTTCAAAATCTGCTCTCGTCCACCCTGGTTGCAGACCCCCTCTTTTTGCATAGTGTTTCCTGATAAGATTTTCGATTTTGTTCCTCAGTGTCTCTTACCTCCAAAAATCCAAGAACTTCAAAAGCTTTCGCTTGACCGGTCTTGTTTAGAGTTCAGGAGGTATTGGATATTGGTTCTGTAATTATTCTCAAGTGATCTGGAAGTCGGTGATTGCTAAACCAAAGATAGCGTCAAAATTGGTTCACATCTGGTACCAGGCTGCTTTGGACCATTTCGACATTAGTCCACTGCTACTTCAGTTTGAATCTCATGAATAAGTTCCATAGTGATTTCAGTTTGAATCTCATGAAAAGTTCTATAGCGATTTCAGTTTGAATCTCTTGAATAAGTTTCATAGTGATTTCAGCTTAAATCTCATGAATAAATTCCCTAGTGCATATTTACAATTTACGTGTGTAATTTAAAAGTAATTCTGAGATCATTACAGGGAAGAAAATTAAACGTTTGTTGGCGTCATTAATTAACCCGAGCTTTGTAAGCCTTCCTTTTTTTTGAAATTGAAAAGTTTTCAATTACGTGTTTTTTCCGCTCATTTCTTGCTTTATTTTGTTTCGTTATTTTTTCATCTTCAACTCTAATTAAGTAACATGAACTTCTTTCAGTCTTGCAGTTTCTATGGGCAGAATGTGAGGACACATCTTGGGTATAAATTCGTTTTTCCCGTATTCCATGCTAAGTAATGCCTTCCTTCTTGTTCTCGTGGGAACACCTATGCCAGGCAGGCAGAAATTAACTGATTATCAATTCTAATCTTCATTTCAACTGGAATACTTACCAAACTAATGAAAACTGTCTTGATATAAGAGTGGCACACATATTCAGAATAATTCAAGTATCATAAAAGTTCACTGATATATTTCAAGAGCTATATTTGAAATTTATTCCTTTTCAGCAGCAATCATGCATGATGTTTTCACTTTGCTATGTAGCACCAAAACCAAAATCTTATTTTCCGTTTTTGGCATTGTAAACATCGGGTCTTTCTTTGATGACATGCACCCCTCAGGGGGATACAACTATTGTATCTATGGGAATTAGCGCTCCCAGGGGGACAATGTGAGGACCCGAGCTAAAGGTTAGGTAGGCTTTCTTTTTGTTAAAATAGAATAGGTTTTTGTTGTGTTACGGACCATCTTTTTTCGGTTCACTGCTGTCCTGCTTTTCGGCACCTACTACTTTCTTCTTCAACTTTTTCTTGTTTCATGAACTTCTTTCTTAGCTTTCTGTTTCTGTGCCCTTTCTGCATAGATTCCACGCTCCCTTAGCTCCATACTAAATGGTGCCTTCTTCCTTCCTCTCTTTACATCTCATTTTTTGAGGATAGGGAGGCTTAAACTAACTAATAAACAAACTTGATGACATGCACAGAGCTTGTGCGTGATGTACAATGAGTACTTCAGTGGCATGGTGTGATAAGGGCTCGTTAATGTTTTGCACAGTTTATTTTAAACCAGGGTAGTCGAAATAATTGTAAATCGTCCATATTTCTTGAACAGCAGCGGTGGTAGCGAGCTCGATGCTAAGAGTAAGTTCCACACTTCCCAACTCTAATAGAGTCTTCCTGTCATGTGAGTGTGTCTGAGGGGAAGGAGACTTATTGTTATTTTGAAAGTTTCTTATTCTTTGTACATGAAAAACTTATGACAGATATTCTGAAGTACCTGACCCCTAAGAAGCGAAACTTTCATGATCGTTTTGTTTAATAAATGGGATATTATTATGAGAAAGGATTAGTTATTAAATGGGCCTTGATTGATGTAAGAAAATGAGATTCTAATGCTATTTATTGTACTGTTGTTTCTCATAGCTTGAGTACTTTCTCAACGTCGGAAAACTATAAGAATATTTTTTTTCATTCTGTGACCTATCCAAGATTTCTTCTTCTGGATAAATACTTGTTCCCCCTCCACAGGGCACGAAGATGTGACTGAACCAGCTAAAAACATACTTTTTTACGGTGTTTTGTTCTAGTTTGAAATTTTACTAAGCGCTATCTCGCTGTAGATCGCATCAAAGTCAACGTACACTGCAAAATTTCAGCTTATTTACGCTGAATGTGTCACAGCAATGTTTCCATATGTTACAGTAACCCTCAATTTTCTTAAACAAGTTCATATAAAATGAAAAGTTTCACGAATGACAAATTCTGCACTATAACGGCCGATGTATAGATATGCTCACGGAAAAGATATGCCTGCATCACTTCAAATTATCCCGCTCATGTTTTGAAAGCCCCATAGTAATACAGTAGGTAGTAGATTTCCCCATCTGAAAATATAAAAGCCCTAGTCTTGGAGTCTGCTGGAAGAAGTAACTTGATAAAGCAGCTGAGAGAGCGGCTTGTACGACCGCCAAGCGCAGGCCATTCTTCTCGCATCGTACAGACAAGAGCAATTTTTTTGACAGGCCGTCTGAAGCGTGACATGAATTCAAAAGTGAGCCGCATTGACAACAATTCTAGAGCCACTTGATTCCAGCCGCAATATTTGACTCCAGAGAGAGGAAGGGGATCGAGCGTGAAGATAAAGGAGACCTCTGTGACCACCGCTCGACTTGACGGTCTCGAGGAACTGAGGCCTTGTTTCTCTGGCTGTGGAACTTTGGTGCTGCTTAACGCCACAATTGTGCTCAACAAGGAAGAAATCGCTGCGTGAGATCGAATCGCTCCTCGGGTTTCTTTTCTTGGAACAAGATTTTATTCTGTCGAATGACTGCACTTCAGGTTCGTAGTCGGGACATTGGCTACTTTATTACGTCTTTGGAGGGTAAATGTTTGCAAGGATTTTGACTAACCTAAAACTGGGACGCGTAGAATTTCATCCTCATTTTAATTTTTATTCTAAAGTGGTACGTTTTGTAAAACCAGTGAATTTGTTCACGGAAATAAGCTGTCAAAAATGTAAAAACTCATCGTAAGTTTTCTAACCCCAGTTATTTTGCGTATGGAAATTTGCTTTTGTAAACATCTCAAAACTCGAATCATTTTCAGGATTAATTTCAAAATTGAGAATCAGAACTGAAATTTTAGAAAATATTGAGGGAATTTATGCATCGATGCAACGTACAAAAATGCATTAGGGTGATAAATAGTTGCCGAGAAGTATTAACAGGAGTCGCAATTGTTAACGGACCTATCTATGATACATACATGAAATAAATGCAATTGGTCTATGGAGATTTCATATTGGTCGCATCACCGCTAGTGAGTTATTGACGACACCGATTAATGTCTGATTGAATCTTTCGAGTATATCAACATAATTATTTTACAAAAACCATTTATGATAATTTTACATTTCGGCCTGAAGTTTTAGTACTATCACTGATAAGAGCTTCTGTTTGTTTGAGTTTTACATTTGAATTACTTCGCATGTTGAAATCTCGACTGGGTCTGCGAAGTTGTGGGTCGGTTGTGCATTACGGCAGCCTCACCGAGGACTTTTTAGTCTGGGCTGAACATAAAGAGGGTAAAATTTGAGCTTGGTTAGAATTTTCCCAAACAAATTTTATAAATTTGTTGAATTGATTTTAGTAACATATTGGACCGTTTTTACTTTTACAACAAAAAATAATGCGAGGTCCCTTGCTGAGAATTAGGTAAGCTTTCTTTTGGTTGGAATAAAGTAAGCTTTGGTCGTGTTAACGACTATTTTCTTTCGGTTCACTTCAGTCATGTTTTTCAGTACCTCAGACTTTTTTTTCAAAATTCCTTCTCAATTTTCTGTTTCACTACGTAGGGGATCTCGTGTGGAAGCCCACCTTGTGCACAGATTCCGCGTTCCCTTACCTCCATACTAAGTAGTGCCTGCATCCTGCCTTTTTAGGCCACCTTTACTGTGGTTAGGAAGAGTGAATATAACATATAATCTAATCTTTATGGTAAAAATCATATACGTGATAATAAAAAAAATCGTTTAGCATAAAACATTTAATAGTGTCCTTCAAAATGATACCACAAACCCCTGCTGTAAGTTTCAGCTATGCATTTTCTTAAATACGAATTTTGGAAAATTCCGTTCAAAGCACAAACTCATTGGGTGACAATCGAATTTGGTGTTACTTTAATTCACTGTAATATCGTTTATTTTATATCTTTTCACTTAGTGTGCGAGGATGTTGACATTTTTTTAGAATTTGTGAGGTGTTACTCTGGTAAATCGAAATGGTTGTAGCCACGAGGAAAAATCTAAGGTAGTTGAAGTGTCTCCCTCTATAAATGACATTGGTTCCAGTTTTTTTATGGTGATCCAAGTGGTAAGATTTTGACAATTTTCTGCTATTTCGGTCCAAGCGGGCAAGTTGAGAACTTACATGTAAATGAATTTATTCTCATACTTGTAGGAACTGCACTCAGATCACGAAGAATTTATCTTAGTCAATCCACTGACAGCAAATTATTCTCAACACTTCACTGATTAATATTATAGCGATACTTCAAAATATTTATATTTACGTAAATATTACATTAACTTTTTTCTTTCCTGCGGCTTCTGAACTGTCACAAAAGGAAAGCGTCATTCGCTTGCTCGAGTTTGTCATCAGTTTTACTTACTTGACTGCTCTTAAAATTTTCCTTATCGACCGCGATCACTCCCAAGATATCCTGGAAGTTTTTAACACTTGAACCAAAAATCTCAATTATTCGCTGCTATAAAGTCATCTAATGCGTCTTGGAAGTTTTGCCCCGGTCTCTAAACGGACATAAAATGTCCGTACATTTTTCGTCCCATGCCCCACAAAATAGGGAGCACGCTCAGCTCCGCTAATTAAACAGAATACAATCTGGGAGCCCGAAAATTCCATCCGCGAGTTCACAAACTTGATCAAATTCCTCAACGACTTTTAATGAATTTCTTTCTGCTGAACTCAATCTATATTGCATCATTTGCACGAATTATTAGCATAGTCGCCTTAATGTTGGCGGACCCACGTGGGTTTTATTTTTAACTTAGAGTCCACAACTGGCTGCTTGCGTGGGCTAGTTGGCCAGCCAGCTTTCGCGCATAACTTGTCCCTGCAAAATTAATGAACTTTTGTTACATGCGAGTATGAGGCTGGCTGTAGCTGGTGTGGAATTGGTGCATTTACGAATAAGAATTTCTCGATGATAAAATGAAGGTATGTTTACAGTAGTGTACATTGCGCGTTACATTTTGTGGTTAACGCTTGTTAAAATGTTCGTGGGACGGATGAAATCCATACATGAACTGCTTATGCAAGGTGACCGGTACTTCGTTCGACAGATTTAGCGCGTTGATCGCGATTTGTTAAACTGAAGTTCAATATTCAACATCAATTTAAAGTCAATCGTCGCAAATAATTTTGAAAATAGCACACATCTACTTGATCGTGCCTTTATTTAGCTTTGATTATGCATTTATGAAGATTGATTTTCTGACTCCTAGTCGGTCAGCCACATTACGAAAATTTCCTCCATGTACACCGACAGCTCACGTTGCAGTGAGCGCTAACATTTGGTTCGGGTTGCCGAAATAAATACATTATTCTGTTTTTGTATTTGTGTTGATATCCCTGTGACTATCAAATTGCGAATTATTCTTCAATACGAAACAAATTTCAAGTCCTTGTAAGTTTTTACCGCAGCGTTTTGACTACACGGCTGGTGAACAAAAAATATTATTTAATGCGGTTTCAACCTTGTGTTGAAATTTGTTAAACAAAATGCCGATCACCCTGTAAATGTATAGAGCGTTAATAAGTATGTTAATTCACATTCATCAAAATGATTCTGCGTCTAAGACTACGAGGTCGACATTCAGAACTATGTTTTTACTCCTACAAATCAACTTGGATGCCAACCAAGGAGCTCGGAGAAAACATGTATTTTATCACACCACGAATTTATGACATTTCCGTGCTAATAATAGTGGCATAAAAGAGTCCACCTGAGTCAGAAATAAGAAAATCTGCTGCTATACAGCTGTACTTAATTTTCGGCACTTTGGCTAGTCCGTAAAAAAAATGTGCCACAAGCGAAAAATAATCAATCAATAGTGGTAAAATCTCACGGTTACGTTGCATACGAGGCCTGTCTAAAAAGTATCCGACCTTTGGCCAGAAAAAATATTTCGAATACCTGTCGGAGTTGGGACCCTAATCCCCTTCAAAGTATGCCCCTTGTGCTTGCACACACTTAGCCCACCGATCCTTCCACTGCTGGAAACACCTCTGGTAGTTTTTTTTTAGAATGGTGTTCAGCTCCATCGTCGCATTGCCTGTTTGACTCCTTCGATGCTGACTGTTTTCTTTGATGTCCGTGGAATTGTGCATCACGAATACGCACCGGAAGGACAAACAGTGACAAAGGAGTACTATCAGGATGTTCTCCGGCGACTTCGTGATGCAGTTCGGCGCAAAAGACCAGACATGTGGACTGCGAACAACTGGCACTTGCATCACGACAACGCGCCCGCACATTCATCCCATTTGATCCGCAATTTCTTGGCCAAACACGGAATTACGACCGTTCGCCAACCTCCCTACTCTCCAGACCTGGCTCCTTGCGACTTCTGGTTGTTTCCAAAATTGAAGACACCACTGAAAGGATCCCGTTTTGAGAGTAGAGAAGAGATAATGCGGAACGCGACGACAGAGCTGAACACCATTCCAAAAGAAGACTTCCAGAGGTGTTTCCGGCAGTGGAAGGATCGGTGGGCTAAGTGTGTGGAAGCACAAGGAGCCTACTTTGAAGGGGATTAGGGTCCCAACCCCGTCAGGTTGTTGAAGTATTTTTTCTGGCCAAAGGTCGGATACTTTTTCGACAGGCCTCGTATGTCTGCCTCCATGTGCTTGAGTTGTTTTTGTGTGGCTTAACGTTGAACAGTTAAGTTCAAAGCCTCAGGTCTGGAAGGATTAAGCCCTGTTTTCCGAGATGCTTGCCTCTTCTTTACGTCTTCTAATAAGAGCCTCTGTTTGTCTGAGTTTTTCATTTGAATTACGTACTTCGAATGTTGAAGTCTCAACAGGGTCTGCGAAGTTGTGAGTCTTCATTTTGATGCTTACGTTTTCTTTTGCCAGCCCCCTCAAGAGATAAAACTTTGCATTATAGGAATTAGCATTGCCAGGGAAAAAATGTTGAGTCCCGAGCAGAAGGTTAAATAGGCCTTCCTTTTATTAACTTAAAACACGTTATTCTGATTTTTTTGGGCCGTCTTTTTTTCTGTTCACTGTTGTCGTTTTTTTTGTTTACTATGTAGTGTCCTTCATCCCAGCGCCTGACACTTTCTTTTTCAACTTTTCTTTTTTAATATACTCCTTTCAATCTCGCTGTTTCGATGCGCAGGGTTTGAGGATACACATTGTGTATTTATTCCCAGTACTTTTAACTCTATACTGAATAGCATTATCCTCCTTCCTATTCAGAGAACAGTTCCGTTGCTGTTATGGAGGCTTAAATTATCTTATCAATCTCATGATCTTTCGCCAACATTACGAGCTGTGCCAACCAAGGTACTCAAGTTATACTCCTTTGGGATGCTAGAAAAATAAAATTTTCCCATTTTTTCTGATATTTTCATGGAACTGATCGAAAATAAAACTTAAACTTTGAATATAATCATGAAATTTTCAATAGCAGTTAATATAATAGAAATTTCATATATCGACTGAGTTGCAGCTATACCACACTTTCATAATTTTTTACGATTTTTCAAAATTTAATTTTATTGCGTTCGTTTAGATCCTCAACTTGTCGGCTACACCCTAACATTGTGGTCTGTATGCCAAGAAGTCGTTTTAGAGACAACTCGTTGATTGCGCTGGGTTAAACTGAAGATCAATATTCAACTCGAATTTAAAGTAAATTTTAGCTAGCGAATTTTTCAATCGCCATCATTAACTGGATTGTGCCTTCATTCACCTTTGGTTGAGCATTCATGAAAATTGAATTTGTGACTACTGGCATTATGAAAATCCCCTCCGTGTACGCCGGCGGCTCACATCGCGACCACCGTGCGTGGTAAACCAGCTTCTGTGCGTCCGTTGCATCCAAGAACAGCGGGTGTGATCAACATCGTTACGAATTCACCGAGTAGAAAACAGGCGAAGAACTTTTTTTGTGCAAAATCCAGGCAGTTTGTTAATATTCATGGTCTCTCGGGCGTGTATGGATGAAAACGTTTCCCTCGCCTGTATACATGAATGCTCATTCACACGTGGTAGTTGCGGGAGACTTGTTTTTTTTTGTTACACGTGTGCAGTGCACAACACATCGAACGCTGACATCCTGCTTCAGTACATGTGCGGATGATGTCAATAGCACCCTTATGGCTACTTTTTTAACTGTGTTGACTTTAGAAACACAGTCTTTCAAGTTCGTGAAGCGAGCACTGTCTAGACTCTAGAGGAAATGGCAAAGCTTCATTGAATGTAAACTTATCAAGATGTGTGAGCGTTTCATAATCAGGTGAATACCATTAATGTGTGATGAATAAGTAGTGTGGGATGTTTTTAGTTTCATTTTTCAACGTATGCATGCATACCTAATGAATCTAGAACTTGTGTTTAAAGCAATTTGACTAAAGAGACATTTGAAATTGTCCTCAATCAAGCAGGTGCTCATTTTATTCCAACATGTGAAATTCTAGACGACGTATTCTGGTATTCCAGGCTGGAATAAGCTAATTTTATTCTGTATTGTAATGCATCGTTTAAGCTTGTATTTTTATGTTATAAATTTTTTTACGAAATTTGTTCAGTGAATTTTTACGTAAAGTATTTTGTGGGAACATCTAAATTGTCAATCAATGCCATCTCTTCCTCTTGCTGTTATCGGAGCAATATTCGATGTGTAGTTCAAAACTTTAAGTCTATAATCAATGCATTGATTAACTGCTTGTCAAACAAGCTGTTTCTATAACACTTAGTCCGTACAATTATACAAATGCATTTTGAAGATGTTGTTTGTTTACTTGCCACATATTCAATTGCGCTCGTTGTAATTTATTTTAATGATAACATGTCAGAGATGGTGAATTGTATTTTTATTTCTCGACCCATGGGCGGAACAGTCAATAATTGTTCCAACTCCACGTATGTAATCTCCATTGTTCTTTCCATGCGACTTGTTCGTTATGTGAGGCGATTTTTAGTCCATACTTAAAACTATACTGGAGTGAAGAGACAAATTGAATTGAAAATGTTAAAACATGCCGCATAATTGAACTATCGTATGATTAGGACATAAGGCTAAGCATTTTCACTACAAATTTGATCGGTTTTGAGGCCTGCGTCTTCCCCGGCCTCTCGCCGCCGCGTCCCGACAAACGCTGTCTCCACAACTCCATTACCGCGTATTCCGGATTCCAATTAACGCAATGGGAGCGACAGGCAATTTCTGAGCGGTCTGTTGGACTTTTTTGAGCATTCTGTCGTGTATTTGATTTCTTTTCTAGCTTTTGAGAGCTGCCCGTACGGAAAATGGCACCTGCCAGTGCAGGCGAATTGAATCAGCAATCCCTTAGATTGGCATTCGCGACCATACTTTAGAGAGGCGCCATCTTAATAGTTAGACCCAAATTTAAATGTCTCTGCCATGGAAAGACATCGTCGATCGTGGAAAGTCTAATGTTTTTTTGGTGGGTTGTATCGATTTGCTGGGTTAATTTACACGTGATTTTAAAGGACACAAATTCATAAGTTTTGGTTACGAGAAAGTAGGTAATGCCTCTTATTCCTGTTAGACATCGTGTTAATGTGATACGTTGATCAACTTCCACCACGTTTTGGACAATGAAAAATCGGAGGATAATTTTAATATTCATAGAACCAATTAGTTTAATTGGATTAGAAATATTTTTATAGCTTGGGTGTTTATTTCAACAGGATTAATCCGTCGCGTTAACACAGTGAACCATGGGTTCTGGAGCGTAAAAAATAGACAAAGCTGTTCAATGAATCCCTTCAGAAATTTTGTCCTAAAGGTAAAGTGCAGAAATCGTATACCGTGTTTGCAAGAAATCTTTGCACTTTGTGCACAAAATTTTTTAATAATTTACGCAAAAATTTCACGTGCTCTCCTGCAGAAAGAAAAGTCAGACTTGAGATAAAATGTACGTACTAGAGTCTGTCTTGCTCCATTGATCAGCACATTGTGCTTCAGATCCACAACTTCATTACGATTCACTTCATTTCGCTTCTGATTTCACTTCGAAGGTATTACCTTCACGCTACTTCTCAGTACACTTCTCTCGCACTGTTTCTCTAGACTAAATGTCGTAGAACTTACTTTCTAATGGTCCAAACATTTCAATACAAATAAAGACCCGGGATTCCACTCTTTTGAAGCAGGACATGTTATTTACATGCTGCCTTAAAGCTACAAATAAGGATAGCCATTCACAAGCGGGAAAAAGTAGCTGGTGCTTACCAAACGTTGCGTCCTATTCAAAAATACTTTAGTTACCCTATTAGAGTTTTTTTTTACTTAAAATGTCATTAAAAGTAAAAACGGTTGACAATCAAGCTAAAACAGTCGTCACCTCAATGAGAAAATATACTCCCGCGTTAAATATTGTAGAAACGATCTAACATCGTGAGAGTATTTTACTGGAAATGCCAGTTCGGCGTACCGCCAAGAAGCCGTTTCTTCCCGGCGTTATGAAGAATTAAAGGCTTGATTTCTGCGAGATCAAAAACTGGGCACTAGAGCATTTTGATAGTCGATATTTAGCAGCGAATCCATCAGATTAGGCAAGGATAACTCTAACTTCACTAGTTCTTGAACGCTTAGTTTTATTTTCTGTGATTCTCAGTGCTTGGACTGAATATCTTATGGATAGTTGAACAAGAGAAGCGGACTGGGAGGGCAAGGAGAGAGGGAGTGCGGAGGGAGGATAGGGGAACGAGATCGACCCGATGGAAGGATAGGGGAATGAGATCGACCCGATGGAAGGATAGGGAATGAGATCAACCCGATGGAAGGATAGATGAATGAGATCGACGCGATGGAAGGAAAATGTAATGAGATCGACACGATGGGAGGATAGGGAATGAGATCGACCCGATGGAAGGATAGGGGAATGAGATCGACCCGATGGAAGGATAGGGAATGAGATCGACCCGATGGAAGGATAGGGAATGAGATCGACCCGATGGAAGGATAGATGAATGAGATCGACGCGATGGAAGGAAAATATAACGAGATCGACACGATGGGAGGTAAGGGGAATGAGTGGAGGCTGAGAAGGAGGAGGGCTAAGGGATGGAGAGGAGATTGGGGTGAGGGAGTGGGGGGTGGGGGGGGGGGGGGGTAAAGGTGATTAGCGGGTTTTGCCGACGAATTTCAGGCACAGCACATTCATGAGCACACACACACACACACACACACACACACACGGAACGACAGTAGTCTCTTTATAGCCAAGTACTATTGGGTTGAGTTTCTTCAGTTTAGTACTTAGTACGAGTAAAAATAAGTTTTTACAATGGTGTGTTTACCTGAAATCGCTGTTTAACTGACTTGTTGTTGATCAGATGTGTCGCATTGACGTCAGGGATGCACAAAAGCTTTGCCTGATGCACAAAAGCTTTGCCTGATGCACAAAAGCTTTGTCTGATGCACAAAAGCTTTGCCTGATGCACAAAAGCTTTGCCTGATGCACAAAAGCTTTGCCGGACGCATGACAGAGCTGCCTGATGCACAAAAGCTTTGCCTGACGCACAAAAGCTTTGCCTGACGCACGAAAGCTTTGCCTGACGCACAAAAGCTTTGCCTGATGCACAAAAGCTTTGCCTGATGCACAAAAACTTTGCCTGATGCACAAAAGCTTTGCCTGATGCACAAAAGCTTTGTCTGATGCACAAAAGCTTTGCCTGATGCACAAAAGCTTTGTCTGATGCACAAAAGCTTTGTCTGATGCACAAAAGCTTTGCCTGATGCACAAAAGCTTTGTCTGATGCACAAAAGCTTTGCCTGACGCACGAAAGCTTTGCCTGATGCACAAAAGCTTTGCCTGATGCACAAAAGCTTTGCCTGACGCACGAAAGCTTTGCCTGATGCACAAAAGCTTTGCCTGATGCACAAAAGCTTTGTCTGATGCACAAAAGCTTTGCCTGATGCACAAAAGCTTTGCCGGACGCATGACAGAGCTGCCTGATGCACAAAAGCTTTGCCTGACGCACAAAAGCTTTGCCTGACGCACGAAAGCTTTGTCTGATGCACAAAAGCTTTGCCTGATGCACAAAAGCTTTGTCTGATGCACAAAAGCTTTGCCTGATGCACAAAAGCTTTGTCTGATGCACAAAAGCTTTGCCTGACGCACGAAAGCTTTGCCTGATGCACAAAAGCTTTGCCGGACGCATGACAGAGCTGCCTGATGCACAAAAGCTTTGCCTGACGCACAAAAGCTTTGCCTGACGCACGAAAGCTTTGTCTGATGCACAAAAGCTTTGCCTGATGCACAAAAGCTTTGCCTGACGCACGAAAGCTTTGCCTGATGCACAAAAGCTTTGCCTGATGCACAAAAGCTTTGTCTGATGCACAAAAGCTTTGTCTGATGCACAAAAGCTTTGTCTGATGCACAAAAGCTTTGCCTGATGCACAAAAGCTTTGCCTGACGCACGAAAGCTTTGCCTGATGCACAAAAGCTCTGCCTGATCCACAAAAGCTTTGCCTGATGCACAAAAGCTTTGCCTGATGCACAAAAGCTTTGTCTGATGCACAAAAGCTTTGCCTGATGCACAAAAGCTTTGCCTGATGCACAAAAGCTTTGTCTGATGCACAAAAGCTTTGCCTGATGCACAAAAGCTTTGTCTGATGCACAAAAGCTTTGCCTGATGCACAAAAGCTTTGCCTGATGCACAAAAGCTTTGTCTGATGCACAAAAGCTTTGCCTGATGCACAAAAGCTCTGCCTGATGCACAAAAGCTTTGCCTGATGCACAAAAGCTTTGCCTGATGCACAAAAGCTTTGTCTGATGCACAAAAGCTTTGTCTGATGCACAAAAGCTTTGCCTGATGCACAAAAGCTTTGCCTGATGCACAAAAGCTTTGCCTGATGCACAAAAGCTTTGCCTGATGCACAAAAGCTTTGCCGGACGCATGACAGAGCTGCCTGATGCACAAAAGCTTTGCCTGACGCACAAAAGCTTTGCCTGACGCACGAAAGCTTTGCCTGACGCACAAAAGCTTTGCCTGATGCACAAAAGCTTTGCCTGATGCACAAAAGCTTTGCCTGATGCACAAAAGCTTTGCCTGATGCACAAAAGCTCTGCCTGATGCACAAAAGCTTTGCCTGATGCACAAAAGCTTTGCCTGATGCACAAAAGCTTTGTCTGATGCACAAAAGCTTTGCCTGATGCACAAAAGCTTTGCCTGATGCACAAAAGCTTTGCCTGATGCACAAAAGCTTTGTCTGATGCACAAAAGCTTTGCCTGATGCACAAAAGCTTTGCCTGACGCACGAAAGCTTTGCCTGATGCACAAAAGCTTTGCCTGATGCACAAAAGCTTTGTCTGATGCACAAAAGCTTTGTCTGATGCACAAATGCTTTGTCTGATGCACAAAAGCTTTGCCTGATGCACAAAAGCTTTGCCTGACGCACGAAAGCTTTGCCTGATGCACAAAAGCTCTGCCTGATGCACAAAAGCTTTGCCTGATGCACAAAAGCTTTGCCTGATGCACAAAAGCTTTGTCTGATGCACAAAAGCTTTGCCTGATGCACAAAAGCTTTGCCTGATGCACAAAAGCTTTGTCTGATGCACAAAAGCTTTGCCTGATGCACAAAAGCTTTGTCTGATGCACAAAAGCTTTGCCTGATGCACAAAAGCTTTGCCTGATGCACAAAAGCTTTGTCTGATGCACAAAAGCTTTGCCTGATGCACAAAAGCTCTGCCTGATGCACAAAAGCTTTGCCTGATGCACAAAAGCTTTGCCTGATGCACAAAAGCTTTGTCTGATGCACAAAAGCTTTGCCTGATGCACAAAAGCTTTGCCTGATGCACAAAAGCTTTGCCTGATGCACAAAAGCTTTGCCTGATGCACAAAAGCTTTGCCGGACGCATGACAGAGCTGCCTGATGCACAAAAGCTTTGCCTGACGCACAAAAGCTTTGCCTGACGCACGAAAGCTTTGCCTGACGCACAAAAGCTTTGCCTGATGCACAAAAGCTTTGCCTGATGCACAAAAGCTTTGCCTGATGCACAAAAGCTTTGCCTGATGCACAAAAGCTCTGCCTGATGCACAAAAGCTCTGCCTGATGCACAAAAGCTTTGCATGATGCACAAAAGCTTTGCCTGATGCACAAAAGCTTTGTCTGATGCACAAAAGCTTTGCCTGATGCACAAAAGCTTTGCCTGATGCACAAAAGCTTTGCCTGATGCACAAAAGCTTTGTCTGATGCACAAAAGCTTTGTCTGATGCACAAAAGCTTTGCCTGATGCACAAAAGCTTTGCCTGATGCACAAAAGCTTTGTCTGATGCACAAAAGCTTTGCCTGATGCACAAAAGCTTTGCCTGATGCACAAAAGCTTTGTCTGATGCACAAAAGCTTTGCCTGATGCACAAAAGCTTTGCCTGATGCACAAAAGCTTTGCCTGACGCATGACAGAGCTGCCTGACGCGCATCAGTGGTGCCTGACGCGCATCAGTGGTGCCTGACGCGCATCAGTGGTGCCGGCACTCATGTCCTCACAGCCTCCGAGAGCCGACGACGTGATAAGCGCCAGTCTGCTTTCGAGATAAGGCGATACCGAGCGATAAGCATCAGCCGGCTGCATGTGCATG
Organism: Morinoia aosen; assembly: GCA_030386875.1. Classification (NCBI taxonomy): domain Eukaryota; kingdom Metazoa; phylum Arthropoda; class Malacostraca; order Amphipoda; family Talitridae; genus Morinoia; species Morinoia aosen. Next base: position 12,331,679 of record CM059556.1, read on the forward strand.
CTGGTATTATATTAATTACCGCTCTTATCAGTAGTTCCTCGTCTTACCGCTCTTATCGGCAGGCCCCGTCTTATCGCCTGCTTCCGACATTGTGGAGATGCTGGCGAACTATCCCTTCAAGGGGATACATCTGTTGTATCGATGATGCGAATTAACGCTCCTAGGAGGCAAATGTAAAGTCCCGAGCTGATATTTATGTAGGTCTTCTTATTGTTAAAATAGAATAAGTTTTTTGTTTTGTTACGGTCCATATTTTTTTCGGTTCACTGTTCTGTTTTTCAGCTCTCTCTGCTTTCTTCTTGAACCTTGCTGTATATGAACTCTCTTTCCGAAATTATTGTTTCTATGCCCACAGGATCTTATGTCGGAACAAACCATAGATCCTAACCTTCATTGTAAACGGTGCCTTCCTCTCTTCGGAACACCTCTTCTGTGATTAAGGAAGCTCAAACTAATTGATAACCTAATCAGATAACAAACTCCCTCCGCTGCCATCTAGATTGATCTTCCTAAGTCAGCGCATCGTTTAAAAGCGCGAGTAGTTCTTAAACCAACCGCTCGTGGATGTATGATGTTCTTACGCTGTTAATGCTGCGCGTAAGCCCGTGCATTGGTACGTTCTTGACACGTTCTTGACACGTTCTTGACACGTTCTTGACACGTTCTTGACACGTTCTTGTCACGTTCTTGACACGTTCTTGACACGTTCTTGACACGTTCTTGACACGTTCTTGACACGTTCTTGACACGGTCTTGACACGTTCTTGACACGTTCTTGACACGTTCTTGACACGTTCTTGACACGTTCTTGACACGTTCTTGACACGTTCTTGACACGTTCTTGACACGTTTATAACTTGTTCTTGACACGTTCTTGAGTCATTCTTGAGTCGGTTCTTGAGTCGGTTCTTGAGTCGGTTCTTGAGTCGGTTCTTGAGTCGGTTCTTGAGTCGGTTCTTGAGTCGGTTCTTGAGTCGGTTCTTGAGTCGGTTCTTGAGTCGGTTCTTGAGTCGGTTCTTGAGTCGGTTCTTGAGTCGGTTCTTGAGTCGGTTCTTGAGTCGGTTCTTGAGTCGGTTCTTGAGTCGGTTCTTGAGTCGGTTCTTGAGTCGGTTCTTGAGTCGGTTCTTGAGTCGGTTCTTGAGTCGGTTCTTGAGTCGGTTCTTGAGTCGGTTCTTGAGTCGGTTCTTGAGTCGGTTCTTGAGTCGGTTCTTGAGTCGGTTCTTGAGTCGGTTCTTGAGTCGGTTCTTGAGTCGGTTCTTGAGTCGGTTCTTGAGTCGGTTCTTGAGTCGGTTCTTGAGTCGGTTCTTGAGTCGGTTCTTGAGTCGGTTCTTGAGTCGGTTCTTGAGTCGGTTCTTGAGTCGGTTCTTGAGTCGGTTCTTGAGTCGGTTCTTGAGTCGGTGCTTGAGTCGGTGCTTGAGTCGGTGCTTGAGTCGGTGCTTGAGTCGGTGCTTGAGTCGGTGCTTGAGTCGGTGCTTGAGTCGGTGCTTGAGTCGGTGCTTGAGTCGGTGCTTGAGTCGGTGCTTGAGTCGGTGCTTGAGTCGGTGCTTGAGTCGGTGCTTGAGTCGGTGCTTGAGTCGGTGCTTGAGTCGGTGCTTGAGTCGGTTCTTGAGTCGGTTCTTGAGTCGGTTCTTGAGTCGGTTCTTGAGTCGGTTCTTGAGTCGGTTCTTGAGTCGGTTCTTGAGTCGGTTCTTGAGTCGGTTCTTGAGTAGGTTCTTGAGTAGGTTCTTGAGTAGGTTCTTGAGTAGGTTCTTGAGTAGGTTCTTGAGTAGGTTCTTGAGTAGGTTCTTGAGTAGGTTCTTGAGTAGGTTCTTGAGTAGGTTCTTGAGTAGGTTCTTGAGTAGGTTCTTGAGTCGGTTCTTGAGTAGGTTCTTGAGTAGGTTCTTGAGTAGGTTCTTGAGTAGGTTCTTGAGTAGGTTCTTGAGTAGGTTCTTGAGTAGGTTCTTGAGTAGGTTCTTGAGTAGGTTCTTGAGTAGGTTCTTGAGTAGGTTCTTGAGTAGGTTCTTGAGTAGGTTCTTGAGTAGGTTCTTGAGTAGGTTCTTGAGTAGGTTCTTGAGTAGGTTCTTGAGTAGGTTCTTGAGTAGGTTCTTGAGTAGGTTCTTGAGTAGGTTCTTGAGTAGGTTCTTGAGTAGGTTCTTGAGTAGGTTCTTGAGTAGGTTCTTGAGTAGGTTCTTGAGTAGGTTCTTGAGTAGGTTCTTGAGTAGGTTCTTGAGTAGGTTCTTGAGTCGTTCTTGATTTGTTTCTAGCAGATTTACGACTCGCTATTGACACTTCCTTGACACGTTTAAGGGCAGTAAGGACCAGTGTATTACTCCCCTTAACGGCTACAGTGCTGATAATGCAGACAATTTTGCTAAATGTTCATGTACAAATTTGAACTTTATTTATTCATGTCATATTTTAATGATCCAACGCGCAAGCAATATTGATGGAAACTTCAGATGTGATAGATGTTACGGACTTGGTCGCACCCGTACATACAGTACAATTCCATTGCATGTATTCCACGGCTTATTGGAACTGAGTTACCCTGTACGCATCGCGGCAGGTCTTTGTATATTTTTCATTTAAACATATCTTCGTCGACAATTATTTTCCTCGTTATCCACCAGCATTGACCGCGATCTGTTCCTACTATTTCCTCACATCAGCTTGCATAGCCATGAACAGATTTCATGCAGGATGATGACTCCCTGAAAGTACGGAGCTACTACTGAACATCTTGCTTCGCAGGGTGAGTTAGCATGTTGACTGCAATGGGTTAAATAAACGTTCAAAATTTAACTAGCTTAAATTTAAAGTCAATTGTAGTGAATAAGTTCGAAAATAGCTAACATTAACTGGATCTTGCCCTCGTTTAGATTTGATTCAGTATTTATGAAAATTGAGTTTGTGACTACTGGTCGGTCAGCGGCATTATAAAAATCGCATCCGTGTACACCGGCGGCTCACGTCGCCGTTTAAGTACTTACTTGTCTCTACATAATTTGTCTTCTTCCGATTGCGACGAGTAAACTCATGCATCTGAACATAATGCATCATAAACGGTCACAGACAAGTTCATGCGCTGAATCAAGGCTCTTCTCAGCTGTCGACGAGTTCAGAATAAATAATAGCATAGAAAAAACGCATGTAAAATCGTCTGAAAATGAAACGTTTTTCATGAAAAGAGTCGGCAGCGATTTTGTTCTAACCAGTGCCCAATATTTCAAAACACAGGTACACCAGGAAGACCGTTTTTTTTTTGTCCTGTTGCTAGAGTCAGGTCGCGTGTTTGCAACTCCTTCAAGGTCAGATAAAATGAATGAAGCAATTTTTTAAGGTTATTAAATCACAAATAATGGTACCAGAAGTCTTCCATACTACAGTATGGATTTCGAGCTCTGTTTTATTTCTATAAGCTTGTGAAGTATCCGTTAAATAGCGACCGCCAATGTCGACTCAGTTTTCACGCGTCTTTCAAAATGTCACCACTTCACCGAAATTTCACGATAAAAAAATTTTCCATTGAGTTAAATCTGGGGAACATGAGGGTCTCTTTGTTACAAGCTCTTGATGTTCTTCACTCCACTCCAAGATGCTGTTAGGCCTATTGATGAAACAACCGAAATGAAGTTAGCTAGATGAAATTCATCGCGTGTTATGATGACCAAGTGAAAATTGTCTGCAATTCTGAGCTAAATTTTCAGAATTCAAATATGCCCCAGCACTCGTGTCTTAAGCGACCCTTAGACGATCAATTCAATTATCAATATCATTGACTCAATATATTGATGAAATTTTTCTTTTACCCACTAAGTCAATTAATTGACGGTCGTCAATCAAGCCCGCACTGAGCGAAATTTTGACACGCCTGGGTGTGTCAAACGGATATTCAGAAATAGCTTGATTCACATTGAATAATTTCCTTTGACCACATATTAAAGCGGTTGAGAGACTTGAAACACTTAATCATGTTTCAAATGGCTGAATATTTTTTGTAGAAAACCGAACTGTGTTCAAATTTTGTGATTGGAGTACAATTCTCCCCAAAAAAACCTTCATATCTTAGCTAATTTGCATTCCAATTCCTGGACATTGTCTGCATATCAGTGTAATTAGTTGCTAGTCTAAGAAAGTGAAATATTTATGAGAAATAAAATTGACTTACGTTAAGTGTGTCATGTTTGACACGCTTAAGTGTGTCGTATAAACCCATGACACACAAAAGTGTGTCAAAATACATGGGCAATCATGTATATTGTTGACACACTTTTGTGTGCTGGTTTTGCGACAACTTGACACACTAAAGTGTGCCGCTTTTGCGACAAAATTTTTTTCAGTGCACAGACGATCCATTAAATTGTCAATATTCATTATTGTCAATTATATTGACAGTAAAATTGATCGTATATGGGTCGCTTTAGACCAAGGATCCAGACAAGTGCCACATTGCCTGCAGTAGGGCTTGCACAATCGAGTGGTGGAGAGTACCCAAAGTATGAGTGTGTGAGACCCATTTGTTGGTCACGAAATTAGAAAAAGTTAAATAAGGAAACAATGACTGAATCGATCTAAAAACTCTGCTGGGTTATTTGATGCTGAGTGAATTTTAAAAGCATGTGCAATTTAAAAAAAAACTTAATTACGTGAAGCGTACCCTGTCGGGCTTAAAATTACGCTTCCAGCTATACCGCTGCGTACGTCTACCTACATTGTTTGAAAAGCTGGTTTCTGCTCTAGTTACTTGTGCCAGTTGCGTGAAATGCCGTAAAATGGGTGAAACATCCCAGCGTCAAACAACACAATATCCGGCGCGGAATATCTGGAATAAAAGTTTCGAAGACTGTTCCATGTAACATAAGACCGGAACAAGTAGAATGAAGTCAATGCGAAGCATTTACCCCGCATAAAGTTTCCCGAATATTCTTGTTCGTGTATAATAAATACACGAGCGTCATAGTGTGATAAGAATGATCTCAAGTTCTGAATCATTGTGAAGTTTTCCTTCGAGTAAAATCAGCCTATATAAGACGTTTATACTGCGTAGCATCCGCATTTGTGAGTTGCGTAGATGACTTCAATTTGCGTTGCTTAGATGATCTCTCAATGACTTCAATTTTAATTAACCTTATTTAAACAGTTCAGTTAATCATCGAAAGCTAACAGAATATCATTCCGGTTGTAAAATATAATTTGCCCGCAATGTGCCTTTATATGTAATTACTTGCCATGTTCTGCCGCACGTACAGTACGCGTGATATGTACGAGCTCTTCGTTCAAATAATTCTTGGTTCAATTTTTTCTCCCGCAACTGACATTCTTTCGCTTTTGCTTGAGCCTCTCCGAGTTGAATAATAGTTCCATCACCTTCGTCATTAGGCATCAAATACTTCGTTTGTGCAACAAATGATGTATTCGTAACTCACTTCTTTCTCTTTTCTTTATTTCGGCTAATTTGACAGAAGCAAGATGTATTAACCTACCCGTGTACCGTTTTTTTAATTTCATTTCCATTTTTTCTCACCGATATTTTCGTAAGATATAGGTGGCTTCTTCTTCATGGGATTTACACGGTGATCCTGCGTTATCTCTGTGGTAGCTCGACGTTATTTTTGCTTCGTAGTTTTTATATACCTGAGCAGTAATTATATTTCCTGAATATGCAGTCTAGCTCCGAAAAAATACCGCTCATGCCACGCTATTCAATTCTACAAAATGTGAAGGTGAAATAATAGTCGGTTGATTTTATGCGTTATCTGCATATACAGGGTGTGTTATTCGATGCACATCTTTTAAATACAATTGAAATTACATATGTAAATACATATGAAATGAACATTTGTAATTCGATGCACATATCCCAGTGGTAAACTTACAGTACCTCACTTCATCTTGTAGAGCCCCCATACCGACAGCTGATGTTCTGCAGTCGATAGAAAATGTCAGATGATAGAATTTCTTCTGAACCATTGCATTTCCTTTAACCAACAAAAAATAACGTTCCTTTTAAATGTTTCTGCAATATATGCACCGTATTGCTACTGAATCGCCACAGTTTTTCTGGAGTGTTCGTGCGGTATATCTAGGAATATATTTCTGTAGTATTTCTTACGATTTCCATGTATCATGATGATTTTCTACATAACTCCTGCCCCCATTACAGCCTTCTCCCTCCAAAGACTGCAACGGCAGCAGATGTTCCGCAGTCACCAGAAAATGTCGGATGATGAAAAATCTTCCGAGCCGCTAAATTTTAATTAAGGTCTCGGGAAGATCTTCTTGACATATTAAAACAAACGCTTATGACCAGTTGTAGATTCGGGACTCTGTCGTTAGGTCCGCTAAAGTTTCCTCGCCTGTTCGTGTTCATCTGATGCCAAAATGAACGCTTCTGTGTTTGGGTTCCCGCGGAAAAACTTTCGCGTGAACTTGCATCGCTCGTATATTTATTTACCTGGTGTTTGAACCTTGAATATTAATTTGTGCTCCCTTGCAAAACTTTCGGCCAGTGAGCTTGCGTCACGTTTGTTTCCAGGCATGAAATTTGGGTCTATGACATTTCAAGGAAGTAAACTTCGTTGCTGTTTGAGATGGAGGTAGAAGGGGAGGGGATGAATTTAAAGATGCGATGTTCGAGGGAAAATTGATACCGTAGTTTGTCACTGGAGCATTTCTCCAAAATTCTATTCATAGTTCCTACCGTAATTGAAACCGGACCAGCAAGGTGCTATTTTTAATATTACTGGGGCCTCGAGTATGATTACGCATCGTTATTAACACTTTGACTGCGACTACTAAACATTAAGTTCAACATCAAACTCAAATTTAATGTCGATTGTTGTAAGCTATTTAGAAAAAAAAAACATGAGCTGGATCGTGTCTCCATTTAGCTTTGATTAAATATTTAGGAAAATTTAGTTTGCGACCGGTCAGCAGCAGTATGAAATTACCTCCGTATACCGCCGGTGGCGCACGTCGCAGTCAAAGTGTTAATTGGGGATAAACCTGCTTAAGCTGAGACTTGCCGGACTGTGTGCCACGACGCCGACTCTACGAATTCTAAGAAGTCCGACTATAGTTACTCTTATTCTCATACATCCGTATTCCATTGACTGAAGGGACCGCAAAATGAAAGCGATAAAGACGAACGGGATAGGCCTCTCTCTTGAAAAACTACATCTATATTGGTTTGGACCTTTGCATCGATTGTGATTTGTGAACTGCAATTCTGTGCTTGGAAGCAGTAAATTTTTTCTAAGAGTTTAATACTGTTTTCTAATTTACGCAATTATTATTTTTTTTTATTTAATTATTATTCTCAAACACAAAACGAAATGCTAGGGAATGATTCACGGAAGTGTTGCTTTAATTACCAGACTCTGTGTGTCCTGCTAAACTGGCTCAAGAGGACGCGACAGAGACAATGGATTCACGGTGCCAAAACTTTCCTTCAGATGTGGTCAAACATTTAGAACGAATCTAAAATACTGAATAAAGACTTCACCCCCTCAGGACCACGTCAATTTTGTACATATGAGAATCAAAGCTCTCAGAAGGATGATGTGAGGTCCCTCGCTGAAAGTTAGATAGGCATTCTTTCTATTTCAAAAGAAGGAAAGCCTACTCAACCTTCATCCTAACAAGAAGCTTATTTTATTTAAAAAATAAGTAAGTTTTCTTTTTTTGCACACCAACTTTTTTTTTCGGTTTGTTGCACCATATTTTTTAAGCACCCATAGCTATTCAATTTATCTTATTTTAACTAGTTTTCTATTTAACCGTTTTGCGCAGGAAGTGGGGACACACCTAGTGCACAATTCCTCGTCCCATCAATCCTACACTAAATAGTGCCTTCCTCTTCACTATCTTAGCAACACCGGTGTTGTGGTAAGGGAGATGTAAGCTATCTTACAATCAATGGAATCAACTTTTGCCTGCAAAGACGTCACTCGTTTTGGAAGAGTTGACCCTGACTCAGAGACCTAAAACTCAAACGTTGACTGCTTGGTGCCCGACCAGTGGTCACTGAGAGCATTTCCAGAATGCAGGTGGCCCACCAGTGATCACTGAGGTCATTTCCATAATGCAGGCGGCCCACCAGTGGTCACTGAGGGCATTTCCACAATGGAGGTGGCCCACCAGTGGTCACTGAGGGCATTTCCACAATGCAGGTGGCCCACCAGTGGTCACTGAGGGCATTTCCACAATGGAGGTTGCCCACCAGTGGTCACTGAGGGCATTTCCACAATGCAGGCGGCCCACCAGTGATCACTGAGGGCATTTCCACAATGCAGGTGGCCCACCAGTGGTCACTGAGGGCATTTCCACAATGGAGGTGGCCCACCAGTGGTCACTGAGGGCATTTCCACAATGCAGGTGGCCCACCAGTGGTCACTGAGGGCATTTCCACAATGGAGGTTGCCCACCAGTGGTCACTGAGGGCATTTCCACAATGCAGGCGGCCCACCAGTGGTCACTGAGGGCATTTCCACAATGGAGGTTGCCCACCAGTGGTCACTGAGGGCATTTCCACAATGGAGGTTGCCCACCAGTGGTCACTGAGGGCATTTCCACAATGGAGGTGGCCACCCGGTGGTCACTGAGGGCATTTCCACAATGGAGGTTGCCCACCAGTGGTCACTGAGGGCATTTCCACAATGGAGGTTGCCCACCAGTGGTCACTGAGGGCATTTCCACAATGCAGGTGGCCCACCAGTGGTCACTGAGGGCATTTCCACAATACAAGTGGCCCACCAGTGGTCACTGAGAGCATTTCCACAATGCAGGTGGCCCACCAGTGGTCACTGAGGGCATTTCCCCAATACAGGCGGCCCACCAGTGGTCACTGAGGGCATTTGCACAATGCAGGCGGCCCACCAGTGGTCACTGAGGGCATTTGCACAATGCAGGCGGCCCACCAGTGGTCACTGAGGGCATTTCCACAGTGCAGGTGGCCCACCAGTGGTCACTGAGGGCATTTGCACAATGCAGGCGGCCCACCAGTGGTCACTGAGGGCATTTCCACAATGCAGGCGGCCCACCAGTGGTCACTGAGGGCATTTCCAAAAGGCAGGCGGCCCACCAGTGGTCACTGAGGGCATTTCCACAATGCAGGCGGCCCACCAGTGGTCACTGAGGGCATTTCCACAATGCAGGCGGCCCACCAGTGGTCACTGAGGGCATTTCCACAGTGCAGGCGGCCCACCAGTGGTCACTGAGGGCATTTCCACAATGCAGGCGGCCCACCAGTGGTCACTGAGGGCATTTCCACAATGCAGGCGGCCCACCAGTGGTCACTGAGGGCATTTCCAAAAGGCAGGCGGCCCACCAGTGGTCACTGAGGGCATTTCCACAATGCAGGCGGCCCACCAGTGGTCACTGAGGGCATTTCCAAAAGGCAGGCGGCCCACCAGTGGTCACTGAGGGCATTTCCACAGTGCAGGTGGCCCACCAGTGGTCACTGAGGGCATTTGCACAATGCAGGCGGCCCACCAGTGGTCACTGAGGGCATTTCCACAATGCAGGCGGCCCACCAGTGGTCACTGAGGGCATTTCCAAAAGGCAGGCGGCCCACCAGTGGTCACTGAGGGCATTTCCACAATGCAGGCGGCCCACCAGTGGTCACTGAGGGCATTTCCACAATGCAGGCGGCCCACCAGTGGTCACTGAGGGCATTTCCACAGTGCAGGCGGCCCACCAGTGGTCACTGAGGGCATTTCCACAATGCAGGCGGCCCACCAGTGGTCACTGAGGGCATTTCCACAATGCAGGCGGCCCACCAGTGGTCACTGAGGGCATTTCCACAATGCAGGCGGCCCACCAGTGGTCACTGAGGGCATTTCCACAATGCAGGCGGCCCACCAGTGGTCACTGAGGGCATTTCCACAATGCAGGCGGCCCACCAGTAATCACAAACTGAATTTCAGCACATACTCGATAAAAATGAAATAAAGGCCCGTTCCGATTATTATCTAATACATTTCAATGTTGATATTAAAATTTAGTTTAACATGAATTAAACACTGAACTCACTTTCACCCGCTGCAATTAACGTATTGATGCAAAGTAATCTCTTCACTCGGGTTATGCTCCGAAGTTTTCTATCGTAGCTAACTGCTCCTGAACCCGAGAGTTTGCTAACCTTAATGTGGTGATAACTTCATCAATAGCACTGCACAAATTAAATGTTTCATGTCATTGAAATTCATTTTATTTCGCGTGCTCACTTAGGTGCGCGCTTCACTGAGTTTTTAAAAACGCAATTTTTTATGTGAGACGTTGTTATTGCTACGAAACCTTTAGCATTTCTTACAGAATATTCGAAATCAAACACCTTTGAGTGCAATAAGTGCTGGTACAATGTCTAAAAAGACCTGACCTGACTGATTTGTCACGACTAATTAGAACTTAATTTGTTTCATTTTCTCTCCAGAAATAATCAAGACAATTTTCTTAAGCATTTCATGTCAGAATGTTTTACTTATAGTTTTATGACTAATGTGCTTGGTCGTGCAGACATTTTTATTCATTGAATAGAATTATTTTGAAGTTGTTGCATTTGCTGCAGCGTAGTCCGATTTAGATACTGGGAAAAACATCAATAAAGCTCGCTTCTCATTATAGGGAGACGAGATACTTTCTCTGATGCCGACATTTTCTGCCGTACGAACTCTCGTGACAGTGCACTGCTGAACTGCCACGCATCTCGGGGGCTAAGCGCTCCCCGGGGGTTTTATTTAGAACCTAAAGCGGGATTAATATTGGAATAATCGGCGAGTGAAAAGCTAGCTTTTCGTAATGCTGGTGCACTCATTGTAGTGAACCTCGATGCTAGGGAATTTCTTCCTGTTTAAACAGCGCCCTTTGGCCTCCTCGGCAAGTTGAAAATACCATCAGACCTGTGCAATTTTTTTAAATTAAGATTTTCTTATCGGATTGTGAAAGTGTTCGTCAATCGCATTTCTATTTTCCGATTGCTGTACTGTTGCCCTAAAGAATCCTTCCGTTCGAAATTTAGATACAACGTAAGTGCAGCCTACCGTTAAAAGTGCCCTTTTTCAAGTTGAAATTCTAATTCATTTATGAAAACTAATTTCGAATAAATTGTAGCAATAAATTCCTATCCATTTTTTTTAATTTATTTGATTTGAAATTAAAAAAAAATAGGCGTATGCAGTCATTATGTAGTGCTCAGGTATCCAGCTTACAGTGCATGAACAGGGATAGGAGGACCATAAAAGTAAAGCAACAAACAGACAGACAAGCACACCTGCTAGAATCTGAGTAGGCACCACGGTAGAGGAAACAAGGTAGGTTCAAACCAGTCTTTTTTTCGTTGATAGGGTGGTTTTGCTGACGTCACGGCAACGAACCATTAGCAGCGCCCATATTGCATCTGGTAGCACTGCTACCATCAAATCTGGCTCCACTATTGGCTTAACGACATGGCGTTTTGGTGACGTCATAAAGTTTGTTAGAAATAAAGCCTTTCTATTGGCTAGCCGAACATGAGGAGGTGTATTTTTTCCCATGGAAATGACCCTACCTTGTTTCCTCTACCGTAGTATGCACTATACAGGATGTCCTCAAAAATGCATAAACTGGCCGATATATCGATCTATGATACCGGAACCATAAATCAAAATTAAACAGTTGTGTGGTTGCGATATCACACATACATATATCAGCCAGTGGATACATCTTTTTGTAGACACCCTGTATAAGAATACACCAAAGTTTCTTGCTTGGTTCGTCGCTCTGTGACGCTCATAAGGATGCTTAATGACTGTATCTGTGATACGAGTTTCACCAGTGCACAAGTACAAGAATATTTTACTATTTCGATGGAAATATTTGTTTGTCATTCACATCTGGAAGATTAATTACTTGTCATTCACATCTAGATTTAAGCATATAAGGAAAATATCGACTCCAATCATTTTTGTCGGGCCGTGCTCGCTGGTTTTTGAATAAAGAAAAGAAGTTTGTGTTACCTTCGCGATAAACCACTAAGTTGAGTGAACAGCGCTTACCCTCATGGACGGAAGGTCCTTTGATCGCGTCAAGAACACCTCAGCGTATCGGCAGCGGCGTGATTTAAAACCAGTGAACATCGACAGCTTGCGTAAGATGAACGTTCCGTCGTCCATAGAAGTCAGGTTCTGATCTAGACAGGCCAGCTTTGCCCTTTTTGAGGCGAATTTTTCAAATTTGGCTTTGGTTTGAATAAGATTTGAGTCGATTGTTGAGCTTACTCTACATCTTGCATGGCATAAAGGTTACCAGATAATATGAGAATTTATTGAGTAATTTTATGAGGAAAGGACGAATTTAACACTTTGACTGCGATGTGCGCCACCGGTGGAACACGGAGGTAGTTTTCATTATGCTGCTGACCGACCAGCAGTCGCAAACTCAATTTTCATAAATACTTAATCAAAGCTAAATGAAGGCACGATCCAGTTCTTGTTTGGTATTTTCAAAATAGTGTACTACAAGTGACTTTAAATTTGAGTTGGGTGTTGAACTTAATATTTAGTAGCCGCAGTCAAAGTGCTAAAAGTTCCACCCCAATAATGGCCAACAACTTAGCAGCCCTGATACGCTTTGCACTTTCATAAGTCCATCCTGTAGGTACGAGTGTGATACAGCGGCGACGCGGTGACACACTATTGCAGAAAATAAAGCATGCAAACATTTATTTTGATCGTATTTAAATTACTGAGTTTTGTCGTCTCGAATCCAGGTACGGAGTCGCAGGATGAGTACAAAAAACAAATGGTATTTTTGAGGTGATGGACATTTGTAAAGGAATTTATTTTTAGGAGTAAATGTTTTGTTACCGCCATTGGTTTCCTGTAGTTGTATAAATCTTTGTCGGGAACGTTAATGTTTTTTTTTAGAACTACTTCGAGTGAAATTGAATGCAGGCTAATTTTATGCGTGTTAATTCTTTAACAACACGAATGGTTTTTATTTCTATTTCCGTGATGTAATTGCATTTAAGCCGTCCTGAAAAAGTGTAATCTAAAATAAACAAAAATGAAGCTGATAGTGGAATGTTTCCTAAGCTAAGTGAAAATCTTTTTTCTTTGTACCGTTTGTTACAAGAAAATAAAATGGGACTTTGCGTTCATCAAACTTTTGCTTACCGATGACATTTGTGATCTGAAAACGACATGGACACTGAAAATTTTGGCAAGCCACAAATAACCGGAAAAATTTAGTAAATGGAAGCGTGGAAGAGCGTTATATATATACATAAAGTGTGTTAAAACACATTGAGTTTCATGTTTTCGCTCAATATATCACACTAGCTTCTACACTTTAACGAATTTGAGTCCTTTCTGATAAATTGCTTTGTAAATTCGATCATCTCGAAGACGCTGCGTGCGGTAGTGAGTGTACTATCTCCTTTTGTGGGAAGTCCAGAAGTTCATGTTCATGTAACATTCACCTCACAAAGCTGCCAGAAACAAAAGTGTTGGGGTAAGATTTTGTTACAACTGTTCCTACACGTTTGGGTGAGTCAGAGGGTCTTGGACAACAGCGCGCACTGGAGTACGACGCACAAGAAACTCGTCTTTGCCTCAGGTGTCTATACACTATTTTACCAATGAACTGGCTCATGTCTGACAAAATGAAGTAAAAACCCATCCACTCATACGGGCTTTGTTTCACATCTTTACCTCAATTACTAATGAATATTAATTGCTTTCTTTAATGATCAGTTGTTACTCAAGAAATATTGAGTTCTTCATATAATAATCTACTCAATCAGTATTGAGTATCAGTTATTTAAATTAATGATCAGTAATTACTCAATTAGTATTGAGTATCAATAATTTAATTCATTTTTCAGTTATTACTCAATTAGTATCGAGTACTAACTGCTTTCTGTCAACGAATTTTCGCGTGTCGTCGGAGGTACGTCCACAAATTCGGCAGCCGCAAACATCCCTCATTTCTGGACAACGTCAAACACTGAAGTCCTGCCGAACTGTCGCCTTGTACACCAAACTGTTACCTTCTACTTTCTTCTTCAGCTTTTTCTTGTTTCATGAACTTCTTTCTTAGCTTACTGTTTCTATGCACCTTGTGAATAGATTCCACGTTCCCTCAACTCCATACTAAATGGCGCCTTCAGCCTTCCTCTCTTTGAACATCTTTGTCGTGGTAAAGGTAGGCTAAAACTTTCTTATACAACCTTTACCATAATAAGAGCCGCGTCCGTCTGTCTGTCTGTCCGAAGCCAGCCGAAAGTGTGTGATGAGCGTATCTGTGATACAAGCTTGGCCTCACCAACTCTCTAGAGATTGATTTTTTTCACTTCTTATGGCCTTCCCTTCATTTCCCCTTCTTTCTCATTTTAAATAAAGAGGGGTTGACTAGTAATAATAACACCAAACTGTTCACGCTAACTATGTTCACGCGATTGCTTCGCTCGGTTTGGTCAGGTTGAATGTAACAGAATTGAGAAGCTGTCTATGCCGCTCGATGACAATTTTTGCCTTTCTAAGCAGCTGGAAAAGTGTAATTCGCGCTGTTAAATTCGAACTTGTACGCCATTGTTTAATTTAAATGAAGGTAGTGAAATGCTATTCTTTGAAAGTCAAGCGTACACGAGCAATTTACATAATACCGTTGCTCGTATGTACCAATACGTTGTTCACATTTTAAATTAAATTCACATCTCAGTAAGTATCATTTGTGTGCTCTCTCTTGAGTCGGTGCTTCATCGAGGCTTAATAATTATGAAGCAATCCTTAATTAATTAGGCCATAACTAACTGAAATTGCACAATCTTTCACAAGCCGGACGGATGTAGGTTTACAATAAAAATTGTAATTGTGATTGAAAAGGAGCTACGCTAAGCGAAGTAAGGTGTCGGTGTCTGTTCTCGTCCGTCTACCTCTAGGAAGAAGCACTCCTCAGTGAGGAGTTCTAGCTCAGGACTTCTCAACCGGGGGTACATGTACCCTTAGGGGTACGTTTAAGATACTTCATATGTTGAAATTTATAATATATATTTACATGCAACCGTGAGGTTTGTGTATTATGTTTACATTGAGTAAACATAACTATTAATCATTAAGTGTTTTTTGTGGTTTCTTAAGCCTTTAACTGGGCACGTGAAAAGACACCATTTAGCTAAGGTGGTACACGACAATAGGAAGGTTGAGAAGCCCGGTTCTGGCTCATCACGGCATAACCAACGGCATTTTGCCTGAAGCCATTTAAGGGTGTTCTTCAGAAGATAAAGTAGTTCATTTTATATTTTCCTTGTTAATTGTGCTGCTAATTTCCCATACGCGTCACTTGATATTTTATATTTTACTCTTCATTATTTGTAGCTAAAGGTTAGGTAGGCTTCCTTTTTGTTGTAATAAAATAGGTTTTTGTTTTGTTACGGACCATCTTTTTTCGGTTCACTGCTGTCCTGTTTTTCAGCACCTACTACTTTCTTCTTCAACTTTTTCTTGTTTCATGATCTTCTTTCTTAGCTTTCTGTTTCTGTGCACCTTGTGCATAGATTCCGCGTTTCCTTAACTCCATACTAAATGATGCCTTCCTCTTTCCTCTCTTGGAACATCTATGTCGTGGTTAAGGGAGGCTAAAACTTTCTTATACAATAATCATAATAATAATCCGGTTTTTCTTTTTTCAACTTTGATCTTGTTTCATGAACTTCTTTCTCATCTTACTGTTTCTATGCCCTTTCTGCATAGATTCCGCGTTCCCTTAACTCCATACTAAATGGTGCCTTCTTCCTTTCTTTGGGTCTCATTTGTTGAGGATAGGGAGGCTTAAACTAACTAATAATCTAATGATCTTCATTATTTGTATGCACTTTCCCCACGAACATATGTTTCTTTTCACATGTTAGTCAAACATAAAAATATGATTAGATGGTAATGAAATCATAACTCAAAACCCTCAGTCAGCAGGTAAAAACTCTTGTGTGATTTTGTTGCATTTTCATAAAAAGAGTTAGCTCGCATGCTTGTCAGCCTGCTGTTGTCCATGTTTATACTCGGTATGATATTCTCGATTATGTGTGTTATACATCGTCTTATTATTCATTATGTATTATAATTCATCTGTATTATGTATAAAATACAATTTATGTCATATAATTCTTCTGCTAAATTGACAGCGTAGTTAGATGTTCTGCTTCTGCCTCCAAACTGAAGCGGTCAATTTTCACAGACTGCTTTTGTAGGTAAATTCTTAGAGAGAGTTTTTTTGTGAAATACCTCGCTGGAGCCTTGATTTTCGGTGTGAATAACCTCGCTGGAGCCTCGAGTTTCGTTGTGAAATACCTCGCCGAATCCTCCCATCCACTGGCTCACGGCGGCGGCCGAGGGCTGTCGAAGATGAGCAGCTGGAGGAAAGCTCACTGTCGACTTTATTGAGAAACGATTAGCAAGGCCAATTTCGAAATCGTTTCCTCGTTCCATTCTATTTGCCCTGAAAGAAAGTCAAACAGAGCGTAAAATTGAAAACGACCGAGTTGTAGCCAGCCATCTGAGGCTTGGTGCTGCTGAGGTGAACTTTGCGACTTAGCGGAGAGAAGCAGTCCTAAAGACCCAATGTTTTATTCAGACCATTGGTCCTTTCTTCTGTGATGGATGAGTTATCGTTCTCTTTGCCGAGTGCAACAATTGCCTTGTGGAGAGCATATTGGCGCTCGCATGATTCATGCGCGGGATAATGAGGGCTTTGATCTCAATAAAATCGGTTTCAATAACTTAAACCGGTGTTAATTTCCCATTTCTCTATGTCCCCTTCTTTTGGTCCATGTGATTGGGGACTTGTCCCAACGATATTTGTGTTGATATTTTATGTTGTTTCGAACGATCCGTTGAGAATGGTTGCCCGATATGCTTTATTTCAAAAAACAGAATCTTTTTTGAAGCTTTCGTGGTAAAACTTTAACTTTGATTGCGCAGTATGACGGCAGCACGATAGTTTTGCATGATTCAATGGCGTGGGGAAGTGTTGGTAGAGTGCTGCAGAGTCTTTTTATTGTTATTGATATATCTTTACTTTGTTCTTTTGCAACTACCGATAATGAGCATTGATCTCTATTGTGCCATCGAATGGACCTAAAGTTATCACAGGTGTTCGCATGCGTGAGGTCTCCTTTGTTCTTTTCTAGCTCACAGTTTCTTTCGAAGTCTGGCTGATTTTAGTCCTTGTTGTACCCTTAGTTCGATAGACTTGAATGAACTTCAAAATGAAAATCAGATTAGGATTTTCTATTGGAAATCAGAGTTAGAAGTCACAAAATTTGGAAACTAGGCAAAAAAATTGAAAATGAAGTTAAATTGGTGCAAGCAATCGTGATATAACCTCCGTATCATGATAAAAAGTTCATTTTAAAGAACAAACATTTTTCGTATGATGGAATTGGTATAAAATGTTTCATTGTAACGGAAATAATTTCAGTGTGCTAGTCAGTTGGATATTTTTACTTGATGTCATTTGGAATAACACGTTCTCATCAACCCGTAAGAATGGAGAGCGCAAAACAACTTTTGTTTTCTATACAGCCGCAACTGCTCGAAACCAGTAAGAAGCTGTCGATTTGACCCACTGAATTTCAGCCTCTGTCCATTGAAATTCAATGAAAGACACAGTAATGCTCATACCAGCTTCGTTCCCGCTTATCTCGGCACACTTGGCCTGAGTATTCCCTGTCCTGGAGTATTCCTTGCCGCTTTTTTCCTGCGAGAACAGCCGAGAGTCCTATTCTCGAGTTCCATGGATTCCGCCTGGAAAAGTCCAATCCTTTAACAAATCTGCTGGATTACCAGGATTTTCGTCGGAACTCAGCGTAGTGTGCACGCTTGGCCCTCCACTGGTAACCTAAGAGCCGCTCCGCACTTCTTATGGGGCGAATTCACTTGAAGAAGCTGTGCTGCGTTGTATGTTTTGCCTGCTTATTGTATGGCTGGTGCAGCTTAGAAAAAATGTTAGTTATTAATATCAGTGTGACAGTTGACCTTGAAACATTTCTCATTTTATTTATTCAAAGTAACCAATGTACACGAAAAATCTGTTTTCATCATGAGAACGGACTTCCATTGGTATTTTACCTTTCTAAATTGTTAGTTCAAGTATGATAGTAGAATGCGTTGATGGATTGGGCTTTGAATTATTCAACAACTCCTTTTTTGTACTGTATATGGAAATACCTCAACATATGTATATAGACAGTCTCGAACCTTTTAAAAATCCATCCACTTCCTTCATCTCTACAGGTTTAATTGCTAGGGCACGGAAGAACTAAAGTGCAGTACTTCCATGACTTGCTTGAGATGCTAATAAATGTTGTCGAGTGTTGTCTACCGTTCATTGCGATATTTCTCTCGTCCAATTAAAGTCAATCGTCTGTGTCATTTAGAATTAATTAGCTGTTCACTCCACCATTGACGAAATGCAAGAATGATGTTCTTACCAGACTATGTAAACACCTGCCTCGAATCTGAACTCATGATTACAACTTAGGTGTTGCATTGACAGGAAGTAACTTGTAATTACGTCAATAGGTACGGCTGAGCCACTCAGAGTTCCTAGTGTGGATATTCACACGAGCAATCGCTCCTTGAGAGCTTAGAGAGGCTCGCAAATATCCTAAGTTGATAAGTATCGACGCAACGTCTCGTACGTCATCAATCTTCCCGCCGCCTGCATCCTTAGCGATCAATATCCCGCCAAGTCGTGTAACTTCGAGCATTTCGCCTCAGTCTTCATGCCGATTATTCGGAGCCAGATATTCCTGGTGTGCATTTCATGTATGGAAATTTAAGCTAGTTCACGCTGAAGTCTGGTACCTGTGCCGAGTCTTCCCAGGCGGGCATAATCCACGGCGAATATCATATGCAGAAATTTTAGATGTATATATTTTGAGTTTGGGATTTAGGTCAAATAAGTTGGGGTTGACAGTATTGGGAGGAGGGGGGAGGTGTTCTATGAGTGTATGAATTAAAGTGGCGAGTTTGAGTTTTGTTTTCACGTAAAATTATACTGGACCTAAGTTTATTTTGCATGCATTTAGTGCGCATTAACTGAACAGTAGGATTTGGTTTGTGTAATCATTATTCGGGAGACCAGGGCTCTTCGATTCGTCATAGGTTGGCTACAAGAAAATTAATAATAAATCTATTTCAATTCATGTTTAATTATTAATATGCACGTTATTTCAAGCAGATACTTGCGTGAGGATGGAGATTGAACTGAACGTAGTCAGTTTAGCGTATTTAGTGTTAGAGATTTAATTTTCAATAAAGTTTAACAATTCAGCTGAATTAGAAGTCAACTTGTACGAGTAGCTTTTTAAATTATATTAGCCTAATACAAATGGAGTAGTTGAATGACGAGGTCAATACTTACAAGTTTCATTGACCGAAAATAATTAAAAACATTTTCGTGCTCTCGCTTGTCGTCTTCAATTCGATATCAATTATAGAAGTCGTGAGTATATATTTGATACGTACATTTTGTTCGTGCAACGATGGACGCGCTGGAAACTAACAGAGTCACCACCTCCAAGTGAGTGTTGTCTAATACAACTATTTTTGTTATCGTCCGGGCGAAGCTCACCAGAAGAAGTAGGCAATTCCTGATGTTACTAAAGAGGCTGTGTAAACAAATACTGCGTAACTTCACTAATATAGATGAAATAGGACGATTTTTAAGAAATCTCACTTTTAGGAAATAAAGGAAAACCAACGTAGTTAACAAAATTATTATGAAAACAAACGTTTCGGATCATAAAAAATCCATCCTCGGTGTTCGGAAAAAACAACCAGTCAAAGTATTAAACTATTTCTGAACCGTAATTTTCTGAATACAACAACAGATAAAATATTGACATAAAAGAAAGAAAAGACAATAATGAAACAAAACCTATAGAACAATTTAACAAATAGTAAAAATTCACTAACATATTTTAAGAAATTAGGACTATTCTACAGTATGTCTTGCTACTTATTAACAGCAACAATATTAGATTAGAAAGGTCTAATTGGTCATTTTCAAGGAAAATCTCATGTTTAACTGGTTCAAATGCAATTGCGCTAAAAATAGCAAAATTTGATAATTTTGGCTGAGAAAAACTAATTCGATGCTTGAGTCTAGAGCCCGTTATGAGTGTGGTTGTTCTGAGACACCCTAGCATAGTTATGCTCTTCATTGAGTGTCTCTCCCGTCTCAGTTATTTTATCTTTCATTATTCATAAACACAATCTGTTTATTATTAAACACTGCAATGGGTGGTGCCAAAAAATATCATACATGGAAATTTCACGTTTATAAAACCGAATAGAAATTTTACTTACGGCTAACGGTGATATTCGGCTAACCTTCAATCGATAAAAATGAATTGAGATCGGCTAATCGAACAGGACCTCTATTTCCATCCAAATGTAGCTGCAATTTGAAAAACCGTCGGGCGAGTAGTGTGAGTTGAGAATCTCCTGTAATGTTCATCGCTTCGTAAGCCCAATGACTACAAAAAGCTATTCCATTTTTTTCATTTTATGCTGACGCTATAATGACATGCCTCGGAAGCTCATATAACATAAGTCACTTGCGATTATTCATGCGTTATTTGAAACCGTGTCTTGATTTTGCACTGAATATCGAATTAAAGTCAAAATTCAATGCATCCAGCTTTGCAGAATACGTATTGTTGATGCTGAGTCTTAAACTGTTGGGTCATCACTATTACCATGGCCGAGTGGTTAAGGTGTTGGCTTCACCCTTCACTGGGAAGGTGATGGCAGTTCGAGCCCCGGCAGTGCCACGCGGTGGTTCTCCTGTTGAGAAGAGGGAGAACACGACCACAATTCCCCACTCTATCAATATATCGGAAATGGGTACCGGCTTCACCCGGGGTAGCCGTCATTGCAACCTGGTGTTAGTAATAAGGTATTTGAAAACTAATGTATAAGAGGATATGGATCAGGGTTGATTGGAACCAAAACCTTTTTCATACGTCTTGAATTTTTGTTTCCAAGTCAGGCGTTTAAAAAACTGTGGAGTTATGGTATAAAACACAGCATCTGCTTTCCCGAACAACTTTCTGGAGAGTCATTAATGGAAGTTAAAATGAGATTGTGATTAAGTTTTCTTTTTGTTGGGAACCAAGGGGATCGACGACGCTCCAAAGATACGTACTTTATTATTTTTCTAGTTTATATGTCCCGTCAAAAATGACGGGAGTTGATATTTTCCCTAAATAAATTTTCCAGATGTGGATGATAAACAAATATATCCATCCTAATAGTACTCGCGATCAAAATATTTTGGTACTTGTGCACTGGTGAAGTTCGTATCACAGATACAGTCATTGAAGCATCGTTAAGAGCGTGATAGAAAGACGGACCAACCAAGTTAATGTGTTCATTGAAATTCACATTGAAATAACATCGGGAAAATTATGCAAAAAATATACATTTATTTATAAATTTTAGAAGACACCTGGCGTTTTATTAAATAGTGTTGATTAAATGTTATTTGACATATGGACGTACTTTATGTAAACCTGTTATCAGGAGATCTATTTATATAAAATTCCTATTTCATACTTTAATTAAATGTTGTTTCAGGTACTAACGTAAAATTAAGAGCTAACAAAATAATTTTCAAACCTAATGCGAACAGCTAATTTCTCGTTTTTTTATAACATGCAAATGAATATATTTGCAAATAGCTCTCTTTCAATAAGTCAATTTCCAAGTATATTTTTCAGAACCATACGCTGTATGTAAAATTAACGGAACATTATTGTGCTGCCTATTTCAAAAATTCGACGGAAAATGTGTTTCGCTAATTTTTTCGTCTTCCATTCTGCGAATTTGAAACCTTTATTCCTAGATGAAGTACATCCCCCTGAAGCTTCACTCACCAGGAAATGATAAAATAACGGTTTAATAAAATATCAGTTGAAGTGAATTGAAATCCGCATCCGGTGTTTGCTACACCCGAGAGTGGTCAATTGGAGTGTCGCACTGACGGCCTCGGTGCGGGGTGATATTACTGGGAACGATTCCTGACAGCGCATTTGAAGACGGCTTTGGTGGTGATTGCTCCCTTGAATGGTCCATGATGTCTAATTTGTGTTGCACGTTCCAATCTGATTCATAAATGCACAAATTCAGTAGTGCTACTGAGGCACGGAGTTACAGGCCCGTGGAGTTGAGGAATTTCTTTTATACGAGTTGCTGTATCACACCTACGAGCAGAAAACCTTGTTTTTCAGCTCGGTGTTTCGCAGTCGTTTTTGAGGTTATACTGAAATTTGTGCGCCATGGAAATTAGGGACTTGCTATTAAAAATAGGTAACAAATGAATCTCTCCTGCTATGTAGGAAAGAAGAGTTCACTGCAGCTTAACCGATATTCAGGTTACGCGAGTTTCGTGCGGCCTTTGACGTAAACGAAGCATTGCCTTTATTTTGAGTGTATTTCTTTAACTTCACAAGATGTGAGGTAGCCGTTGGGTCACATAGAATCGTAAATACGCCTCCTTTGTTTAAGGATGTGCGTCCGGCATTTTCATGAGATTTGATAAGTTTTTGTCTGTTTATCAATTTTCAAAGCGGGCGGGCAAAATATGGAGTGAGAGCATAGCGTTATTATTTATACAAATAGGAATAAATCTCCACTGGATTAGGTGGTAAAGTCTCATAATCGTCGAATACGATGCCTCGAAGTTAAATAAAATTCGTTCTGGTTTTTTGTATCAATGAGAATTAGCACTCCAAGGTGGAAGATGTGAGGTTAAAAACTGAAAATAGTTAGGCATTTTTTGTAGAAATAGAACAAGTTTTTATTCAGTTACAATCGTTTTTTTCAGTTCACTGTCTTTTTCAGCATCATTGAGTTGTTAGCTTTTATCTTGTTTCAAAATCTTTTGTCTCAACTTACTGTTTCTATGTATATGAGGCCTTGCGTGAAAACACATCCTGTGCATAGATTCCTTGTTCCTTGAATTAAATACTAAATGGTGCCTTCATCATTCCATTTTTTGGAACACCTTTGTTTTGGTTAAACTAACTTATCTGATCTAATCATTCTTATTTAAATTTTGCAAGGAACATAAAATGCCACTAACCATTTCACATATTTCAAAATTTTATCAATGCATTTAACACGTAAAGGGCGCCGGGGTAAACTGAAGTTCAAGTTTCAACTCAAATCATAGTTAATGTTAGAGATCAATTTTGCAAATAACGAGCGTAAGATATATCGGGACTTCATTTAGTTTCCTTAAGCATTTATCGAAATTGAGTTAGTGCCTGCTGGCCGGTCAGCAGCATTATTAAAATCCTCTCAGTGACCACCGGTTTGTCACGTTGCTCTTAAAGTGTTAATTTCTGAGCTATGATCAGATGACGAACATCACGCTGGGGTTCATTTCTTCTCCCAAAAGCAGAATGTGCACTTGCGTTTTACAGCATTTGTTTATCACATATCTTCATTTGGTGCATCCTCCTGGTCATCATAGAATCGTAAATACGGCATGTATTATAGGACATTTTTGCAATTTAAAGGTATACCAATTATTATAGCAAACATATATAATATTCAATTTTATATATCTATCCTGGATGATGCTTCTTCATCTAATTATTCTATGAAACCACTATTGGCTTCAATGTCTGTTTTTATCCAAGTCCAAAATAGTTTAAAAGCTGAAATTTAGTAATTGATTTTGGACACCCCCTATATAGTCAACAGAGGGCTTCAGAAAAGCTATGGTAGTATGCGGATGTCGATTATTCTTTCTTTCAAAGACATTCTACACGTAATAGTCGGTAGAATTCAAATCCGGCGAGTTTGGGCTAGTACGGCTTTGTAAGACGGTCCTGAGTCTTGCTGACGGACGCATGGCCTCCCATCGGATACTTAGTCTATGACTCAACAACCGTTTTTAGAAAATCAGCGTATCCAGCAACTTTCACCCTTATGAAAATGATTTGACCTTCACAACAGATCATAAAACCAACAGAGTTGCTGGATATTTAGTGTGCATCGCCCTGGGTACTTCAGATGGATCTCACGCAGCCACCTGTCATTCCATCTGTTAATCTTCTGATCGATCGATCCATGTCGAAGTTTTTTCGTCGGGGGGAAAACCCAAGTATGCCATGTTCACGTGGGTTTTTGGCTTTGTTAGGTAACCGTTTTGAGCGCAAGAGACAGTTTTCCTGTGTCCTTGCTGATACGAATGGCCTTTTCCTCATTTCATATGGCGTACCACAGCTCTGATGACCCATTTAATACCTAAAGTTTTTTGGCAATGATCTTCATCGTAACCTTCATGTTTACATAACGTTTACGTTGAAATTCCGAGGTCCTTACCGATAACGTTTTGAAATTCAGTATAAATTCTGATGTTCTCGTGGTATCAGAGCGTAGAGATTGTGTTTTTCTATTCGCTACAGAGGAAACATTGCCATCAGATGCCGTCTAGCTCCAAACCACCCTTATAAACAAATGATATGACAACACCTAAAAAGTTCCTGATTTCTAAATCCCTATACTCGTATCTTGGAGTTAAAGTAACTATGACTTCATGTTTTTTTCGTTTTTCGAGGTAACATTTAACTCTAAATGGGCTGTCTGCAATAAAAAGAATTATTATTTTTGATTTGTGTTATAAACTCGAATCGACATATTCATAAACAGCCCTCGCACCATCTTGTGTTACGGTCGATCGTGATCTCCGCGATATTTTTTGTGCACAATCGTTTTAGGAAAATGTGTTCTTGCTTAATGCACCTCAATTAAAGCGTCGTCAGCAGATTCAGAGTTACCTGAAAAGATGTTTTGTGGACGTACGGATTCATGTACTTTCGGCGATGCACAAAATTCGACGAGATTCCAGAGAAACATAGAACATCACTGAACTAAATTCATTGATTCCATTCTCAAAATGAAATTATTCCCATGATTTATGCCCACATCAAAGTCCGATCTATGGATTTCACTCTTAAAATAGAATTACTCCCATTATTTTTGCACAAAATCAAAGTCGAACTCATTGATTGCGCTCACAAAATAGCTGCCCCCATGATACACGCACAAAATCAAAGTCGAACTCATTGATTTCGCTCACAAAATAAAATTACTCCCATGGTTCACGCACAGAATGAAAGTTTAACTCTCGGTTGAGACTTCCCCCAGCGCACCTCACTTGGGCTGCCCTCCTGAGACGCTCCCCTCCTGAGAAGCTCCCCAAAAACCCATCTTGTATTTACTTTAACTTCACAGAAGGTGTTAACGTCGACAACCTTTGGACCTCGGATTCGTTATTCTAATTATTCAGAAAACAAGGGATTCAGGGCACGCATTGAGCGAAGAATATGTTGAAGATGACGTTTGATGCAACGAATCGAGGTTTTATGTGCTGATGAAATGGTATGATTATTTGTTTCTGAGCGTGCATTACTTTTTTTAGGTATTCTGATTTAAGGCACTTCGAAATATTTCATTCGCTTCAGAACAATTCTCATTCTAGTATCATAATATGATATTCACTCAAGAAGTGTTAACAATGATCGCAATACTCACTTCTTCAATAATTTACAAAACTTGAATATTTTTCGAAATCTTAATTTTTCTCGAATCTGTCGCGGGCGTTGAAAAAAAATTATTCCGCTAAATTCCTTCAAGAATATATCTGCAGCGCGAACCAATGATTGAGTCCGGCCAACGCAATTAATCTCATAATAATTATCCTTGACACTTATCAAACGTAAACTTGTAAGCAGTTCGGCACTGGTATACCTCGCAGATGTGCAATTTTGCATCAAAGTACAGTGAGTGTAAAAATCAATCAAAATATTTTTCCAAGTATTTGCGTTTAAATTTTACTAATGGTTTCACTAAGGAAAAAGGTGTGATTCACAATTGATAATGAAATTTGCTAGAAGCCGCCTCGCTTCACTGTTTTCAGTGCTCTCCGTGGCACAGCGGTTAAGGGATGGGACTTGTATGCTGGAACTCGCGGGTTCGTATCCCAGCGCTGGCACGGAGATTTTCCCCGTTGGGTATAAGGGGAAAGCTCAAGCACAATACCCCACTCAACCCAGGTGTCGGAAATGGGTACCGGCTTTACGGGGGAACCGTCATGGTGTCCTATATATAGGGTTAGTTATAAGACATTTGAAAAACCAATGCTAAGATCATATGTATCAGGCTTGATTGGAAATAAAGCATCCCAAAGATGCCGATGTTAACCTAACCTTTTCCAACTCACTACGCTTCGTTCATGTGTCTGAGATCACTGATACGTAATTTCTTATTATCGCTGATCAGAGCTCCGTTTTACTCTCTTTTGACCAACTTAAGCACCTAATTGCAATCCTTATACGCAAAAATCAGTATGGATCATTCCAAACTCACAGTTCATGAACGCGCAAAGATTCTCGCTTGATACAGCAAAGGATGTCAGTTACACTTATGGCTGCATATTTTCAGTGAGCGTGGAAGACCATCAACAACCAAATGAAAAAAGCGGTCGCGCTCTTTCCTGGTACCGTACCACCGAGAAAGTCGAATTTTAAGGCCTTGGAAAAAAATTATTTTCGTAAAATTCCACATTGGGAACTAACATCAAATCGAGTCCCAACAGAAGTGGGCTCACAGAAAAAAAATCGCTCCAAAATCGCCGTAAGAACGTTCCAACATTATCTGAAGAAGAATTAAAAATGGCAGTTCGATGTGCAATCAATACGAGGCCATGAGAGGAAACTGTTTGATATTTTACGATAAATGTCAAAATAAAACAACACAACACACCAGTTGGAAAGGGGACGGTCTGTGATGAAAGCACGAACAGGTTGACCAGCAGCCGCTTGAAAGATTGCTCGTCGCTCGAGCGGCGTCCAGCTACAGCCCGCTGCGCATGGTAGAGGCAGAGAATCGCTCGGAGAGGTCATGATGTGGGGTGCCTTTAAAGCCCGCCTCACAATTGGTTGATTTTTCACTTCCAGCTGAAGCTAAATGCGATTTGTGGCTTCATTTTCCTCCAGTGTCACTTAATGGTAACATAACAGCGGTGTACTGTATTGTTAAGATTTGGTGGAAATGAAGCAATGGACATGGGTGGGACGTTCTTAGTGTTTCAATTTTTCATTCACCTAAAAACTTAACTATATTGATATTATGGCAGTCCCTTGAAACTTAGCAAACTCGCTTCCACGACGCATTAATATCTCATTTTCTCATTAATTCTCATTAATTTGGTAATTTTGCACAATCCTTTCGTTTTTTAGCAATCTTCTACAGCAAGGGAGAGAGAAAATCGTGAAAATTTGGAAATATCAAGTCATGCTTGGCACGTTACATGTGAGCCACCGGGTACCATTACTAATTCATCACATTCCCAAATCAGCGCTTATGTTCACCAAAAAATTCTTACTCCTGTCTGGAACTCATAGCTCCATGGGATCTTCAAAGGCTTGATTGATCGCCCTAAGATGCTGGGTTTCAGAAACAATATTGAAGCCTTTGATTCTTACAAGTTCTAACAAGCCCCTCAGTGGGATACAATTATTATTTCTATGGTAATAAGCACTCCCAGAGGGAAAATGATAGGTCCTAAGCTTAGGAAAGGTAAACTTTCTTTCCATTGGAGTAAAATATATATCCAAATTTCTTATGGATCATATTTTTTCGGTTCACATCTATCCTGTTTTTCAGCACCTCTGACTTTATTCAACAGCTTTTGTCTTTTTTCTCTAACCTTCCTCCTGAACTTACTATTTCTATATATGCGCACGGGATCCAGTGGAAGAACACTTCTGGAACACTTCTGGCCATCAAAGTGTTCTTCCAGAGGAAGAACACTTTGTGCATAGATTCTGCGTACCCATTACTCCATGCTAAATGGTGCCTTCATCCTTCTTCTTTTTGAATATAATGTATTCGCTGTGTTATGGAAGACTATCAAGTTAATGTATAATCTATCATTACAAGTCACAGGATATTAAATATGGATGTAACGACTCAAACATCATGTAGAAACATTGCTAATCTCATGAGATGCTGAACCTATTACTCCATCAAACTAAGGGAATACCGTGGTTTTTTTACTTTAAATTTTTAAGGCCAAATAATTTTCTGCAATGTTTTAAATTTTGCACCTTGAAATCCTCTCCGGACGATTGAACTCTCTGACAGTCGTTACCTTTTGATAACTGTAGCGAAATATTTGGTCATTTTATGAAAAAGCTGATTTTCTTAATGGTGTTTCTATAATTTTTGGGACTACGAGTGTAGTATTGTGATCGAAATAAGTAATTTACATTCATTTTTTGATAAGTTTTACGAGGATTTAGTTCAAGAAAATTTTTGCTTTTCCGGAGAGATGATAGCGTTGAATACTGAACTAAATTATATGTTGATGGATGCAAACTATGAACTTCAAACAACCTTTCACGTGAATGGCAGCATCCACCAGTAACTACACACACCATTACCAGAACTCTAAATTATTAAAGCTCTGGCAAAGAAACAAGACAGCTGCTTGAAATTCCTCTCGCATTGCATAATTGGGACTACCAGTATTGGTTTATCAGAGACAATGAGCAGAATTATGTGGACTTCGAACATTACGTGGCTATAAACTAGGAGAAGAATTGTCCAGTCATCATGGCAGCGCAGGACGGACAAAGGAAACTGTCATAGAGATCAGGGAGACGTGAGCTCTAAAACTTCTGATGGCCGCCAGATTACGCTTTACGAGGGTGCTTAGCGGCGACCAGGGGACGCATGCATGGATGATGGACTGGGAGTTCTTCGTGCCTGGATCGTGATGGACTGATCGCTTTGATGCCTGGATGATGATGATGGACTGGTCACTTTAATGCCTGGATGATGATGGACTGGTCACTTTAATGCCTGGATCAAGATGGACTGGGTGTCCTTCGTGCCTGGATCGTGATGGACTGGTCGCTTTGATGCCTGGATGATGATGGACTGGTCACTTTAATGCCTGGATCAAGATGGACTGGGTGTCCTTCGTGCTGGATCGTGATGGACTGGTCACTTTGATGCCTGGATGATAATGGACTGGTCACTTTAATGCCTGGATCAAGATGGACTGAGTGTCCTTCGTGCCTGGATAATGATGGACTGGCCACTTTAATGTCTGGATCATGATGGACTGGTCACTTTAATGCCTGGATCAAGATGGACTGAGTGTCCTTCGTGCCTGGATCATGATGGACTGGCCACTTTAATGTCTGGATCATGATGGACTGGTCACTTTAATGCCTGAATCATGATGGACTGGTTGTCCTTCGTGCCTGGATAATGGACTGGCCACTTTAATATCTGGATCATGATGGACTGGGTGTCCTTCGTGCCTGGATAATGATGGACTGGCCACTTTAATGTCTGGATCATGATGGACTGGGTGTCCTTCGTGCCTGGATCATGATGGACTGGCCACTTTAATGTCTGGATCATGATGGACTGGTCACTTTAATGCCTGGATTATGATGGACTGGTCACTTTAATGCCTGGATCAAGATGGACTGGGTGTCCTTCGTACCTGGATCATGATGGACTGGTCACTTTAATGCCTAGATCATGATGGAGTGGGTGTCCTTCGTGCCTGGATCATGATGGACTGGTCACTTTAATGCCTAGATCAAGATGGACTGGTTGTCCTTCTCACCTGGATGATGGACTGGCCACTTCAATGCCTAGATGATGATGGACAGGCCACTTTCATACCTGGATGATGGTGGACTGGCCATCTGTGTCTAGATGATGCTGGAGTGGCCTCTTTCATGACTGGATGATGATGGACAGGCTATCATTTGTACCTAAAAATTAGACACAGGCCCTTATTCATATATGCATAATTGTGAACTGGTTACTGTCAAGCGCGGATGATATTGGACGGACCGTTCATGTATCGATGGTGGCAGGGAATGTTCACCATGACAATGCACTTGGGTGGCAGTGATGGAATACCTTCCTTTTTTCTAAACTATTTGGATTCGCAAAGTTCTTGCTGTAATTTTCTTTTTGATTGTGAGAGTCGCGTAGATTTTTTGTGTCAAAATCATTCCCGTCCCTCTCAATACGCTGAAAAAAAATGAATGTAGTTTTACTACACGGTTAGGATATACTATTTTAATTTCATTTTCTCAGAAGGGACAGGAAGTGAACGCAGCAAAAAACCTCATAGTTTTTGGTTTTTACTTCTCTAAGGACTCGAGGATGAAGTAATCTATTGAACTTTTTTTGTTTCTCATCTTTTTGTCCTAAATTACTGTTTCTATGAGAAGGAGATCTTGTATAGGAACATGCCTTGTGCATAGATTCCCTGTTCCTTCAACTCAATGCTAAACAGGGCCTTTACAACTCATGTCTTTGGAACACCTCTGTTGGGATTAGTAAACCTTAAACTCATTTAAATAATTCAATGTGCGTTGTGTGCTCTATGAACACAAGGTTCCCCTTTCGTTTTTTCCCAGGCAGAGACACACGTGTTCCAATTTATCGCCGTTGAAAATTAAATGCTCATGCTTCTTCTTGCGTTGGAAAAAGAGTGCTGGTTTTGGATGCCACAATGTGAAGAAGCGTGAATAATAATGTCAACTTTGGTTGGTAATTTTGCAATTCTGCGCATGTCTGCCAAGGTTTAACATATATAAATTCAACGCTCCTTCCATGCTTTCAGAAGTGTTCTGCACGAACTTGTCCACGAAGATATAAAAGTAGATAATTCTGTGAGACACAAAATTTACAAGCCCTTGAAGGTTTCACGCTCTCCTCTATCTCACCTTGTTTACTAACTTTTTAAGTTATTGGTGCAAATCATCTAAGCTCAAGGAAAAACATTTTAGGTGTAAAGCCACCTAACACAACTCACCCTAACCTAACATAACCTATTCTCTAGATACACAAAATGGGTGCAATAATGCAAAAATATCCTTTGCTCTCTGCGACTGTGCGAAAGATCTGTCCAAAATCAACTTTACCCCATAAAAATGAAATAAAAATTTTACTAGGGAACAAAGTCTATAGTCTAAAGGCTGACAGCGATGCAATCGGTAGAGCTCTTTTAGTATTGCCTATTTTTTATCATCTTAATATCCATGGCTCGATAAGATGATAAATTTAATGCTAATATGAGGTTTAAAAACATTACTAACACAAATTAAAGGAAGCAAGATAGGCTGCATCGTTCTCAGCACATCTTCTCTGCAGTTTGATATGTGTGAATTTTAGCTCTGTCTTTGTTGGACTTGGTTGATGCTAGAAGTTGAAGTAACGGGCAAAGTTCATAGATCGTACATGTTTTGTTGAGAAATGAATCATGCCAGCTGTGAGAAAACCAATCCGTCAATGTTTCGACGTGTGTCGGCCATAAATAATTTTTTAAGAGATATCTTTCTACGGATAGCCTACGACTACGCGTGCTGTTGTTCAGTATTTCAGGGTACGGCAGTCAATCCTGCATTTTAGGCTTCTACGCCTTTGTCCAAAATGCAGTATTGACTGTCGCACTCCCAACCATTACGCGCATTTTACTCTGTACCTTCGCGGTCGCAGGGTCACCAAAATTTCTGAAAGCAATCTTAATAAATGCAAGCCGATAATTTAGTTAGTGAATAGTGTGTTAACCCTTCCGCGCAATTTGTTTTGAACGGCGGTCCAGAATTATTCTCAGGCATTGTGGCAAAAGATGATCACCATCTCAGGGAACTTAGCCACGCAGGATACTGCAAAATGTATTCTGAGAGTTAAAAGGAAAATAATTCGTTGGTAAAATTGCAGGAGTGTATAACCCAACTCAAAAACTGTTTCTCGTACGATGCGTTCGGCAGGGAAGTGCTACATTTTTGCGAGGTTAAACTAGGTCCGAGGACATACATGAATGATCACTTGAAGTTTAGAATTGTACGTACTTTTCAACACTACTCACTCAACATGTGTGGTAAAAATTGATAAATATTCAGAATACTAATGATAAGTGGAACTTTGAGTATTTTTTCAATACTATTTGATGGTTTGAAGTATTATATTTTTCAGTTTTTTAAACAACTAGTCGCCATAGGCACCAAATATTGCACCAATGACATGATTTTTATTTCAATTAATTTGTCCTAAAAACTTGCGCGTTTGACTAAACTTAATCATTAGACGAAATTCATCATACAACATATGATTGTACGAAGTATGAAAGTGATCAAAATATTATTGAATTTCCGTTGCACTTTCCACCGTTCAAAGCTTTTCTTCGTTGCCCTTAAAGGCCTGTTGACACGAGGGGTGAGCGAGCGCTCCACCGGGAAAGAGAGGCTTAAACCCCGCCCATTTTCTCTCGTTTCAGGCTCAATGGAGCAGTAGACAACAGTCTGTCTATGTTTGGTCTTCGTCGAGCGACTCAATGCTTCCCAGTGCAATTTCAGACGCTGAACGTGTAGGGTGTGCGTCTCTGCTCCCTGCCTACACGTTCTCTTGGAAAAGTGGCGTTTAGCTGCCAAAAAAGGACTTTTTTAAGCCAACGCTTCGCCCACATTTTCCTTATTCGTTTTTGTTTCTTCTTTATAGCCGCGACAACTGATAGAGATTGAAAACGCCATTGCCTGTCGCAGAGCCACCTTCGTACGTTCTCTCCCTACCGCTGCTAGGAGCAGACTGAGGATTTTACTTGGAGCAGTCTGTACCTCTGCCATGGTCCGTGTGGACACGCTGACTCGAACAAGCATTTTACTGAGCTCGTGGTGGAGCGCTCGCTCACTCCTCGTGTCAACAGGCCTTAAAATACTCTTCTAATGTAGCTCTCACTAATACTGTATAAGTACTCAAGATTTTTTGTATCTTCTACATCATTTTTCACCATTGTATGTTAACAATTTAGGTACGAAATTGTTAACTTTCAATCAAGACTTTTTTAATTTCGATTGCAGCAGCACGCGTTGTTCTCGTGTATTTTCTTGTTGAAACACAAACCAACGATCGCTCTGTACTGATTCGTACTTTACCGTGAGTAATCTCTTGTGATCGTGAGATCGTCAAAGAATTTGTAGCGGCGTTTCTGAAACTGAATTTGAAGTAGAGCGCATTACGCGACATGTTATATCGCCATGTTTTTCTAGCGTCTTTTGATGTTCAGTTTTCTTTCCTACAAACAGAGTTCTCAGTAGCGTATCTCTGGACACGTCGTCATGATGCGGTATACAGAGTTCTCAGTAGTGTATCTCTGGACACGTCGTCATGATGCGGAATGCAGAGTTCTCAGTGGTGTATCTCTGGACACGTCGTCATGATGCGGTATACAGAGTTCTCAGTAGTGTATCTCTGGACACGTCGTCATGATGCGGTATACAGAGTTCTCAGTAGTGTATCTCTGGACACGTCGTCATGATGCGGTATACAGAGTTCTCAGTAGTGTATCTCTGGACACGTCGTCATGATGCGGTATACAGAGTTCTCAGTAGTGTATCTCTGGACACGTCGTCATGATGCGGTATACAGAGTTCTCAGTAGTGTATCTCTGGACACGTCGTCATGATGCGGTATACAGAGTTCTCAGTAGCGTATCTCTGGACACGTCGTCATGATGCGGTATACAGAGTTCTCAGTAGTGTATCTCTGGACACGTCGTCATGATGCGGTATACAGAGTTCTCAGTAGCGTATCTCTGGACACGTCGTCATGATGCTGTATACAGAGTTCTCAGTAGTGTATCTCTGGACACGTCGTCATGATGCGGTATACAGAGTTCTCAGTAGTGTATCTCTGGACACGTCGTCATGATGCGGTATACAGAGTTCTCAGTAGCGTATCTCTGGACACGTCGTCATGATGCGGTATACAGAGTTCTCAGTAGTGTATCTCTGGACACGTCGTCATGATGCGGTATACAGAGTTCTCAGTAGCGTATCTCTGGACACGTCGTCATGATGCGGTATACAGAGTTCTCAGTAGTGTATCTCTGGACACGTCGTCATGATGCGGTATACAGAGTTCTCAGTAGTGTATCTCTGGACACGTCGTCATGATGCGGTATACAGAGTTCTCAGTAGCGTATCTCTGGACACGTCGTCATGATGCGGTATACAGAGTTCTCAGTAGTGTATCTCTGGACACGTCGTCATGATGCGGTATACAGAGTTCTCTGTAGCGTATCTCTGGACACGTCGTCATGATGCGGTATACAGAGTTCTCAGTAGCGTATCTCTGGACACGTCGTCATGATGCGGTATACAGAGTTCTCAGTAGTGTATCTCTGGACACGTCGTCATGATGCGGTATACAGAGTTCTCAGTAGCGTATCTCTGGACACGTCGTCATGATGCGGTATACAGAGTTCTCAGTAGTGTATCTCTGGACACGTCGCCATGATGCGGTATACAGAGTTCTCTGTAGCGTATCTCTGGACACGTCGTCATGATGCGGTATACAGAGTTCTCAGTAGCGTATCTCTGGACACGTCGTCATGATGCGGTATACAGAGTTCTCAGTAGTGTATCTCTGGACACGACGTCATGTGGAATACCCAATTCTTGTTCTTTTTTATACCCCAGCATTCATTAATCCTCTCTCTAATTTATTTGTTTTTGATCCATACGTTCTTTCACTTCAAAGAGTTGACAGTCTTATGAATTTGGTGAAAAATAAATATTATGTTACATTTCATACTATTTTCCTTGATTAAACATTGTATATTCTCGTTCTGATATACAACAGAAAATACGAATTCAAGATTAACTGAGATACCTTCTTTTCTGAAAATTAAAATTTTATTTATCCGTGACTATTTTTTGCATGGTTTTCATCTTAATTGTAGAGCTAACTTCAGCGTGCATATGCGCACTCTTTCAGAAAACTTAAAACAGTAACAAGTTCGCTGTACGATCTTCCCACTAGACAATATCTGATCTTTTGGATTCGTTTCTAATAGGTTTTCGTGTTGTATGAACTTCATGAAATATAATGGAAGGGAAAATTTTCAGAATGCAATCTTAGAGTTCTAGTTAAGGAATTGTTCTTTCGATGGTAAAGTCTGGCTTTCAAACAAATAATGTTCAAAGCGTGTGTTTGAAATCCATCATGTTTCTTTCAAGTAAATGTATGTCAGGAATTGCATTCGTGAAGTGCCACGTTAAATGAATGAAGGATCAATATGAAATAAACGAAGTTTTGTAGCAAATCATGTTTTTCAGTCGTTCTATTTTGTGCCAATTTTGCTCCTGAAAGAAAAACCTTCATCCATGTAAAAAATATCCTGCTGTATACAAAAGAAACAACCACTGAAGGCTTTGACAGCCAAGCGTGTATAATTATTCTCTTGCTTAACAATTTTCACACACTGTAGAAGCGATTGCATTGTACTGTTATCTAAATATCTCAAGAGATTAAGTTTTTGGGTGAGCAGTATCTTGATATTCCGATGCACCAATGTGGAAACTAAGTATGCAAAAGTGGTAAGCAGCACGCAAAACTGATTCAAGTTTTAAACCGTTCAAGTTTTAAACCGAACGTGTGGTTCTTGTTGAGACGTGACATCGTGAATACCCTATGGGTGTACAATTATTTTATCTCTGGGAATTAAGACTTTTATTGGGAAAATGTGAGGGCCAGAGCTGAGAGTTGGGTAGGCCTTCTTTTTGTTGAAATAAAATGCATTTTTTTGGTTTGTTAAGGACCATCCTTTTTCAGTTTACCACAGTCGATTTTTTTGAGCACCTTTGACTTTCTTCTACAATTTTTCCCTGATTTCATAACCTTCCTTCTCAACTTACTGTTTCTACACGGCCAGGATCTAGTGCAGGAACTTACCTTGTGCATAGATTCCGCGTTCCATTAACTTCCATACTAAATGGTCCCTCCGTCCTTCCTCTCTTTGAACATCTTTGTTGTAATAGGAAAGTTTAACTAACAATAAACTAATCAATCGTGGGTTCGGAGTGTGCACGCCAAGCTTTCACATCTCGCATCAATATTCGGAAACCCTGTCAAGCATCAAATGAAAAAGTATTTTCCAAAACGAATAAAACGGACATCAATTTCACGTTTGGTTCTATTTATTTCTCATTTAAAGAGCTATTCTGACGCTTGAGCCAATTTGTTTTATCTTTATTGTTAGTGATTGAATAACTGAAAAGATACGTGCATTATAAAATGAAGCATTACACAATGGATAACCCTTCAATGGGTTGTAACTTTTGTAATTATGGAAATAAGAACTTCATGAGGGAAAATGTGAAGTTACCAGCAGGAGGTTAGGCACGTCTTTTATGTATCGAATAGAAAATGCTTTTTGGTTTTATTACGGATCATTTCTTTTATCTCACTACTGTACTGTTTTTCAGTACCTACTACTTCCTTTTTTTTATCTTGTTTTATGTCTTTCCCAACTTATAGTTCCCATGCACACGGTGTGGAACTCATCCTGAATAGATTTTCACTTTCATACTAATTCTTCCCCCTTCTCATTTGTGAACGCTCATGTTGCGTTTAGAGGGACTTAGATTAACTTATATTAAAATATATACGGTCGATGAATATAAAATCAGAAGGAGGTTACCTAAGCGTGGTGTCACGAATTGTCGGAAATCGCTGTTCGGTTAAGATATATCTGTATTTATTTTACTCGAATGGCCAGCTAAATTTTGTAGTATCCCTTAATTAAATGTAAACTGTACCTCGGAGATGTTGCTATTCCGTTTATTTATGACGGTGCTGACGCAATTCTACGAAGTTTTGTTATGGTCTGTGACAATCTTCCTCAGTTTTCAATGTTTACTGCGTTTATATTTTTTTATATGCTAAAAATGTATACTTTTATTTATATATTCATTTTTATGACAAACGCTTCGGAATGCTATAATAAGGGATTTTCGAATGTTATACACTTTTATAAAATATATATTTTTACGAAGGTTTCCTTTTTATCGTAGGCGTGAGATTCCCTAAGAATCGTCTATTGGAAATATAATCTTCATATACTACGTTTAGTTGTCCTCATAAAATAATTTTGCTGATCGCTTTACTGTAGCAAATCATTGCTTGGCAATAAGGGTGTTCTTTTAGCTCTTACCTTGAAGAAGGAAGGAGTAAAACAAAAGGTCGAAGGTCAAGAACGAGTAAAAGGAAGGTCACCCTATAACCTTTCTTATAGGCTTTCTTCATTCCTACACCATCAGAGAAACCAGTGTTTTCATCGTTTGTAGGAAAAAACTCATTTGTTCTTTGCAGTCAGTTTTAGTTCATTCGGAACAGTTCAAACAAAATTTACTTATCGAAATTCGCAATTCGAGATTCTTCAATCACACCTGGCTACTGTTTGACACGTTCGCTCACAACACCGCTAAGCATTGGAGCAACATTATGCCCCTGGTATGCAGTAAGAGGTGTGATGTAGCATTTTTTTAATCTATGGACTTCAGTTGGTCGGCATTGATTACTCCACAGCTCTAACTCACTTGCTTAGTGTTTCAAAAGCTAGGGGCAAATTGTTTTAGTCATCTATGGGAAAAGCATTTTTGAGAAATGTTATATGGAATACCTTATAGATATCTTCGTCAAATTAACTCGATGTAAGCAACGATCTATAAGATCCAAAGCTGTTCACTGAAATGCAGTATGCGACTTATATAAAAGGTCAATTTAACAAGACCTATTAAATGAGGTAATCAACTGAAGATGATACAAGAGGTACAATGGAAATAGTGAACGTTTAAGGTGCTTTCAAATGTGAATATTGCTTCGTATAAATAAAATTTTCGAAACACTTTTCTTTCGATTGTCGTTGACTCCATGTCAATGGAACGTTTTAGGCAGTGCAAAGTAATTTTACGTGAGTCGCCTTCACTCCTAAGCACAAAGAGTATTTATAATAAATTAGTTCTCAATTCCGCTGTATACTAGCCCAATGAAACGTTTCCAGTTAGGCAAAGTTGAATTCATGGCTCGATTTGTATAACCCTGAACCCTCGTTGGGTTCAGTTGTATATTTGTAATTTGTACAACCCTCGTTGGTGTTTTCGACGAATGCTGCTTGAGTCTTTTCAATTTAAGGTGAAATTGCCACTGTGGAGGAAAATTAATTTCCTAGAAACGGTTAGATGTTTTCGACAAATTAAATAGTTCACTAAGACCCAAAAGTTATCTTATCGAAAACAAGACATACTTTTAGTGACATCGCCCATCAGGGGGATTCAACGATTGTGTCTATGGGAATTAGCGCTCCCAGAAGGACTGTGTAAGGGCCTGAGCTAAAGGTTAGGAAGGCTTTCTTTTTGTTAAAATAGAATAGGTTTTTGTTTTGTTACGGACCATCTTTTTTCGGTTCACTGCTGTCCTGTTTTTCAGCACCTACTACTTTCTTCTTCAACTTTTTCTTGTTTCATGATCTTCTTTCTTAGCTTTCTGTTTCTGTGCTCTTTCTGCATAGATTCCGTGTTTCCTTAATTCACTACTATATGGTGCCTTCTTCCTTCCTTTCTTTGGATAGCCTTTGTTGCGGATAGCGAGGCTTAAACTAACTAATAATCTAATCTAATTTTAGTGACAACGATCCTCGAATGATTGGAAAGAAAATTATCTTTATGAAGAGTTCTCATAACCATTCTGCTTTGGTTGCATATTTTTGGCTTAAGTTTAATTTTAGTCATCCTAAAAATAGACCTTCCTATAACCTCTACTACAATTAGAGGTCAGAAAGGGACTTTGTTTTACGGCACAGAGAGCGAGGAAATAAAACGGAATGATCGACGGTCTTCACTGTCCATTACGCGATTGCTTCACATCCAAAGAATATGCACGAGTGTCCCAATGTGTCACGTTGCGGTCGCGGTTATGATTGATTTATTGGGCAGCTCACACTTGACATCTAGCACGCAACTGACATGCCGCTTTGTGTGCTCTTTCTATAGACTACTTCAAATATTCAGCGCTGGCTGAGGAGAAGCGGCAGGTTCCCGGAAGATAGACGGCCTTAATCTAAATATATTTGCTCGTCTCAGTGTCTCTTGCTCTGTCAATATTCCGCGCCCTGATCCCACTGTCAGCTTTATTTTTCGTTGATGCTTTCTTGGTTTCTTAAATGGCTCTAGATCGCACTTTCTTTCTCTATTTTGAAGCCCAGTCACACATTGTAAACCCACATCGCTTTGTTGGTGAACTCCGCTCAAGAAATGCGATTTGGAATCCGATTTTCGTACGCGGAAAAACATGGATCGCTCTAGTTTAACACTGATCTGTAAATCGTACACATCAGATTATTGTACAACAGAAAATGCCATAACTCAGTCAATTATAACTTGAATTCATTTGATTTTGTGGTAATGATCATCAGTGCACGCCACACTCGTCGACGCAACTTGTATCGCTCGCTTCATCCAGACGGCGGCAAGATACCCGCCAAATTTATGTTCAAATAATTGATTTTATGTTGAGTCAATGACTTACTCTAACTAATTTACTTAGTCACAACCATTTAACCAAATAAATCTGTATTTACTCTTTTCATGATCTGCAAATTTATTTTATTTTTTAGTGAAGGGGAAATTGGATTTTTGCTTCTCTTCAACTCTTAGTTCGATCTGTGGTAGACAAGTTTGCTCTTCATTAATTTAAAATTTGCACGAGAGCAGTGGGAAAGGATACTTAACACTTAAACCGCAACGTGCGCCTCGACGGAGGGGATATTCATAATGCTGCTGACCGACCGGTAGTCACAAACTTAATTTTCATAAACAATTAAAGCTAAATGGAAGCATGGTTCAGTTGTTTGCTATTTTCAAAATTGCTTACTACAGTAGTAGACTTTAAATTTGAGTTGAATACTGAATTTCAGTTTAAGTAATTGCGCTTAAAGTGTTAAATTCTCATTTTATTGTTCCGTGAACCCTCGAGCCGACGACGCTGTCTTAAATCGTAACCTTCATCAGAGTAGGCTGCCGCCAATCAGTGCACCGTACTGGCTGCGCCGGCGCTGCGCAGCGGCTGTGTAAAAACGTCAGACCGACAGCAGTAGCGCAGCGACTATCCAAAAACGTCAGATCGACAGCAGTAGCGCAGCGACTATCCAAAAACGTCAGATCGACAGCAGTAGCGCAGCGGCTACCCAAAAACGTCAGATCGACAGCAGTAGCGCAGCGACTATCCAAAAATGTCAGATCGACAGCAGTCGCAGCGGCTACCCAAAAACGTCAGATCGACAGCAGTAGCGCAGCGGCTACCCAAAAATGTCAGATCGACAGCAGTAGCGCAGCGACTATCCAAAAATGTCAGATCAACAGCAGTAGCGCAGCGGCTACCCAAAAACGTCAGATCGACAGCAGTAGCGCAGCGGCTACCCAAAAACGTCAGATCGACAGCAGTAGCGCAGCGGCTACCCAAAAACGTCAGATCGACAGCAGTAGCGCAGCGACTATCCAAAAACGTCAGATCGACAGCAGTAGCGCAGCGGCTACCCAAAAACGTCAGATCGACAGCAGTAGCGCAGCGACTATCCAAAAATGTCAGATCGACAGCAGTCGCAGCGGCTACCCAAAAACGTCAGATCGACAGCAGTAGCGCAGCGGCTACCCAAAAATGTCAGATCGACAGCAGTAGCGCAGCGACTATCCAAAAATGTCAGATCAACAGCAGTAGCGCAGCGGCTACCCAAAAACGTCAGATCGACGGCAGTAGCGCAGCGGCTACCTAAAAACGTCAGATCGGCAGCAGTAGCGCAGCGGCTACCCAAAAACGTCAGATCGACAGCAGTAGCGCAGCGGCTACCCAAAAACGTCAGATCGACAGCAG
Organism: Morinoia aosen; assembly: GCA_030386875.1. Lineage (NCBI taxonomy): Eukaryota > Metazoa > Arthropoda > Malacostraca > Amphipoda > Talitridae > Morinoia > Morinoia aosen. The sequence goes on from CM059556.1 coordinate 12,372,457, forward strand.
TAGCGCAGCGTCTACCCAAAAACGTCAGATCGACGGCAGTAGCGCAGCGGCTACCCAAAAACGTCAGATCGGCAGCAGTAGCGCAGCGGCTACCCAAAAACGTCAGATCGACAGCAGTAGCGCAGCGTCTACCCAAAAACGTCAGATCGACGGCAGTAGCGCAGCGGCTACCCAAAAACGTCAGATCGACGGCAGTAGCGCAGCGGCTACCCAAAAACGTCAGATCGACAGCAGTAGCTACCTAAGACGCAAAGGTTTTGCGTGTATTGGGGCAGTGCTAGCGCAGCTACACGGCAGCATCGACCACCAGCGCAGATGTTACGGCCAGCTCCCCTGACGCGAGCGCACCGGGGCAGAATTGCGGTCGCTGTTGACATTTAGAGGTAATTTGTGCAGATATCGGCAGAGATCTTAACAGGGTAAGGATGTCAGCTCTTTGTAAACTAAATAAAAGTCATTTTTGCTGTTTAATAGTTTGTTAAAGCTGAATTACGTTCTTCATTCGCCATAACACCTGCTGCTCCTTGGAGTGCGCGAATGATAATTAGTTTATTATATAAAAAGGGCTATTATATCTCCGTGTAAATTCGTTTATTTGTTTTACTCTCTTTCAAAATGAGCCTCCAATAAATTAGTCTCAAAATCGAATTGTATTTTCAATTTTTTTTAAATGACACTTATGTCCCCGTTCGTCAACCTTTAACTCAAGTTTCTTCTGAGCCATGGCATTAACAGTTCCACCACGACTCGAGATGACTTCAAGTGAAATCGATGCAGCCTCAGGGCTCATCTCTACACAATTCGCTTTCTTCAGCACTTCCTCTACATTCGTGAGATAGATCGCGGTTTCTATCTCTTCTTCATCTACCGCTTTTAAGTTGCATAAAATAGTGTTTTTGACAAAATGAATAGCATCCTCTGTTGGATTGAGCTTCATTAATGGTACATTACCATCCTGTCTTATCGTAACTATCGATTCTGCTATTAGTACTCCATTTCCTAGCCCTCTTTTCAACACTACATACTTCTATACTCCTGTGCGATGTTTTCAAGTTTGGAACATTTGCCCGTGTTATAATCCGTATAAGTCTTATTGTAAATTTCATTTTGAATTCATATTTTCGTAAAATTTTGTGCATAGATTCCACGTTCCCTCAACTCCATACTAAATGATGCCTTCATCCTTCCTCTCTTGGAACATCTTAGTCGTGGTAAAGGGAGCCTAAGACTTTCTCATAAAATAATAATAATTTTCGTAGTCTTATCTGCTTAATCATCAGGTTTCATCTCCTGAAGAGAATTTAATTAAAATTCAGTCTGAAGAATGTAACATGTAATATACTTTCTCAGTACAAAATAACGTGAATAATTTTCTAACTAGAGAAATTCAGTGCAGTTTAGGCTTGACGCTGTAAACAGAAATATATCCAAACTCATCAAAATAATACAAGTTTGAAAGAAGCCATTTTAAAATCATACATTTTACCGCTCTGGTGAGTTAATCTAATTTTTACCGATGTCGGAAGAGATTGTAGTCTTTTCCACATTCACACCGTTAGGGTTTTTCCGTTCCTAATGTTACGCAGAAGAAGAGTAAAATGGAAAAAAATTGAAGTTACCATCGCTCAAAATTTATTTGTGCTAGTGCCAACATAGTTAATAGATGTTCAGTAATTCTACTAGAGCAGATCTCTCTTCGATCTCGGCCTGCAGGCGCAAGCAGTGTTGCATTCATCACCGTCCCCTGCTCTGACGCCTCTAATTTTCCCCTCTTGTATCCATGCCGAGTCACTACACTGCGCACGCTATCCCTGCATCATAAAGAACACACGCATGTAATTTACCACGAGCTTCAAACACTTTTAAGACGATGCCAAGCGACCGTTTCGTGTCCAGGGTCCCAGAATGACGGAGTCAGGAGCGTTTAAACCTCTCGCTCAACTCGCGTAGACTGCGTCGAGTTGGGAAGTTGCGATGTTTATGGTGCTGAGGTACGTCGAGCTCCTCAGGCATTACTGATGTCCTCAGGCACGCAAAGTACCTTCCAAACTTCAAGATTGGCTTTCTGGTTCATCAAGTGCCGCGCATTATTGCAGAGTACAGCTGGTGCGGGGAGCATTCGAACCTTTAGAGGCATTACCTAAATTCTACGTGAAACTCAGGATGCCACAAACTTCAGTACGAGTGTTTCAGTTCAATTTTGGGGCTCTTGTGCAGAATATGTTCCAGGAGTGTCAGTTTGCTGCTTGTTTGACAACTGATGGTATGGCAACTGATAGTTTGACAACTGATGGTTTGACAACTGAGGGCTTGGCAACTGAGGGTTTGGCAACTGAGGGTTTGGCAACTGAGGGCTTGGCAACTGAGGGTTTGGCAACTGAGGGTTTGGCAACTTTTGGTGTGAAACTGCGAGTTTAATAACTGATAATAAAATAACTTGTAGTTTAATAATTGAAAGTTTGATGACTGAGGGTTTAATGACTGATAGTTCAATAACTGATAGTTCAATAACTGATAGTTCAATAACTGATAGTTCAATAACTGATAGTTCAATAACTGATAGTTCAATAACTGATAGTTCAATAACTGATAGTTCAATAACTGATAGTTCAATAACTGATAGTTTAATAACTGATAGTTTAATAACTGATAGTTCAATAACTGATAGTTCAATAACTGATAGTTCAATAACTGATATTTCAATAACTGATAGTTCAATAACTGATAGTTCAATAACTGATAGTTCAATAACTGATAGTTCAATAACTGATAGTTCAATAACTGATAGTTCAATAACTGATAGTTCAATAACTGATAGTTCAATAACTGATAGTTCAATAACTGATAGTTCAATAACTGATAGTTCAATAACTGATAGTTCGATAACTGATAGTTCGATAACTGATAGTTCGATAACTGATAGTTCGATAACTGATAGTTCGATAACTGATAGTTCAATAACTGATAGTTCAATAACTGATAGTTCAATAACTGATAGTTCAATAACTGATAGTTCAATAACTGATAGTTCAATAACTGATAGTACAATAACTGATAGTACAATAACTGATAGTACAATAACTGATAGTACAATAACTGATAGTACAATAACTGATAGTTCAATAATTGATAGTCCAATAACCGATGTTAAGCCGACTGTTAACTCATTCCTTTGCTTGCCTGACGCTAACTTCTCAGTCTGAATTGCTTTCTAGATAATAAAATGTCTCTAGCTGATGTGAATTTTACTCCTTGATTCTTAAAGCTTCGAAACCTTGAATAAAAATAAAAACCCATAAATGTAAAAATCCGATTCATATGTCGAACTCATTTAAGTTCGGATATTAAAGCGATTTCAAATTTCCATTTCAGAGGCTGGGAGGCTGGAAAATATCCGCAGCTCGAGGTTCTGATTGCCAGCCCTCGCTCTAAGTCCTCCAGCCTAATGGAACGAACAACATCATCGTTCTTAGATTTAGCTCTTATTGTAAAACAAACACTCGGCCTTGTTCTCTATGAGCCTGCCCCTAACTGGTGAACATGCTACTGAGAAATAACTGTATAACTTGCGTTCATGTATCAATTGCAGTAACAAGAAAAAGTTGCGGTTGTGTGGACTGTAACGGAATTATTGGCAAAATGGCGGAAATCTTTTATAATTTTGAACTATTTTTCATTGTGTTATCTCTATCGTCATTCTCGCTGAGTAATTAGATTAGAAATTCATCCATGTCAAAAAATTAATTGCAGCTAAGAAAACTATTTTATAACGCAGATGTGTGTCAAAAGTCCTAAAAACTCCTAAATTGCATTGTGGCGAAATTTTACCCGTGTGCATTGTACAAGAAATTATTGACGTGTCCACAGTAACGTAAATTGTTTAGCAAATTTTTCATAACCATTTGGAAATTCACGCGATATTTTCTTGAAAGCGAATGATAAATTGCTTGGAATTAACTCAGCAGTGATCGTTATTTTACTCCAGCCTCTCACCCTCTGCATCACTTGAGGTCGTAACGCTGGTAAGACATGATGAATAATCAGGCAAAATATCTAAACCATACTTTTTTACTGTTTGAGGCCAAACGCTCGGTTATATTTAATTTATGGATGACTTTACTGAAAAAATGCCAGAGTTTGCGACGCATAACAAATTAATGAAAAAATAATATTCATCGTAAAACTATCATACATTGCATACAAAATAAAAATTCTTTTAAAAATCACACCATTGTAACGGCAAATAAAAAATCTTATCCTGTTTTCAGAATTCAGATGGCGAACTTAAATGAACGCAGTTCGCGCTTCATGAATAATAAACTCAATGGAGATCTCTTCGCTTCATTTCATGCTCGGCTTTATTCTACTAATGGAAACAAACACCGAGTGTTTACTCTAATGCGTTGGGTTGAAAAACTTTGAATGAGAACTTCTTTCCTAAAGCTTCTGCTTCTTATTGAGTCGGAAAATAATGCGTAACTCGTCCTATGCTTGTTATTCGAAGTAGGGACGCGCGATGTTTCAAATGAACGCTCAACTTATGGTCGCGCTGAGTTTGCTTTCTTATCGTTCTATCGTTTATTCTGGATGTTTTTCCTTCCCCTAGACAGGGCATCTGCGAGGTTGATTTTAATCAGGGCTGACATTTTGACTTCCTTCGTATGAGGTAGAGAAAATGAAGCTAACGTTGAATCGAGAATATAACAAAATTGCCCTCAGAATTGTTGTCAGCATCGTATGGCGAATGCAACTGCCCGAATTCTAATATTAATTTTTTTTTGCATTGGTTTTCCCTAATATACTTTATTTTTTCCTTCGTCGAGATGACGAAACACATGCAACCTATATCATGTACAAATATTTTCATATTTATTCGTTATTCTCAATTCATCATTCCTAAGCTTTGCACCCTTACGATATCATATGAATTTGATCATTTCAGTTTCTCTGATAAATGCCTAACTGCGTAGGCACTGAGATTAAACATTGAACACGACAGTACTAACACATGCTATTTACAAAAGAAAATACACGAATAGAGTCGCGTCCCAGACCCATACTCTTTGTACCATTCAGCCGCATGCTGTCTGGAAAAATTATACGTTTTACAAAACTTCCCTGCATTCATAACGGAGACAAAAGTAGCGCACATATGAGTGTTTCTCCATTTTAACAGAGGATGTACGAATTAAAACACACGCCCACGATAAACAAAAAATATATTTCAGCTTATATTACCAGAATTACTGCTTGCATTTCCGGGGAGCTCGACAGAAGCCGGAACTGAGCAGGACACGTGTAATTTCATTCAATTGCATTTAATGATTTTTAATCATTTTTTACGTATTTATGTTTCTCCTAATATTTATATCGGAATTTATGTCCGAAAAATACCTTCTTATTAACGCCGGATTTCCTCCGCAATGGAAATGGCGCTAGAAAACCTCCAGGCCCAGCCGTCTGATGGTAGATGCTCTGAAGGGAACCCCATTAATTTTAATGTGTGTGATTACAACTTATTAGAGCCGTTCAATCAGCTGCGTTATTCAGATGTCAGGCTCTCACTGCTTGCAGTCGCAGGCTTCAAGTCTGGTTTGAGGCACAGAACTTATCGACGTTGTGCAGCGAATTGTATTTGCATGTGTATATGCTTTGCGTGAGACTTACGTTATCAGGCTTGAGGTATTTGCATCTTGAAGTACAAGGTATGAGGAGGTATTTACGTCCTGAGGTACGAGGTATGAGGTATCTGTGTCTTGATGTATATTTAAGTGTGTATGCTCAACAAATGTTTTTAAAAATTAAAATAGGACGAGTTATACTTCAAACTTGAAAAACAAGTCTGCCCAATAGTTCAGCCGAACGAAAATGTTAATGTTTACTATGAAACAACTATTCATTAATAACGTGTTTTCATTAATTTTGGTATTGATTTATAAACCATGGACGCATAACTTTAGCGTTAAAGTTGAATAAAGGGAATGTAGAAATGCTCTGCAGTTAAAAGATTCATGAGATATTACTCTGCGTGGGCTTGCAAACTCGACTGGCGATGTTCATTTCTAGTCTTATTCTATTTGTTAACTTGTGAACTGATCATGAACTGAATATAAACTGCATTTGTGAACCGGTTATATTAGCGTAACATGTAGGTTGGTGTCAGGCTCCCTAGCCACAATAATTAAAGGTCCAGTCCTTCCTCTCTCTAACCACAGAGAGGAAGGCACCATTTAGCGTAGAATTAAGGGAAAGCGGGATCTATGAACAAGGTGTGTCCCCTCTCCCTGCGCACAGATATAGAAAACATTGGAAACAATATTTATGAAACGATATAAGTTAAAAATGGAAAATTACAGGTGCTTAAATGAAGGGCTGCAGCGAACCGAAAAAGATGGCCCGTAAAAAAACGAAAAATCACTTCTATGTCGATGAAATGAAAGCCCACCAAGCCTTTAGCTCGGGGTGTCACATCTTACCCCTGAGAGATTAATAAGTCAGGCAAAGCTTTCCCCGATACCTAGCACTCTCTTGCGTTCAGTAACTGGAAGTAAACATTTAACACGTTCACTGCCGTAGCCGCCAAGTGGCGGCCTCTGGCATTTCTCGGAAGGTAAGGTTGCAAGTAAGAAGCAGAGTTGAAAAAACGACTTTACTGCTCGAGAAAAAATTGTACCTTCCATAAAAAGAGGGAAAATGTAATAGCAAGATGGTATTTTACTGCGTCTGCTTGAATCTCTTCTAAAAAACGCTGAAATAATTGAAATGCTGTGCATTCACACCTACACTTAAATGAGCAATTTGCCTCGTGGTACTCTTGTGCCCCATTAGGCAGTTAACGTGTTAAATGAAATCGTCTTAAAGCCTTTATTTCATTAATTTCTTGCACGTGTTCTCAAATTTCAATTCTTGCTCGTGTGGCACTCAAATAATTATTTTTTTAGTTAGCCCATAACGGGTGATGTCCTCATAGCCTGAGACCGTCTGTATGTAGCGTAACTCCTTGACCACAATGGGTCAAACTGAAGTTCTTAATTCAACTCAAATTTGAAGCAAATTCTAGTAATTTTAAGAATACAAAACATTAACTGGATTGTGTATTTGTTTAGCTTTGATTTATTAATTACAAAAATTAGGTTTGTGGGTACTGGTCGGTCAAGAGCTTTATGAAAATACCCTCCGTGTACACCGGCTGCTCACATCGCGACCAAAGTGGTGAGGTAGCTTATTCTCCGTGCATTACTGTTGACCTGAGCTCTCTCTTGGTGCATGGCACGAGAAAATTTTAGTTACCGAAAGATTTTAGTCACGAGGAGCCAACTTACTCATTCAATGTTAACATTTCTGTTGCCTGTCGGGCAGAAAATAAAAACTTTGTTTGTATATCGTAGAATGTTCTCGCGTCGGGCCACAAATAGCCGAAGATTCATCTTTTACTTCTGATGAACCTCTATCAATTAACAAAAATAATTTTCTTATTTATTATTGACCCTTATATAGAAAACCTGGTATTTAAAAATCTCAGGCCTCGTTACCTCCAACCGTTATGTGGTTGATGTCGCAACCGCTCGAGGTAACAGTCGACGGGGTCATACAAAGGCCGTTAAATGAATTTTTTGACAACTGGAAATTTGAAATTTTCCTTTTGTATGTTGACTGCTCTATATTTCAAAAATATCCAGGATAATTAAACTTAAAGCGTGAGATCTGCCACCTGGTTGGGCATCGAGGATTCGAATCCCGGCGCTGGTGGCGATTTTCTCCGTTGGGTATAGGGGAAAAATTCAAAGCACAATACCCCACTCTACCCAGGTGTCTGAAATGGGTACCGGTCTTGACCGGGGGAAAGCGTCAAGACGTCCTGGTGTTAGTTATAAGGCATTTGAAAAATCAATGTACAAGGTGAATTGGAAATAAAGCATCCGTAGATGCCGATGTTTGTTTGTTCATTTTGTTGACAGCTCACGCTAATCTCAGGCTTGATAGACGCCGTGCCAACTGCACCAGAAACGCCTATGTTCACACGAGTACGTTTATTAATCTATCTTGAGAAATATTGTTTAATTACGCAGCATTTGCCAAAATTTTTTGAAGTGCACGTGTCCATGTTAAGTGATGTACACACTATTGAAAGTTCAATTTCTCCCGCTAAAATGTTTTAACAAATTAATATTTACATCAAAGTTAGCTTCTTCTAACGCACACTAAAATATGTGGTTGTGCACTTTCTGTGAGCATTAAAATACATTCACGATGAAGCTTCTCAACTTTCGCTAGAATACTCATGTCATTTCTTCAACCTACGAATTTTCATTTTTCACAATTCCATAATACCAAAAATCATCAAGTCTTCTCATCTACCTTCGGATTCTATAGGTTCAGTCTATCACACTTGGGTAGTCCCACCCTCTTATACATCATGTCAACTCCGACCGAACATAGAGTTCCATGCATCAATATGCGCAGTCCCACACTGCATCGACCCACCTCTTGTACCTCCAAACTTTGACTTTGTTCGAGCATCTCACTTCTGTAGCCCAACACTTCAATAAGACTTTTGTCTACTTACGGACGCACCTGCAGAGTTGCACGGATCACTTGCGCAGTCCCACACTTCAATATTATCACGTCTACTTGCAGACGCACCTTCAGAGTCGCATGCATCACTTGCGTAGCCCCACACTGCAATATCATCACGTCTACTTGCGGGCGCACCTGCAGAGTTGCATGCATCACTTTCGTAGCCCCACACTGCAATATCATCACGTCTACTTGCGGGCGCACCTGCAGAGTCGCATGCATCACTTGCGTAGCCCCACACTGCAATATCATCACGTCTACTTGCGGGCGCACCTGCAGAGTTGCATGCATCACTTTCGTAGCCCCACACTGCAATATCATCACGTCTACTTGCGGGCGCACCTGCAGAGTCGCATGCATCACTTGCGTAGCCCCACACTGCAATATCATCACGTCTACTTGCAGACGCACCTTCAGAGTTGCATGCATCACTTGCGTAGCCCCACACTGCAATATCATCACGTCTACTTGCGGGCGCACCTGCAGAGTTGCATGCATCACTTTCGTAGCCCCACACTGCAATATCATCACGTCTACTTGCGGGCGCACCTTCAGAGTCGCATGCATCACTTGCGTAGCCCCACACTGCAATATCATCACGTCTACTTGCGGGCGCACCTGCAGAGTTGCATGCATCACTTTCGTAGCCCCACACTGCAATATCATCACGTCTACTTGCGGGCGCACCTGCAGAGTCGCATGCATCACTTGCGTAGCCCCACACTGCAATATCATCACGTCTACTTGCAGACGCACCTTCAGAGTCGTATGCATCACTTGCGTAGTACCACCCTTCAATATCATCACGTCTACTTGCAGACGCACCTTCAGAGTCGTATGCATCACTTGCGTAGTACCACACTTCAATATCATCACGTCTACTTACGGATGCACCTTCAGAGTTGCATGCATCACTTGCGTAGTACCACACTTCAATATCATCACGTCTACTTGCAGACGCACCTTCAGAGTCGCATGCATCACTTGCGTAGTACCACACTTCAATATCATCACGTCTACTTGCAGACGCACCTTCAGAGTCGCATGCATCACTTGCGCAGTCCCACACTTCAATATCATCACGTCTACTTGCAGACGCACCTTCAGAGTCGCATGCATCACTTGCGTAGTACCACACTTCAATATCATCACGTCTACTTGCAGACGCACCTTCAGAGTTGCATGCATCACTTGCGTAGTACCACACTTCAATATCATCACGTCTACTTGCAGACGCACCTTCAGAGTCGCATGCATCACTTGCGCAGTCCCACACTTCAATATCATCACGTCTACTTGCGGACGCACCTTCAGAGTTGCATGCATTACTTGCGCAGTCCCACACTTCAAGATCATCACGTCTACTTGCAGACGCACCTTCAGAGTCGCATGCATCACTTGCGTAGTACCACACTTCAATATCATCACGTCTACTTGCAGACGCACCTTCAGAGTTGCATGCATCACTTGCGTAGTACCACACTTCAATATCATCACGTCTACTTGCGGACGCACCTTCAGAGTTGCATGCATCACTTGCGCAGTCCCACACTTCAATATCATCACGTCTACTTGCAGACGCACCTTCAGAGTTGCATGCATCACTTGCGTAGTACCACACTTCAATATCATCACGTCTACTTGCGGACGCACCTTCAGAGTTGCATGCATCACTTGCGCAGTCCCACACTTCAATATCATCACGTCTACTTGCAGACGCACCTTCAGAGTTGCATGCATCACTTGCGTAGTACCACACTTCATTATCATCACGTCTACTTGCAGACGTACCTTCAGAGTTGCATGCATCACTTGCGTTGTACCACACTTCAATATCATCACGTACACTTGCAGACGCACCTTCAGAGTTGCATGCATCACTTGCGTAGTACCACACTTCAATATCATCACGTCTACTTGCGGACGCACCTTCAGAGTTGCATGCATCACTTGCGCAGTCCCACACTTCAATATCATCACCTCTACTTGCAGACGTACCTTCAGAGTTGCATGCATCACTTGCGTAGTACCACACTTCAATATCATCACGTCTACTTGCAGACGCACCTTCAGAGTTGCATGCATCACTTGCGTAGTACCACACTTCAATATCATCACGTCTACTTGCGGACGCACCTTCAGAGTTGCATGCATCACTTGCGCAGTCCCACACTTCAATATCATCACGTCTACTTGCAGACGCACCTTCAGAGTTGCATGCATCACTTGCGTAGTACCACACTTCAATATCATCACGTCTACTTGCGGACGCACCTTCAGAGTTGCATGCATCACTTGCGCAGTCCCACACTTCAATATCATCACGTCTACTTGCAGACGCACCTTCAGAGTCGCATGCATCACTTGCGCAGTCCCACACTTCAATATCATCACGTCTACTTGCAGACGCACCTTCAGAGTTGCATGCATCACTTGCGTAGTACCACACTTCAATATCATCACGTCTACTTGCGGACGCACCTTCAGAGTTGCATGCATCACTTGCGCAGTCCCACACTTCAATATCATCACGTCTACTTGCAGACGCACCATCAGAGTTGCATGCATCACTTGCGTAGTACCACACTTCAATTTCATCACGTCTACTTGCAGACGCACCTTCAGAGTTGCATGCATCACTTGCGTAGTACCACACTTCAATATCATCACGTCTACTTGCGGACGCACCTTCAGAGTTGCATGCATCACTTGCGCAGTCCCACACTTCAATATCATCACGTCTACTTGCAGACGCACCTTCAGAGTTGCATGCATCACTTGCGTAGTACCACACTTCAATATCATCACGTCTACTTGCGGACGCACCTTCAGAGTTGCATGCATCACTTGCGCAGTCCCACACTTCAATATCATCACGTCTACTTGCAGACGCACCTTCAGAGTTGCATGCATCACTTGCGTAGTACCACACTTCAATTTCATCACGTCTACTTGCAGACGCACCTTCAGAGTCGCATGCATCACTTGCGCAGTCCCACACTTCAATATCATCACGTCTACTTGCGGACGCACCTTCAGAGTTGCATGCATCACTTGCGCAGTCCCACACTTCAATTTCATCACGTCTACTTGCAGACGCACCTTCAGAGTTGCATGCATCACTTGCGTAGTACCACACTTCAATATCATCACGTCTACTTGCAGACGCACCTTCAGAGTCGCATGCATCACTTGCGCAGTCCCACACTTCAATATCATCACGTCTACTTGCAGACCCACCTTCAGAGTTGCATGCATCACTTGCGTAGTACCACACTTCAATATCATCACGTCTACTTGCAGACGCACCTTCAGAGTTGCATGCATCACTTGCGTAGTACCACACTTCAATTTCATCACGTCTACTTGCAGACGCACCTTCAGAGTTGCATGCATCACTTGCGTAGTACCACACTTCAATATCATCACGTCTACTTGCGGACGCACCTTCAGAGTTGCATGCATCACTTGCGTAGTACCACACTTCAATATCATCACGTTTACTTGCAGACGCACTTTCAGAGTTGCATGCATCACTTGCGTAGTACCACACTTCAATATCATCACGTCTACTTGCAGACGCACTTTCAGAGTTGCATGCATCACTTGCGTAGTACCACACTTCAATATCATCACGTCGACTTGCAGACGCACCTTCAGAGTTGCATGCATCACTTGCGTAGTACCACACTTCAATTTCATCACGTCTACTTGCAGACGCACCTTCAGAGTTGCATGCATCACTTGCGTAGTACCACACTTCAATATCATCACGTCTACTTGCGGACGCACCTTCAGAGTTGCATGCATCACTTCGTAGCCCCACACCTTAATATCATTTTAATATCATCTCGTTTACCTCCGGACTTAAGGTTCACGTATCACAGCTGCGAGCTCGCACCTCATGGCGTGCCGTGGTAACATTAACCACCAGATCACATAATCCCAAGAGCTCACCTGGCGCAGAGGTTTCCAGGCCGTGTAATTGTGGCGATCGATTAATGCGGTCGTGCCAGCAGAGGGCGGCAGCAGTTCTGCTTATATTACGAGCTTCACACCCACACTTTCTCACCTGCGGCTAAAGGGTCCGTACTTCCTGAATCGCCGGCTCACATGAAATTTTGCTCCGCTTTTTTTGTAAATACGAGTAGCAGTGTGGATACGATGATATTTACGGTCGTTTCAAGAGTATGGTCTAAACAATGGTGTCTCTTACTGTTAGGAAATGCAAAATTTTCGTTCCGAGAAATCTTTTGCCATCACAGCACAATATTGGACACTACCAACGGAAGAGTTTCACTCTTTGGTTAGTTAACCATTCATTCCAAGTGTGGAATGGGATTGAGAAATTGTTTTTTTTGGCCAACGTTGATACTTTGGCCCCATGAAAAGGCAAATCTGACGACCCTTGCGTACAATTGCACAGACAGAGGCACTCATTTCTCCAGATTATATTCAACAAATGTAGAGCGAACGACGTTTTTTCCTGGGAAAAAAATCTTTTGCAAGAGAAAACTCTGTTGAACGTAGTAAATTCTATGTGTGACGTGGATGAAAGACAGAGTTCGTCATTCTGTTCATTAGGGGGGTCAAAGAGGCCAGATGTTACGAGGGTAAAATAAAAGCTAATGGGTCTAAAATTATTGGTATGGAGATAGAATACAAACACTTGGTTACAAGTTTCTTCCTTATTACGATACGAGAAGTATTCAACTCCAATTAAACTTGTTTCACTACAAACAACTAAATTTAAATAACTGTACTTTGCAGAAGAAAACACATAGAAATACCGAAAACACTACCAGTATTGGTTTTCATATTCCTGTTTAACATCCGTTGCATCACCTTCACTCCAAGATCACAGTTCTGTGTACAGTATTTTGTCGAAGTCGTTGGGAATTTCAATATTCGGAGCTAACAGTTGACGACTTCTATTCTTCACTGGAGGAGAAAATTACCTGTAAAGTTTAATAGAAAACTTGGAGCTGATCGGCCGGAGCAAGCAGAGGGAAACGACGGCTCTTTGTATTGGGTTCGTATCCTTCTGAGAAATGTTTTCCGTCGCTGCTTGCCCAAAAATAGTGATATTTATAGTATATTTAACCTTAAAAGAGTTTAAATTTAGGTCAAATTTGTGTATACTCTTAAATTTTAATAGGAAACATGATTCTGTCGAGAAAATTATCTAAGATTTTCTTATTCAAATTTTGTCTTGTTTCATAGGCTTCATTTTTAACTCCCTGTTGCTATGCACAGGAGATTTTGTGTGGGAACACACCTTGTGCATAGAATACCAGTTCCCTTGACTCCATCCTAAATGGTGCATTCATCCTTCCTCTCTGAAATATCTTCGGTTTGGGATTTTTAAACTAACTTGTGATTTAATGTAACATGCAGGGAAATTCATGAAGCGCAAATAGCAATCACAATAGTAATGACGCTAATGATAATGTCAATAGTTCATGAGAATATTCCTTCTACAACGTGAAACCCTGTATTAAAGAAGAGGTATCTTCCCAAATTATTCTGAAGGTTATGTTACGATTATGTATTACCTCGCCAGCTCCCAGCTTAGAAGTTCTACCTATTCTCCCTCTGGAGCATGAAACAAAAAATGAGTAAAACTAGATACTTTCAATAAATTGGACACATATCGAGTGATACCTCATTGAAGATCAAAAATGTCTCATTATGAAAATCGTTATTTAGTGAATACTTCAATGGTGGTTTAACGGCGATGTCATTAGAAAATTAAGGCGAAGACAAAAATATAACGAATAGAAGACTTGAAGGCTCCAAAAGTGTTCTACTTTCGACTTAGAAATGCTTCCTGTTTGTTAGAAAGTTTCCCCATTTAATTTAAAAAAGCTAACAAATTCAGCTGAAAAACGAAGACGGTGAAACGTTGATGACAAATGTTACGAGAGTCATAGTTGCCGTATGAAATTCATTATTCTCCAACAGCAATAAGAACTAATGAACTCAATCCCAGTCATAGTTGCCGTATGAAATTCGTTATTCTCCAACAGCAATAAGAACTAATGAACTCAATCCCAGTCATAGTTGCCGTATGAAATTCGTTATTCTCCAACAGCAATAAGAACTAATGAACTCAATCCCAGTCATAGTTACGTATGAAATTCGTTATTCTCCAACAGCAATAAGATCTAATGAACTCACTCCCGAATAAGCAGGAGTGGTGAAAGATAGGGCATGAGATTCGCTACCGCAAAGCTAACTTGTCCAATTCAAATGCAAATTTCAATCTGATCCCTTATTTGAAATTTGTTCATTACAGTAGAATCTTCAATCTTGGATCCGGCACTTACCTCTTTGCATGAGCTAGAACTTTTTTTCCACTAGACATTTTTAGGGGACAAATCTTCAGTCACATTACGTGTACTTCCAATCGCTAACCTCAAATGTTATCAGTCACCAAATTAATTACCGACACAAGTCTCCGAAGAGTCCATTATACAGCCTTCATTATACCTATTTGCTTTGGTCAATAATATCACTTGACCCTTATACTGCAAGCATGGGATAGAAATGCACCCTCTAAGTAAAGGATGTCGCCAAACTGCGGTAATAGTTAGTAACTAAGTCAAGTGGTAGGTCGTTGAAGTGATGACCTTCTAATGCACTGACGAAGATAATAAATACATTATAATGTAACGTTATCGTGAAAAAATATCCTACGTTGGGGAAAAATATTCCTTCACTATTGCATATAGATGCAGATTTTTCGAGATTCAAATGCCTTTAGCAGAAAAAATACACGCTTTAGCGCATACTAAAGCGCAATCTTTCCAAGAATTAAGTTATGAATTGTTGCATTCTGACCTGACTTGACCTGGCCTCACCTGACTTAAAGGCGCTAAATCTCTTTAAACCCAACTTAATCTGGCTTACTTTCGCCTAATCTGACTCAATCTAAAGTAATTTAACCTAATCTGACTTGATCTGACCTAATTTTAGTCTAATATAGAGTAATCCAGTTAAATCTGACTTGATCTAGCTTATCTAGCTTGACCTTGTCTAATTTGGCTTGACCTTGTCTAATTTGGCTTGACCTTGTCTAATTTGGCTTGACCTTGTCTAATTTGGCTTGACCTAGTCTAATTTGACCAAACCTAAATTGATTTAAAACGGATTTTTTGTAATTGAAATTTTACAACTAGAGGCCCGAAGTTCTGCCATAGGGCTATTTGACTCATAAATTTTATTTCATTCGCGTAAAATTTTATTTCCTGTCTTGTTATTTTACCTAAACTTCCTAAACTTCAATGGTGAACAAAAGCCGTTCTCAATAATAACCCTCCAAAAACTGTGCCGGAATTACACAAATTTGTTGCGTATAATTTGCAACAAAAATATTTGAGCCCCACAAACACCGATTTCAGGCATCCCGTGCCTAATGCTGCAGTACACCAACGAAAATGACCTCAACCATCGGTTAAAGGTATCACTCACCTTGGGCATCCACTCATATTTACTCTCTCTCTGAACAGCTACTCAAAATATAATACACTCATCAGAGGAGGTAACATTGCTTCACCTTTTAGTCGGGTCACTCATTGTTGCGTCCTTAAATACTTTTCCGAATCTTTTTGCATTGTAAGGTTTTTTTAAAATTATCATTCTAGCATACCCTTTCTTCATGATTGCATCTTCGGTCTTATCATATTGCGTTGTTCGCGACAGCCTTTTTCCTTAGCTAGGCAGTATAATTTTTTGCTGGATTTTTGTAGAAGATTTGATTACTTTATGTCCACTCTATTATACAAATCATTTCACGGCCTCACGTCAGTGCCGTGCTCATACTTTCGTGCATCATTCCCCTTTTTTGAATATCAAAATCTCCAACTACAAACATCTGAAGCAATACGCCTCTTTTTGTCTTTTTCCCATAAACTGCCACCGATCACTTCAGTATTTGTTCTCGTGCTTTTTAAGGTTTCATCATGCGTTCGACAAATTAGGGTATGATCAGTTTTTTCTTGCAAATACCAAAACTTGACATTATTTTCAAATCATTTGGCTACATATGTTGAGATTGGACATTTTCATACTTTTGACCGAATTTTGATTTTTACATACCATCATTTGTGTGAAACAAAAGATCACAAATTCGTAGAAAACTAATACAAAGCTGTGAAGACATCTTTCAAAATGACCTCTTGCGAAATTTTACTTATGCTTAAAGCGGAATCATTTTCACGAGTCTCTGTGGAAGAAAAAATATCTTCTCTATTTACAGCTTTTCAAAAGTAAAATTATGCCCTATCTGAAATCGAAGGCAACTTGTGTCACGAAGAAATGAGGACTCTACGCGGCCTGCTTGAGGGCAGAGCTGCCACGTAGCGTTCAATTTCGCCAGTGTTGGCTTGGGGGAATTAAATCTCATTGGCACAACTCAAACCTTTGCGGTGGTGCTGATGCTTCTAGCAGGCGTCTTAAGCGGGTCATGTTTACCAACTTTTGTATTTCTTTTGAAATTTTACTCTTGAACGTTATTTCATTTCCTTCGTTACTTTTGTCGCCCCACTTTTGTCTCTCAGTTCATACTTTCGTCTGTCTACGACATTTTAGACTTCACTGACAGATTTTACGGATTACAAGTAATCTAACTTTAAAAATTACATTTCACTGTGCCAGGCTAACCTTCTTTACGGTTGAATAATAAATAAAATTAAATTTAACCATCGCTTGCGTATATAATGTAAAAAATACAAGACATGATAACAGAATACCACAACTTATGTCACAACTAAGGTCCTTCGCCATACCAAACATCCCAACACTGCAAATATTTATTCCTTAGAAAACATGGTCACCTGTACAAGAGCAATGAATGCGAAGCTCCGTTTGATGAGAGTCGCACGTACTAGATAGACACAGAGTAGGAGTCTATGAATAATCTCCTTTGATGGAACGGCATATTTGTGCTCGGGGTGTCGGTGTCGAGAGCTCGCTTCAAGCAAGTGGATGACCTATCGCGTGTCTCAATGCAAGATTAATGCAAGCGTATTTCAGGTCATTTCCTTATCTAAACTGAAATTTATGAGGGAATGCCTGCTTTTAAATATACTTCATACGCTTCGAGATTGAATCTCGCATTGAATCTTGCAGATCTCGCATTTCATGTTCCGTTTTCTCATTCATGCTCTGAAACGGCTTTTCTTTATTTGACGAGTTTCTTTGATTGTAGATGAGAGTAATGAAATTGCAAATGTGGGCACTGCGTGTATCTTGCATTTACATGCAGACATTTTTGGTGGGCGGTGGCGAAGGCAGATCGGTTTAAAATGCTCGAAAAATTTTTCCTTTAAATACAGCTATCAAGGAAGGAAAATTTATGGAACAACGTAAAATGAGCATACCGTGACAAACAAATGTAAAGTTTCACCCCACAGTCAACCCAGCCAAGGGTTCGTTTTTTTATAATTTTAACCTCAAGTGTCAAACAGAGTACGACCTAATCACACTTCATGTGATGCTTTCCACAATTTATAACGTTGAAATCTGAGAATTCGCCATATATATGCGCGAACGTTCGACTTAATTCGAACATGTCTGCTGTATTTTTATTGTTTGAGTACATTGCTCCATGTATGATACACCTAAATTTTAGAAAAAAATGAATTATAGAGCACTCGCGTTACAAGTAGAGCTGATCCTGGTAGAGTTCTGATCCTGGTAGAGTTCTGATCCTGGTTGTGTTCTGATACTGGTAGAGTTCTGATACTGGTAGAGTTCTGATCCTGGTAGAGTTCTGATACTGGTAGAGTTCTGATCCTGGTAGAGTTCTGGTACTGGTAGAGTTCTGGTACTGGTAGAGTTCTGGTACTGGTAGAGTTCTGATACTGGTAGAGTTCTGGTACTGGTAGAGTTCTGGTACTGGTAGAGTTCTGGTACTGGTAGAGTTCTGGTACTGGTAGAGTTCTGGTACTGGTAGAGTTCTGGTACTGGTAGAGTTCTGGTACTGGTAGAGTTCTGGTACTGGTAGAGTTCTGGTACTGGTAGAGTTCTGGTACTGGTAGAGTTCTGGTACTGGTAGAGTTCTGGTACTGGTAGAGTTCTGGTACTGGTAGAGTTCTGGTACTGGTAGAGTTCTGGTACTGGTAGAGTTCTGGTACTGGTAGAGTTCTGGTACTGGTAGAGTTCTGGTACTGGTAGAGTTCTGATCCTGGTAGAGTTCTGATACTGGTAGAGTTCTGGTACTGGTAGAGTTCTGGTACTGGTAGAGTTTTGGTACTGGTAGAGTTTTGGTACCGATAGAGTTCTGGTACTGGTAGAGTTCTGGTACTGGTAGAGTTCTGGTACTGGTAGAGTTCTGGTACTGGTAGAGTTCTGGTACTGGTAGAGTTCTGGTACTGGTAGAGTTCTGGTACTGGTAGAGTTCTGGTACTGGTAGAGTTCTGGTACTGGTAGAGTTCTGGTACTGGTAGAGTTCTGGTACTGGTAGAGTTCTGATACTGGTAGAGTTCTGGTACTGGTAGAGTTCTGGTACTGGTAGAGTTCTGGTACTGGTAGAGTTTTGGTACTGGTAGAGTTCTGGTACTGGTAGAGTTCTGGTACTGGTAGAGTTCTGGTACTGGTAGAGTTCTGGTACTGGTAGAGTTCTGGTACTGGTAGAGTTCTGGTACTGGTAGAGTTCTGGTACTGGTAGAGTTCTGGTACTGGTAGAGTTCTGGTACTGGTAGAGTTCTGATACTGGTAGAGTTCTGGTACTGGTAGAGTTCTGGTACTGGTAGAGTTCTGGTACTGGTAGAGTTTTGGTACTGGTAGAGTTTTGGTACTGGTAGAGTTTTGGTACTGGTAGAGTTTTGGTACTGGTAGAGTTTTGGTACTGGTAGAGTTTTGGTACTGGTAGAGTTTTGGTACTGGTAGAGTTTTGGTACTGGTAGAGTTTTGGTACTGGTAGAGTTCTGGTACTGGTAGAGTTCTGGTACTGGTAGAGTTCTGGTACTGGTAGAGTCCTGGTAGAGCTCGTACTAGTAGAGCTTGTACTAGTAGAGCTGGTACTAGTAGAGCTGGTACTAGTAGAGCTGGTACTAGTAGAGCTGGTACTAGTAGAGCTGGTACTAGTAGAGCTGATACTAGTAGAGCTGATACTAGTAGAGCTGATACTAGTAGAGCTGATACTAGTAGAGCTGGTACTAGTAGAGCTGGTACTAGTAGAGCTGGTACTAGTAGAGCTGGTACTAGTAGAGCTGGTACTAGTAGAGCTGGCACGAGTAGAGCTGGCACGAGTAGAGCTGGCACGAGTAGAGCTGGCACGAGTAGAGCTGGCACGAGTAGAGCTGGCACGGGTAGAGCTGGCACGGGTAGAGCTGGCACGGGTAGAGCTGGCACGGGTAGAGCTGGCACGGGTAGAGCTGGCACGGGTAGAGCGGGCACGGGTAGAGCTGGCACGGGTAGAGCTGGCACGGGTAGAGCTGGCACTGGTAGAGCTGGCACTGGTAGAGCTGGCACTGGTAGAGCTGGTACTGGTAGAGCTGGTACTGGTAGAGCTGGTACTGGTAGAGCTGGTACTGGTAGAGCTGGTACTGGTAGAGCTGGTACTGGTAGAGCTGGCACTGGTAGAGCTGGTACTGGTAGAGCTGGTACAGGTAGAGCTGGTCCTGGTAGAGCTGGTCCTGGTAGAGCTGGTCCTGGTAGAGCTGGTCCTGGTAGAGCTGGTCCTGGTAGAGCTGGTACTGGTAGAGCTGGTACTGGTAGAGCTGGTACTGGTAGAGCTGGTACTGGTAGAGCTGGTACTGGTAGAGCTGGTACTGGTAGAGCTGGTACTGGTAGAGCTGGTACTGGTAGAGCTGGTACTGGTAGAGCTGGTACTGGTAGAGCTGGTACTGGTAGAGCTGGTACTGGTAGAGCTGGTACTGGTAGAGCTGGTACTGGTAGAGCTGGTACTGGTAGAGCTGGTACTGGTAGAGCTGGTACTGGTAGAGCTGGTACTGGTAGAGCTGGTACTGGTAGAGCTGGTACTGGTAGAGCTGGTACTGGTAGAGCTGGTACTGGTAGAGCTGGTACTGGTAGAGCTGGTACTGGTAGAGCTGGTACTGGTAGAGCTGGTACTGGTAGAGCTGGTACTGGTAGAGCTGGTACTGGTAGAGCTGGTACTGGTAGAGCTGGTACTGGTAGAGCTGGTACTGGTAGAGCTGGTACTGGTAGAGCTGGTACTGGTAGAGCTGGTACTGGTAGAGCTGGTACTGGTAGAGCTGGTACTGGTAGAGCTGGTACTGGTAGAGCTGGTACTGGTAGAGCTGGTACTGGTAGAGCTGGTACTGGTAGAGCTGGTACTGGTAGAGCTGGTACTGGTAGAGCTGGTACTGGTAGAGCTGGTACTGGTAGAGCTGGTACAGGTAGAGCTGGTACTGGTAGAGCTGGTACTGGTAGAGCTGGTACTGGTAGAGCTGGTACTGGTAGAGCTGGTACTGGTAGAGCTGGTACTGGTAGAGCTGGTACTGGTAGAGCTGGTACTGGTAGAGCTGGTACTGGTAGAGCTGGTACTGGTAGAGCTGGTACTGGTAGAGCTGGTACTGGTAGAGCTGGTACGAGTAGAGCTGGTACGAGTAGAGCTGGTACGAGTAGAGCTGGTACGAGTAGAGCTGGTACGAGTAGAGCTGGTACGAGTAGAGCTGGTACGAGTAGAGCTGGTACGAGTAGAGCTGGTACGAGTAGAGCTGGTACGAGTAGAGCTGGTACGAGTAGAGCTGGTACGAGTAGAGCTGGTACGAGTAGAGCTGGTACGAGTAGAGCTGGTACGAGTAGAGCTGGTACGAGTAGAGCTGGCACGAGTAGAGCTGGCACGAGTAGAGCTGGCACGAGTAGAGCTGGTACGAGTAGAGCTGGTACGAGTAGAGCTGGCACGAGTAGAGCTGGCACGAGTAGAGCTGGCACGAGTAGAGCTGGCACGAGTAGAGCTGGCACGAGTAGAGCTGGCACGAGTAGAGCTGGCACGAGTAGAGCTGGCACGAGTAGAGCTGGCACGAGTAGAGCTGGCACGAGTAGAGCTGGCACGAGTAGAGCTGGTACGAGTAGAGCTGGTACGAGTAGAGCTGGCACTAGTAGAGCTGGCACTGGTAGAGCTGGCACTGGTAGAGCTGGTACGAGTAGAGCTGGCACTATTAGAGCTGGCACTAGTAGAGCTGGCACTAGTAGAGCTGGCACTGGTAGAGCTGGCACTGGTAGAGCTGGCACTGGTAGAGCTGGTACGAGTAGAGCTGGCACGAGTAGAGCTGGCAATAGTAGAGCTGGCACTGGTAGAGCTGGTACTGGTAGAGCTGGTACGAGTAGGGCTGGCACTAGTAGAGCTGGCACTAGTAGAGCTGGCACTAGTAGAGCTGGCACTAGTAGAGCTGGCACTAGTAGAGCTGGCACTAGTAGAGCTGGCACTAGTAGAGCTGGTACGAGTAGAGCTGGAACTAGTAGAGCTGGCACTGGTAGAGCTGGCACTGGTAGAGCTGGTACTGGTAGAGCTGGTACGAGTAGAGCTGGCACTATTAGAGCTGGCACTATTAGAGCTGGCACTATTAGAGCTGGCACTAGTAGAGCTGGCACTAGTAGAGCTGGCACTAGTAGAGCTGGTACGAGTAGAGCTGGCACTAGTAGAGCTGGTACGAGTAGAGCTGGCACGAGTAGAGCTGGCACGAGTAGAGCTGGCACGAGTAGAGCTGGCACGAGTAGAGCTGGCACTAGTAGAGCTGGCACTAGTAGAGCTGGCACTAGTAGAGCTGGTACGAGTAGAGCTGGTACTAGTAGAGTGTAGCAGAAGACAATATTCCACGCACTTGCGTGGCTCGTGTGCTCTCATGTACTTATTATGCGGACTAATAGCATAACTTGTCTGAGTGAAATTTCCTCGTCTCGCTATGAGCAAAAATCAAAATTTTTTGTGCACAAATTTTCAATACGAAATTAAGACAAACTTTGCGCTTTCACAAAGACGTAGATTTTTATAGCATATTTGTCACGGTTTATATCGAAAATATTTTCCTGAAATTAGGGTTAGTAAAAATATTCTACGATTGAATTGTTATTTGCTAAAGTCTACCTTTTGATGGACAAGTTCATTAATTTCCGTCATACTTCAGTTTACGAAAGTTCAATTTCCCGACTCGATAGGAACAATGATTACAATAGAGCTCTGCATAACTTTGCACAATTTATTCCCTTCAAGAATTCAAATTTTAATGATCCGCTGCATAAACAAAATACTGGAGACGGTGACAAGAAAAGCCGAGTTTGATCATATTGAGAAAAGCGTATGCCTGAAGTGTATAGGTTTATACAAGATTCCACAAAATACAGCAAGTAACTAAAAGAAGAAGAAGAAGAAGACTCAGGTCAGACGCTCCCACTTGGTATATTTTTCTTTCTTCGCTGCTTCATGCATGCTGAACACGCAGCCAGCAGGCCTGTCATTTAGCGATGTCTCAAGCGCCGGTCGTGCAGACACCGTTTTTCCATTTACTTTCCTCGAATAACCGCAGATTTTGGCGACTTTTCAACGAGAATGTTGCCAGGAAAATTTTCGTTCACCTACTTTAGGATAGAAGAAGCATTGGCCTTTATGTGAGCGGTAAACATCTCATCATTCAAGTTTATGGACATCTGAACACTCATGTGTAATATTTGCCACCTCGTTGTGAATTACGATATTCAAACGCCCCGAACGAATGCCTATGACTAGAAGTGATGCTTCCAGTGCGCTATACAAGCATTTAAATTATTATCACCTGCTGATGAGTACAGATTATCACGCGATTTCAGCCTCACGAAATAGCATAAGGCACAATTTGATTATTTTAAAATGTCATTATACAACTGAGGCACGGAAGCTTCGTAGGCATCAAGAGTCTGAACTCATGTAAAAATAATCAGTAATTTAACCTTCTCCCTTGAAAAAAAGTTCGATGGGGAAGTGGGACGATTATCTTTGAAATTTCCTTGTGCGATATTTGATAAAGGCTGGCTGGGTTAAATGATAAAATTTCTTTTCGTGCATGGCTTGTAACTTTAGTCTCATTTTTTAAGCGCTCAGGTGTAAAATTTTAACCAAGCGTCATCAGACTCACGATGTTGATCAAAATTCATGTTCAAATACTTGCACAGCTATTTAGCAGCAGAGTTGAATGAATTTGATTCAGTGAGAAAACTAAATTTCTTCTGTCGCTCGGTGCTTTAGGAACGTTTTTTTTCACGTAAACCACAGTTATAAAAAAGTTTTCCTTTCTGAAAATACACTCAAATATTCATGCTGCGTAATACCGCTTCATTTAGATGAATCAGAGTTGACTGAGCGTGCTAGTTTACAGATCTGAGGGACTATATCAACAGCTCTGACATACGATCAGAGTTGACTGAGCGTGCTAGTTTACACATCTGAGGGACTATATCACCAGCTCTGACATACAATCAGAGTTGACTGAGCGTGCTAGTTTACAGATCTGAGGGACTATATCAACAGCTCTGACATACAATCAGAGTTGACTGAGCGGGCTAGTTTACACATCTGAGAGACTACATCACCAGCTCTGACATACGATCAGAGTTGACTGAGCGTGCTAGTTTACACATCTGAGGGACTATATCACCAGCTCTGACATACAATCAGAGTTGACTGAGCGTGCTAGTTTACAGATCTGAGGGACTATATCAACAGCTCTGACATACAATCAGAGTTAACTGGGCGTGCTAGTTTACAGATCTGAGGGACTATATCAACAGCTCTGACATACAATCAGAGTTGACTGAGCGTGCTAGTTTACAGATCTGAGGGACTATATCAACAGCTCTGACATACAATCAGAGTTGACTGAGCGTGCTAGTTTACACATCTGAGAGACAACATCACCAGCTCTGACATACAATCAGAGTTGACTGAGCGTGCTAGTTTAAAGATCTGAGAGACTATATTACCAGCTCTGACATACAATCAGAGTTGACTGAGCGTGCTAGTTTACAGATCTGAGGGACTATATCAACAGCTCTGACATACAATCAGAGTTGACTGAGCGTGCTAGTTTACACATCTGAGAGACTACATCACCAGCTCTGACATACAATCAGAGTTGACTGAGCGTGCTAGTTTAAAGATCTGAGAGACTATATTACCAGCTCTGACATACAATCAGAGTTGACTGAGCGTGCTAGTTTACACATCTGAGAGGCTACATCACCAGCTCTGACATACAATCAGAGTTGACTGAGCGTGCTAGTTTACACATCTGAGAGACTACATCACCAGCTCTGACATACAATCAGAGTTGACTGAGCGTGCTAGTTTACACATCTGAGAGACTATATCACCAGCTCTGACATACAATCAGAGTTGACTGAGCGGGCTAGTTTACACATCTGAGAGACTACATCACCAGCTCTGACATACAATCAGAGTTGACTGAGCGTGCTAGTTTACAGATCTGAGGGACTATATCAACAGCTCTGACATACAATCAGAGTTGACTGAGCGTGCTAGTTTACACATCTGAGAGACTATATCAACAGCTCTGACATACAATCAGAGTTGACTGAGCGTGCTAGTTTACACATCTGAGAGACTACATCACCAGCTCTGACATACAATCAGAGTTGACTGAGCGTGCTAGTTTACAGATCTGAGAGACTAAATCAACAGCTCTGACATACAATCAGAGTTGACTGAGCGTGCTAGTTTACACATCTGAGAGACTATATCACCAGCTCTGACATACAATCAGAGTTGACTGAGCGTGCTAGTTTACAGATCTGAGAGACTATATCACCAGCTCTGACATACAATCAGAGTTGACTGAGCGTGCTAGTTTACACATCTGAGAGACATCACCAGCTCTGACATACAATCAGAGTTGACTGAGCGTGCTAGTTTACACATCTGAGAGACTACATCACCAGCTCTGACATACAATCAGAGTTGACTGAGCGTGCTAGTTTACACATCTGAGAGACAACATCACCAGCTCTGACATACAATCAGAGTTGACTGAGCGTGCTAGTTTAAAGATCTGAGAGACTATATTACCAGCTCTGACATACAATCAGAGTTGACTGAGCGTGCTAGTTTACACATCTGAGAGACTACATCACCAGCTCTGACATACAATCAGAGTTGACTGAGCGTGCTAGTTTACACATCTGAGAGACTATATCACCAGCTCTGACATACAATCAGAGTTGACTGAGCGGGCTAGTTTACACATCTGAGAGACTACATCACCAGCTCTGACATACAATCAGAGTTGACTGAACATGCTAGTTTACACATCTGAGAGACTACATCACCAGCTCTGACATACAATCAGAGTTGACTGAACATGCTAGTTTACACATCTGAGAGACTACATCACCAGCTCTGACATACAATCAGAGTTGACTGAACATGCTAGTTTACACATCTGAGAGACTACATCACCAGCTCTGACATACAATCAGAGTTGACTGAACATGCTAGTTTACACATCTGAGAGACTACATCACCAGCTCTGACATACAATCAGAGTTGACTGAACATGCTAGTTTACACATCTGAGAGACTACATCACCAGCTCTGACATACAATCAGAGTTGACTGAACATGCTAGTTTACACATCTGAGAGACTACATCACCAGCTCTGACATACAATCAGAGTTTATAGTATTTTCATGCAGTATTTCGTGTGCAAGTACGAAAATCCGTGTGGGATCTGCAAAATGTTCAGCTAAAAAAAATTAAATATTCATTATTTTGCTGTTTCAATTACACGGAAATCTGCTGTGATGTGTAGAAAATTGTTTTCCACACGCGGTAAAATTTTCATTTCCTAATTTGAATTTGAGATGTGGAATAAAAGTTCAATAATAATATATATTGGAATGACATTACAGATCCGTGAATTTTATTTGAAATTTTCAGTTTTGTAAAATGCATTTAACGAGCTGTCAGGAAATGAAAGTTATATATAATTTATTTAAAAAAAGGAAGAGTGGCCAAAAAAAACATTGAGGAACTAGAAAATTTGACGAAATAAAAAAGATGAGAAAATTCACGAAGCATAAAAGTACCGCATGTATCACGAAAATATATATACGGATAATGAATACTCATAATGCTAAATATCGATTACCTTCATGCAAATATAGCAGTAGAATTTTTCCTAAAATATTCAGACGCAGTGCGAGATCGGATATGAACTCAAACCGATTAATCCACGAACAATTTTTTGTAGGTATCATTCAAGCGCGACACTAGAGGCCGTAAAGTACAGTGCTAGCGCAGATCTAACGCAGCACGAGGAAGGTCACAACACTGAGCTGCCAGTGCCAGAACAAGTGCCGGGAAACTCCGGCTTTTGCGGCCCGTAACGAGCTATCGATCAGTGGGTAACCGCGTTACTCCCTCTCACTCTGCGATGCATCATCCACACACAGCAGATTGCTTCCCCTCTCTTTAACTTCTGCCGAATTTGGTGCCCAGGGAAATGGATGTTGATGAAATCGACGGGAACTTGTTTGACCGGCCCGTACTCTCAAAAATTTACTTGATGTTTTTCACCAGCAAGCATTAAACGGATTGAGAAAAGTCCTAAACGCATTGATGCTTTTTCAAGTCCTCGAAATTTTATGAGATTTGATGGAGTCGGCTTATCATCTATGTCATGAGTAGCACAAATAATTTTTTTTGCTCATATTTGTTAAAATTTTACCATAAAATATCTCAAGGGTTGTCAATAGAAAGTGTTCCGGAAAATGGGACCTACATTTTTCATTAAAAGGTATCTCTTCAATGGTGAATTAGTGTGGCGTGTTGGCGAGCAAACAACTTCTAACCGCACTTAATGAAGTTAACGTTCATCCGTAAAAAATAGTACACCTATTTCAAATACTAGGAAATTATATCGAAATTTACTTACAAGTGAGTTTATTCTTGGTGTCTTCAATTTCATAGACTTTGTTTCATTTTCGAATGGAAAACATGTTCATTAGAAGACTGCACATAAGATAGAACTAGATTAGGTTTTTGCAGTAAGGCCCCTGAAGAAAACGTACTTTTCTCGAGGAGATGAGTATGTTCTGAAGCCCCTGAGCATTTTTTTTAACAAAATTCAGTTCCAAATTAAATAATGATAGCGGTGTTTGAAAGTGAGATATAAATAATTTAAGCTCGTAATGATGCTTAGAAGAGTCTGTCCCACCTTATTTCGTACGGTCATTCATATTTCCCACATGTACTCTGCACAGATCTCTGATTTTCCCATTAGTGACACAAAATCTAGCGTAATAGACAGAGTTTATCCGTGAGTTTGATCGAAAATTACCTATAAAACTATTAAATAAGAACTTTCAATACTAGTTGCATACTTTACAAAAATAAAATACAAGACTAATATGTACACTTAAAAACTTAAGTACTGACCTCGTTCACGACTGAAATAATTCTCATTTTCCATTTAGTGATGCAGGTATTTTTTCTAGCCTAGGCTACAGCAGCAAAGAATCTTAATTTAAATGGATGCTTCAGTATTTTAATGGAATGCGCGGCTCATTTGTATGTTCATATATGAACGATTTAGCGCAAAGTCAATTTCAGAGCCCTGATGTTTACAGCTGCTCATTCATTACTGCTGAAATTATCGATCTGTTCCTTATCTGGAAGGACATATGTCGTGCCAGACTGGTATTAAACTCCCATGTCAAGCTCATTTACCTATATACAAGGTTAATTTGTTCATGCACGGAGCTGGGTTCAAAGTGTTGCTGTTTACACCCCGACTGGCGAGTAATGAACTTGCAACTGGCTACGTCCTGCCGCATAAAATTTACCCGACATCTGAAGAGTTTGAAGAAATTCTTAAAAAAAACACTTTCCAGCTCGGAAAGCTCCTGTCATAAATTAAGCATTTCTGTTGGTATGCCCTTCGGAATGCTTTAATGTCCTTCCTCCACAGTTAAGACACGTGCATTAAAGCGCTGTGTAACTATCGTTGAAATCTCCGTAAACTCCCTCTTCGAAATTTCTGGGCGCTTTGTTTTACTATTTTAATCTATAAAATGTTCTCGCTGTCGTTTCAACTAAACGCTAATAATTTATAATGTAAATTAGCATTACTTTATGTCAAATTATTTTTCACGTTCATCCTAATGAATGTTGATCTTCGAGACTTGGAATACACGCGTGAATATTTATCGCATGTTCTCAAACGACTTGTACGTTTCACTCAATGATTTCATGAGGGAAGTTTTCGTAATTAAACAATTTTCAACATGTACAGCGGTTCGCCTATCTTTTTGCCTGTTTTATACGGTTTCCGTTCACATTGAAGCGAATTAAAATTCTATCCCCAGACTTGGCAAAGAGCTCCATTTTTTTCGACCTCTCCTTCATTAACGCCGCTTTTGCCTCGTTCACTGCCCGCGAAAAAAGCGAAGCCTTTGTCAGTACTGAGAAGAATGGTCTTTTTTTTACCACTGCACTCCGCAATGCAGTTAATTTTTAAGTAAGTAACCCAGCTTACCTGATGCAGTCTCCAATGCGACCATTTCTCCCCTGCGGCGGCTTGTATTTTCTGAAATTTTGCTAACGGTGTTCTGCAGAAGCGCCTTCAGCGCGACAGAAACACTAAGAAAAAACTCGGTGCGGTCCTCAAAGCGACTTTTGCAGGCACCTCACGCACCTCAACTTTTACTTGCGCAAATTTAATGGCGGAAAATTATTCGACGTAATTGAATAGGTTTTGGATGAGCAGCTGTGGCCAATTGCGAGACTTAATTTATAACTTTCATCGTCTGAGTCATGGTAATAGGTTTTGCTGTCACACATGTGTTATTGCGATGATGTCCCTCATGAAATGGGTGCTGGGACTGCAGTTTTCATTCATAGTGAGGTTTATATAAATTTATCGTGGTACACCTATTAAAACTTTTATTCCTAAAATAACTGCCATCATTGAATTACATTTCTTGTCGTTTATCAATTGCACATTTTGAAAATATCGTCAAATGATCACTGAAAAGATGAAATTTTTTATATCTTCAATATATGGATTAATATTTTATTCTTACGTTGAATTTCCTGTTTATTCATAAATTTTATACTCACATGAGTAGTGGATTTTCTGTCGAAATTCATACCATAACGTGTTTATTAGTGGATCACTGAGATCTAGGGTGCAAATGCGAAAAGGAATTAAGTTTGGCCTATTTATCTTGCCCCATATTATTTTAGGACTTCTCATTTCTTGCAGAAAAAATACACCAGATAACAGAATATTGAGAAAAATAACCATAGAGGGTTCTATTATGATTTATATTTTTGTCATCGTGGGTAAAAATGAAATTTGTTTGCGTGAGTTACATTTCTTAGAACACGACTCTACACGCCTGGTCATTTCGGCTTCTCTAATTCTTCGTATAACTCTTCTAGACTGCAGCAAATATTGATTAACCTTTGAAACTATTTTTTTCAAGTTTTTGATGTATTCTACACCAAAATACTGGTCGCAAAACAAGAATTTGTTTCATTTCTGACGGTATAGGATATCCAGACTGCAAAATGAGGGAATCGTCTGTTTGGAACTCAGGTTTACAGAACATCCTCCCAGATTACCCGAACTCTCCATGAAAATTTTGAATTGATCACTGTGGAAAATGTACAAATTGATGAGATGAAGAGATGCTAATCATGAGCAAATGCAGTACTTCTCTAAATGTCTAATGGAAAATTGTTTACACTAAGCCGAACTGCGCCTGTGTTTTTGAATTTTAAAGAACCTAATTTAACTATGTTCTACTGAGGTTGGAATTAATACTTTCTTATTCCGAACGTTAGATATTTCTAATGACGAAATGTGCGTTCGCGTGACTGCGGTATGGATTGAATTAGATATTAGATTCATAGGTGTCTGTTAATAACTTGTGCGAGTGCAAATTTAGTTTGAATTAATAAATACACGACTCGTATAATTGTACATGACATAAACTTGTAGTTGACTTACCCATTTTGTTTCAGGTGAGCTGGTGTCTGCCATGAGCAAATGAACTCCGAACGTGAGTACCCAAAATTATCTAATTTCTTGATGAAATTTTGCGGCTTCTTATTCGTCCCTTCGTCTGAACAATGCAAGTTCATCTGAACTATGAAAGGCGGTGTTGTCATGAATGAGGGCTTAGATATTACCAATACCTCTATTTTAATTGATATGTTCCTAAAGAATTAAATATTCTGTATCCCAGTTAACACCGAAATTACTGAGCAGTTGTGCCTGTGCGGCATGAGTGAGTTGAGCTTGATGAACAGTTTAACCTTCGAGAGAAAAGGGCTTCAATTTCCGTTGAATGTTGTCTGTAACTCGATAAGTGGAGCACACACGTGGACACTGTGGAGCACAGCATGCAGAGGCCATGGAGCACCACATGTAGTGATGGGGCATAACACGCACGGAGAGACTATAGAGTACAACATGCAGACACTGGAAAGAGCATCACGCAAGGACTTCGGAACTCGGCACGTGAAGATCATGGAGCACGTCACCTGAATATCATTGAGCGTGAACTGTGGATTGCATAGAGCACGACACGTGGATTGCATGGAGCACGACACTTGGATTGCATGGAGCACGACACGTGGATTGCATGGAGCATGACACGTGGACTGCATGGAGCACGACACGTGGATTGCATGGAGCATGACACGTGGATTGCATAGAGCACGACACGTGGATTGCTTGGAGCACGAAACATGGATTGCATGAAGCATGACACGTGGATTGCGTGGAGCACGGGACGTGGATTGCGTGGAGCACGGGACGTGGAGTGCATGGAACATGACACGTGGATTGCATGGAGCATGACACGTGGATTGCGTGGAGCATAACACGTGGATTGCGTGGAGCACGACACGTGGATTGCATGGAGCATGACTCGTGGATTGCGTGGATCACGACACGTGGATTACGTGGAGCACGACACGTGGATTGCATGGAGCATGAAACGTGGACTGCATGGAGCACGACACGTGGATTGCATGGAGCATGACACGTGGATTGCGTGGAGCACGGCACGTGGATTGTATGGAACATGGCACGTGGATTGCGTGGAGCACGACACGTGGATTGCGTGGAGCACGACACGTGGATTGCGTGGAGCATGATACGTGGATTACATAGAGCATGATACGTGGATTGAATGGAGCACGACACGTGTATTACATGGAGCACGACATGGGGATTACATGGAGCACGACACGTGGATTACATGGAGCACGACACGTGGATTACATGGAGCACGACACGTGGATTGCATGGAGCACGACACGTGGATTACATGGAGCACGACACGTGGATTACATGGAGTACGAAACGTGGATTGCAAGGGGCACGACACGTGGATTGCAAGGAGCACGACACGTGGATTGCATGGAGCACGACACCTTGCAGGCATGGAGCACGACACCTTGCAGGCATGGATCGCGCAGATAAATTACTTGGACCGTAGCACGTGGCAACAACGGAGCAGGAGACGAAGTCTATGGAGCACGATAAGAAGTGACCATGGAGCACTGTAGTTGGAGATCATGGAGCAGAAACAGTTCGCGATGCCAGCAAAGGCCCCAGCAAGTCCGGCTGTGCGCATTAAGCGGTTCAGTTTAGAAGGAGTCCGCCGTACTTGTTTATTGCAAATGAACATATCCAAGCCGTCGTCTAATGGATAAAGTCCTGTGGCCTTCTTCCCTTTTTATTGAAACGCGGCACTCGCTACTCAGATTGCTTCCTGTGAAAATTTCCTCTTGCGTAACGGGATTTTGGCGCGATTCTAAAATCTAAGATTTTCCCTAACTTAACACACGCTTCAAGAGTAGTTTTGGTTCTTAGGTTCTTTATGAACTTTTTGAAAACATCCGGAGTTTTTAGATTCTCCCTTTGGCGATTATTGTGAAATGAAGAAATTTCCAAATTCTCCTTGGTTGATCGGCTTTGCCATGTACAAAGATTCAGAGTTTCCACCATCAAATAAACAAAAATTAAAATATGGGGAATATTTTTTCTTTGCGGGAAAGTTAGTTAACATAAGTAACGGAGAAAGTGAAGCGACGGTAAATCAAAGCTGGCCAATTCTTTAAGGTAATTTTAACACGTTAAGTGCGGCTGGTTAAACTGAAGTTCAATATCCAGCTCAAATTTAGAGTCAATTGTAGTAGGAAATTTTGAAAATAGCAAACATTGACTGGATCATGCCTTCATTTAACTTTCATTTAGTATTTATCAAAATTGAGTCAGTGACTGCTGGTCGGCCAGCAGCATTATGAAAATCACCTAAATGACCACCGGTAGGTCACGCCGCACTTAACGTGTTAAAGAGCACGGAATGATAAGTACCCATGACCCACAGAGGAACACTGTTTAGTTACATAGCTTTGGATGAGCTTTCAGAATTTCTTTCATGCCAGCTGTACTTTTTTCAGTTTTCATGTATTCTTTGCTATCTCGTTTGGGAATTCTTCCTTTTCCTTCCTAACTTGCTGTTTCTATGAATTGAGTATCCTGTGTGGGCACACTCCTTGTAATTGATTTCCCGTTTTCTACAGTTCAACCTAAATGGTCCCATCTCTTCGCTCTCTCGAGATCGCCTTTACTGTGGTGTGTTAGTCTTAAATTAATATAAAAAGAGTAATATTATAGCCTACCTGGTACGTCAACAGCAAGGCATCAAGTCAGAAGCTGTGGTAAAACAGAAGCAACAAAACGCATATCCATTGATACCTGTTGTGGCCGTATCTGATTATTTAAAAGAGTATCTCTACGATATTTGAACAATTTAAACAATTTATTTACCACAGGTGATACAGAGGTAGAATTTTACTTAAGTCTAGTACAATGGCTATTTTTAAAATTGCATAGAAGGATATTATGACTTCGTAGCTGTCATTCTCTTCCAAAGATTTGATACCATTTTTTAGGCTCTTGAATAACACTTCCTATTTAGGTGAGTTTAAAAGTAAACATTTATGAATAGTTTTAGTGTATTATGTTTGTGGTAGAATTTGTCCCCTAAAGTGTTTTCTGAAGTTCAATGCTGAGTGATAGGTCCTATCTAGTTAGACTATTTAGTGCCAGTCTAATGACCGAGGTTGTAATAGTTACTCATTAATAAGTCACTAAATTTTTAAGGTAAAATTTTGTCACTTCTGTTTCAGTTTGTCAAGAAGGAGAGTAAATTTGATTGCTTCCAAAGAAAAGGCTAAGTGCAAAATTACAGCCACGCATTCTAGCCGTAACCTTCTATGTTGACGCAACGATTCAGTA
The DNA here is from genome assembly GCA_030386875.1 of Morinoia aosen. Classification (NCBI taxonomy): domain Eukaryota; kingdom Metazoa; phylum Arthropoda; class Malacostraca; order Amphipoda; family Talitridae; genus Morinoia; species Morinoia aosen. Next base: position 12,406,315 of record CM059556.1, read on the forward strand.
TTTTTATGTGTTTTATTTTCTGCTCACGAAATTACAGGTATTGTTTAATGCTTGCTTCTTTGAGTGACACGAGCACATTAGTGACATGATTTTCAACCTGAAGTCATTTTTCATTTCGGTATAATTCGATAAATGAAATCCTTATGCCCTCTTATCGTCCACAAAGTTTGATTTATTCACGGAAAACTTCTAATTAAATTAATTAATTTTGTGTCTATGAAAGGGGAATTTCAAGCATAATATTTTATATCACCTGTCACTAGTTACCTCACTTGTAGAATTCATAAAGTTTAAACTCAAAAAATAGAAATAAAATAGGCTCAGGCATGCCATTTTCGTGATATCAATTACATTTCCAATGCTCATTTAGTTTCCTAACAGGAATGAATCTACCTTGCAGGTACTGAAAACTTCTTAAAAGTCCCCACGCCTATTAAATTTTCTCTCTTCCCCCGCGAGTTTTTTTTACTTTTTAAAGAAGCATCTCCAAGCTACCTCTCTGCCTTTCAATCCTGCACTCCGAGGCTGAAGGGCGCATATCTGCACTGTGAGAGGCTCCTTCAGCTCAGAAATTCGTACCTGACAAGCTCGTTAATCTGCCGCTAGCACAGTGTCGCACAGGAATACAGAATGACAAAGTTTATGAATTTTCACAGTAATTCATAAATTTTTACTTATATCGTTGGAAAAACAAATTAACTCGTTCGAGACATTTAATCTGAATTGCCGTCAGCTATTTTTCAGCAAATCAAAACAAGAATGTCTGCTATGCTTCGACCACTCTCCTCCACATTCCGCAGGCTGTCTTGAAGAGTTTCCTTCGCATTTTTGAGGGAGCGCTGCAGAGCTTCAGTTATGGTGTGGGTGGATGTGCAGGCTATGGACTTGAGAATGTGTCAAGCTGAAAAATAAATTTATTAAAAATGAGACGATGTGGGTGCGTCGTATTTTCATCATCGAGAATCCCTTACAACGGTCTGACGTCACTCTTGTGTCTTGTTGGTCGAGTGGGAGATAAAACGCGCTCTTCCGGGTTAGGTGGACAGCTCGTTTTTAAACATTTCCCTCGCGTATTGGCCACATGTGTACCACTAGGTAAATTGCTAATTCACGTACCGGTATAAATGAAAAACATTTCATTTGCTTCGCGCCTTTTTTTAAAAAAGAACTGTTATCATACGAGGTGAAATGTTACCGTGCAATTGTATTTTTTATATTTCTAAGGATACATAAAATTTATTTGAGCAGTGAAATAAATTTTCCCATTCTACTATTTACACCCTGACCAAACTAACCGTTAACAACCGTGAAAACGCGGTGGACGTGTTATGCACCTATCGCGTGAGTTACCCCCGAAAAAAATTAAAATATATATACATTCGTACTTGATGACGGCTGGAGCTATTCCAGCGAAATGGTTTAGCGAAATAAATGTTAAGTTTTCCTTCGTTCTCACTAACAGCAACCGTTATAGCTTGCGTAATTTAATTCTTACGCCCCTCATTGTGCAAAGTCTTGACCCTGTAGAAATCGATGCCATAATAACAGCATTGCTCTAACAATTCGCATCCTCGATGTGACTATATTGATACCTCCTCCGCTCACGGAATGGCGCATAAGTGTCCATTTTACTCGTATAACCCATTATTGTCCTGTGATATTGCGTTATTCCTGTATTCTGTGTGTTGTGTTATTGTCCTGCATGAAAAACCGCAGCTTTGGGCAACAACAGGGCAGCCGTGGCCGCCTTTTTAGGTGCTGCAGTGGTCAGCCATCACACAAACGTTACTGCTCTGAACTGCGCTGCTCGGGCCTTGTTGCGCTGACTCGCGCCAACCCATATGTTGATGTTCGACACTTTGACCGTAATTTGCGCCACTTGTGGCCATGGAGGAGATTTTCATTACGCTACATACCGACCCGAGGTCGCTAACTCAATTTTCATACGTACTTAATTAAAGATAAATAAAGATATGATCCAGTTAATATTTGCTATTTTTTAGAATTGCTGGTAAATTGGATAGTGTTTCCTCATATTTACGATGGGTGCCCATTTTTGAATCCCGCCACGCTATCAACTGATCAGATACAACAGTTTAAGAGTGCGCACCCTTCATGGGAAGGTATCGACATTTCAAATTCCGACAGTGCCGCCCGGTGATTCTCCCCATTGGGAAAAGGGAGAACTCAGCCACAATTCCCTCACTCTACCCAAGTGTCAGAAATGGGTACCGGCTTGACCAGGGGTAACCGTCATTGCGGCCTGGTGTTAGTAACAAGGCATTTGAAAACCAATGTACAAGATGATATGTATCAAGCTTGATTGGAATGATGTATCCTAGATGTGCCACTGAAAGAAAACGGTGTCAGAGTCTTTCCACGACACGACAATGTGGAAAAACTACTGCATGATTTCAACTCACCAAGAAAAATTCATCACAATACCAGTGACAACTCAGAATATCTGATGCGAATACTCAAGATCCAGAGGGAAATGCTTTTTAGCATTCAGGTTGTCGCTAACTCACTTTCGACACATGAATGAGAGCATTTTAACCCTTTTGTAGTTAAAATTTTAGCACGAATAACTTTTTACTATAAAAAGGTTGAAAAAAATCGAAAGCAGCATTCTGTTTCATTGTAGCAGATTTACACACGTAAAATGCTTAGTTTCGTTTTCTATCATTTGCTTACACAATTTTATTTCAACATATACCGTACATTCCTCAAGTGTGTCATCAATCATTAGAAAGCGCTAGTGTGAATTTGCCGCTATCCTGGTGTGGTCCCGTGCTCATGCTCTTATGACGTCTTGTTGCTATAAACGTGTGCGGTGTAAAAAACTCGGGTAAATTCGTATAATGTTCTAAAACACAAAACCTTACTTTTCGTTAACATCCCCATCACTTCGTATGATGTGAAAAAATTCTCATAAACGTCTATCATATATTGACGACCCTATAGATTTATGATAATAATATCCTCAACAACTTGTTTGATAAACCAATCTATTCAGAAACATTTCAGAAGTAACAACATCCCCATAACTCGCATTATGCTTTAAAATTCGTATACATTCGGTTTGTGAACTAATATTCCCTTGAATTTACACGACATACAAGCTTTCCTATCACATTCACACATATGGCGTACCAACATTTTGGTAAGGTCGTTTTGTGTACTGAGACAACGTGCACTCTAACTAGCTCTGCTCGCCTTCAGTTCCTCACCTTCCATCTCCTAATTACTGGCCTAATTAGAAGCAGCATGATCATCATCAAGGGACCTCGATACACCGGTGGCAATGGCCGCACCTTTTACGGGCCGAGATTCTGCCGCCTTTTTGTCTCGGCACGCTTCCTTAGGAGGCCCAGTTCGGTTTGGCCTTCACTCTTTGCGTGATAATTGTACATGTGTCACCTAAAATTGGGCTTACAGGCATACGGACGCCACAACTTCAGATATGTGCTTGTACAAATTAACTTATATTCTAATAGGAATATCCTCAGGGGATATAAATATTGTATTTATTGAATGAGTGCTCCCAGGAGGAAATGTGTGGACCTGAGCTGGAGGATGGATAGTTTTTTCGTTTAAAAATAGTAGATTTTTCGTTTTGTTACGGATCACTTTTTTTTCGGTTCACTGCTGTCGTGATTTTCAACACCCATCATTTTCTTCTAGGTTTTTTTGTCTTGTTTCATAGACTTAATTGTCATTTAACTGTTTGTATGCGCAGGAGATCTTAAGTAAGAGCACACCTTGTCCATAGATCCCGCGTTCCCTTAGCTCAAAACAAAATGGTGCTTCTATCCTTCCTCTCTTTGAACATCTTTGTTGAGATTAGGGAGGCTGAAACTAACTGTTAATGTAAATTAAATCTTATAATTGGAGTAACCAAAGCTAGTGAAGTGAACTAGACTCGTGACTCGTGTCTGATGCTTTTTGGCAACGAGGAAGTAAATTAAATATGAAAGAAATTTCCGTAGAGTTATTGAACACCCAAAATTTTAATTCTTAGATGTTCGTGTCAAACCTGAACAAATGAGTTCATCATTAATTCATATAAAAAATAAGCAAATATATACTTTCTGACAAGCCTGCCGTTAAACCAGAGGAGGATGACTATGAAATGCTAAATATCTCAGAGTTATGTGATCACTAAGAGTTTATTGTGCGTTGCAGAATTATTATGCATCTGAACTTGTATTTTTCCATATACACATAATGAAACAATGCATTCAGTCTTTGAAAATATCCTTCATTACGATGACTACCAAGATGATTGAAGATTTTTTTGGTATACCTTATATCACAATGAAATTTTCTCTCCCCTGGGGGATGTAACTATAGTTGGTCTAGGAATTAGAACTTCTAAGAGGAAAATGTGATGTCCCGAGCTGAGAGTTACCCAGTACTTCTTGTAGGTAAAGTTGAATAGATTTTGTTTACCTCAGATCATATTTTAGTTGTTCACTTCTCTCCTGTTTTTCAGCATCTCTCACTTTCTTCTTCAAGTTTTATCTTGTTTCCTAGCCTTCCTTCTCAGAGTACCGCTTCTATCTTGTGTGGGATGCAAGGTGCCTTAGGGAACACAGCTTGTGCATAGATTTCATATTCCTTTTAACTCCATACTAAAAGTTACCTTCCTCCTTCCTCTCTTTGGAACATCTTTAATTTGTTTGGGGAGGTTGTGACTAACTTAGACGTAATCTACTATAAGTTACTCTCTGTTTTACGAATGCTCAATATTAGGCTGCATGGAGAAACAAGAAATAGTACGAGCACAATTGCAATAGGTGAGGTAATCCTTTCGTTCTTCAATTTATGAAAAGGCTAAATTATAATCTTACAAGGGAAAGTCACCTCGTTCGAAGCTTCGAATAATGTTTTGTTGCAGAAATCAATGGAACTTATATTTAAAAATCAAATACTGTAATTTTAGGAAAATAACGTGCTTGTACGCCAAAACTCTAATGGGAAGATATGAAGTCCAGAGATGAAGCTCAGGCAGGTCTTTTTTGATAAAACAGTTTTTCTACGGAGCATTTTTTCCTGTCATTGCTGACCCATTTTTTAGCACTTATTATTGTCTTCCTCAACTTTTATTTTGTTTCGTCAATTTCTACGTTGATGTTTATGTGCAGGAAATGCGAGACAAACATCGTGCCTCGTGCGTTCTTTCATTTCATGATAAATTGTGCCCTCCTCTCTCCTCCCGTGGGAATAGTTTTGTTGGGGTAAGCAGGCTTAAGCTCACTTATCTAAACTAATTCTGGTTCAGCTCCCATGTATCTGATTAGTTGAGCGGAAAATATTTCAGCTGCACTGCGCATCTGCACTGCACAGCTGCACTGCACAGCTACACTGCACAGCTGCACTGCACAGCTGCACTGCACAGCTGCACTGCACAGCTGCACTGCACAGCTGCACTGCACAGCTGCACTGCACAGCTGCACTGCACCAGCAGCTGATTACCCAGAACTCTGCTAAATTACGGCGCTAAATTTCAAATGTCAGCGTCCAGGCACTGACCCTTCCGTGCCCCTCCGTCGCCCCTCCGTGCCCCTCCTGTCTCGATCCTGCGTCCCTCACATTTCTCTTCCATGCCCTTCTCGAGCTCCTCTCATCCCTCTCCTGTGCATTTGCCGCGTCCTTCCCGAGCCCTTGCTGTGTCCCTCTCATGCTTCCATACTGCCCCTTCCATATCCCTCTCGTGCCCGATGTATGGTCCCATGTTTCCCCGCGCTGCTCTCCCTGATGCGCTTCTGCGCCCCTGCCGGGCACGTGCGCTCAGCGGCCCCATTCGCCACTCGCTCTTTTCTCCTCAATCCAAAGTTCGACCTGTGTGCCTGTTGTACTGGACGTTTTGTCGCGAATTTTATATTACTCCTAATTTGTTTAATTTGTTTCCTTTCAATATGATTTTAATTTAGTAATTAATTCATTTGTTTATTTATTTTTTTTTATTTGTTTATTTACTTATATACTTTTTATTATTATTTCAAAACACGTTCATGACTTTTCTCTACTGTGGATTTCCAGAGATGTCTTGATGTAGTACGCCCGTAAAATCTGTTATTTTGCTTAAAATTCTAGCTTCACCTTTTAGATTAAGGTATAACAAGGAGAATTCCATTTAAGTATAGCATGAATCGAAATATTATACAGCTGTTTGATAGTAAAAATAAACTCATCACTTGAGCTAGCAGTTGAGAGGGCCGCGTTTTTTTTTTTTTTGAATCGCAGATTGAAGAGAGATCGTAAACCAGATTACTTGAAAATCGTGCCATTTTTTCGCTCTGATCAGGCTCGCGATTTAGTTATTGCCTTCATTCATGATACAACCAAAGTACAAATCATCTCAAACTTTGATAGAGTTCTCCTCAGTTGAGATAATTGAACACAAACTATGTAATCGAAAGCAAAGATGCAAAACGACAGCTGCCCGCCGACCAGTTTAATTTTATAAACAATTTATTTGAGCTGACAATAGTTATTTCCTGCATCTGGCGCAATGCTGTGTATAATTTACACTGACTCACTTTACTTGGCTCACTTTACTTGACTCACTTTACTTGACTCACTTTACTTGACTCACTTTACTTGACTCACTTTACTTGACTCACTTTACTTGACTCACTTTACTTGACTCACTTTACTTGACTCACTTTACTTGACTCACTTAATACTGAGGATACTGCAATATTTCGGCAATGCGTGATAAGCAAGCAACACGCTTTATATTATTGTCATATGAAGGGAGTTTTTCACCTTTAACACCTAAAAGCTCACCCGGAAAAACATGATGTCTGTAGCACCGATGACTTGCCATACTGTTTTATCTACTTCAAAGAAATATTTAATTTGACCGACGTTTCATTGTCATTGCGGTGGTCCAGTGCATTGATAACCAATAAGGCTCTTCACATATTTAGTGAAGCATAAGCAATCAGACTATACTGGAATAATGTAAATATTAACTCAGGTAAACTTTATGGAACCATTAACTTATCAACGTGCTCATTGCACAGCAAAATTTTGCGCTATGGTTTCAGAAGTGAACGTAGGAGAAATTATTTCATGGGCAGGAATATTTATTAATTTTAAGAACTGACGCTTTCAGGGTATGTAAATGGTCGTCATATTTAACAGCACGTATTCGCTAGCACTATAATATCATAAACTTTTGCACTGTGTTATAAACTTTCACTGAAGTACTTTGATTTTCGTGTTATTCGCAAGCGTTGTGTTAATGGTTGAAACCATCTGTAGCAGAAATCTATTTGTAAGAACTATCACTCAAGAAAGCGTTAATACGTCCCAACTTTTTGATTGTTTTTTGCGGAATAAAATTTTTCCAACTCACGCAAAGGTTGTTTCCTCACGATGCATTCACTAACATTTTTAAAAACGGTAAATAAATTACTGGGAAAGCGATAGGACCCAACGTGTCTCAGGGGTGCTCTAAATGTAATAAGCTACCGCCCCACAGAACAAAGATCTCCTGTTCATCAGATGTCATACACTATATTCCTGCACTAAAGTGAACGTTCTACTCAATATATCATAATGTGAATATTTGACGATTTTATCGCTTAGATAACTTAAATAAGTATTAGTACAATTTGGTCCCATGAGGAACATGTAAAGTCCTGAGCTGAGAACTAGGTAGGCATTCTTTTGATGAAACAAATTTTATTTTATATTAAGGACCATCTTTTTCGGTGCACTGCTGTCGTGCTCTTTAGCATATCTGCCTTTCTCCTTGTAACTTTTATATCGTTTCCTAACCTTTCTTCTCAACTTAATGTTTCTATACGCAGGGGATCCTGTGCGAGAACACTCTCAGTACATAGATTTCGCGTTCCTTAAACTCTATACTAAATGGTGCCTTCACCCTTCCTCTCTATGAACATATTTGTTGTAGTAAGGGACGTTAAAATTAACTTATAGTCATCGGTATCATCAGGCAATAATCGCCTTGCTTTGTTCCTGTTCCTGATTAATAAACAACGTTACTTATTTTGTCCTAACTTCTTACATTTTTACATTTGACAATTAATTTTAAAATGTTTCCGATTTGACAGTTAGAACATTTTGTTGCAGTTATTAGTTAGACACGTTGTTCGTGAGGTGATTGACTTGAATAGCGTGCGGTTATGTTGAGTATTACACGTTTTGAAACCACAATTTTTTTAACTTATTTCCCGTTTTGAAACTGTCCAAATTTGTCAAACTTATTAACCGTTTTGGAACTGTCAAAATTTTTTTTCGTTATAAATCCAATTTAAGAACGTTAATTTTGAAGCCTTAATCTACCAACGAAACCCAGTAATTTTACATCATTGCCCCATGAATGAATTTTTTACTTCCCTTTATACTTATTTCCGTAGCATCTGGTCTACCGAAAAGGTTTCGTTTCCTTCCACCAAGTCTCTGTACTGAACTTTACCTATCCAGACTTTTTTATACCCAATTTTCGTTTTCATTTCAGTTCAAGATGATTTATGTCGTCGTAGCTTGAGTGTATCTCGTATACGGCCTCTGTTACTTGGAAATGATAAAAAGGATACTCGGAAGCAAAATTACTGGGCTCGAAACTAATACCGAATAGCCGCGCGGAAGCTCCATCCCCACACTTTCTGATATAATTTACTAGTGAACAGGGCCGTCAAAAATGACGGGATTCGATAATGTTCGATGGAGCACATGCATCATGTAATCAGGTCGTGTCACAGATATGGTCATGAAGCACATCCCCTCCAGCATAGAACATTCCCTTGTGTAAATCCTTTAGAGCGTAGCAGAGAGACGGACCAGCCAACCAAGCCACAACTGTGTCTTATAATATAGTGGCTTATGATAAAGTAATTTAAATTTTTTTTCTACCTTTTGATACAAAGTACATGAAAAAAGGCGAATTAAAATCGCTAGGAATCAGATCTAAAAAATATGTTGAGAAATTTAAGGGCACAACTGAACAAAGCTGTAAATTTATATGTTTAATTTTGAAGTAACTGGTTAGATTGTAACTCATTCCATAAAATATAAAATACGTTTTTAAAATTTTGCGTTACTAAAATGCTCTGGAGAGTGTTTTTGGACCGCATCAATTCATAATTTCCATTCAAACCCACATTGAGACACCAAAATGCATTGAAAAATTCTTCTCTAAGTGTAGTTCGACTAACAAAATTTCAAAACATAAATTTTTTAAAGTTAACTCGATATTGAGATTCCGCTTACTTTTCTGTGTGTCACATTGTTTGTAAATTGGCGGAACTGATTGTGTCCCGCTCAAACATGTGATGCTTCGACCGAAAGCGTAAAAGTTGAACTCAATCTAGTTTTGGTTATATTTAGATTCATCGAAGTCATTTGTGCAGACGGGACACTGTAAAACACAAATATTCATATTTTATTGCAAGAAAATAACCCGATAAAATAAATTCACCTAAAATTCCCACAGTGATTTTTATTGGAATCTAAATTGAAGAATAATTCCAGTATGACGCACTCGGCAGTGTGATAAAGCCATATTTATATATATAAAAAACACATTCAATGTTCGTCTTGAGAACTTTTTTTGAGTGCAACATAACGAAACTTCAATTGCACCCCGGAATTCTGAAAAAATGTTACCCTGAGGCTTCCATCCTCAGCTCTCTCGTGACTGAGATTATTTTGTGTTTGTCATCAGCGGATTGTGTTTCAATCAGACGAGGCTATAAAGCTGATGAGTCCACAGCAGTCAATCACACGAGGGCGCGGGAGCTGACCAAAGCTGCCGGCGCTGGGCCACAGACGAAGTTGCAACAGAGAGAGGAAAGACGTGTGCTACGCCAACGTCACATATACGGGCAGTAGTGTTGCGTGGGCGGCGTAGTTACTATTACGCTTAAAGTACGACTAACTTAGGCACTTATATAGGACTTAGATACTACTTACCTAATAATACGCTTCGTGTGTTTATTTGTTTCTATATTTATTTGTCGGCTTCTTCGGTTTCTCTGTGACGCTCATAAGGTGCTAAATGACTGTTTCTATACTACGAGTATCACCAGTGCACAAGTACAAATATAATTTTTTGTCGTTGGTACCACTCATTTTAGGATGGAAATATTTATTTTTCATCAACATCTGGAAAATTTATTTCATCCACATCTGTCATCCACGTATGGAAAGCTTTTAATCCCATCATTTTTGGCAGGCCGTATACACTAGTTTAGTTTAAAGCATTAGGTTAGGATAAAAACGTTGTTCTGTTCTCTCGAATAAAATTATTTGATCGTTTTTGTTTAACAACTCCCTTTCGTTATCGTTTCAGAGTATTCCAATATCCAATTTCAATTTTCACGTCTTTTTATGGCCATGCCGTTTAAATCTTATGTATCTTCAGGTAGACCTAGAGAACCGCACTCATTTTTTGACTGACATTCGCACACGCGTTTTTTTATTCCTAAATCATGTGCATTAAATTTTCTTCTATGCCAGTTAACATTCTTGAATTAAATGTTATTTTCATTGATTTAACTAATTATAGGCTTGCACCTATGTCAATGAACAACCTCATCAAAGCAAATTGCATGATTACTGAGCAGTGTAAGAGTGACTGCATTTTTTGGGAACACCCTGTTAGTTTCCTTTCTCAAGATTACATTTGACATGTCGTACATTACGTATGAGCAAATGCATTCGAGAATGTATCTAATTCTGTGCGCTCATGGGATGTTGCAGTGAGTGGAAGAACCTATGTGGAATGGTATTTCTACTGTCATATCGGTGATTTCAGCCTGAATGACACACAAAAACAGGTATTTTAAAACACGTGACATTGGAAAAGATCAGTAAGCTGCAGTCACTAACATACCTCCCCTGTTCAAATGAAACTTGCAAAACAATTTCAGTAGCTCATATGACTATCATGCACCTGCTGAAAAGGAAAAGGAAAATTTCAGATGAAGGGAAGTTCTGCCGAGTACAAACAGCCCAAAAAATTCGTAACATCTTGTTATATATCTCTGCCTTCATGCATGACAGCGTTAGAGTTTTTTAGTGGTTCAAGAGAGTTCTTTAGCGACATAATTATCAAAATTTTTGCTACGAAGCCAGTTGAAACAGTAGCCTAGCTATGTAATTAAAAGGAAGACATCAATCAAAAAATATTTTACTCATTGCATGATTAGCTCACGCATTGGAAAGCTGCTGTATGTATTTTAACGCTGAAAATAAATATTGTCTAATTGTACGTTTGCATATCTTCGAGGAAATTCCTAATTATTTGCACAATTGTAACTAACCTAATTCTGTTCTTTAATTCATAGTTATCAAAAAGCGTTCGCTTATTTAGACAGAAATCAGCTTCCCGGTCAGAAAAGAAACTATCTTCAGTAAATAGGCAGGTGTCACACTTTACTGTAAAAGTTTTATACTTCGGATACAATTTATACTCAACTCGATACGACACAAATAGACAATAGATGATTAGAAACGCTTTATGAGTAATTCAATAGATATATCAAGGCTTTAAAACTACTATTTATGATGAAATCATGGGAAAGATTGGCATTGTATTTTACGCATGTAACAGTATAATAAGCAATTACGTTTTTCATTTCCAAAAGCTGATTTTCTTTCCAATAGCATTAAGGACCTTGGTCTGTACAGTTCCTATAAAGTACGCTGAAAACATCCAGCTAGTCTGCTTTGTCAACCGGAGGGGGTTTTCCCAACATCAAAAGAAATGAATTTCAGCGTAGATTCTGAAGTATCAATTAACGGGTGTATCGAGGTTTTTGTGTACTTACAAATGGAACAGTACTTTTGTGTCAAATATTGCAAACTGGAAAAACTTGAATTTTCTTAGATTCCTAGCATTCATCCTGAAAATTCATTGATGGTCAAACTGGTCGGAAAGCATCTTTAAATACTGGAACTTACACCAAACTTACTCGTGCAATCATTCAAGCCAGCGCACAACTGGAGGGTCACAAGAAGTGTCGCTGGCCGGTGCTTTACAATCTCGCTGAACATTTCATTTCCGCCCTTTAAATTAGATGCCGCCCGGCCAAAGAAATCCTGGAAATATTGGCGTAAATAGCGCGCCGATGTGCCGGCCGCAAGCTGGACCCATTGTTTCACGGCCCTGGGACTGGCCCCTGAGGGACGGCCAGGAAATGAGTTTCAATCGAAAAGGATGCGCGCTCGATGCTCTTCGAAAACTCCCTTGGAGTTTCGAAGCCTCCGTTCTCGTATCTTTGAACCAAAAATAAAAATTGGGACAGAAGCTTTTTAATTTATTTAGCGCGCTCGATATTTTCGGCTCGATAAGTTTATTTTTTAAAGTCTCCTTTTTGTTGGTGACTCACTGGATGCAGGAGTGCACTTCGATTCTTATCCGTATAACCAGTGTTCTAAACTACGAAGCAAAATCAAGTTCATTTAATTAGGTTATTTAGCATTCTAATCGTAACACTGTTGAAAATAAGTTATCTCTCCCAAAAATTAATAATTTCAACAAGTGCATATGCTGCTTTGCAAAACGAAGATCTTACAGTAAATTTAGCTGCCTCAAATTTAGCTTTCATCCGTGTTTCATGTCTTTGTTAAAATATTTCGGTTCTAAGCATTAAATAAAGTTTCACTGCAATTTGAATACTTAGGAGGAATTGCAGCTTAAAATCTCTCACTCAACTTATCGATTCATTTAGTGTCGTTAAGGTACTCAGTTATCCATCGAAAAACCTAATGAGGTCGTCCATTGATTGACATTCTCCTAGAAGCATTTTGTACTAGAAACTAATGCTTTAAACGCTTATTTTCCCGAGGTCTCTGAACGTTTAGTCTTTTTCTCCCTAGCATTGGCCGCTTTCAGGCTGTCAGTAGGAAGTCCATATTCATGTTTTTTTGTGTCGACAGCATTTTTTCGTGTAGGATTAGCGATGCGTGGAATAGATTTATGCCGAAAAAATGCTTCTCCATTCCCGGCGACTGTCCCAACCCAGCACACGGTTTAGAGTAAGGCGCAATCTAGTTTGTATTCACTCGATTACTGGGCATGTTTAGAGTTGAATAATGAACTTAATTTGTGATCAAAGACTGAAAAGGACTCGGCACTATAAGTTGTACAAAAAAATGTTTCACTAAGTTCATTGTCCGAGTTTTAGTTTCCACGGGTAAGAAAGTCGTAATATTCCACTCAAAATAACCCTTCGGAAGTATGTAACTATTTAATGTAAGGGAATTAGCGCTCCCACGGGGATAATGTGAGGTTTCGAGCTGAAGGTTGGTTAGGCCTTCTTTTTTTAGGAGCAGATTAACTTTTGGCTGTTGTTACAGACTATTTTTTTCGGTTCACTGCGTTCCTGTTTTTCAGCTCATACCATTTAGTCATTTTTTATTTTGTTGCATTAAATTGTTTCCTATCTCGCTAATGCGCTGGGAATATTCTGTGCATGGATTTCCCGTCTCTTCAACTCCATTTTATATACCTTGTGTCTTTCTTCTTTCTCTCTTTCAAACCTTTGTTGTGGTTAGAGAGGCTTGAACTAGTCATATTCTACCTATCTATATGTATTCGCTTGAAAAGATAATTGTATTTTAACACGTTAATCGCAATCGGCTGAACTGAAGTTCAATATTCAACTCAAATTTTAACTCAATTGTAATTAGAAAGTTTTGAAAATAGTAAAGATTAACTGGATCATGGCTCCATTTAACTTTAATTACATATTTATGAAAATCGAGTTTGTGACTACTGGTTGGTCGATCAGCAGCATTATGGAAATTCCCTCTGTGGCCACTGGTGGGACACGTGGCGGTTAAAGTGTTAATAGGTCAAGCAGAATTGACGACGCGGAAGACGTAACTTAGCGTTTACCATTACTGGAACAAGGTAACGCCAGAACTTCACGTAGTTCTCCTCTTTTTGTTGTTAGGTAAAACTTTTTCGAACTCACTGACCTCCTCGGTACGTATGACTGAGGAGTGCGAAAATTTCTGTGCCATTTTGTAGGAAAAAAAAATAATTTCTCCCATTGCAAATTCTGACGCATGCTTATCCATTCCAGCTTTCGAATTCAATGAGCTACAGCTACAACATCATTAAAGCTACAACATCATTGAGCATCGCACTTTAGAGTAATATAATTTTAATTTTTTGGTGCATCAGTCGGATATGACAACCATTTGAGAGCTCAAAGTCTAGTCACCCCCAGAAACAGTTAATGAATCTAAAAGTTAAGGAAGTAAAAGTACACGCTATCGCAGTCGATAGCATGTTGGCGCGGTGATTTCTAGTCCTGAGTTCGAGTCTCACGAACTTCTCGTACATTTATTAACCATTTGAGCTTTGAGCTTTTGTGAGCTCTAAGTTGATATTCATTGATAATATTCAATCGTAAAAGAAAGACATGCTAATTAGAATCATATAACATCATTATGATTCATCAGATGAATCATATAACATCATTCATATAACATCTGAATTGAATTATGTTTTCGTTAATAAGTAAGAATTTATTGAATCAAAGTTGAAAGATATACTTCGGAATTTATTAATGATTTTTATTTCTCGGAAAAAAATTTTCATGTTGTGGTCAAAAGATGCGGTGATGATTGAAATGTTAATATTACGACGGTTACCCAAATAAAATATTACAGGATTGTACTCTGTTTTTGTCAACCCGCGGACAAGAAACATTTTGAATAAACCAACCTGCAAGTTTATCAGTTGATCACTTTGGTTTCTTACCCCTCCTTTTATTGCTCTCTCAGCATAACCCCCTATTCAAATGTGCCTGTATTTTATTTGAAAGTCTTGTTCACGAAGTCCCTCGTTATGAGGCCCTCGAATTTTTATCACCGCCGAAGTTGCAACAGATTTTCGAACTCGGCGCCTGGTGCCTGGTCCTATGAGAGGATACAATTAAAATGAGCTTCGGCTGGTTAACCTAACCTAATTTTAGTTCACAGAATTCAATTCCAACTTTGTTGACGAGAATAAAACTAATCGAGTTGCAGATTAGGTCGGCAAGGCCTTGTCTGTTCGAGGTTGACCCTAAAAAATGGAAGACGTATGGGCTCTCTTGTGTCGTTTTGCTGATAGAAGCGATATTGTCTCGGCTAGAGCAAGAAAGCCAATTAGAAGCCAGCAGATCCCCAAGCAAAAACCTTGTTCCTCGCTCGTACCCTCTGAAATAACCTCAAAAGTTCAAAATTCGAGCCCAGAATATCGCTCGTCGTCGGCCATAAGAACAACATGTATTTCTGAACAATTAAAATCCTTTTAAATGCGTCTTAACAAAACGGTGCACCATTCCTTTCTTAGTTAAGCATAAAGTTTGAAAGGACGTTTGCTACCGCTGATTAATAGCCTTAACTTGTACAAAAATGAGATAGGTGAAGTAAAGTTCTTTAAATTTTGATGAAAACTACACTTACTTTTTCCAGGACATGCATTCAGGACTGTCAGTGACTGACGTAACGTCAGCGATGCATACGTCCAGCCATTTTTGGTCACTTTGTCTTTCCCTACCAAATTTAACAAGTTAAACACCTCAGCAATGCATTTACAGACGCTCAAAATATTCTGACGTCCTCTCGCAGAAACACTTGAGCCAACTTTAAGTGGTGTGAGCGCCGAAAATAATTTGCAGAAGGCGATTATGGTTGTATCGGTTCTCTGGCGCTGCCTCCATCGCTTTGGTGGCCAAGCCGACGTAATGTTGAAAGCGATGCCAACTGACGACCTCTTCTGCACTCCAGGCCGGTCTCCAACGCCGCTCTGTCCTGGAACGCCCATAGAGCTCTGATTGAGCGAGCGCCGGGCTCCCGTGCAATGTGGCTCGCCTCGGCCTTCAAATAGCTCGACCTTACTTCTCCTGGCAGTCGATGTTGGGGGTTTTAAGCTGAAATATTTTCACGGTGGAAAATAAAATCAGCTGGAAGGGCTTTATATTTATGTGTGGTTGGATTGAATTAATTTTCCCCCATGTCAGAGCAGTGTTTTCGTTTGGTGTTTTAATTTACTTGCGAAGCCTGTCTTACTTTTTTAAAGTTTGGGTTTAGCTGCAGTCGTCTCAAGGTTGCAGTGCTGAAAACCGTTATTTTTAAGGGCTTTTATCGACCTCACGGTAGTGAAACACCCTCATTGCTAGTAACAAGTAGTAACAAGGGCTAGAAGTAACAAGTAGCAAAAAGGACTAGTAACAACCTCATTGCTAGTAACAAGTAGTAACAAGGGCTAGAAGTAACAAGTAGCAAAAAGGACTAGTAACAACCTCATTGCTAGTAACAAGTAGTAACAAGCTAGAAGTAACAAGTAGCAAAAAGGACTAGTAACAACCTCATTGCTAGTAACAAGTAGTAACAAGGGCTAGAAGTAACAAGTAGCAAAAAGGACTAGTAACAACCTCATTGCTAGTAACAAGTAGTAACAAGGGCTAGAAGTAACAAGTAGCAAAAAGGACTAGTAACAACCTCATTGCTAGTAACAAGTAGTAGCAAGGGCTAGAAGTAACAAGTAGCAAAAGGACTAGTAACAACCTCATTGCTAGTAACAACCTCATTGCTAGTAACAAGTAGTAGCAAGGGCTAGAAGTAACAAGTAGCAAAAAGGACTAGTAACAACCTCATTGCTAGTAACAAGTAATAGCAAGGGCTAGAAGTAACAAGTAGCAAAAAGGACTAGTAACAACCTCATTGCTAGTAACAAGTAGTAACAAGGGCTAGAAGTAACAAGTAGCAAAAAGGACTAGTAACAACCTCATTGCTAGTAACAAGTAGTAACAAGGGCTAGAAGTAACAAGTAGCAAAAAGGACTAGTAACAACCTCATTGCTAGTAACAAGTAGTAACAAGGGCTAGAAGTAACAAGTAGCAAAAAGGACTAGTAACAACCTCATTGCTAGTAACAAGTAGTAACAAGGGCTAGAAGTAACAAGTAGCAAAAAGGACTAGTAACAACCTCATTGCTAGTAACAAGTAGTAACAAGGGCTAGAAGTAACAAGTAGCAAAAAGGACTAGTAACAACCTCATTGCTAGTAACAAGTAGTAACAAGGGCTAGAAGTAACAAGTAGCAAAAAGGACTAGTAACAACCTCATTGCTAGTAACAAGTAGTAGCAAGGGCTAGAAGTAACAAGTAGCAAAAAGGACTAGTAACAACCTCATTGCTGGTAACTATGGGTTAAGATTCTGTTGTAGTTAAAACTAACATTTGATTCATGCGGGTGTTAGTCAACTAGTCAAAAAAACAAAGGTAACTGCACGACTGCAGACATACAGTGAATTTTGGCACAAAAATTAAAAGTTACATGTTTTGAGTTTTTTGGATGTTACTTTGGCTTAAGGTTGGCACAATTCTAAACAAACTGAATTCTCAAAGTAAGGAGCTAAGGTTCGATACTTATGCCCTCATCGCAGGATGATAAGAGTCCTTCGAAATTCAGGAAATGATTCGCATAAATTTTGAAGAGATCTGCCATGCTCGATAATTGAGCTTCGATTCTATTATTTCAAAACGTGAATTTATTTCAGCGTTTCTGCTTATCATATACAAAATGATTCATCAGGTGCATGATCGGTATTTTAAGAGAGCGACCGTAAGCAAATAATTCATGTTCTCATTACGTTTATTGACTGATCAAAGTTGTTATCGAGTAAAAAAATAAGGAGAAATATTAAAGCTCCAGCTCCTCGAATAGTTTTGACCCTCGTTTTACAATTCATCTAAAAGCTGCAGAAGTATTTGAAGCCTGGTGGAATGGCGAACAATTTTTAAAATTTATTGAATACTTGTTCTTTAATATTCGTCTTTTCTGCAATTTTTTTCAAATTTCAGCATGTTATGTTAAAGAAGCTGCATCTGCAAAATGAATTCTAATTCAAATAAAGCTTGTTCACTTCAATATTGGAATTATATTGCTCTTCATCATGCATTACATTTAATTGCTAAGCAGAAGCCAATTTCCTTTCCTACCTATATCTTCAGCACATGTCACTTGCCTCCTTTATTCCATTTATCCCGCTACGAAATCCATAAGCCACCTACACCTAGAGTCACATAGATGTAAAAGCCTTTCCGGCAACCGCTGACTTCCCTTCTTCAGTCGTGTAAATTCAAGGAAGCTCTCGTATTTCTATTTCAATTAGCGGAAACTAGCGACTCTACTGGTGGCAGCACGACGTGAAAATGAACCGAGTCTCTCGCCAGTGAATCTGCAGCTGCAGCGCGAGTAGGAGAGTCCTTTTAGACTTGTATTGAAAAGGAGAGAAAGGCAGTCCAGGCGCTTCACAAATGCTGAAAGAAGCAGCATTTAATCTAGCAAGAGTGGGTAGCTCTGATTGCTCTATCGTAGTGTGGTCTTGCTTGGGCCTTGCAATTTTGCTGGAGTGTCTGTTGAGCGATAAGCCTGCAGATAGGCCCTCTGATGGGCCTATTGCTGAAGCGTGCAGGGCCAAGATAACGCGTCTGCGCTTCATGAACAGCTGCAGCCCTGCTTCATGGCTCCCCTGCGCTGCTCAGCTCCTTATCGCCGCCCTCGAGCTCTTCGTCACTGCATTCCCGGGGCCACGCCTGAATTATTTGCTCGGGAGACACCAAGTTATGGCTTCACGTTCTGCAGTTCCGTCATTGTTCAAAATTATTTGTTAGTGAGACACCAAGTTATGGCTTCACGTTCTGCTGTTCCGTCATTGTTCAAGAATATTTGTTAGTGAGACACCAAGTTATGGCTTCACGTTCTGCTGTTCCGTCATTGTTCAAGAATATTTGTTAGTGAGACACCAAGTTATGGCTTCACGTTCTGCTGTTCCGTCATTGTTCAAGAATATTTGATAGTGAGACACCAAGTTATGGCTTCACGTTCTGCTGTTCCGTCATTGCTCAAAATTATTTGTTAGTGAGACACCAAGTTATGGCTTCACGTTCTGCTGTTCCGTCATTGTTCAAGAATATTTGTTAGTGAGACACCAAGTTATGGCTTCACGTTCTGCTGTTCCGTCATTGTTCAAGAATATTTGTTAGTGAGACACCAAGTTATGGCTTCACGTTCTGCTGTTCCGTCATTGTTCAAGAATATTTGTTAGTGAGACTCCATGTTATGGCTAGACGTCCTAGAATTCCGTCATTGTTCGAGAATATTTCCTCGTGAGACTTTAAATTACGGGTGCAAATTCTGCGATTTACTGAGCAGTTAAGGATATTTATTTGTGACACTAAGTTACAGCTTTAATGTTTTGAACTGTAAGGAAGATAATCCTCCTTAATGTTAAAAATAATTTTTGTTGCCATCTTTTCTTGTTCACTGTTGTCCTGTTTTTCAACATCTACTACTTTCTACTCAAACTTTTATCATGTTTCATAACCTTCCATCTTAACTTACTGTTTCTATGCGCATGAGATCTTTTGCGGGAGTGCACCATGTACATAGATTCTGCGTTCCCTTGTTAAAAATTAAGTAGTCCTTAAGTTGTCACGGAAAGAAAAAGTAACAGAACTTTGGGAAATTAACGTGCTTGAGGCGTAGAGCACTTGAGGGAAGTGCTTTTGGGCCGGTCATTTAATTATAAGGCCGAATCTTCGTAATTCTTTGTTTTTTTGTTTGAGTGATCACTCTCTAGGTTTTCGTTAACTATAACTTGCATTACTATTGCATGGTTGCGCTCCTTCATAATTGTTAAGCGAGAGGCCAAGTGTTTTTTGTGCCCGGTTGTGAGTATTTTCTTATACTCTTGTTCTGGAGTTCCTTAATACTTAACTATTGGTCTTGAGTACCTGAATAAAATTCAACTTAACAAAATAATGAGAAGTTTATCTTCTTATTACATTAGAGTTATTAACGTAACGAAGTACTAGATCTTCTCTTCCTTCATTTTTCTAGATTTTCCTCTTGAGGCCTTCATATGATGCCTCTTGAAATGTGCCCATTAAGTTTCCAGGTGGGCACACGATTTACCTTGGGTTAATCAATACTTAGTATATCTTGATTACAATGAAATAAATGGAATTGATAATTTTTTCAAGTGACTGATTCATATTTCTATTTTCCTTTAGAATACGTTTAGCTCTGCCCGAGACCGCACTTTCCAGCCCAGCTCTGTTGCCATCGGCCGTACTCCGCACATTAAACCTGCCCCTCAACTGCGACACTTAATCAGCTGTCCTCTGGGGGTTCGAGATTAAATCTGCTGGCCTGATAAGTGCGTGTTTAATAAAACGGACTGATATTTAATCTCGTAAAATGTGAAAATACTTGAGAGCATATAATTATTACTAAGTACGTAGCTTTAAACTTGAAGCACTTATTCTTTTCCAGTTACGTTGGACTGCTTCCTAGAAGTCACGCAGTTTTTGGCGTGATTCTAGTCTTTTACTGGCGCATCAGGAGGTTGCAGAGGTTTTGAGTAAAATATTTTCCCTTTTAAGGATTTTTTTATCTGAAGTCTAACACCCGTAACTCCATACTAAATAGCATTTTAATCGTTTCTCTCTTTATCATCTTTTTTTTGTGGGAAGGGAAGCTAAAGCTAATTTATAACCCATCAACCCTCATGCGCTTGAAAGATAATGTAGGCTGAAGATCTACGCCAAGTGTGCTAGTATCTGCTACTAAGAACCAATGCAACATCAACGCATTGCGGACTTGCCACAGCCTATTATTTTTTGTTATTCATAAGAAATATGAAGATTCCTAACGATGCTTCCAAATTTTTCCTCGTTTGCTTCGTTTGACGAAAAAATCATCAACGTGAGCATATATCAAGAAATTCGCAAATGAAAAGTGTTGCTAAAGGAAATTTCTGAACTCATTATTTGTCTTATATAACGAACCTGGATACGTTGTGCTCTTCAGAAACGCCAGACTTGACTCAATTTTTCCTAAGCCTTCACATTTTGAAGTCATACGTGTCTCTTGACTCGCATTTCTTTGGAGTTGGGCATTGCTCCTGCACTTTTTATATCTCTTCCTGAATCAAACGAACAAGAGCCACATTTTTAAGTGACTTACGTTGCAGTAGCGCTACAGCTGGCTGCTTTAGCTGTCCTTTGAACTCGGCTGCTTTGCGTTCTGTATTTCTGGCCAAAATTTTAAAGTTCAAGTTTTTCACGCAAAATTTCAACACCCAGCGTCTGGTCATCCTCTAGGGTTGTTGACGGGAATTTAGCAGAAATCTAGACCATGTCGTGACTTTTTTAATGTTACATTGATCCATGCTATGGTTACTTACAAACCTTCCCTTAAATTAACGTGCCGCAAGGCCTCCCTTGCACTAGCTGTCGATGCTATCTCGATTTACTTGCTGAACGCTATCAAATCGGTTTAGGTTCTCCAGTTAATTTTTTGTATTTAACACTTTGACTGCGACTACTAAATATTAAGTTCAATGCCAAACTCAAATTTAAAATCAATTGTAGTAAACTATTTTGAAAAAAACATTAACTGGATCTTGCCTTCATTGAGCTTTGATTGCGTATTTATGAAAATTGAATTTGCGACTACTGGTCGGTCAGCAGCATTATGAAAATTACCTCCGTGTACCACCGGTGGCGCACGTCGCAGTCAAAGTGTTAAGATTGTGAGTGCGAATATTAACCGATTGCGTCGCTGTTTGTTTTCATTATGTCGTTAGTTTAATAAATATCCATTTTCCATAGTTTTTGTTGCTTCTGAGTGAGTATTTATTATATTGAGTGCTGATTCTTCCAGAGCTTCTTCAAACACTGTAAAAAGTTGTCCTAAATTTAACAGTATTAACAATTTTGCGAATGAAATGGAGGCCTGGTGTGTAGCATCTGTCTTTTGTCTTCCTTCCCTCTGATCAATTCCCTCTGGCCTTCCAATTTTTAAGTAAAAAAATTGAATTTTAATTCATATTCAGTGTTCAATGTTGCTTTGATTGAATGAAAACAGCATTCTTTGTTGCGGGATGCATTGGTTCAGTACCCAAATCTTACTTGTTTTGGTTTTGAATTCTTTGGAAGTCAAAACGTAAAATTTTATATTATCACTCGTGAAAAACTTTTTATTTTGAGTAGGTCATTTCAATTAAATAGTTTTTCCATTTTGAGCTACTATTGAGCATTTTTGAGCATTTTGAGCAAATGTCATGGTTTGTGTCTTTAGGGCTCAGTGCATTTCTTAAACATGCGACAATCTTGTTTTCAATTTGATTTTCATCTCAGAGCAAGTCAGTGCACATGATAAGACAGTTTTGAGCTCCAGTAGAATGGCTGTTGGAGTGGGCTACCGCAGAGCATTTTCCTCATTAAAGGAAAAATTTTGAGCCTCTAAGATGGGCTTTGAAAAGAAAACTCCATCAATGTATCGTGAAGGCTTTGAGACAGCTCTCATTGATGGTGGGTAGCATTCCTGAACTTTATTCTGTCATCGCTCGTTAAATGGTATAGCGTCTCAGAGCTACCGAGGCGCAATCAGCTCTAGTTGCTACTGTTGAGGGTCGAGAATTTTCGTTGACGTATTATTTCGTTTTTCCCTGACTTCTTGTCAAGCCCCTAGCAACTGCTGTGGCCGAAAATAGTTCTTACGTATATGTGTGCTGCGTCTACAGTAATTTGTGTTTAAAGTAATTTGTGCTCAAACTACAGCGACTGCACCTACATTTGCTTTGTCTACACTAAATTGTACTGTGTCTACAGTAACCATTCAGTTTTCTTCTCGTTGAAATATTCATCGTTGATATTCCGTTGTCCTTGGTATGATCGTAGAGCTCAACGTAATTGACAGGAACGCCGAGCAGCCCCTTGCTTGGCAATGAGGTTTACTATTTCATTTAGTCGAATCTGCCTACATTCGTAATTATGGTGTTGTTGCTGTATCTAAATAGAGTTATGTCGCAAATTTATACCATAAAGCTAAATATGCAAGCAGGAGACAGGAAATTCATCTAGAACTTGTGTATTTGTGAATTTACACTGAATAGGATGTTAGGATATCAGCTTTCTTCAAATTCAAGAAAAAACCTGCTCACGCTATTTAATGCCCATTAAATACACAACAGTATCATATGTTGTAAAATTTCAGTTACATCAACTGAAAGTTTTCAGAGTAGTTTTTTTCGAACGACGACAAAAAATTGCGATAGTTTTAAAGTATAGGGTTTGTTTCCCCCGCTAACTTGTTTTGTGCAGGTCATTTGAGCCGAGATCGTTGTCTGAAAGCAACACCGGGGCTCGTGTTTTCGCAACGCTGTTTTCAATCGAACCCCATCAGTTTTTGGAGCAATGAAAGGCGATGAAGTCGACAACCTTTCGCCATTGCCGTTTCGTGAAGCACTTTTCATGCTCCTTAATATGCATTAGATGCCTGGCTTGCTGCGCCAGCTCGGTGACTGTACCCGGCACCGGCAACTGTAATCGGGACCAGCAACTGTGCCAGGCACCAGCAACTCTTCCGGACATGGGCAACCGTCTCACACGCAGTGTCGGCACTTCAAAGGCAGCGATAACCTATGAATTCTTAATTTTTGATAGGTGGGTAAACAAACCATGCGAGTAAATATCGGGACTCAAGTTATCGGTCAAAACTACGTTTCGATTATATATTCTAGGCAGGGAATTGAACTTGACTTGAAGTGAAATGGCAGTGACGTATCATTGTTGGGGTAAATTAATTTTTTTAAATCTGTCTCCTGAACTAACAAAAAAATTAGCTTAACACATTGACTACGTTTGTGCGATTGCTCTCTGGTTCGATTAGGATGTGAGTGGCGGATTTGAAAACCGACTGTACTGCTCCAATCCACAGACATCTTTTCTAAAAGTGTGAAAAATATAACTGCACGATAATATATTACCTCGAATGCTAAAACTATTTTTGAAAAAAGTAATGAATAAATGGAAATGCTATTCATTGATGTCGATGAGCAAACGAGCAATTTGACGACCAAGTGCACGATCAAGTGCACGATCAAGTGCATGACCAAGTGCACGACCAAGTGCATGACCAAGTGTACTACCAAGTGCACGACCAAGTGCACGACCAAGCATGACCAAGTGCACGACCAAGTGCACGACCAAGCATGACCAAGTGCACGACCAAGCACGACCAAGTGCACGACCAAGTGTACGACCAAGTACGACCAAGTGGTGCACATATGTACCCTAATACGTAGTTAGCGTAGTAACACTTTGACTGCGACTGCGA